>CM066169.1:18187500-18787500 GCA_033629205.1 Lithocarpus polystachyus
CGTTGTCACTAGAAATAATACCACCTTTATTGATAACCTCATCAAATCCTTAATATCTCTATTTGAACTTATGGCCTGTTTGCGAGTTAAAAAAAGGAGGGGGAGTAGAGTAGAGGGAGGGAGAATAATTCAATTACCTTGTTTGGAAGTTTTTTAAAGAATGAGGGGGAGGGGTTTGGAGGGTTTCAACTACCTCTAACCCCTCATTTTTAATTCTTCCAAATTGGAGAGATTTGGAGGGAAAGTAGAGTGGATAAATTATTGGCCAAATGAATTCCCTAATTTACCCTTTCTAAATTAACAAAAATTACCCTTTCTAAAGAGCTAATTACCCATTTTCCCTGTACTAATTTTAAAAACATCCAAACAATGTAGAGGTGAACCATTTTCCTCTACTCTTCTCCCCACTACTGTCCTTCCCTCTACTCCCCTTTACTCTCCTTCCTCTCTAAACTTCCAAACAGGCCATTAAAGATCTTGACTCATTAAGCTATTTACTTAGTCTTCAAATAACACATACTGATCCAAGACTCTACTTTACCCAAACCAAATACAGTATAGACCTGCTCATCAAACACCATATGTTTAATACAAAGCCAATTGCAAGCCTTACTCCCTGCTCACCAGCTACTCACCTTACTACTTAATTTTACCTATTGCAGTCTTGTTGGAGCCTAGAATACCTCACATCTACTCATCCTTACATAGACTTTGCAATCCATTAGGTCTGCAGTTTCATACAGCATCCCACATGGTCTCTACTTTACTCCTTATCTACTCTCTTTGTCTGCATATTACAATGATGATTGATTGGGCTAGGTACCCCTCTGACAGAGATTGACTGCTGGGTTTGTAGTGTTCTTAGGATATGACGCCACCCAGGGCGGATCAAAGAATTATGAGACTCTATGCTTGGCCTTTTATTATATTTTGTTTGTTTGGATACCGCTTATTTTGTTGAAAATTAAAAATTAAAAATAATAAAAAAATATACTGTTCACATTCCTTGGTGTACTGTTCATGTCCTGTGAACAGTGTACCAAACGTTGGTCTAAAAAAAAAAAAAAAACAAACGTGAAAACGCAGACGTGAGAAGTGCAAAACGCGCTTCCCAAATGCTGCTTTAGTTATAAATTTGGAAAATTATTGCGTACTCCAAGAGGACAATAAATGTGTACTCTCGGAGGACTATAAATGCGTACTCTCTTATCTCACATGAATTGTGGGTCCTACTAATTAAATTCATGATGGGACCTACCATTTATGTGAGAGAAGAGAATACAAATTTATAGTACTCCAAGAGTATCTAATAATTTTTCTATAAATTTAATAATATAAATTTAATTTTTGAAATATTTTTTTCAATTAAAATTTATTTTTCTAGCTTTTTGA
This sequence comes from Lithocarpus polystachyus, assembly GCA_033629205.1. NCBI lineage: Eukaryota > Viridiplantae > Streptophyta > Magnoliopsida > Fagales > Fagaceae > Lithocarpus > Lithocarpus polystachyus. The sequence goes on from CM066169.1 coordinate 18,188,893, forward strand.
AATGTAGAATTACTAAGTTTTTGTATTCAAGCTCCTCTAGCATTTCCTTTTTAATTGATAATATAACTAATTAATATTTTCACTTTCTTCTAAAATATTTTGAGCTTCATTATCAGGGATTTTACATTACATGTTTGAACATTATCATGACCACTTTGTTATCATCATTTTGTTGTATATTATCATTATCTTCTAACTCTTCTTGATGAACTTCTTGTTTATTTATGAAACTTTTACTCAAATTTTCTGCAATATTTTGTTTTTTTACTAGTAATAAATTTTCCATAGCTCCTATTTGAGATTCAATTAGTTCCTCTCTTTGTCTTTTTTTTTTTTAGTTTTTCATGTCTAAATGGATATTTTCTAGTAGAAATTTATAATTGAAAAATATTTATGAATAAATGAATTAACACATTCTATAATAGAAAATTATAATTTAACTAGATTAAAATAAATTTAATATATAAAACAATAGAATTGGTTAATCAAAAGCACAATTACAACTTTACTTAATATGATCACTTTATACTCTAAACCTACACAAATAAATTAATATTAATACAAAGAAAATCATTCTAAAATTTTGTTTTGATGGAAATCATTCTAAAATTATAATTTTATTGTCATTATTTTTTTATTTGACTATTATTAATAATTTATCTATTAATAATAAAAAGAAATAAGATAACAATTATTAAAATTATATGACAAACAGAATTAGCATGTGATGTGGGTTGAATGGTAGAAAAGTAATAAAGCAAAAACAAAAGACTGGTCCACTATCCAGTATCCACTAAGCACCCTGATCTTTTTTTTTTTTTTTTTAATTAAAAAACGTGTAGGATAGGATTACTTCCTTCAAGTGGGATCCATAGTCTTCTAGAAAAGACTAAAGACAATCAAAAGAGTCTAAAGACAAAAGAGAAAAGTGCAAAACAAAAAAAAAAAAAAAAAAAAAAAAAAAAAAAAAAAAACTAATACAAGGGTGAAACTCAACGGTCTGCAAAAACACAGCACTCAGGAAAACCAAAAAATATACGAAACTAGTAGGCAACAAGGATGAAAAGAACTAGAGAAGACCAAAGAGGGGGAAAAAAATACCTTGAACTTGAAATGAAGATTTGAGAATCAAAGGAGAGTAGGCGAACACACCAAGCCTATTGGCTACACTAATTGATGAGTTACCCAACTAAAAACAGTGTGTGCTTTTAGAATCAAGATGCAGAGAGTGTGTTTTTTACTGCATTTGGTTACTTGTCTATTAAGATAATCTCTCTCTCTCTCTCTCTCTCTCATCAAATAAGGGTGGATCTTCTTAATGAAATTATGATATAAACGTTTTGTAATACCCAAAAAAAAAAAAAAAGATTAAAAGGAAGGGTATTTAAGTAAATCTTTTGTGGGGTCAATTTTATAATTTATATTATAATTGTCACGCCCCGAACCCAACCATAAAGATAGGCACGTGACAACTGCCGCACACTTATAAAGTAAGCACTCTACAAGTGTGCAAGGCCTTCTTAGCAACTAAAATTTATCCTCAAAAATTAAATCAAATAAATTCAAAATACATCAACAATTCCTTTATGAATAGATCTCCAATAATTTAATAGGAACAAAATCCAAATCTCAGGTACATAATGCCAAGTGGCCAATAAATATAAAACTATTAGAAGACCATCCAATCCCAGTATCACAAAGCTTCTTTTTCTGCTCACAACACAACATCAAAACTCCCAAAACTTGATATTCTTCACAATCTGAAACTAGAGGGGGAAAAAGGGGGGTGAGTTGACAACTCAATAAGTAACCAAAGTCCTAATATGTTCTATCAAGCAATAAATCTGTAAAGTAATAAAATGTAATAAAAGTCTTCAAAGATTGTAATATATTATGGGTTTTCAAAAAAATAACTAAAGAATTTTCATAGTCTTAAAAATAACAAGTTGCAAATAGACCATATAGTTTAATCTGACAAATATATCATAGATGGTTTAGAAAGTACTCAGTTTTTTTTTATATATATCAAAGTTATAACTTACAATATGTTCCAAAAATACATAAGCAGTTTTAATGACTCAAAATAGCTCAAATGCTCAAACATTTCCAAAATCACATATGTAGTTTTAAAGACTCAAAGTAGTTCAAATATTCAAACGTAATTCATATTTTTAACAATCTTATGACTATGGTCACGCTATATCTCCGTGACTGGGCATCAGAGTACCAATGAATAACCCCCATTGGCTGGGTATCAATGTACCAATGAATCACCTCCATTGGTTTGGGTATCAAAATACCAATGAATAACCCCCATTGGCTGGGTATCAGAGTACCAATGAATAACCCCCATTGGTTTGGGTATCAGAATACCAATGAATAACCCCCATTGGCTGGGTATCAGAATAAATTCATAGTCAAATTGTTCATAATCATATATATAAAATCATAGTTTCTAACAAAAATATCTTATTCAAACACATTTATATAATCGTATCTTCAATATTCAAATCTATTTGTGATATTTTTATATTATTTACTTTAAATCATTATAGCTATAAAACAATTAAATAAAATAACCTTATATTCAAAACTCACATGTATTTGTGAGAATTCTTTACCCTTTACTTTGAATCAGTATAGCTAAAAGCAATTACATGAATTACATCATATATTCAGTAATCAGATATATTTGTAATAATTCTTTACTTGAAATCAGTAGTACAATAGAAATAAAATTGTAATAACTATAAACAATTTCAGTAATTAAAATACGCAAAATAAAACCAATTAGGATAAGGTTACTTACCTCCAAAAACTATTCCAAAAGAAACTTTTTCCTTAACAATTCCTCTAAAATCTTTAGATATCACCTAGAAGAATTTTCAAATATTCTTACTCAATAATCAAATAATTTAAGGACTTATAATGATACCCGGCCAGATAAAGAGACTACTAAAAATATTCAATAACTATCTACTGTTATCTCACACCAAAATTCTCCATATCATAATATTTATCTTTATACATATATATATATATATATATATATATATATTCTTTTGCCACAACTAAAGCCCCAAAAAGAAGACCATAACTCCTATTACTATGTAGGCACATGGGCCACCTTGTATTTCATGTGCTCCTACGTTTCCCTTTTCTTTTTTTTTTCTTTTTCTTTTTTCTTTTTTTTTTCTTCTTTAACTCCATCAATCCGGTACAACTCCTTAAGAAAAATGATGCAGAACAAACCCATACGGCCATGTCTAAAAAGTACCACTGTTGGCCGAAGTCATCACATAAAAAAAAATACTTTAATTCTAAATAAAACTTAGATTTGATAAGAAGGAGATTTTTAGGTTCTTACCTCAAGAGTATAGTCAATTTTTCTCTGCTTCAATCCTTTGAGTAGTATTCTCTCTCAAAATATCTCTCCATATACATTGACATAATAAGCTTATATAGCTAGGGTTTCAACCTTATTTTCTAAAAAATTCCTAGCTATATAAGCTTATTATATCAATGTATATGAAGAGATATTTTGAGAGAGAAGACTACTCAAAGGATTGAAGCAGAGAAAAATTGACTATACTCTTGAGGTAAGAACTTAAAAATCTCCTTCTTATCAAATCTAAGTTTTATTTAGAATTAAAGTATTTTTTTTTATGTGATGACTTCGGCCAACAGTAGTACTTTTTAGACATGGCCGTATGGGTTTGTTCTGCATCATTTTTCTTAAGGAGTTGTACCGGATTGATGGAGTTAAAGAAGAAAAAAAAAAGAAAAAAGAAAAAAGAAAAAAAAAAGGGAAACGTAGGAGCACACGAAATACAAGGTGGCCCATGTGCCTACATAGTAATAGGAGTTATGGTCTTCTTTTTGGGGCTTTAGTTGTGGCAGAAGAATATATATATATATATATATATATATATGTATAAAGATAAATATTATGATATGGAGAATTTTGGTGTGAGATAACAGTAGATAGTTATTGAATATTTTTAGTAGTCTCTTTATCTGGCCGGGTATCATTATAAGTCCTTAAATTATTTGATTATTGAGTAAGAATATTTGAAAATTCTTCTAGGTGATATCTAAAGATTTTAGAGGAATTGTTAAGGAAAAAGTTTCTTTTGGAATAGCTTTTGGAGGTAAGTAACCTTATCCTAATTGGTTTTATTTTGCGTATTTTAATTACTGAAATTGTTTATAGTTATTACAATTTTATTTCTATTGTACTACTGATTTCAAGTAAAGAATTATTACAAATATATCTGATTACTGAATATATGATGTAATTCATGTAATTGCTTTTAGCTATACTGATTCAAAGTAAAGGGTAAAGAATTCTCACAAATACATGTGAGTTTTGAATATAAGGTTATTTTATTTAATTGTTTTATAGCTATAATGATTTAAAGTAAATAATATAAAAATATCACAAATAGATTTGAATATTGAAGATACGATTATATAAATGTGTTTGAATAAGATATTTTTGTTAGAAACTATGATTTTATATATATGATTATGAACAATTTGACTATGAATTTATTCTGATACCCAGCCAATGGGGGTTATTCATTGGTACTCTGATACCCAGCCAATGGGGGTTATTCATTGGTATTTTGATACCCAAACCAATGGAGGTGATTCATTGGTACACTGATACCCAGCCAATGAGGGTTATTCATTGGTACTCTGATACCCAGTCACGGAGATATAGCGTGACCATAGTCATAAGATTGTTAAAAATATGAATTACGTTTGAATATTTGAACTACTTTGAGTCTTTAAAACTACATATGTGATTTTGGAAATGTTTGAGCATTTGAGCTATTTTGAGTCATTAAAACTGTTTATGTATTTTTGGAACATATTGTAAGTTATAACTTTGATATATATAAAAAAAAAAACTGAGTACTTTCTAAACCATCTATGATATATTTGTCAGATTAAAGTATATGGTCTATTTGCAACTTGTTATTTTTAAGACTATGAAAATTCTTTAGTTATTTTTTTGAAAACCCATAATATATTACAACCTTTGAAGACTTTTATTACATTTTATTACTTTACAGATTTATTGCTTGATAGAACATATTAGGACTTTGGTTACTTATTGAGTTGTCAACTCACCCCCCCTTTTTCCCCCTCTAGTTTCAGATTGTGAAGAATATCAAGTTTTGGGAGTTTTGATGTTGTGTTGTGAGCAGAAAAAGAAGCTTTGTGATACTGGGATTGGATGGTCTTCTAATAGTTTTATATTTATTGGCCACTTGGCATTATGTACCTGAGATTTGGATTTTGTTCCTATTAAATTATTGGAGATCTATTCATAAAGGAATTGTTGATGTATTTTGAATTTATTTGATTTAATTTTTGAGGATAAATTTTAGTTGCTAAGAAGGCCTTGCACACTTGTAGAGTGCTTACTTTATAAGTGTGCGGCAGTTGTCACGTGCCTATCTTTATGGTTGGGTTCAGGGCGTGACACGTTTGATTCGTAGGATACTAAGATTTGGTCAGAAAAATGATTTCATTGGACATTCATATCATTTCAAATTTTTTTACTTTGGAAGAGGGGCCTTAGGTTAGAAAAAGCTTATTTTCTTTCTGCTTTTCGATTAGCGGGTCTACAATAATTTGAATGGGTCCTTAAATTTTTTTTTTTTTTTTAGATAAGAAAGTAATATAATATAATATATTAGTACTAGTGAGGCCTTCCTCCAAGTGGAGGCGTTATGCAAGGCAGTTTGATGCATTTGGGAGCCTAATATGAAAACTAACATTGAGACCTTATAAATATAAATATATACATATATATATAACTTAAGAAAAATTAAATATTACTTAAACTCTATTATTTTGTTTTCAAATACAAAATTATTACTAATTAATAAGAATCACGTAAAAAAAAAATTTAGAAAGTTTATAGACAACAAAAATTTGACAAAACTTTTCATACCTATTGATGTGGTAGATTAATAATGATAAGTAAAAGAATGATGTAATGGTGGACCTAAATAAGAACTAGTAAAATTTTGCCAACTAAACTATTGTGAAAAATGCTGTTAACTTTTTTTTTTTTTTACTCTCTTTTTTATTTTTTAAGAAATGCTACATTTACAATATTTTTCACAAAAAATCTTAAATGTTAAATTGTTACTGGTTCTAATTTGAATCAACATACTAGAATTATTTTTTTTCCATCAATAACGGTCTATAACAACCTGCTACTTAAGATTTTTTGCAAAAATATTATGAACATTACATCTCTCTCTCTCTCTCTCTCTCTCTCTCTCTCTCTCTCTCTCTCTCTCTCTCTCATGCATTTGAAAAAAATAAAATTAATATGAAAACTAACACTGAGACCTTTTATATATATATATATATATATATATATATTAACTATATAAAAAGCGGCTACGCCTCTACAATGCTCTGCACTGTACAATTTGGTTTCGTGAGGTAGCTTTTTTTTTTTTTTTTTAAATGTTTTCAACAGTAGCTACAGTACCAAGCGGCACTGTAACTACAGGTATTTTTTTCAGTATTCCGTATGGACTTTTTTTTTTATGTATATATTGTTATACTAACACAATAAATTTCATAATATTTTCATAATTATTGAGGTGTCAATTTCATATAAGTTAAAATAAAATAATAAAATATGAAACAGTAACCAACCACAACTATGCGAATGCGCGTACAGTGTACATTTGGTTTAGTGAGCCACTATCTTTTTTTTTCCCCCCAAAGTTTTGAACAGTAGCAACAGTATCAAGCGGCGTTGTAGCTATAGTAGGTACAATTTTTTTTTTTTAGTCTTCCGTTTGTATTTTTTTTCCTTTTATATATTGTTATACTGACATAATAAATTTCACAATTTTTTCACAATTATTGAGGTGTCAATTTCTTATAAGTCAAAATTGTCAGTTTGTTTAGACCCATGTAAACTAGATTGTTTAACCTAATTAATTAACCAAGTGAATACTTAGGTTTATTATTTAGATTTAGGTTAAAACAATAGCAATCATATCAAGTAAAGCAGCGGAAAAATAAAGAACACAAAGATATGATGACCCAAGAAAACCAAACCGGTAAAAAACCTGGGGAGGATTTAACCTAGCTATCCTCAAGGTAAAATAGCAAATCCACTAGAAAGAATTGAAGTTTACACAATAGTGACTTAGACCACTAACATCCTATTGCTACCCAAGTGTAGGAAACTTACTACCACGACCCCATGATAGCTCCGAGATCCACGGACTCCTTCTTTCTTTAATCTTTGCAAAACACAAACACCACCGTTTGTGACTATGAGATCCCACTCAAAGGTTTAGCAACACAAACTCTCTTGTTTGTGACTCCAAGACCACCCTTGAAGGTTTAGATCATCAGCACCTTTGATGACTAGAGAAGGCAGCAACTTCAGCAATACCGGATCTTGAGATTCTTCAAGGAACAACACCGGTAGAAGTTATAAGAGAGGTTTTAGGAACAAAACCCTAAATACAAAAGAGGCACACTCTTCTCTCTCTAAAAAGCCTTGTAAAAAAACGTGCTTAGGGTTTCCTTTATATAGTGGGAGAAGTAGATTTGAAACCCTAATCCTTAATGGGCTAGAACTGCTGTTTGGGCCAACTTAAAATTCTGTAGATACGATTCTCGATCGGTCGAGCCTGTTTTTCGATCGATCGAACCAGGCAGATTCTGAATTCTTCTCCCTGCAGCTTACATGTTCTTGTGTGCTCACGATTTGCCAATCGTTCTAAACTTTTAGAACCTAACAATCTCCCCCTTTGGCAATTCGTGACAAAACTTTTCATACAAAATGAAATGTTAAAATACAAGAACAACCCAATACAATAAAATGCTCAATTACATCACAAATCCCAATCTAAGACTCATAACCTAGAAGTTGCCAAGAAGAGGTAGAAGGTCTTGATTAGAATGCACCTGTCTTTCCTGAAACACTCAATAAAACACATCAATGCATGTGTGGAAAGAAAGACATATAAACAAAATGAAACACAATATAAAAACAAAAGTAAACTAACTCTCCCCCTAAGTTAGATACATAAAAAAAAAATTTATATTCTCCCCCTAAACAAGACAAACAGGCTTCCCACATTTCATCTATTTCTCCCCCTTTTTGTCACATATTGATAAATACAACTCAAACAAAGAGTAAACATGAGAGAAAAAAGAGAACCAAGGGAATATAAAACAGTTTAGCTCAAGAGAAAATAGAGAGAACTCCCCCTATGAAGAGCAACAACTCCCCCTATGAACAACAAAGGTAAAAAAAAACTTTTCTCCTCCTATAAAACAAAACAAGTTTTGGGAAAAACAGTTTTGGGGAAAATTTAGGAGGTGGGGATAAATAAAAACACACAAACCAAACAAAAAAATGAGTTGAGGATACACATAAAAAAATATTCTCTCTTTCAATAAATGCAACTTGACACTACGTGACCCATAAACAGTTGCATGAGTAGAGAAAATATTTGCACATTATTATCCATCATATCTCTTAAGAAAAATATTTTCTGCAATTCACACATAAAAAAAATAGCATATACTAAAATGTACAAAAGACTCAAAAATTAATCAATCAATTTTTAATTCAAGTTGAGTACCCAATTTAGCAAAGTGTATGCATGGTATGTGTGAAAACAATGAGAGATATGACTGCAAAACTACAAGATGGATACAAAAACAATGCAACTCATGTGAATCTTAACCATAAATGATGCATGAAAAAAAAATTTGGTCAAAACTCTAAAAACTGAAAATTTTTCAGTTTCGATCGATCGAGTATCGATCGAATACCAATCGAGTCAGACAAAATCAAACCAAAAATTTTAATCGCAATTTCGATCGGTCAAAAAACAGCTTCGATCGGTCGAAATTCTGGAAAACTCAAATTTTTGAAAAACAGAGCAATTTAATGCAGTAACACCTCAAAGCACAATATTTTATGAATGAAATGCATGAGTATGAGACTAAAAGTTTTTCAAAAACATATGAATACAGCCCAGATCTTCCAAAATTAAGATTTTCAATCAATTTGTCCTTAAAACTCAAATTTTGCATCAAAATCAAGGAACATATAATCTTGGATGGCCACAACAAAATCACACACAATAACATGTACAAAGTTTAGCAAAGAGTAACTTGTGTAGTGTGTGCAACTAGCAAAAGCTTGAGAAACATGTGAGGTGATATGTGAATAGTAAGCAATCACAAAGTCTACAAAATTCATCACATAAATTTGAAAGAGACTATCACCTAAAGAGTTACATTATATAACTCTCACATCTCCTAGAATAAAAGCTTGCAATCATGTAAGTTTCTTGATTTGCCTCATAATGTACACACTAATTTTTATTAATTTGAATTCATTATAGCCCAATAATGTACACACCAATTTTAGCATTTAAACCGAGGCTACACCTTATGTTCTTTTTGTGCATGTGCTACACTTTCTCGAGCACAAAATCTTATGATATGCACTAAGGTGTTCATGATTGGCTAGTAAACAGTGGTGAGATGGTTATTTATGCCTTTCTCATTAAGTTCAAGTCCAACAGTCAAAGGCATGTGACTTCAAGATCAAGACAAAGTGATCAAAAACTATAAACATCTTCCCACACAACATGCACTACAAAGCTCAAACTAGTAAAGTGCAAAAAAATAAGCTCATCTAAGCTAAACAAAGTACATAAACATGTTATGTAAAGATAATATGGCCAACCTTAATTATAAATCCAAGATATATAATACAAAACACATAAAAATATTTTTGGTTTAAAAAAAATTTTATGACAAAAAACAAAAAGCACACATTATGCTAAATGAACAAAAATGCAAATGTAATGCATGATAGTGCTTAACTAAGCTATAGAGGGTACACAAACAAGAAATATCAATTTCTTAATTAACCCTTAAGTACATGTACAATCTAGTACATACTCACACTGAATCAGAAAAAGCTTAGCACTTATATAACACATGCTATTCAAGTTTCTCCACAATATCAAGCATGTTCTAAATCAAAAGAGAGATATCATAGTTCATGTAATCCTCAAGAAAAATAAAACTAGACACAAAATAAAATATTTTTGTCTTTTTGAAATTTTTCAATGTTTTTGGATTTTTTTTTAATAAAAACAACCTAAAAAAAACAAAACAACCAAAAACAGAAACAAAACATGTCCACAAATAATTGAAAGAATTAAATCAGGGACAAGTCAACAACACTCACTTTAGAGAATCTTTTCTCACCCATATAGCACGAGTCTTCGGCTTTGTAGGTGAAAATCCATGTGAAGCAGAGTGTGTTTGAGGGATTACACCAATCTTCTGAAAAAGACTAAAATCCTGCAAATTCCTTTCACAAGCCAACAAGCTCAAATTTTTCAAAAGAATATGAAACAATTTATATGGACTTATGGCAGAAGAAATATTATCACATGTCCTAGACTGAAACACAGAATGCTTAAATTTCAATTTATGACAATTAGGACGAATGTGACCGGAGGCACCACAAAAGTGACAAACAGGAACAAATTTAGGAACATCAGTATTCCTAACAATAAATCTAGTCTCAGATTTTGGTTTTTGCCTCAACAAAGAACAATTTGGTCTAATATGACCAACAACACCACAAAGGTGACAAGTAGGCACAAAAACAGATTTCTTTTGCACACTAGCAGTAGGTTTAGACATAGGTGTAGAAACTTCAGCGTCTACATCAGAACTTTTACCTTTGTCTAACCTAGCAATATAAGCCTTTTCTTTATTATTCCTCTTGAAATGAGGGATATAAACTTTTTCAGTTTTAGGCTTAAGAGAAATAGAAACACTTCTGTTATCAACAGCAAGCTTGGTACTAGTCAAATTTTCAATCTTAGCTTTAGATTCAGCTAACTCTTGTTCCAAGCTTTTCATCTTCTCATCTTGAGAGAAAATTTGATTTCTCAAAAATTTATTCTTTTTATTAGATTCATCTAATCTAACAATCAATTCCTCTTTTTCAAGATTAGTCAATTTTAACTCTTCCTTGAATTTCTTAGCAATTCTCATAATTTTCAATAATTCCTTACGAAGAGTTTCACAAGCATCAATAAAATCAATAGAAACAACAGTGTCCTTTTTATTCAAATCATCACAAACATGAGCAGAAAGACACTTCAAATTATCCATGATAACAGGGATCAAGGATCAGCTCTTAGATCAAAAGATCTAACACAAAAGCTACCTGCTCTGATACCACTTGTCAGTTCGTTTAGACCCCTGTAAACTAGATTGTTTAACCTAATTAATTAACCAAGTGAATACTTAGATTTATTATTCAGATTTAGGTTAAAACAATAACAATCATATCAAGTAAAGCAGCAGAAAAATAAAAAACACAAAGATATGATGACCTAGGAAAACCAAACCGGTAAAAAACCTGGGGAGGATTTAACTTAGCTATCCTCAAGGTAAAATAGCAAATCCACTAAAAAGAATTGAAGTTTACACAATAGTGACTTAGACCACTAACATCCTATTACTACCCAAGTGTAGGAAACTTACTACCACGACCCCATGATAGCTCCGAGATCCACGGACTCCTTCTTTCTTTAATCTTTGCAAAACACAAACACCACCGTTTGTGACTTTGAGATCCCACTCAAAGGTTTAGCAACACAAACTCTTCTGTTTGTGACTCCAAGACCACCCTTGAAAGTTTAGATCATCAGCACCTTTGATGACTAGAGAAGGCAGCAACTTCAGCAATACCGGATCTTGAGATTTTTCAAGGAACAACACCGGTAGAAGTTATAAGAGAGGTTTTAGAAACAAAACCCTAAATACAAAAGAGGCACACTCTTCTCTCTCTAAAAAGCCTTGTAAAAAACGTGCTTAGGGTTTCCTTTATATAGTGGGAGAAGTAGATTTGAAATCCTAATCCTTAATGGGCTAAAACTCCTGTTTCGGCCAACTTAAAATTCTGCAGATACGATTCTCGAGCGGTCGAGCCTGTTTTTCGATCGATCGAACCAGGCAGATTCTGAATTCTTCTCCCTGCAGCTTACATGTTCTTGTGTGCTCACGATTTGCCAATTGTTCTAAACTTTTAGAACCTAACAAAAATAAAATAATAAAATATGAAACCATAACAGAGGTGACCAACTATGAATGTGAAAAAGTTACAGTACTTTTGGTTTGTTCAATATGTACTTTTTTTTTTTTCCAATCATCGATTTGTGCTCTTTTTTCTACTAACTATATAAGAAGAGGCAATACCTCAGCAGTGCCCTTTTGGTGTAGTGAGTCATTTTTTCCCCCTAAGTTTTGAATAGTTGCTACAGTGCCACTTTGATTTGTTCAAGTGGCATTGTAACTACAGTGTTTTTTTTTTTCTTTTAGTCTTTCGTTTGTACTTTTTTTTCTTTTAAATATTTATAAGAACCCGCATATATATTGTTATACTGACGCAATAAATTTCACAATATTTTCACAATTATTGAGGTGTCAATTTCTTATAAGTCAAAATAAAATAATAAAATATAAAACTGTGACCAACTACAACTGAAAATAAATATTTTGTGAAAATGTTGTGACACTTGTTGAGTGAATGTGTAAAAGCTACAATACTTTTGGTTTTTTTTTTATTTTTACTTTTTCCCAGTCATTGATTTGTGCTCTTTTTTTCTATATATAAAAAGAGCGAATAACCTCATGAATAGTATTATAAATAGTATTTTTGGTTTAGTGACTTGCCTTTTTCCTCTTTTTTTTTTCCTTCAAGTTCACCAACTTGGTTTGAGTTTGTTTTTTTTCTTTTAAAGGGATCTTTATATGTTTACTTTTTACTTGTAAAGTAAACTTACATTGTATACACACAAAAAGTAGCAAATATTATATACATTTGCAAAAAAAAAAAAAATTGTACAAATTTTGCAAATGTGTACAACATTACCAATTTTTATGTGTTTACAATATAAATTTACATTGTAAGTGCAATGTCTATACACACACACACACACACACACACACACACATTATATATAAAAAAAGTGAATGGAAAAAGTTACAGTAATTTCGCTACAGTAGTTATGGTTTATTTAACTTTCTAGCCTTTTTTTTTTTTGAATGAATAAAATTGTAGTATATTTGCTATATTATTTTTAGTTTGTCCACAATAATTTTCACAACACTTTCATAACAAATCAAATATGATAAGTTGTTATTGGTTCTAATTTAAACTTACCAATGAAACCACTTTTTTTCCCACCAATAACAACTTGTAATAACCTACTACTTATGATTTGTTGTGAAAATGTTATGGACATAACATTTTTTTGCGTAAAAAATGTTAAGACATCTTGATGTTGTCACAATATTTTCAAAGCTGCTGAACTGTCAATTCTTTACAAGTTAAAATAAAATATAACAAAACTATAAAGGTATTATGAAAATGTTGCATCATTTTGTTGTGTTTTTAGAAATTTTTTGTTGGTTTAATCAACTTTGTTGAGCCAAAGTTCACTATTCCACAATCCACATACCATTTTTTTGGGTTGATTTTTTGTATATTTTTTTCTTTACATACTATTTTAAGTAAAAACACATAGTTTTGCACACAAAAACAAAAACAAAAACTTAGGAAAAAAAACATTTTTCATCCTTTATGTTTGGAGTAGTTTACAATTCTTCCTTAAACTTTAAAATCATGCAATTTTTCCCTTAATATTTTCGAAAAGAGAAAATATGTCATATTATTATACTCTCAGTTAAACCCTAATGAAAACTTATGATTCTTAAAATATTTTATTGTGTAATGTCTAAATTACACCTACTAAATTTTAACATTCTAAAAATTTTCTTTACGTATTTTGAGTTTTAAATGATAAAAATTCTTAGAAAGTTAGAATGATGATATTCGATTACACAAGCCTTTTATTATCTTTTTTTTAAAAAAAATTCTTTGCAAAACTCAGTTGTTTATTGTTGGAAGATGATGATATTTGTTATCATTCTTAAAAATTTTTAGCGAATAGATATATTGTCTTTAGCAAGTAGGTACTGAAAAACTATTATAGTTAAATAAATATTTATATGTTAAATAGCTACCCTAACTTTGTGGTTGATCAAAATTCTTAAACGAATGAGATTAACTTTTTTCGACATAATTATCAAAATTCTTAAAATTAATGTCTCTTTTGATTAATGTAAATCTCTATATACTTTAAGAATCAAATGATTCATATCTTTATTTTGTAATACAAATAAAATCTAGAATTGACCTTAATTACTACAGTACTTTTTTCCACGGCAAGCACGTGCCTTGCACGTGCTGCCCTATATATATATATATATATATATATATATATTATATGACTTAAGAAAAATTAAATATTACTTAAACTCTATTATTTTGTTTTCATATGCAAAATTTTTACTAATTAATAAGAATCATGTAAAAAAAAATTTAGAAAGTTTATAAACAACAAAAATTTGACAAAACTTTTCACACCTATTGATGTGGTAGATTAATAATGGTAAGTAAAAGAATGATGTTAGTAGTGGATCTAAATAAGAACTAGTAAAAGCTTGCCAATTGAATTATTGTGAAAAATGTTGTTAACTTTTTTTTTTTTTGGCTCTCTTTTTTTTTTTTTTTAAGAAATGCTACATTTGCAATATTTTTCACAAAAAATCCTAGATGTTAAATTGTTACTGGTTCTAATTTGAATCAACATACTAGAATTATTTTTTTGCCCTCAATAACGTTCTATAACAACCTGTTACTTAGAATTTTTTGTAAAAATATTATGAAAAATATTATGAACATTACATTTCTCTTTTTTTTTTTTCTTGTCATGCATTTGATAAAAATAAAATTAATTTTATTTGTTAGTTAATATTCGAGCTTAAATAATTATAAAATAACCCAATTGATTAAAATTTGAAAAAAATCTTCTTTTTACTTAGGTCCTTAAAGGGACTACATCATCTATAGGCCGGCTCTAGCGTTAGGCAGTGGGGTAAATGGCCTATAGGTTCAGCCGGTCCTTAGGCCCCGTACGGCTTACCCCAGTACATGGTCTGGTAAGAAGTATTGTACCGTCACTTGTTCCATCACAAATAAGATAGAATTTTAGATCATTGGCTTTATTTGTTGTTAACTGTCAGACTTTTATTAACCAAAAGCTTCATATTTTTTTTTTAGATAGATAAAAGCTTCATATTCAAAGACTTTAGGTTGTTTCTTCGTCAATCTCCCATGCTCTAGTGTGAATATGTATCTGCATTTGGTATTGCCTTTGACCCACTCCTCTTGCGAGAACAAAACATACTGATGTTGATTTTCACTTCATCAAAGAAAGGCTCTTTCTACCACAGATTAACTTGCCTATACTTTTCCTAAGAGTCCACCATCCTCCCGCTCTCTAGATCTCTAGATAAATCTAATAGCACACAACTGTTGTACAAGTTAGGTAGATCTTCCTCAATCTTTTAATGACAGAGATACAAACTTTTTTACAAACAATTGATGTGGTAAGTGGTTATTGGTAAATGAAAAAATAATGTTAATAGTAGGTCTAGATGAAAACTAACGAGAAGTTGGTCACATCAACAGTTTGTAAAACTGTTGTAAAATAGTTTCTAATTGTAGCATTACTTACAAGTCGTGCACGTGATACCCGTACCCGCATCACCTAACCTTGATTTTTAATAGTTTCTAAAGTTGAATTGCTAAATTATTTAATTTGTTTCGAAGTTTACAAATAAGTATTCAAGTTTTGACTAATCCTATTTGGAATTTATACATAATGCTTTAGCATGGTAATCATGCCTCACTAATATGATGCACAGAGAGGCAGAGAGCTCAAAAGAAAAAAACCATGTTAAACTTATGAAATAATGATTTGAACCTTTTATCTACCCAATTTTCTTGATCACTAAAGGCCCATAATTAGATGCTGAGAAATTTATACATGCAAACACTCATGATCTTGTTGTTCTTCTACATTACTGGTATGGTTTTTATCAGTTAAGACATGCTTCGCACTCGTCAACAATGTTAATATGGTGGGTGTAAATTTAGAAAATAATGTGATACATAATTATAAATATATGGGACCTAGAATGAATTGCACTCACTTTTCTCAAATTAAGGCACTATGACAAGTCAAGTTCTTAGGGTCATATATTTTATGTATTGGTTTATTCTTTCACAAAACACACTTTACTTGTAATTGAGCAAATCTAAATTGGGTTTAATGTATCAAGAAGTAAGTAAAGTTTACATCCTAAGTAGTATCATTAAAGACATGAAGATTGATCTAAGAAATAAGTGAAGAAAAGAAGTTAGTATTTCTTGACACTAGCATCTATCAAGATTTAATGAAGAAGATCGATACAAGCTCAGTCTATCGAGATCTACGATTTTAGAATTCTCAAATCTGAATTTCGGCACATGATGACTTGGATTGCAATGGTTTCGTCCTCTACAACCCTAAACCATATAAAAGACTTATTTTAAAGTCATCAAAGATATATAGATTCAATTAGAAAAGTAGTAGAAAAAATTAGCACGCAATGACTGAATTGCGTGAAATTTGATGTCCTAAAGGAATTGTGATGAGGATTGAAACTAATGCACACATGGTGGTAATCTATGTTGCTTTCCAGGAAAATTCCTTCATTTAGCACCGCATATTATCAAATATGCTGATGGAGTTTTTTCAGGGCCGGCCCAATACATTGTGGGGTCTAAGGCAAAAATATTATGTGGGGCCTTTTCTCATATTATAATGTTTAATTAATAAATTTTTATTTAATTTTTTATGTCAATTTTTATTTAAATATATTTTTCCTACTTTTTAAGGTACAAAGTTATTGAAAAAAATTTTGTATTTAGGTTTCCTTAATATTTTCTTCAATATAACTAATCCACTTATTTTTTTGTAGCATAATTGATTAGTTATATTTTTTTTTTATTCGCAAAATTAATTTTTTTAGTTAATAATTAGACTATTATAATAAGAAACCGAAAAATATATATAAATATATACATAGAAACAAAGAAGAAATTGAACGTAAAATTTTATTTATAAAAAATAAAATCTTTTTTGACTAAAATAATAATTAAATAAAAAAAAAACCTAAAAGATAAGTGCGTATTGTTGAATGGTTGGAGATTAGGATTACTATGCTACCACATGTCCCCAGGACCTTAGCCCAACCCAATTTGTAAATCAGTAAAATTTGACATGCCTATGCTTTGTCAGAAGGTTAAAGCTTCACAGTGAAGCAAATATCAAATAACCAAGTGAACACTCTGAGAAAGCAAAACAAAGTAGCAAGAACCAAATAATGACATAAGTAAGCAAGAATAAGACATTTAAGAGTAGTGGAAAACTTGAAGGAGGGCAACGCTCAACGGAGAGGAGGGTCCAATGTACTGCTAAGAAACGTATGAAAAAGTCACTTTCCAACAATTCATTAAAAATATTTGAGGTTTGAGGTTTGAGATTGATTTTTATTTTTATTTTTTTGTCTTTTGATTTATGTTTTGTCTTGTTGAGAGAGAGGGAGAGAATGAATTTTCAGATTCTAGGCGTGGTAGATTAATGACTCACACAGAGAATCAAACACTTTGGTTGCATATTCAATGTTTTTTTTATTTCTAATTTTTTATATAAAAATTAATAATACTTTCGATTTATTGGTTAATATTTGGGGCTTAATTAATACTCTCAATGGTAAAAAAATATCTCTATTACTTAAATTTGAGAGCTTTCTTTTACTCTTATTGGTTAATATTTGAGGTATTATTAATCTCACAACGACAAAGAGATATTTTTACCGCTTAAATTTGGGGGCCTTAGGAACTTGGGGGCCTTAAGCGGTTGACTCAATTGCATTATGCATTGAGCCGGCCCTGAGTTTTTTTAGCAAAGACTAATGGAATGCTTGAAATGAGTAAATTTAAAAGTTAGAGGATTTTCATTAAACAAAAGTAAAACTGGAGTGCTAAATTGAATTTTGCTTAAAATTAGAAGATGTAATTTGTAATTTAATCAAAAAAATTATTTAGATCCACGTTGGATACAATAATGCTAAAAAATATATCACATCAATTTTCCGTTCTACTTAGGATAAAAACTAAAGGGCATGGACAAAAGTACATAAGGTAGAATGTTTGCAAAAGTTTAGGGGCAATAATTAAAAAAAATATATATATATATATATATATATATTTGAATGTTTGGAGAAAACTGAACTCTTTTTTTTTTTTTTTTTTTTTAGGGGAGGAGAAAACTGAACTTCATGTAAACTACAGGGAGAAATAAAATTTAAGACTTTCTTCCCCTATATATCAACTTGTGCTTTTGTGATAATTATAAATAACTCTTTCTGTGATAATTTATAAAAGGAAAATGTTAAAAGTACTACCAGATGTACTGCATAAACTTTACAAATTGATGAAGTAATTTTGATTGGTGGACTTCAACCATCTCATTAAAAAATGTTTGAATTGTTTTGTCCTAATTGGTGACATATCATGTTGTAAGCACAATGTAATTAAAAATCTCTCTCTCTCTCTCTCTCTCTCTCTCTCTCTCTCTCTCTCTTTGCATGCGACCACGCATGTGTGTGAAATAATAGATAGTTATGACCGCATGAGTGTATGCCATGGTTTGTTATTGATTATTATGTAAATATAGGATAAATCTCTATTTTAATTTATGTCTTTTTGTTGTTGGTATTTTGTTAATATTCAATAGATGATAGTTTGGATTTCGCATAATTTTTTTTTCCCTTTATTCATATTTGTCCTTCAAGTGCAATCTAGTTTCTATCCTAGATTTTTTTCAATCTTGATAATATGGTCTTGAACGGCTTTCTTTAGATTTTCTAAATCTTGATGAAGGGTAGATAATTCAGGAATAGGTTGAGGACGAGGAATTGTATAAAATATCATCTATGCAATTGCATAAGCTTCAGATTATCTCTTTGACCTTAAAATTTCCTTAAGAAAATTGTGGTAGATTCTTGTGAAAATACTATGAGAAAAATTTAATACATAAGTCATCTTTTATTCTTTTCTAAGTAATTTGAGATTGGTGCCATCTACAGTAAAGGTTCTCATAACTGTTCTAGTATTCCAAATCTCTACTGCCCAACTCCTATTTTGTCAAACCAAATCTTTTTTTTATTATGAGTATTATTCCCATGTGATGCACGGATCGATGAAGATTTATATATAAGCTAAAACATATATATAAGTAAAACTAAATTACTAAATATAAATAATATATAACTTGTAAAATAACTAACTAATTTTAATAAAAAAATTACTTTATGTTATATGATAAATGTTGATTTTTTAGGTTTTATTAGTGTTTATCTACTTTTATATTTTAAAATTCTCTTCGTGCTTTGTATTAATTTCTTAATATGAGATCTAATATGAGTTTGATCATTCTAAATTTTAAATTTCATCTTTTTAATCCTAAATTTTATTTGGGTTATGTTTAATCTATGGATTTTTCCCAGATATTCTAATTAAAAAAACAACATACTCACAAACTAAAACACAAAGTCAAAATACACACTGTTGAGGTCTAAAAAGTCATAACGCCAAGGCCCAAGATAGCCCAGTGAGTGAACTCCATGGAAAATAATAATAAAAGGCTTGAGTTCACAACAAGAAAAAAAGATGGTAGGCCTAAATCTATTAAAAAAGATTTAAGCCCAAGACCCACGAAAGGATAGGCCTTAGGGCCCATGAAACAAAGGGAAAAAAAAAGAAAAAAAAAAAGAAAAAAAAAAGAGCCCAATCTGCCAAGATCCAAAAGTCGAAAGGGAGTCCAATGGTAAAAACTAGGCTGGGATACCCAGAGGCTACCAAGAGCTCGGGGTCCTCGGGACGTGCAGCAAAGCTAAGATGAGATTAAAACAGCTTAAAAAGAGTGCCAAGAAACACAAGAAACGAAGAACAGATACGTCCTTCTCAGTCACCCAATGATGCAGAAAGGAACCAGAAGGCTTGGAGAGTAACAATTCATCAACAAGGGAGTGGTACCTCGAGGTGCCTAGAAAGAAGAACCATGAAGGGAAGTAGCTAGGAAAACTTTAATCTGGCAAGGATGAAATCGGCTCACTCGGGAAAAATGACAAAAGGAAAGACAACCAAAAGGCTGAGTCTGAAAAGGTGAGATATAGAAGCCTTGAAGGAAGAGAGATTAGAGGTCAGCTCTCTAAGGACACCCCAGAATGGAAAGTCAGCAAGAGGCTTTTGGGGAAAAAGCACCAAAAGAAAAAAACTATACGAAACAAGGAAGGGACAAGCCACCAAAGTTGCTGGCACAACATGGGCTCTAGTACCCAAGGGAGCAAAGGACGGGAATTAGTGGTTCCCGGAACCCTAGAAAGACACTATAAAAGGGGGGATTCGACAACAGTGCAGAGGGGGGATTCATTTGAGAAAACTCTATAAAAAACTAAAAGAAAGTAACAAAAGAAAGGAAAAAATCGCCTGGTATCCTCAAACAGCCACTATAGAATATGCTTGGATTCAAAAGAATTTAAACTTTACAAGTCTTGGAGGCTTGGAGAGCTATTTAAGTCTGTGATTTTTGAGCTTATTTGGACCTTGTAATATGTCTTAGTGAGCATATTGTAATACGCAATTAAGAAAAGTAATGGGATATCTCACATTGTTTTAAGGATC
Organism: Lithocarpus polystachyus; assembly: GCA_033629205.1. NCBI lineage: Eukaryota > Viridiplantae > Streptophyta > Magnoliopsida > Fagales > Fagaceae > Lithocarpus > Lithocarpus polystachyus. The sequence goes on from CM066169.1 coordinate 18,209,639, forward strand.
CTTACCTTTAATTCTGTGTTGTTTGTCTATCACATTGCTCCTTTACTGTTTCTTGCTGTCCCATGCACACACACACACACACACACATATATATATTTCTTGCTTGTTAGTGTATGTATTGTAGGATTCCTGCTCTGTGCACCACTTAGTTTGTAATTAGCTCATTTAGCTGTAGTGAACCAAGCTCAGTCCCTTAAAACAACAACTAAAAGGCCTAAGGTCCTTACTTCTAGTTGGGCCTAGACACTGTTCAAAAAGGACCCACACGCACACAAAAGAGTTCAAAATTAGACATTTAAAAAAAAAATTACCTAAAAGGAACTAATAACTTAAATGGATGTCCCTTGTTTTACTTCTTTTGAGTAGACTTACTTTTGATATGATATCCATGCATGCAAATTTAGAAACTAATAATAATGTGTAAGATGAATTTATGAGATCAAAACTATTATATATACAAATACGTAAGTGTAAGTTGCATCTTGGAAAAAAAACACAACAACATGGTGGTATTGTGTGAGGTTTAATTATAGTAGTGGCTTATTGTTTAAGAGGAATTGTAGAAAGACCATGGCTAAATAAATATAAATTTTGAAAATAATAGACTTTTAGTTGGATTACAATTTAATTTTCTAAAACTTAAATGATAAAGTTATACCTAAATTGAATTATTGTTAAATCTTATCATTAGTTCAAGAGCCTTTATTTTTTTATTTCTTTAATAAGATAGAAATTATACTCTTCCTTAATATAACTATAAGTATATGTGTGTATTAAGTTTGAGCCCCAGCCGAATAGCCTTTTAACTTAATTGGTTGGAATAAGCACCTCCTGACTTATCCTTGTTTCAAGAAAAAATATCCTAACATTTAATAAAAATTAATTTAATAATTAATAAATGAAATATGCAACTTGAGAAAAAAAAAAAAAAAAAAAAAAAACGTACCCAAGTCTCAGGACTCTCAACAGAAAATTGTAAAAAGAACCTGAATTATGGGCTGGGCTTGTTAACAGAGCATGGATCTAAAATTAGGCCGACAAATTGGACCGAACTGCTCCTTTCTTCTTCTCGTTCCTCTTCTTAATTTTTTTTTAATTATTAAATTCGGTTGGGCCTTGGCCTTAATGAGTCTCTTTGGACCCGCGAGACATAACCGGCAAAATCTCAGTCTCAGGTACTGGGAGACGACCCGTCAGAATGGCAAATGCACGGGAGAGACAACAGTCCGGCGAAGTTTTGCAAACAACTTCGCGGAAAGCCTCTGCCCAAATGGCAATTTAGTTATTGCATGGTTAGTTACAAAGAAGTGAATGGATTTAGTTCTTGACAGCTTGTTCCTACATATGAATTTCAAATGTTCATGAAAATAGTTGCATATTTGCAAGTAATTTGCACACAAATTAAATTCATAATTATGTGAAACCAGATGTACTTGAACTTGGACATGCAGAGTGTGTGAGTGAGGTTCTTTTATGCTTTAGTGGAAGATTAATTAACTTTTATTTTCAAATTTCAAGATTGATTACAATATAGCTATTTGGTTGGAAATTTTTTACCCAATATTTTATTTTGTGTTTGATAATTTCACATTGAGTAGACAATATGTATATAGATTTGTTGTTTCAAAGTGAGAGCTACATGGGCTGGGCTTGACAAGTTAGAGGGTGAGGGAGATTCCAGGTGTGGGATGTTGAGGATGCAAATAATGTCCATGACCAAGTTTCATTCAATCAAATGCTAGCAAAACCAATAGCATCAAAGAGATATCAAGACAATTTTGTTCTGATGGGTCCCTTTCTGTAGGTAGAATAGAAACATTGATAATGTTTTTATGGCATGGGTTACCTTCTACTGAACACGGTAGCAACCTTTTTTTTCTCCCTTCAGTGAGTGAACATGGTAGCAACTTTGTCTTTGGCATAGACGATGAATTGATTTCTTACCTATGTCACTTCATTTTTTGATCTTCAACGAACACAGTAGCAACTTAGTCTGTGGTAGATCATGCTGTTGTGTTATTTACTAGAGAAGTTATTTTATGAACTAATACCGGCATGATCCCTTTTGATATCTCAATTTTTTTCCCTAGGTTTCTTATTGTTTTCTTGTGTTTATCTGGTCATTTTCAAAGATATTTTAAGCAAATTTGTTATTGCCCAGTTCAGGACATTCACGAGTCCTATTTATGCATTATATGCTTTGATCCTAGTGGCACAACATAAATGTTTTCAAAATAATGCTTGGAAAATCTCATAAACTCCTCTGCATCTTATACTGGTACATCTTATGTACACATTTTTATGTAGTGTTAGATAATTCTTTCATGCTTCCTTCCTGAATATGCCGTTGTTATTGTCAAGTGCTTATATGTTTTTTGGGTTTTTTTAGGTCATAGAGGATATCAATTTCAGTGACAACAGCAACTGGATTATGATTAACTCATTAAGGGGGACACACAATTTGTTTGCTATAAATCCTTTCAGAGGATCAGTAAACTTCCAGTCTGCTGATGCTCTAGTTTTACCACCAAAAATGGCAGTTTGGGTGTTATGGCTAAGCCTGTTTAGTTGGTCACCTACTCGTAAATCAACAGAATAAGGAATGGAACTAATGGATGGAAAAGCACTGTCTGTAAGTGGTGCTGCAGCAGCTACAACTAGCAGGATGAGTTCCCTTTCTGGGGCTATTGCTTCATCTTCCACAATTGCAGAGGCAATGCTTTAATTGTGGATTGCAGCTCTTCAAAGGCAAATTAGTCTCTTTTGGTTTTTCCTCCTCCTAGTCGTATGGTAGAATATGCATTGCGAACATCAAGTTGTCTAGATCCAACACCTGTTGTGTCTGGATTAAGAACTGCGCATGAGTCAGCTCCAGAATGTGATGCAAGATTGGTTGTTGAGGCTATCCAGAAGTAAAATATATGTCAGAAACAAAACTGAAGAGAGACAGAGAAGATATTGACATATATGGTGAGATTGGGAATTCAGACAGCAAAAAAATATATCCTGAATGATTGAAGAAAGGAAATAGCATCTATCCACAAGCTGGGGGTGCATTCATGAAAGCAAAAATCAGTCCTGAGGAGAAACATCATTTCTATATACCAGAAGCTGAACTGCAGATGCATCAGCCTTGGACCCCATTGCCATTGTGGGAAAAACATGAGGTATTTGTGTTCTGGTGGAATGGAATATTGTGCTTGTTGAATCATGCATACATTTTGTTTGATGTCTGACATCTACCTTGTTCTTGTAAACTTGCTTGCCAAATATACTTTCAATCAATGATGGTGGAAGGCACCAAAATGAATGAAAAAAATTCTTCCGACGGAGAAACTGAACTTGAAAGGATCCCAACTTGCATGATTGAAGCAAGGTCAAAAGACTTGGTTCCAGTTTGTGACTATCTTCAAAACCCCAAAATCCAACAAACAAGGTTCACTAGGTTTTTGTCTATTTATTTTACATATTCTGGTTTTTCAGCTTATGGCTGTTTCTTATATATAACATTGCTTTACCATTATGTTTTGGATGCATGGGCACCTGATTCTTTACATTATCATACTAAAAGGACTTTATCTTAGTTAAAGCTGACATATAATAATTATATGTTTTATTTAATGTGCCAATGAGCTCTAGCTTATATAGCACCTCCTCCTCATAAGAATGGGATAGAGGGTGAGGTTGTGGGTTTAAGATCCACGAAGTGGGTGTGCAACTTACCAATAGAATAAAAATCATATGATTTGCTTAAATGTGCACCCGTAATGTCTTCTGCTTTTGATCACTTTGTAAATTATCTTTTTTGTTCACAACAATGAGGGTTGTACTAACATATTTGGGTACCATTTCTTGTGTCATATGGAAACCCAGCTTTAGATTGCAATACCAATGAACTTCAGCATCAGAGGTCTGAGCTGTAAGAAGCAGCAGGCTTTCATGTAGGAGCAGCTCTGGCTTGCTTGACTCTACGACTGACAGTGCTGCTGAGTGGCAGAATTGCACAATGTTAGCAAAGAAACTGAATGTAGTGGTCCTCAGATGCTAGTAGGAACCATGGGGCTTTGTAAATATTAGTGACAGCCCAAAAACAAAGACTCGCTTGAGATTGTAAATAATCAAGAGAGCTTAAGAATGGAGGCTCAACTCAAAGTTTGTAAATAGTAACAAAGACAGCCTGAAAATGGAGACTCATTTTAAAGATGAAGGTGGTGAGTTAGTTTGGAGGTATGTTCCTTGTCTGGTTTAAATGGATGGTTGGACATAAAAAATGAAGTTACTGAGCTTATTAGTATTAAATATTGATTGGTTTTCGATCTGGTAAAGATGAAATTAATTCTACCTTGTTTTGATTTTTTTTTAGTCACATTTTAATTAATTTCCCTATTTCTTGCTGGTAGTTTTGAGTTACACTTTGTCCCTTTTCTCTTAACAGTGTTAATATGATGGGTGGAAATTTAGAGAATAGTGATGTGGAACTGTGGATGCTATGTAGTTAGGATTTCATCTACTACTTTGTAAATAACAGTATATTTTTTCTCAATAACCAGTAGTAAATATGTACATAATAGTATCTTGTAAAATCTCTTTCTCACTGTTTCTTTATTCTTTTAAAAAATTATTCTGCTACCACTATTTTACATTTTATCAAAGATGAAATGCTTGACCAATCTCATGTGTGGGTTCTTTGTTCTTATCTTCTTTCTACGACAATTTGCTTAATTGGATTTCTTCCTGTTCTGTCATGGAGTTTCTAGATTCTTTAACCAGCTGGTCTTTTCACTTATGGACTGAAACGTGCTTACAAATTTTACCCCCTGGCTTTCTGCAATATCTGAGTTATAGGGGAAAAGGGTTGATGCTTTAGTACATTCAGGAAAGCTTTTCTTAAAGTTGTCAACAACGGTATGAAACAGTAATAAATATTCAAACATGTTTGAAGCAATTTCTGTTTGTACCCAAGCATCAGTGCTGCATATTCAGGGAAAATGTTTTTTATTTTCTAAAGTAGGAGATGTGATAAAGAATTGTCATTTACATGTTAACAAACATAGTAATATAAATGAATAGGATGACTAGAACAGTTAGGCATAAGATCTAAAAGTATCTTTTTCTTCAAAGGACTTAATATAAATGGCATTTTAATCTAATCAGTTGATAAGCCAATTTCAATGAATATAATGCTTATTAATAAACCTGTGGAACTACAAATATGAGTCAACCTTTTTTCTTTTTAATATAAATGGCATTTTAAACTAATCAAACCTTGCTTGCATTTGGGTATGCGGTAGTTTTTGGTAGCTTATTTGCATAGTGTTTTCCACGAGATTTTTTGGTAGCTTTTATGCTAAATATATGACAAAGTTAAAATGTTAGCTTATTTTCAAAAAACAATTTCTTAAATTGAGACAAAAAGCAAAAAATTCTGCCAAACGGACCACCATCTTTCTCTAAGAAAGTTGTCCAGGCCTGTAATCTTGTACTGCTTATTTGTATAAACAGCTTGATAGTTTGGTCATTGTACTATGCAAGCTATGATGCACGGATACGGATACGAGTTTGGGTACGATATGGGTATGGAGATATAATATTTTTTGAAAAATTTAGGGTACGATACGTCAGGAATATGTGTATTAATAACTTATTAAATATATTTTTTAATGTTTTTTTTTATATATTGTTAAGCATTTATTTTATATATTGTTAAGCATATATCAATTAAAAAGTAATAATGGATAATAAAGTGAATCCATGGCCTTAAATGATGTTTAGAAAACAAACCAAGATCAAAAAGATTAATAATAGATAACTAGGTAAGTGTTTAACATTGAAACCAATATATAAAACATATAAATAAAAATTCTTACAAGTTTGGGCTATCTTTCACTATCGGGAGTTGGGTTAGAACGATATCCAAGTCATATCACAGGTGTATCCTAGATGCATTGGTGTGTGTGTATTTATATTTTAAATGACTGGGTATGTATCTTAGAGATATCTGGTACAATATTGGTACGATACGTATCAAATACGGGTACATGTGCAAAAATTGAGTATCCATGCATCCTAGTATGTAGGTGAAAGACACCAACAAAAAACTCTCTTTTTTTTGGGTGCTATGAATTATGTAGCGGTGCTCTGTATTTGCTGAAGATCACCTAATTCCAGGAAATTAGGAGCTCTTTTATTTAGTTTCAAGTTGTAATTTATGTTCAGACAGAAAAGAGCTTGAAGCACAGTCTACACAGTTACATTTATGATGTACAAGAAAGTTATAATGCTCCAAAAGCATAACATAAATACCAGAAAAGATAGGACAACAAAATTTTTTGGGAAGATTATTAATAAATTGCCTATTCGAATCAAAGTTAAGCTTGAAATCAAAGAGATGAGCTGATATATAACTTGCAGAAGAAAATAAATGTTTTTCTTTCCCTAATGGACCTTTAAAAAAGAATAAGAAATCATGAAAAGGAAAAAGTACAAAGAGTGGTGCTCAAGATCTGGTTGGAGTAGGGTTGCCTAGAAGGAAACTTGAAATTTTTTTATTACTTACCATAATTCTGATCATACATTTACACAAGACTTAAACCGCAGTTTTTTGCCTACTGCTGTTTGGTTTCATTCCTTGTGATCTCAATCTTATGTTCATGTCCTAAAGTTTATGGGTCCCTGATGGCTTGCTTATGGGTGCATGATTTTCTTGAGTTTTGTTTTTTCTTCTCATTGAATCCACATATATATGCCTTCCCCTTTATCTCTGTATTTACTGTGTTTGCAAGCTTGACTAGAGGTCATACACTTTTACTTTGCCTGTGTGCTACTTTACCTAGGTGAATGCATTATATTGCATAACGGAAGCTGCGTGACAAATCTTGTTATGGTTAACCTATCATATGAATCATTAAGTCCGTTTTGAGGAATTGGTTACCTTCTACTGAACACCGTAGCAACCTTTTTTTTTTCCTCCCTTCGGTGAGTGAACATGGTAGCAACATTGTCTTTGGCATAGATGATGAATTGATTTATTACCTATGTCACTCCATTTTTGATCTTCAATGAACACAGTAGCAACTTAGTCTGTGGTAGATCATGCTGTTGTGGTATTTACTAGAGAAGTTATTTTATGAACTAATATCGGCATGATCCCTTTTGATATCTCAGCTAATTTTCCCTAGCTTCCTTATTATTTTCTTATGTTTATCGGGTCCTTATCAAAGATATTATAAGCAAAATTGTTATTGCCCAGTTCAGGGCATACAAGAGTCCCATTTCAGCATTATGCTTTGACCCTACTGGCACAACATAAATGTTTTCAAAATAATGCCTAGACAATCTCATACACTCCTCTGCATCTGACGCTGGTGCATCTTATGTACATCTTTCCAGGCTACAACATGGTTTTACAAATGCAGTGTTAGATAATTCTTTCATGATTCCTTCCTGAATATGTTGTTATTGTCAAGTGCTTATATGCTTTTTCGGTTTTTTTAGGTCATACAGGATATCAACTTTTGTGACAACAGCAACTGGATTATGATTAACTCATCAAGGGGGACACACAATTTGTTTGCTATAAATCCTATCAACGTCAGTAAACTTCCAGTCTGCTGTTGCCCTAGTTTTACCACCAAAAATAGCTGTTTGGGTGTCATGGCTAAGCCCGCAGTAGTTGACCACCTAATCAAAAGAATGGAAGGAAAGGCACTGTAAGTGGTGCTGCAGCAGATGCAATTGGCAGGATGAGTTTCCTTTCTGGGGCTATTGCTTCCTCTTTCCACAATTGCGAAGGCAATGCTTTATTTGAGGATTTCAGCTCTTCAAAGGAAAATTACTGCCTTTTGGTTTTTCCTCCTCCTAGTTTTATGGTATAATATGTGTTGTGAACATCAGCTTGTCTAGATCCAACTCCTGTTGTGTCTGGATTAAGCACTGCGCCTGTGTCAGCTCCAGAATGTGATGCAAGATTGGTTGTTGAGGCTATCCAGAAGTGGAATATATGTCAGAAACAAAACTGAAGATAGAGAAGATAATATTGACATATATGGTGAGATCAGGAATTCAGACAGCAAGAAAGTACATCCTGAATTATTGAAGAAAGGAAATAGCATCTATCCTGAAGCTGGGGGTGCATTCATGAAAGCAAAAATCAGTCCTGAGGAGAAACATCATTTCTATATATCAGAAGCTGGACTGCATATGCATCAGCCTTGGACCCTGTTGTGGGCAAAACATGAGGTATTTGTTTTCTGGTGGAATGGAATAGTGTGCTTGTTCAATCATGCATACATTGTGTTTGATGTCTGACATCTCCCTTGTTCTTGTAAATTTGCTAGCCAGATGTACTTTCAAACAATGATGGTGGAAGGCAGCAAAATGAATGAAGGAAATTCTTCCTGCTGAGAAATTGAAATTGAAGGGATCCCAGCTTGCATGATTGAAGCAAGGTCAAAAGACTTGGTTCCAGTTTTTGACTATCTTCAAGCCCCCAAAATCCAACAAACAAGGTACACTAGGTTTTGTCTATTTATTTTACATATTCTGGTTTTTCGGCTTGTGGCTGTTTCTTATATACAACATTGCTTTACCATTATGTTTTGGATGCATGGCACCTGATTCTTTACATTATCATACTAAAAGGACTTTATCTTAGATAAAGCTGACATATAATAATTATATTTTTTGTTTAATGTGCCAATGAGCTATAGCTTATATAGCACCTCCTCCTCATAAGAGTGGGATAGAGGGTGAGGTTATGGGTTTAAGATCCATTGAGTGGGTTTGCAACTTACCAATAGAATATAAATCATATGATTTGCTTAAATGTGCACCCGTAATTTCTTCTGCTTTTGATAACTTATTAAGTTGTCTTTTTTATGCACAACAATGAGGGTTGTACTGACATTTTGGGTACCATTTCTTGTGTCATACGGGAACCCAGCTTTAGATTACAAAACCAATGAGCTTCAGCATCAGAGGTCTGAGCTGTCTGAAACGGCAGGCTTTCATGTAGAAGCAGCTCTGGCTTGCTTGACTCTATGACTGACAGTGTCGCTGTAGTGGCAGAATTTCACAATGCTAGCAAAGAAACTAAATGTAATGGTCCTCGGATGCTAGTAGGAACCAAGGACTTTGTAAATATTAGTGACAACCTAAATACAAAGACTCGCGTGAGATTGTAATTAATAGAAAGAGCTTAAGAATGGAGGCTCAACTCAAATTTGTAAATAGTAACAATGAAGGCATGAAAATAGAGAATCATTTTAAAGATGAAGGCGGTGAGTTTGATTAGAGGTATGTTCCTTGTCTGGTTTAAATGGTTGGTTGGACATGGGAAATGAAGTTACTGAGCATACTACTATTGAATATTGATTGGCTTTTGATCTGGTAAAGATGTTATACTGAATGAAGGCTTTATATATATATATATATATATATATATATATATTGAAATTCATTCTACCTTGTTTGGATTTCTTTTTAGTCACATTTTAATTAATTTCCCTATTTCCTGTTGGTAGTTTTGAGTTACACTTTGTCCCTTTTCTCTTAACAGTGTATATGATGGGTGGAAATTTAGAGAATAGTGATGCAGAACTGTGGATGCTATGTATTTGGGATTTCATCTACTCAACTTTGTAAATAACAGTCTATATATTTTCTTAATAACCAGTTTTAAATACATACGTAATAGCATCTTGTAAAATCTCTTTCTCACTGTTTCTTTATTCTTTTAATTTAAATATACTCTGCTACCACTCTTTTTACATTTTATCAAAGATGAAATGCTTGACCAATCTCATGTGTGGGTTCTTATCTTCTTTCTGCAACAATTTGTTTAATTGGACTTCTTCCTGTTCTGTTATGGATTTCCTAGGTTCTTTAACCTGTTGATCTTTTCACTTGTGGACTGAAACGTGCTTACAAGTTTTACTCTCTGGCTTTCTCCAACATCCTTTAATGAAGTTATAGGGGAAAAGGGTTGATGGTTTTGTGGAATGAGGAAAGCTTTTCTTAAAGTTTTCAACAATGCTGTGAAACAGTAAATATTCAAACATGTTTGAAGGTATATCTATTTGTACCCAAGCGTCAGTGCTGTATATTCAGGGAAAATGGTTTTTATTTTCTGAAGTAGGAGATGTGATAAAGAATTGTCATTTACATTTTAACAACATAGTAATGAGATGAGGATGTTATTGCATGGTCTAAACATATCTTATTCTACAAAGGTTCTAATATAAATGGCATTTTAATCTAATCAGTTGATAAGCTGATTTCAATGAATATAATGCTTATTAATGAACCTGTGGAACTACAACTATAAGTCAACCTTTTTTTCTTTTTAATATAAATGGCATTTTAAACTACTAAGACCTAGTGTGCATTTGGGTATGTGGTAGTTTTCGGTGGCTTATTTGCATATTGTAGTTTTTGGTAGCTTATTTGCATGGTATTTTTCAAAAGATAGAGTTTTTTTGTAGCTTTTATGCTAAATATATGACAAAAAGTTAAAACTGGCCATTATCTTTCTCTAGGAAAGTTGTCCAGGCCTGTAATCTTGTACTGCTTATTTGTCTAAACAAATTTGATAGTTTGGTCATGCATTTCTTGTACTATGATGGTGCAAGACACCAGCTTAAAAGCCTCTCTCTCTTTTTTGGGTGCTAGGCATTATGTAGCGGTGTTCTGTATTTGCTGAAGATCACCTAATTCCGGGAAATTAGGAGCTCTTCTCTTTAGATTCAAGTTGTAATTTATGTTCAGACAGCAAAGAGCTGGAAAGCACAGACTACACAGTTGCATGTACAGGAAAGTTATATATTGCTCCAAAAGCATAACATAAATACCATAAAAGATAGAAATTTTTTGGGAAGATTATTAATAAATTGCCTATTCGAATCATTTTAAGCTTGAAATCAAAGAGATGAGCTGATATATAGCTTGCAGAAGAAGATAAATGTTTTTCTTTCCCTAATGGATCTTAAAAAAAAAAAAGAAATCATGAAAAGGAAATACTAAAAAGAGTGGTGCTCAAGATCTGGTTGGAGTAGAGCTGCCTAGAAGGAAACTTGAAATTGTTTTATTACTTACCATAATTCTGAATATCTACCAACATTTTAATTTTTACTAAGTATAAATAAAAAAGAAGAAGAAATCATGAAAAGGAAAAAGTAAAAAGAGTGGAGCTCAAGATCTGTTTGGAGTAGGGCTGCCTAGACGACATCTATGGGCACACCAGGAAAAAATCCATTTATGAAAGATATAGATACAAACTTCAAACTCTATAAATCTCTCACAATTTCAAACCTAATATGGGTAACGCAAAACTCTTTCAATCTTAACTCACAAACATGACACTCAATTATTACAAATTTCCAATACACACAATGGTGTACTCACACTCTAATAATGAACATACTCTCAAACTTGAATTAAAAAAAAAAAAAAAACCTGATCGGTGCTTTCACACTACGAAAATGAACAAACTCTTAACTCACTCAATTTTCAAACACAATCAAAAGGGCCACTTTGGGCCAAAGGCCCAAAACCCTTATTTGACCGAAGCCACCCAACTAACAAGAATGGAAAAGAGGCAGCAAACTTGATTTGGTTTGGTCATCATCCCACTCCAAAGCACCCCACCATTCTGATTCTCCTTTTATTTCTTTTATGTTACCTGCATTTTGGTTAGTGAGAGGCAGCCTTCTGAGACCTTTGCACTTCCTCACTTCAACCTGCTCCAGACACGGCCATGTCTCCTCGTGTCTACAAAGAGTTTCGAATTTGGGAAGGTTCCCCAATTGCAATATCCGTAGTTTTGGAACCATAGGATCTGGAGATATGTTCTGCCCTGATTCATTATTAAAGAGCTCCTCTAATTTCTCACAATTGCGTGCCTTGATTACTTCTAGAGTTGGCAGAGTCTGAATGAAGTCACCACAGGAGAGAAGATATTTCATCTGTGAACAGTGATTCACATCTAATGATTTTAGGCTATGAAATCTCAGCCCAAGATGACCAGCTAGCTCTGAAATGCTATTTAGGTATTTCACACTGTTGAGATGAAGTTTCTCCAGGTTTGGTAGTAGGTCACAGCGGGCAGCACATCCTCCTCCTCGCCCTAAACTGGTTGGACACTTTAAAATAGAAAGTGACTTTAAACCAAAGCTGGCATCACTTTTAATGAAGTCTTCAAGCACTTCAACCAGTCCTGTACAATTATCTAATTCCAGAGAACTTGAATTACCCCAGAACCACCCAATCCATTCTTGCGAGGGAGAAAGATTAAGATTCTTGATAGAACACCTTTTTTCAGCAATTGTAATTTGAGCGCTCCTTCCTTGTGCTTGAAAACAAAGATTAAGAAAACTCATTCTATTTATCCAGGAAAGATCTTCGGATTTTTCCCATGGGATCCCATTCAATGTGGTGATTAAGAAATGTAATCGATTAAAGGATGATTTGAGCTCTTCAAAAGTTGCCTGTCCGTCTTCCTCTCCCTTCAAACGGAAACGAAAGTCACTTCTCCACATAGATAGACTTTCTAAACAAGACAACTTGGATATAATTCCAGGTTGAATGCTTTTCAGTTTTTTAGTAACGTTTAAGTCTAAATCCCTTAGCTCACTTAGGTTTTCAATCCCTCTAGGCAAATTTGCGATACACGTGCTATGAAGATCAAGTTCTCGAAGTTTAGTAAGCGTTCCCAGTGAGGGTAGTTCTTCAAGATTACTGCAACCTCCAAGAAGAAGCACACGGAGATCTCTAAGTTGAAGTAGAGAATGAGGCAATGACCGGATGCTGGTTCCACCAAGATTCAATACCTTTAGTGCTTCAAACCCTTGCAGGAATTTCTCAGGAACTGTGTTAAGGGCAGGATTGCCTTGGAGTAGCAGAGTCGAGGCCTTTGAACATTGTATCATGCAATCGGGTAGCCTTGTTATGTTGTTACCCATGAAAGAAACTCTATCGAGAGAATTTGAATTTGAAAACTCTCCAACAGAAATCTCACTCAACCCAATCCCCGAGCGAACAAGGGATTTACACCCATCCTCAGACGTTGATGAAATCCATATAGCAACATCCCGAACAACGTCATGCATCTTCACGGTTTCCCTATTACGACCATCTTCCAACAAACAAGAGTCCTTCAGATTTTCGATCAAAGAAATGCCTTCGTCCATATCCCCCCAATTCTGTCCTTCACCTATTAAACCTTCTGCCCGCCAGTATGTTACTAATTCCCTTATTCCAATTTCGAAGTCCTCGGGAAATAGACAGCAATATAAGAAACAAGATTTTATGTTGTTACCTTGTAATGAGTCGTAACTCAACCTCAACGGCTTATAGACCTTAGTCTCAATTCCTTCTATAGAAGGCACTGATCTTTGCAACTCCTTTAACGCATGCCTCCACAACTCGACCTTTGTCTTTTTTCTCATGGCAGCTCCCACGGTGATGATGGCTAGTGGTAATCTGCAACATTCTTTTACAATTGCTTCTGCTGATGGTTTAATTTCTTCTAGATGAGCCACATCCCCTGCCTTTTGACAAAACAATTGCCAAGCTTCAACGTCATTTAAAACTTCAATTTTAATTTCTTTATCGGTTGTCATTTCCCTACAGACTTCCATACGTCGAGAAGTCAATATGATCTTACAGCCTTTATGAACTTCAGGTCCTGGGACACCCAAAGTGTCTAAATCAATTTTCTCCCAAACATCATCTAGAATGAGTAGAAATTTTTCTTCATTCTCAAGCCTTTGATAAAGCCGACTAGCCATTCCCTGCTCGCTTTCTTCCTTTTCCACCTGTAATTTTAATCTTTCAGCTATTCGTGTCTGGACATTTTTAATGACCAAATTCTTGGAAACGGTGACCCAAATGACAATGCCAAAAGGCTGTGTAGAAGCATCTCTGAGCTCATTATTCAAGTTCGTCACCAGAGTAGTCTTGCCAACTCCTCCTCGTCCCCAAATACCAATCGTTTTGAAACCATCCTCCAATGCCTTCTTAATCTCGTCTAATTTTTTTGATGCAGTGGTTTGACCTCGAATTGAAGTTCCAGCAACATGCTCCACTGCTGTGGGAACTCTAGGATAAACCACACCAGAGTCAAAATTTCCAGCAAGAAGCCTTTTGATCTCTTCCAGAATTTCTTCCAATTCACTGCTCGCTAGATACCGCTTTCTGCAATTTAGGAAACATCGAGAAGGCTCTTTGTTGTTGACCGTTTGTCCTTGAATTGCATCGTCTCTAAGCCGAAGCTTTTCTACTTCCTCAAGCCAAGTTACAACTTGATCTCTGATTTCGTTTCCTTCCTTCTTAGCTATTTCCGTTTGAAGATTGACTTCTTTTCTACGATCCAGAAGTCTTTTCATCTCGTTCTCAACAGCAGCAAGATTTGAATGCAAATTGAAAGTGGTCTTGGTCTTAGAAGTTACACAACTACAGAGAAGCTCGCCAGTTGTTGCCACTAGTGCACCGACAGCTGCAACCACCACTTCCATGCCGAAAATTTTGCTTTGGGAGATGCCGGAAGCTTAAAATAATTGACAGCCAAAGAATGAAAGAACCACAGAAAATACAAGTTTCCACGGTCTCGCTGGCACAATGGTGTAAAGAAACAGAATAAAAAGACACACACAGACTCGTTGTTGAAAGGATTACCTTCTCTCACATAAATTATTGAGCATGGCTGCATGGGTCCAAATTTGGGTCCCTAACCTCAACTTTTGTCTACGATTTATTGGGTTACAGATTGACTCATTGGGTTTCACGCGTGTTTTGGGTTGGAAAATGTTTGGAGGGCCATGGTCCCCTGGCTTTTAAAAAAAAATCCTCCCACTTCGACTTTTAAAATAAGAAGTTAAGTGCAAATTTTAAAATAATGCTAATGCCCCCTAAATTTTAATTTTTTTATTAGTAATTTTTTTTTACTATATTTATGCAAATAATTCTAATTTTTTTTTTTTTACGAAAGTGTACTTTTGGTCCTCTTAGGGCATTTATGTTTTAAAATTTTTATTTTGACTCATTATTTTTTTTATATCTTTTTCATATTTACTTTACCACTTATTTCTATTTATAATTTGACAGTGCATATTATATTTTTCAGTTTTCTGCCTAATGTACCAAAATAAAAATATAATTTTTTTTTTATAAAATGGTAGAATAGAAATTTCATATGTAAACTCATTTATTATAAATCATTAGTAGATTGTATTTTCTTGAATTTTTTGTGCATTGCATAGGTTATTGATTAGTTATATTAATATTACAAATGCCTATAAAAAAATATTTCATAACTTTTTTTTTTTCAATAATTCAATTGTTTGGGGAGGGACTATTAAAATGATACCATTTAAATAAATTTGAACAAGTTTGGCTACGAGCCAATGAATACAACTTCCATTAAAAAATTAACATCATTATATATTTTTAAAATCTAGTTATTAAACTACATATTTTTTATATTTTTAACACACATGTCAAATTCGTGTTAGTCAAATGTTATATATCATTTTATTCATAAATTTATTTTTTATGCATTTTTATATTACAAAATTTTTAAATTTAAACATTTGAAATGTTATATATATATATATATATATATATAGATCTTTGATTCTACTAAAGTGTCTAAAATAAAAAAAAAACAATAGCTATTAAAAAAATATAATTTAATATTAAATTTATTAAAATAAATGTTCAATAAAAATATATTAAATAAAATTGCAATCATTTTTTTACAAATTAATTTATAGCAAAACTTGGTTGGTTAAAAACACATTTGCCGACTATTTTGACTCTCTGGGTCATATTTGGGTCCCATAATAACCCCACTCTTATTCTCAATGCCCTTCTCTCTTTGTCTTTGAAATGACATTTTGATTGGCACGTAGTAATACAAGTGGTGTGGTTGATTTCATAGCTGAACTCTTTGTAGAGTCGTCACCGATTCACCGACTCTAGTCCATTAGGCCGGCGGTACAAATTTTCAAATGTGAAGAGGAGATCAAAGAAGAGTTTCCTTTCTTGACTATTCTTTTGCCATTTTTTCTACCTTTTCAACTAGTGTAGTTTTCTTTCTAACTTTTTTTTTTTTTTTTTTCATTTGCTTTTAGGTGGAGGCATCCAATAGAGAAGTGTTGTATCCGAGAAAAAGTAGTGAGATAGCATATTAGAGCATCCACATCAGGCAGTGGATAATCTTCTATAATACAAAAATATCTTCATTTTACACATTTTGGTCAAAAAATCACCCACATCAGTGTTTGTAAAGTTGTGTAAAATTGTGCAAAAATATACAAATGCTACAGTGACCGTGCATATATCCACGGTCACTGTAGATTGTGTATTGATTATTTTAATCATTTCTGTTCGCTCGTTTTTTTCTCTCTCTTCTCCATGCTCAACAAACTCAGTAACTGCTCAATAAACTCACTTGCTCAAAAAAAAAAAAAAAAAACACACACAGAGACAGAGTAGATCGGAGCTTGTGGATCGGAGCTTGTAGATCAGAGTGGATCGGTGTTTAATAGGAGTGGATCGGAGCTCGGGAGTCTCGGATTTGATCGGTACTTGTGGATAGGAGTAGATCGGGTCTTGATCGGAGATATGCTGATCGGGTAGAGATGGGAGAGAGAGCAAGAAATCAGAATGTGTAAAGAGAGGGAGAGAGATGGGTATAGAGAGAGAGCAAGAAATCAGAAATGGGTAGAGAGAGAGAGAGAGAGAGAGAGAGAGAGAGAGGCGCGCGCGTATATGAGAGGAGGATATAATAAAAAATTTGATAAAATTGATTATTTAATTAAAAGAGGTGATAGAATAGGTGAACTGATGTGGGTGTTTTATAAAAGTAGATGTGTAAAATAGAAAAAGTAAATTTTTAGTGTAAAAAAAATGTCTAAAATAAAAGAACTGACGTGAATGCTCTAAGTGCAGGTAAAATAGCAAGAGAAACAGTGAGAGTGGTGTGTAATGTATTAACCATCTTTTATTTTATGGATAAAATATTCTATTTGATTGTGGTAAAATTTATCACAAAGAATTTGACAAGAGACTCTCTTTTTTTAGTGTCAAATTTGTTTTGACAACGTCTGCACAAATCTCTATGCTCTTTACTTTTCTGTGCATTACTGGAGTACTTTTATTCCTTTCAACTTTTGACTAATCCTGTATGGTTTGATGTAAAATGCTAGCTAGCATGGAAGACAGACCTCACTAATATAACGCACAGAGAATTCAAAGGCTAAAATGGAAAATTAGCATCATTTTTTAAACAATATAATTAGTAGGTATTTTTTTAAACTATATTTTTTACTAACATCTCGAGTCTAAGAGACTCGATTTTGGGCTTATAAATCGAGTTTTTGATGCTCGATTTTCATGGTCAGGTAAGTCTGATGTGACATTTGGTCTGATGTGGCGAACACTTAGAAATCGAGTTTTAGAGACTCGATTTTCAAAATACTCAACAGGAACAAAGACACAAAACAAAGACAAAAAAAAAAAAAAAAAGAGAGAGGAAAAAAAAAAAAAAACCCACGTAACACCCAACATCCAAAAGGACCAAAACCAAAAGAAAAGAGAGGAAAAAACAAGACAAAACCCAGACGTTTACGCGAGAAAGAGAGGAAAAAAAAAAACAAAACCCAGAAACGGAAGGTGAAGAATGAGAGGAAAAAAAAAAAAACCCAGAAACAGAAGTGAAGAATGGCCGTGAAGAATGAGAGGAAAAAAAAAAAAAAAAAAAAAAACCAGGCTTGCCTGCGACCTAGACGGAGAAAAAGAGAGAAAACAGAGACCGACCGGCGACCCAGACCCGCGGCGACTGACCTGCGACCCAAACCCACGGCGACCCAGACCTAGACCCACGACCACCGACCGGCGATCAGAAACGTCTTCTTCTTCTTCTCCTCCGATCATGAAGATCGGAGAGAGCTCAGGCCGCGCGCGCACTCAGGTGAGCTCTCTCCAATCTGATCTTCTTCTCCTCCGATCATGAAGAAGATCAGATCGAAGAGAGCTCAGGCTGTGGCGCGTGAGCCCAGGCCACGCGCGTGCCCAGGTGAGCTCTCTCTGATCTGATCTTCTTCTCCTTCGATCATCATTTTTTTTCCCTATCTCTTTCTTCTCTGATGAGATGAGAAAAATGATGCTAAAATGATGTGAAAATGTTGTGGGTTGCCGTCGCAGGTCTAGGTGTTTGCTTGTTTTTTTCTGGGTTGGTGGGTCGCTTGTTACTGCTGGGTGTTTATGTTTTTTTCTGGGTTGTTTGCTTGTTTTTTTCTGGGTTGGTGTTTGCTTGTTGCTACTGGGTGTAAATTTTTTTTGGCTTAGAAATCGAGTCTAAAAGACTCGATTTACAAGCCCAAAATCGAGCCTCAAACACTTGAGATGTTAGTAAAAAATATAGTTTTGAAACTGTGCCTATTAATTATATTGTTTAGAAAATGGGTTTAATTTCCCATTTTTGCCGAACTCAAAGGACCGTGTTAAGCATATGAAATAATGATCTGAACCTTGTTCTTTTTTTTTTTTTTTTTTTGATAGGTAAGATCTGATTTAAATCTTGTTGAATCCAAGTCTTGTTGATCACTAAAAGCCCATAATTGCATGCTGGACACAATAACATTCCTGATCTTGTTGTTCTCCTACATTAATGATCTCATTTTTAGGAGTTCCACATGCTTCCCACTCATCAACATTGTTAACATGATGGGTAGAAATTTAGAAAATAGTGTGATACATGATTGTGGATATTATGTGTTGTAATTAATCAGTCTGCAAATAGCCTGTTTGGGAGTTAAAAAAAGGAGGGAGAGTAGAGTAGAGGGCGGGAGAGTAATTCAATTACCTTATTTGGAAGTTTTTTAAAGAAGGAGGGGGAGGGATTTGGGGGAATTTAGAGGGGTTTTAACTATCTCTAACTCCTCATTTTTAATTCCTTCAAATTGGAGAGATTTGGAGGGAGAATAGAGTAGATAAGTTATTGGCCAAATGAATTTCCTAATTTACCCTTTCTAAATTAACAAAATTACCCTTTTTAATGGGCTAATTACCCCCTTCTCCCTCCCTAATTTTAAAAACATCCAAAAAATGTAGAAGGAAATCATTCCCCTCTACTCTCCTTCCCTCTACTCCCCTCTACTCTCCTCCCTCTCTAAACTTCCAAACAAGCTATCAAAGAAGAGAAAAACATCAAAAAGATTTTGACTACATCCATAAAACCGAGCGGCTATCAATTCACTATGTGAGAAATTCAGCAAATACAAACTACTAGTAGAAATCATCGGGGCTAGGACAAAATTGTGTGAAATCTGGTATCATAAAGGAATCTCCCTTGAGATCAAAACTCACCGTCTATGGCTGTGACCTATGTTGCTTTTTGGGCAAATTCTTTTGTCTAGGCCTCCAAATGATAAAATTTGCCACTTCTATAATGTTCCGTTCTTTATAATCTCCAAAGTAGAAGTCAGAATAAGATCTTTTAACTCTGGACATTTCCTAGTATGCAATTTTCTAAAGTATGCCTTGTTTGGTGATTTTTCATATTTTGGCCTAATTTTGTGCTTAAAATGAATTAGAAATTTTCTAGGATTCCATAAGGCCCGCTCACCACCCTAGGATTTCATCACTATATATTGGAGGTTGTAGCCTTCTGCGCATTCATATTATGGAATAATAAAATTTCAAAGAGGTTTTCTTCTTTTCTTAGGTGTTCTCTCCTGTAGCTTTCTGCTTGCATCACTGTGTTGTTGGCTTCTTCATCTACTCAACTTTGTAAATGGAAAAAAATTATTTTCTCAATAATCATTTATAAAGATGTAAACAATCGCATCATCATGTAAAAAGTCTTTCTCACAGTTTCTTTATTCTACTAATTTAAATTTATTCTGTTACCACTCTTTTAGCATCTTATTCAGATGAAATGCTGGACTAATCTCATGTGCGGGTTCGTATTTTGTTATGAAATGACTGTTTTATTGGATTCCTCCCGCTCTGACATGGACCATTTAGATCCTTTAACCAGTTGATCTTCTTCCCTAATTCTTTAGTAGGGGAAGAGGTTTGATTCTTCCGTGTATCCGGGCAAAGCTTGTTCAAGGTTGTCAAAAGTGGTGTAAAGTATTAATTTTATTTATTACTGACTATTGTTTATCAATTACTGTGATTTAGCAACTATTTATTTGATTCTGCTTGGTGAAAAGCAGCCATTTTGACAAATGGTCCTCTGAAGCAATAGTTGTGATAGCTGCAGCAGAGCTAAATCCTGAAAGTTTTAGTGGAGGTTAGCAGTGGTGACTTCAGGAATTTTTTTTAGGGTGTTCCTCAAGAAGTATAAATTATACAATTTAATAAAAAAAATTTATATATTGATGACGACAACAACAAAAACAATTAAAAGACACGCAAATGCATAAAATTTTATAACATAAAGCTTGTGGAGTTCAGTTGTGGTTGTTGTTAGTGTTGCTGAATAAGGCAAGGGTGTAGCTAGAAATACTTGGGGGGCCAAATTGCAATATTGATAGAAAAATCGTAATTCATAAATTTATATATAAAAAATTATCAACTTTGATATATTGTCATATTCTTAAATATTAATGGAAGTATAAAAGGCAGTCTATTTTTCCATACACTTTAGTGGCCACTTCATCACATATATACAAAAATTTGCATACTATTATTTTAAGCACCATTAACCCATCATTATCCATAATATTGAAAATTTTCTTATTTTTAATGAATTATTCAGCTCCTAATTTCAAATTAAAAAAAATGATGATATGGAAAGAGATATAATATATTATCATATAGCAATACAAAAAATTGAACAACTTAATAAACAAAGCATATTCATAAAATTAAATGACCATTATTATATATATAAAAAGCATAAATCTAAATGCCCATATGATGTTGAAGAAACAAAAAACCTAAAATACTGAGACATAAGAAGAAGCTGAAACTGAAAGCAAATATGGATAGTTTTTTTTTTTTTAGATGAAAGGAGTTTATTTGATTTCTACCCTTGTTGAGAAGAGAGTTAATGTGTTTAGAGCAATCAACAATGACAGTAAAGAAACATGAGGCAGTGTGAGCTTGTTTCAGCAGGAGAAAAGTAGTAAGGATTACTTCTATTTTCTTTAAGAATTTCATAGGTGGCTTCTTGAGACTAAGAATGATGAAAAAAAAAAATTGTTTGAAAATGAGTGGTAAAAGACGATATTTTAAGGGTGTGGATTATTGTCTATTGGGTATTTGGATTGACAACAAATCATTTGGACAATTGGGAGAGCTAACTAGTATTTTATTTGAGCACTTTGGGTTATCTATTGGATTAAGTAGAGATCCTAGAAAGAATTTGGGGCCGTTCATTATTTTCTAGGGGGCATAGCCTTTTACTTAAAGTAAAAACTAAAAAGTAAAGCAATAAGTTTAAAAAAATATAAAAGTACGTTGTTCTTTTTGCTTAAAAGACCTTAATATATTGTTAAGTTGCTCAAATTATGAACCAAAATTTAATTTTATTGACATTAAAAAAATTCAGGGTGTTCCCAAAATTTTTTTAAAAGATAAATAAATATAAAATTCTAAATTACTATGTAAAAAAAAAAAAAAAAAAAATTCAGGCCAGGGTGTTCCTGGGAACAACACCTTGGCCATAAGGTGGCGTCGGCCCTGGAGGTTAGGGAATAAATTTTTGGAGTTCTCAATTGTTTGGAGGTGAATTTGGTAGAGCTTGTTAAAAAAACATAGTGCCTCAATTGTTTGGAGGAATGGGGTCTCTCTGCTTCTGTGAAGTTCAATCTGGAACTGCAAGTCTTGGGGTCAATAAAATTAAGTTGGTGAAGTAGTTGAAGAAAATGAAGAGTACTAGAGCAACCTTGATGGGACCATCTCTATTATTTTTGGAGGAGTTTTCGCCAAGAACTCTCACCTACAAATGATTTTCTATCATGTTTAGAGGTGGTATCTGTTTGTACCCAAACATGTGTAAAATATTCAAGGAAATCATTTTCTAGAGCAGGAGATGCAAAAAGAATTTTCATTTAATTACTAACAGCACAGACAAGATAAGAATATATTTGCGGAATGTAAATGAATAGGTTGACTAGAATAGAAACTTCATCCGACATAGAATCTAAAGGTGCCTAGATTTGGAATTACAGTTTGCACTTTTGGAATTTGTCACCCACCAAGATTAGTTTCAAGCCTTTATCTTGCTCTCAAAGGTTTTTGGCATAATAAGGCTTCTAACAAAGTTGTGGACTTCAACTATGAAGTGCAACATTCTTTCTTATATATAAAATGCCATTTTAACTAATAGATCCAGAGTTTTACTTTTTCTAGGAAAGCTACCTAGGTTTGTAAACTTGGAACGGCTAATTTGCATCTGTAACCTGTTATGTTAGTCATGCATTACTTGTACAATTCACTAAGGAAGGCATCAGTTAATAAGCTCTATTACTTGTAACAGGGTCCTTTATTTATTGAAGGGCACCTTCTTCCAAGCAATTTGGACCTCTTCTGTATGGTTTAAAGATGTAGTTTATATTTAGATAGAGCTGTAAAGCATATGTTTCATATTTACAACGACAAAAAAATTATTTTAATGCTTTATATCCAGAACATCTGCACCCAGATACATACCAGAAAGCAATGTGTCAGTTCGTTTAGACCCCTTAACCCAACAGATTAACCTAGAGAATTAGCCAAGTGATTAACTTAGGTAATTTAATTAAAACTAGGTTAACACAAATATAACAAAAACAACAAAGCAGCGGAAAATAAATAACACAAAGATCTGATGACCCAGGAAACCACACCGGTAAAAACCTGGGGAGGATTTGACCTAGCTATCCTCAAGGTAAACTGAATCCACTATGAAAGAATCGAAGTTTACACAATAGACTTAGACCACTAACATCTTATTGCTACCCGAGTGTAGGAAACTTACTACCATGACCCCATGATAGCTCCGAGATCCACGGACTCCTTCTTTCCGGAATTCTTCAGCAAATCCACAAGCGCACCTGCTTGTATATCTTTGTGTTCTCTTGATTCTGCAACTGTAACGATCTACACAACTCTTGACATAAATCTCAAGTTTGTAAACCCTAAGTGTATGTGAAGGTAAACACCTCTAGATCTCACAGAGAGATTCACAAACACAGCAAAACAGAACTCTAAAAACGTGGCTAGGGTTTTCCCTTATATACTTAGGGCAAAACATAAAACCCTATACATTAAAACGGGCTTGGGCTGAGTTGGAATTTTCTGCAGAAAAACGTTCTGCACGATTTTCGATCGATCGAGTCTAATTTTCGATCGATCGAGTCATACAGAAAGTGAACAGTACTTCTGCATAAAAACTCGATTTCCAACTTTACAATAAGACCCATACTTTGAGCAAGTCTAACACACGACTCAACATTGTTTTGATCATGGTTTGCCAACATACAAATTGAAGTTCTAAATACATTAGTTCCTAATCTTTAGAACCTAACAAACTCCCCCTTTGGCAATCCGTGACAAAACACAGACTTAACAAAAAGCTCAAAGTTACAAATTGAAATAGCCCATTACAATAAAATAGCCACTCAACAATTCAACCTAAACTACTATCTAACAGTTGCAAAGTAGACAGCAGCTCGACTGAAAGCAACCTGTATATTCCTGTAACACTTAACAAACACATAAACGCATGTGTGGAAAAAAAAAACAGGAAATACATAAATAAAAATTTCTTAATTTCACATGACACAAAATAAAGACATATATCATGAATAACATCATCAATATAAATCAATAAGCAGAGTAGTAGCATAGTGAAATAAGAAACAAATACATACAAATGTATCTCAACAAAATAAATCTCCTAAACAAGAGCTAAAAATGAGAATACACAGTGAAGCATCTAGATACAATCTAATAACTCCACAAGCTCCGCAGTATCACTACCAAGTAAACAAAAAAAAACTCTCCCTAAAATGTAAATCTCCACAAAAAAAATCCTAGATACAATGAACTATGTACTCCCCCTTTTTGTGATGAATTGCCAAAGGGCACTCACTCATCATCAAAAGGTGGTGGAGGAGATCGACGAGAGCTCGCCAAATCCGCTCGCAACGCACGAAGCTCATCTAGGATGTCCACCAAAAGCTGACCATGAGCCGCCTGAACGGTCACGACAGTATCAAGAGTCCGACGAAGGTCAGAAACCTCATCAAACGGTGGAGGAACATCAGCAGCAGCAGCAGCAACAGCAGGATCAGAAGAAGTCCCAGCTGCATGAGTATCTGTAGAAGAAGAAGGGGGTGGAGTGACATCGGAAGGCTCTACCCTAGCACGCTTAGAGCTAGCTCGAAGTTGAGCAGCCCTTTGCCTCAAAAAGGTAGCACCTATAGGAGCGATAACATGAACAGGCTCGGAAGCAGGATACTCACCAAAACCAAGAAAAAGGAGAATCCGATGAATAAATACAGGAAAAAACAAAGCATGAGCCGTAGAACTAGATCGATGAACCTCGTTCAAAGAACGAAGGAACAGATGCGGAAAACTGATAGGAGCATCAGTGACCAAAGCATACAAAAAGACACACCTCTCAAGAGGAATGGTGTGGACATGCGAAATAGGCCACAATGAATGACACGCTATCCTAAAGAAAAGATAGTGCAGCTCAGACAGTTCAGCAGAAGTGATCCGAGGATCAGAACCCCACTGGATAGAAGACCCAGTAATGTATGACAGGACGTCATCAAGGGGAGGCGACTCCTCGTAAGGAAAAACGGGATGGTCCACAATGGGCACCCCAAGAGCATCAGACACTACTGAAGGAGTAATGCGATACTCCACACCACGTAACCACACCTTAACCAAGGTGTCGTTATCATAGACATGAATAGAGAGATTCGAATAGAATTCTCTAATCAAGGTGGCAGGAGGAGGAGAATGCTCATACTCGAGCAAAGGTAACCAACCCTGACGCTCAAAGTTACGTCGTACCTCAGGATCCAGCTCATCTAAGATAACCCTACGCTCAGCCCAAATCTGACGCCTAAGGTTCAAAGTCTCATAAGTGACTTGGTTTGACTCACTAGGGAACCTCTCAGTGTCAAAGGAAGGAGAAGGATCAGAAGTCCTATGGGCTCTAGTTTTCCTAGGCATAGTGCTAAGGAAAAGATAGACACAGAAAGAAAGGAGCAAAAACAATACCAAGGGCAGACTTCAAGTTAGCACAAAAAAAATATAACAATTCTATATGATGCATGAACATAAACATTAAATGATGCATGTACTAATGCAGTGACATGTTCAAAAGTGATCCAAATTAACAAAATTGGCTTGAGCAAGCAATATTTATCAAAAATACCCAATTTGAAAAACCTAATTTTTCAAAACACAACAAATTGATAAATTGATCAGCACAATATTCAATTAACTCAATATAATGATCAAATTAATCAATCCAACAAGCCAATTTCATCAATTTCAATCCAATTGAACAAAACCCCAAATTTGCTCAAATTCAAGCCCTAGAATATCAAATTTCCTTCAAACCACCAAAATAATCCAATTAAACCACATGATGTATTTAGACAAGGTGTCCCCACAAAAACCCATAAAAAATTTGATAAAGAAACACTCAAAAACAATCCCAAAAATAGAAAATTCCTAAATGCCAAAATTACCCAAATATGCAAAAAAAAAAATGCATGAAAATAGAAAATAAATGCAAAAGGAAGGGTATAAGGGACTTACCAGCTGAGGGAGAGAGAGAATGTGTAAAAGATTCGGAGGAAAACGACAAAATCTCTCAAAAACTCTTTGACCGGTTGGTAGGAGACAAAAAAGGAGGTTTGAAAAGTTTTGAACAAGTGAATAGACATTTGAAAAACTCCCTTTTAAAAATAGCCGGCTCGATTTTCGATCGATCGAATATTACATTCGATCGGTCGAAAACTTATTCGATTGATCCAAAAACAGCTTGGATCGATCGAACCAACCAGAGAGATTTGTGAGCAATTTAAAACATTTTCGATCGGTCGAAAATCAGTTTCGATCGATCGAAATTCTGGAAAAATCAGATTTTTGAAAAACCAAACATTTTAGATCAAAAACTCCTCAAAGCAGCAGATTTTAAAAATCAAATGCATGAGTATGAGATGATATGCTTTTCAAAAACACATGTATGCAACCCAGATTTCTCAAATCAAAAATTTCTCTCAATATACCCAAAAGAAACAAACAAGCAAACATGTTCTGCATCAAATTCCCAAAATTCTCAAACTTGGTTGGTCAGGCCAAAAACACACAATATCATGTACACAATTCTAGCAAAGAATAGCTTGTGTAGTGTGTGCAACTAGCAAAAGCTTGATAAACATGTGAGGTGATATACACATAGAGATCAATCACAATTTCTACAAAATCCATCACATGAATTTGAAAGAGACTATCCCTTAAAGAGTTACATCCTATAACTCCCACATCTCCTAGAATAAGAGCTTGCAATCATGTAAGTTTCTTGATTTGCCTCATTATTCAAATTTATTGATTAGAAATTTAATAAAAGCCGGGATAATGTACACACCAATTTTATTTAGAATTTGTGAGATTATTATAGTCCAATAATGTACACACCAATTTTAATTAGAGGCTACACCTTATGTTCTTTTTGTGCATGTGCTACACTTTCTCGAGCACAAAATCTTATGATATGCACTAAGGTGTTCATGATTGGCTAATAAACAGTGGTGAGATGGTTATTTATGCCTTTCTCTAAAAGTTCAAGTCCAACAATCAAAGACATAAGACTTCAAGATCAAGATCATGTGATTAACAAATATAGCATCTTCCCACACAACATGCACAACAAGACTTTAGCTAGTAAAGTGCAATAAAAATAAGTGCATCAAAGCTAAACAAGGTACATACTTATTATATGTACTTTTGATTGACCAACCTTGTTTTCAAATTCAAAGAAAAATAGCAAAAACACAATTTGCAAAATTTTTTTTTTTTTTTTTTTATATTAAACAAAGAAACAAACATCCTAGAATGAAATGCATGAATGTAATGCAATGCAAATCCTAGAAACAAAGGTCACAAAAGATTGAGCAATGAAGCACAAGGACCATGTCAGACAGACTCAATTAGATTGAGCCTTTTGCATCCAAGACTTCTTAGATGCAGCTCTTGCATTGGAGTTATGATTCACATTAGAATTCTGAGCAACTCCAGGATTAGAATAAAGGTTTAACGCCTTTACCAATTCACCAATAAGTACCATAGGATCATGTGCTTGAGGCACAGGTACTTTAGTTTTATTTGCTTGCTTCGCAGCTTGCAACTTAAAACAATTTGGACGAATGTGTCCAGGTTTTCCACAAAAATGACAAACCCATGCAGGCTTATCATGCAATTTGCCCTTAGTAGAAGTAGACGCTCTAGAATGAGAAGCATGAAGATCAACCCTAATCTTTCTAGGTGGAGGAACATTAACAGGTTTGACAGGTTCACTCACCGAGGGTTTAACAATCTCATTCTTAGGAGGTTCAGAAGAAGGAACAAATTTAGTGGAAGAAGGTTTAAGCACAGAAATACTTTCCTCATAACCTAAACCAGTTTTATCAGAAGGAGACTTTTGAATACTCAACATGTGATCAAGTTTGGAGCTTGCAGACCTATTAGTTTGTTCTTTAGCAACAGATAAATCAAGTTCCAAACATTTAACTTTATCAAGTAAGAGCATGTTCTCAGTTTTCACATTATTCAAAAGCTCATTTGCATCAAACAATTTAACAAGTAAATTTTTCTTTTCAAGTTCAAGAGATGCAATTTTCTTCAAGCCTAACTCAACATTCATGGCATCCTTTGCAGCAACTTTGCAAAGTTTATTGTAGGCTTCCTGTAAATCTGCATCCTCAGAGAGTTCCCCATCAGAAGGGTTCTCTTCAACAGATATGCTTTCATTGACTACAGTGGTAGCAGTGAAAGCAATGAAGTTTCCATCCTCATCACTGGCGGATTCATTGTCGGAAACTTCGTCATCACTAAGGGTTACAGCCATAGCCTTACCCTTAGACCTCAAATAAGTAGGACATTCAGACTTTAAATGACCATACCCTTGACAACCATAACATTGTTGTCCCAAAGAATTATTAGAAGATTGACCTACTTTCTCCTTAGGTTTCTCAAAGTTATTAACCTTAGTGGGTTCATTCTTCCTAAAATTTTAGGTTCAACAGTGTTCTTGCCTCTTGCCCTTCTGTTACTATTTCTCAGAAAGTTTCTAAAGTTCTTGGCAAGATAGGCAATCTCTGTAGCAGAGAGATCATCATCAAATCCACCATCATCAACATCATCAACAGACTTAAGAGCCATTGATTTGGATTTGTTAGTCTTGGGGAGGTCTAACTCATAGGACTGAAGAGATCCTACAAGCTCATCCACAGGGATGGAGTCCACATCCTTACTCTCAGTGATGGCAGTCACTTTGAGTCTAAAATCTTCAGTCAAAGATCTAAGAATCTTCCTAACAATTTTAGGTTGATCATAGATTTCACCCAAATTATAAGCAGAATTAACAATATCATTCAATTTAGCATAGAACTCATCAAAAGATTCATCATCATTCATTCTTATGCTTTCAAATCTAGAAGTTAATTGCTGCAACTTATTAATTTTGACTGCCTTCGTGCCTTCATGCACAGTCTGGAGGATTTTCCAAGCAGTATAAGCAACCTCAACATTAGAGATTCTCTTAAATTCCTCCATGGAAACAGCATTAAAAATAGCATTCATGGCTTTGCTATTAAAAGCGGCTGCCTCCTTTTGAGAAGTTTGCCACTCACTCACAGGAGTAGTGGGCTTCTCCCATCCGTATTCAACGGAATTCCAAACTCTCTCATCTATGGATTTCAGGAAGGCTTTCATCCTTACTTTCCAATATGCATAGTTGTTTCCATCAAAGTGAGGTGGAACAACAAGAGAGTGTCCGTGTTCCATGACAACAGGGGTCAAGGATCAGCTTAAAGATCAAAGGATCAAACAAAAAAGCTACCCGCTCTGATACCACTTGTCAGTTCGTTTAGACCCCTTAACCCAACAGATTAACCTAGAGAATTAGCCAAGTGATTAACTTAGGTAATTTAATTAAAACTAGGTTAACACAAATATAACAAAAACAACAAAGCAGCGGAAAATAAATAACACAAAGATCTGATGACCCAGGAAACCACACCGGTAAAAACCTGGGGAGGATTTGACCTAGCTATCCTCAAGGTAAACTGAATCCACTATGAAAGAATCGAAGTTTACACAATAGACTTAGACCACTAACATCTTATTGCTACCCGAGTGTAGGAAACTTACTACCATGACCCCATGATAGCTCCGAGATCCACGGACTCCTTCTTTCCGGAATTCTTCAACAAATCCACAAGCGCACCTGCTTGTATATCTTTGTGTTCTCTTGATTCTGCAACTGTAATGATCTACACAACTCTTGACATAAATCTCAAGTTTGTAAACCCTAAGTTTATGTGAAGGTAAACACCTCTAGATCTCACAGAGAGATTCACAAACACAGCAAAACAGAACTCTAAAAACGTGGCTAGGGTTTTCCCTTATATACTTAGGGCAAAACATAAAACCCTATACATTAAAACGGGCTTGGGCTGAGTTGGAATTTTCTGCAGAAAAACGTTCTGCACGATTTTCGATCGATCGAGTCTAATTTTCGATCGATCGAGTCATACAGAAAGTGAACAGTACTTCTGCATAAAAACTCGATTCCAACTTTACAATAAGACCCATACTTTAAGCAAGTCTAACACACGACTCAACATTGTTTTGATCATGGTTTGCCAACATACAAATTGAAGTTCTAAATACATTAGTTCCTAATCTTTAGAACCTAACACAATGGAAAATGAAAACTTTACGAACATTTAACATAAATGACCTGGCCTTTAAGCATGAAATCAAAGAAATGAACAGATATTTAATTAGTACATGAAGATAAATGATCTGTATGAATCATCTTTGAGAAATAAAGGAAAAAAGACTGAGGGAAAGGGAAGTTGAAAATGTGGTACTCAGCAATGGAGTTTTTTTTTTTTTTTTGAGAAACAGCAATGGAGTTGAGGGTAGGTAAGTAGTGATTTCAACAAGCTGCTCAGCAAGTAAAAATTATGCATCTTAATTACAAATGTTTGACTCTATCTCTCTCACATTCCTAAAAATCATTAAACCCAAACTCTTACATAGGATAAGACCTCTTTAATGTTCAACTCTCCAATGTGGGATTCTCTAGAATTTCAGGCAATTTATAACAGACTACACAGATTTCCTTCAGCCTGTTGCTCTTGTATCTGTCCCAGTTCACTTCCAGAGGTTCTAAGATGCATTGCTCTCGTCCTCAGCTGGATGAAAATAAGGTTGCAGACTTGATTTGGTTCTATCATCATGCAAGTCCAATGTGCTCCACCATTGTGATTCTCCTCTTATATCCTTCATAATATCTGCACTTTGGTTAGTAGAAGGCAGCTTCCTAAGAAGATTGCACTTGATCACATTAACCTGCTCAAGACACGGCCATGTCTCTTCATGTCTGCAAAGAGTTCTTAATTTGGGAAGATTCTTCAATTCCAATATCCGTAGGCTTGGAGCAACTGGATCTGGACACATTTTCTGCCTTGAATGATAACTAAAGAGCTCATCTAACTTGTCACAGAAGCTTACCTTGATTACTTCTAGGTTTGGCAGGGTGAGAATGAAGTGACCACAAGAGATGAGATATTTCATCTGGGAACATCGGGTCACTTCTATTAATTTTAGTTTCTGAAATCTCAGCCTAAGATGGCCAACTAGTTCTGAAATGCTTTCTAGGTAGGTCATATCTTGCAGATGAAGCTCTTCTAAATTTGGTAATAGGTCAGAGTGGGCAGCGCATCCTCCTCCAAGCCGTAAACTGCTGTTAGAGCTTGCAATAGTACGTGATTTTAAACAAAAAAAGCACCCAACACTATTAATGACCAAGTCTTCAAGCATCACATTCAATCCCAAGCAATTTTTCAAGACCAGAGAGCTTGCATTACCCAACAACCACCCGATCCATTCTCCTGAGAGATTTAGACCACTGATAGTCACCCTCCTTTTGTCATGTCTAGTTGGTAAGGAGTTTGCTGTTGGGCCAATGAAAAATTGAAATCTTCTCAATTTATTTATCCAGGTAAAATTTTCAGATCTCAGACATGGAATCCTATCCAATCTTATGGATAAGATGAGTAATCACTCAAGGCATCCGAGCTCTTCAAAAGATGTTTGTTCCTCTTCCACCTCTCCCTTCACACTCAAATGGTAAGCACTGAGAGTCATATCCAGAACCTCTAAACAAGACAACCTGGATATTATTCCAGCTTGAATGGTTTTTAGGTAGTGAGTGCGAGATAAATGTAACTGCCTTAAGTTGTTCAAGTTTTCCATCCCTCTTGGTAATTCTCTAATTCGGGTAGCACAGAGATCAAGCACTTGAAGCCTACTAAGCTCTCCTAGTGAGGGTAATTGTTCAAGATAGAAGCAATCCCTTAAAAGAAGAGCATGGAGGTCACCGAGTTGAAGTAAAGAACTCGGCAAAGACTGGATGCGGGATCCACTAATATTCAGGACTCTGAGAGCTTCAAATCCTTGCAGAAAACTTTCAGGAACTGTGTCAAGGGGAAGATTACCTTGCAGTAGCAAAGTTGAGGCCTTTGAACACTGTATCACACGATCAGGTAGCCTTGTTATTTTGTTATCTATGAAAGAAACTCTTCGAAGAGAACTTGAAAACTCTCCAACTGAAATCTCACTCAAGCCAATCCCTGAACGAACAAGGGATTTACATCTGTTGACGTGGGTGGCTTGAATTGCCACTAGAGCCCAAGCCCTTTCTTGTAAGTCGGTCAAGGATGACCGAGTACAACTAGGAGTGTATCTCCTAGTGCTGCCGACTTATGATATATATATATATATATATTAGCTATGAGATGTAGGGCAGCTGTGTGAGAAATTTATTCCTAAAAACCTAATAGCAGCCGCATAAGAAGAAGAGTAGTATTTTCTTGTCTTGTGAGTGAGAGAGAGCTAGGGTGTAATTGGGATTTGGGTTTCTTGAGAGTGTTCTCGTGCACTATTGTATCTCCCTATTTTTTATAGTGAAATTTCTTCATCGTCCTCGTGGAGGTAGGCAGTTTGCCGAACCACGTAAATTCTTGTGTTCTTTGTGTATGCTTGTTATTTAATTTCCGCTTATTTACTGTAATTGATTTGAGTCCTGTGGTGCTACCTGCTCAACAAGTGGTATCAGAGCCAGGTTAGGATTCAATCCTTTGAATACAGTAAAGATGTCAAGCACAAAGTATGATGTAGAGAAGTTTTGTGGTAAGGGAAATTTTTCACTTTGGCAAAGGTGGATGAAGGATCTCCTAATTCAACAAGGAGTTCACAAGGCCTTGCTTGGGAAGGAGAAGAAACCGGAAACATTGAAGGATGAAGAATGGGTAGAGATGGATGAGAAAGCAGCTAGCGCTATTCGACTCAACCTAGGTGATGAAGTCATTCACAACATCTTAGAAGCAAAGACCGTAAAAGAGGTTTGGGAAAAACTAGAAGGCCTTTATATGAGAAAGAATCTGACGAACAAGTTGTACGTGAAGAAGCAACTGTATAGTTTGCATATGAAGGAGGGTTCAGATCTATTGGAGCATCTCAACACGTTTAACATGTTGAACACCCAACTGTCAAGTTTTGGGGTGAATTACGAGGACGAAGATAAAGCGTTACTCTTATTAGCGTCGCTTCCTACTTCTTTTGATCATCTAATGACTACGTTGATGTACGGAAAAGAGACTATAGTACTCGAGGAGGTGACTAGTGCTCTCTTGTCACACATAAAGATGAAGCAAGATGGTGATGGTTCTCAGGCTGATGGACTTATTGTAAAGTCTGAGTCGAGCAATAGGGGTAGAAGTAGGTCAAGAGGACGGAAATCCAACAGGAACAGATCACAGTCTAAATCGCGTGCAAAGAAAGATGTAGAGTGCTTTTATTGTCACAAGAAAGGGCACTACAAGAATCAGTGTAAAGAGTTGAAAGAGCATTTAGAGGAGAAGAAGAATGGAAAGAAGCCCATAGAATCAGCTAGTGTTGCTGAAGAAACATCAGATGACAGTGAAGTTGGTGCAGATCTACTTTCAGTTTCATCAAGTAATAATGTTCTATTGGAATCTTGGGTTTTAGATTCAGCATGCTCATATTATATGACTCCAAAGAAAGATTGATTTGATACATATAAGCCTTACAACGGTGGTATGGTCCAAATGGGTAATGATGCTACATGCCCGGTTATTGGGATTAGTACCGTGAAGATCAAGATGTTTGATGGAATTGTGAGAGTTCTTAGTAATGTCAGACATGTTCCAGATCTTAGAAAGAATTTAATTTCTTTAGGAGTATTGGATGATTTGGGCTATTCATACTCATCAAAGGGTGGAATCATGAAGATTACCAAAGGTGCTTTGATGGTGATGAAGGGACAGAAAGTAAGCACACTTTACAGATTGATTGGGAACACAGTTATAGGAAGAGCTGCAGTCACCACTCCGGTGGAGTCCAGCACTGACGACACAAAATTATGGCATATGCGACTTGGCCATATTGGTGAACGTGGTATGTTAGAGTTGCACAAGAGAAATTTATTGAAAGGGGTGAAGACATGCAAGCTAGATTTCTGCAAGTATTGTGTGTATGAGAAGCAGCATAGAGTCAGTTTTAAGACAGGCTCTCATACAAGTAAGGGTGTTCTTGACTACATTCATTCAGATGTTTGGGGTCCAGTATCAGTTTCTTCTCATAGCGGTGCTCAGTATTTTGTTAGTTTCATTGATGATTATTCTAGAAAGGTATGGATTTATTTTATGAAGCATAAGTCTGATGTGTTTGGCATATTTAAAAAGTGGAAAGCACAGGTAGAAAATCAGACTGGCAAGAAAATAAAATACCTTAGAACAGATAATGGACTAGAGTACAGAGATAAAGAATTCATAAGATTTTGTGAATTAGAAGGCATTACTCGTCACTTCATAGTTAAAGGAACTCCACAGCAGAATGGGGTTGCAGAGAGAATGAACAGAACCTTAGCAGAAAGAGCCAGATGCATGAGATTGAATGCAGGGTTACCTAAGGTGTTCTGGGCAGAGGCAATAAACACAGCAAGCTTCATTATTAATAGATCTCCATCATCAGCCATAGATTTCAAGATTCCAGAAGAGGTTTGGTCAAGTAGATAAGTTGATTATTCAAGTCTAAAAATCTTTGGTTGTCCAGCTTATGTGCATGTGCAGAGTGGAGAGCGTTCTAAATTGGATTCGAAATCAAGAATATGCGTATTTCTTGGTTTTGAAAAAGGTGTTAAAGGCTACAGGCTTTGGGATCCAATCTCAAAGAAAACGGTGACTAGCAGAGATGTCATATTTGATGAAGCCTTTATGTTGAAACAGAATGAAGCAGAGACATGTGATGATAGTCCACATGAAAAATTAACTGTTGAGGTGGAGTTTGAAGAGAAAAGTTCACC
The DNA here is from genome assembly GCA_033629205.1 of Lithocarpus polystachyus. Classification (NCBI taxonomy): domain Eukaryota; kingdom Viridiplantae; phylum Streptophyta; class Magnoliopsida; order Fagales; family Fagaceae; genus Lithocarpus; species Lithocarpus polystachyus. The sequence continues at coordinate 18,244,272 of CM066169.1, forward strand.
TTGTGATAAGGGTGATGCTGAGATTGATCAACAGCAGCAACAAGAAGAGCCTTATTCAATTGCTAAAGGTAGAGAAAAGCGGGTTCATAAAGCACCACAGAGATATGGCTTTGAAGACATGGTTAGTTTTGCTCTCGTAACCAGCGGTGGAGATCCATTCAGTTTCAAGGAGGCTACAAATAGGAAAGACAATGATAAATGGCTTGTAGCAATGTTAGAAGAGATGGAGTCACTACAGAAGAATAAGACTTGGGAATTAGTGAAATTGCCCAAGGGAAAGAAAGCTATTGGTTGCAAGTGGATATTCCACAAGAAAGAAGCATTGTCAGAAAAGGAAGGTGAAAAATTCAAGGCACGGTTAGTGGCTAAGGGTTATTCACAGAGAGAAGGAATTGATTATAATGAGGTTTTTCACCAGTTGTAAAGCACACCTCAATTTGAGTAATCCTAGGATTTGTGACAATGCATGACATGGAGTTAAAGCAGCTAGATGTGAAGACCGCATTCCTCCATGGAGATTTAGAAGAAGAGATTTACATGCAACAGCCCGAAGGCTTTAAAGAACATGGCAAGGAAGATTATGTTTGTTTGTTGAAGAGATCATTATATGGCTTGAAGCAGTCTCCCAGGCAATGGTACAAACGGTTTAATTCATTCATGGTCACACATGGGTACATGCGTTGTGAGTATGACTGTTGTGTTTATTTTAGAGTACTTGTTGATGGCTCTTATATATTTCTTGCTCTATATGTTGATGACATGTTAGTTGCTACAAAGAGTAAGCAAGAAATTGTAAAGTTGAAGTCTTTGTTGAGTAGTGAATTTGACATGAAGGATCTTAGAGCTGCCAAGAAGATCCTTGGGATAGAAATTCACCGAGATAGAGGGGCTGGTAAATTATGGTTACCTCAGAAGGGATATCTTAAGAAGGTGTTAGAGAGGTTTAGTATGTTTGATACAAAACCTGTTAGTACACCGCTTTCTGCCCATTTTAAATTGTCTTCACAGTTATGTCCAAGTTCAGATAAGGAGTCAGAGTATATGTCTAAAGTGCCATATGCGAATGTAGTTGGGTGTCTCATGTATTTGATGGTGTGCACTAGGCCTGATATTTCTCATGCAGTCAGTGTGGTTAGTAGGTATATGGCAGATCCAGGCAAAGAGCATTGGAATGCAGTAAAGTGGATCTTTAGATATCTTATAGGTACTCGTGATTTTGGTATCCTATTTGATCAAAGAGCTAGTATAGAAGCTGTGGGTTATGTGGATTCCGACTATGCAGGGGACCTTGATTCTAGAAAGTCCACGATAGGCTATGTGTTTAGGTTTGCTGGTGGCCCAATTTGTTGGAAGTCTACACTACAAGATGTAGTTGCTTTATCCACTACAGAAGCAGAATATATGGCGATGACAGAGGCAGAAAAAGAAGCCGTTTGGCTTAGTGGACTGGTTAATGAGCTTGGTTTCAAGCAAGATAGCATGGTTCTACATTGTGATAGTCAGAGTGCAATTCATTTGGTGAAGAATCAAGTATATCGTGCAAGAACAAAGCATATTGCTGTGCAGTATCACAAGATCAGAGAATGGGTTTCGTCTGGTGATATTTCTTTGTCAAAGATTCTCACTAGTGAGAATGCCTCTGATATATTAACAAAGCCAGTTCCAATAGACAAGTTCAAGCATTGCTTGGACTTGATTGGTGTTTGCCGCTTATGAGCCCTTAAGGGCTAAGGTGGAGGCGATGGAGGAGTTTGCTCATGTAGCTTGATCAATTCAAGCCAAGGTGGAGATTTGTTGACGTGGGTGGCTTGAATTGCCACTAAAGCCCAAGCCCTTTCTTGTAAGTCGGTCAAGGATGACCGAGTACAACTAGGAGTGTATCTCCTAGTGCTGCCGACTTATGATATATATATATATATATATATATATTAGCTATGAGATGTAGGGCAGCCGTGTGAGAAATTTATTCCTAAAAACCTAGTAGCAGCCGCATAAGAAGAAGAGTAGTATTTTCTTGTCTTGTGAGTGAGAGAGAGCTAGGGTGTAATTGGGATTTGGGTTTCTTGAGAGTTTTCTTGTGCACTATTGTATCTCCCTATTTTTCATAGTGAAATTTCTTCATCGTTCCCATGGAGGTAGGCAGTTTGCCGAACCACGTAAATTCTTGTGTTCTTTGTGTGTGCTTGTTATTTAATTTTCGCTTATTTACTGTAATTGATTTGAGTCTTGTGGTGCTACCTGCTCAACAACATCCTTCCTCAGATGACGATGCAATCCATATTGCAACATCACGAACAACGTCATGCATCTTCACAGTGCCGTCACGGGAACCATCTTCCAACAAACAAAAGTCCTTCAGATTTTCAATCAAAGCAATGCCTCTATTGACTGAATCCTCATAGTCTTGTTCATCTATCAAACCTTCTGCTACCCAGTAACGTACTAGTTCATTTATTTCAATTGAGAAGTCCTCCGGAAACAAAGCACAATATAAAAAACAAGGTTTTATGTTATTACCTTCTAATGAGTCGTAACTCCACTTCAAAGGCCTGAATAGCTTAACCTCAACGCCTCCCATACAAGGCACTGACCTGCGCAACTCATTTAACGCATGCTTCCACAACTTGATCATTTTCTTACCCCTCATAGCAGTTCCCATGGTGATAATGGCCAAAGGCAATCCACTACATTCTCTAACAATTTCTTCTGTAAATGGTCTAACTTGTTCCAAACCAACCACATCCCCTGCAATTTGACTGAACAGTTGCCAAGCTTCTTCATAATTTAAAACTTCCATTTTAACTTCAACATTTGTCATCATTTCCCTACAAACTTCCATAAATTGAGATGTTAATATGATCTTACAACCTTTATGAACTTCAGGCTGCGGTACTCCCAAAATGTCCAAATCAATTTTCTCCCAAACATCATCTAGAATAAGAAGAAACTTTTCCTCCTTCTGAAGTCTTTGATAAAGTCGAGTAGCCATTCCCTGCAAGGTTTCTTCCACTTTTGCCTCCAAATTCAATCTCTCTGCTATTTGTGTCTGGACCTTTTTAAGGTCCAAATTCTTGGAAACTGTAACCCAAATGACAATGCCAAAAGACTTCACTGAAGCACTCTTTAGCTCATTGTTCAAGTTCTTTACCAGAGTAGTCTTGCCTATTCCTCCCATCCCCCAAATACCAATCCTCCGAACTTCATCTACATACAGTTGACTCATAGTTTTTTCTAAAGATTTTGATGCAGTTGTTTGAGCCTGAATTGAAGGTCCAGGTATGTGTTCCACTGCTCTGGGCCTTCTATTTGGATAAAACACATCAGGATTGAAACTTGAATCTTTAAGAAGCCTTTCTATCTCTGGGAGTATTTCTGCCACTTCTCTGCTTACTCTATACCGCTTACGACAATTAAAGGAACACCCAGAAAGCTTTCTGCTGGTGACCATCCCTGCTTCAATAGGTTTGAGTCGTTTGACTTTTAGCTGAAGCTCATCAACCTCCCTAAGCCACTCTATAACATTAGCTCTTATTACTTTTCCCTCTTTCTCAGCTAATTCTGTTTGATCTTTGACATCATCTCTAAGAACAATAAGACTTCTCATCTCCTTATCAAAAACATCAAGTTCGGATTGGAGTTTGACTGTGCTCTTGATCATAGAATAGAGAGAGCCACAGAAAAGCCGACCAGTTGCTGCCACTGCTGAACCAACAATAGAAGCCATCACTTCCATGCCAGATATAGTGATATGTGAGATGCCAGAAGCTTCAAAAGTTCACAGCCAAAGTGCTGCGGTAGAATGCAAGCTTTCAGAGCCACTATGGCAGAATGATCCAAAGAACCAAATCTAAGAAAACCCAGGTAAAAATTTAATTCAGTCTGTTAGAAATTAGAATTAGCCAAAGAGCTGTCTTCATTGAATTTGAGTTTTCATTATCAGTCTATAAGAATTAGCATTCCACTGGGCCAGGTATTACCTCGGCACCTTTTTTTTTTTCTTTTTTTTTTTTCCTTTAAAATTGAGAAGACTACCACTATAATAAGACTCCACACTGTTGAAAATTCCCTAGGCTCTCACATGTATTATTAGTCCACTAATAACCCCATAAATTCAATCATTTCTGTCCAAATAAAAAAATTAAAAAAAAAACCATAAATATTATTCAGCAGACATAATTGACGAAAAATAAAAAAGTAGTTGACCGACTTTCTCTCCCTAGTCCTTACTTGGCATCTTCTCTGGTTAGTGTTTCAATATCGTGTTGGAAGGCACTCTCTATCATCTTCAAACTTTTCGTTCTTTTGAATTTTCTCACATAAAAAGGGCGGGCAATAGGCCTGCTCATCTTTTAGCTCAACATGCTAAGTCCGTTTTTGATTTTGAGGCATGGGTTGAGGAAACCCCCGCTTTTTAAAAGCTGCTATTGCTTCTGATGTAGCTACTTGCAGCACTTAATTTCTTTTTAATGTTATGCAGAAATATTCCCCATCCAAAAAAATATTAGTGGTTACCTTATTATTCATTCATATTATTATGTCTTTGACCAAGACTTCAAGTGTTTGGAAAAAAAAAAATTCTGTTAAATGCAAATGACATATATTTCCCAATTACATGAATTAATTGTAAGTTTAATGAGGATGATTTGTGAAAATTACGTGCAGCTTGCTAATAATTTTAACCGATTTTACCTCGACCAAGTGATAAATTTTTTAAGATTCAATGTACAAGCATCATGGATAAGCTATGACAATAAATAAACCATGAGTTCCAACTAGCTCAACTGGTAAAATTTTTGATGGTTGAATAAGAAATCTGAGATTCAATTCCCGTCTATACCAAAAACTGATTGGTGTCTTAGTCTGAGCGAAAGCCATAAGTTGAAACTCTCTAAAAAAAATATAACAAGAAATAAACCACAACCTTCATAGAGACTATATAAATATATATATATATATATATATATATTTTTTTTATAAGAAGAGACTATATATATTAGTTGCACACCCACGCGATGCGTGCGAATATATAATTATATTGTAGCTATGATATAATATATAATTTGTTTTCCCAAAAAATTAAACAATCTCTAAGATTATTTTTCTTTTATCTATCTAAAAAAATATACCATTATTATTTCATTATTTAGATTTTTTTAACTGATATTATTCACTTTTTAAGTGGTCCATATTTTTCTAAGTTATGTTATGGTGAATTATATTTTCCTATTTTTTTTTTAATGTACAACTAAACTGTTTAAGTTTCAAATATATTATTCAAATTTCTCATTTTCTTAAAAGAGATTATCATGATAATAAAAATTTATCACCAAAAAAAAAAAAAAAAAAACATTTGATATTACTCAAATAGTTGATAGACACATTCAAATATATAGCCAATATTGTATTTTGATATAAATTCAAATTCTCACTCTCAAAATAACTAAGTATTATGTCAAACAAAAGTTATAAGAGAGAGAGAGAGAGAGAGAGAGAGAGAGAGAGAGAGAGAGAGAGAGAGAGAGAGAGAGAGAGAGAGAGAGAGAGAGAGAGCTTGTGATGAAAAACTCAAAAAACACACCACAAATTGTATCAACCCAAAATAGTGTTATATAAAAATACAATGATTAATCATTGAATATTCAATAACCTAAAGAAGATTTCAAGAAAGAATAAATGAGAGAGAGAGAGAGAGAGAGAGAGAGAGAGAGAGAGAGAGAGAGAGAGAGAGAGAGAGAGAGAGAGAGAGAATAACCACTTTTTTCGGGATAGAGATAGAAAATAAGATGAGAAGAAAAGAGTAAAAATAAAATATATAGTCATAACTCAAGCACCAAATTATCCAAATCATGCTATATAATAGAATAACATTATATTCTTATACACAATCTTTATATGCAATAGAATAACATTTAACAATCAAAAAAAAAAAAAAAAAAACAAAAAAGATAATAACTCAAAAACAAAAAATCAAATTGCATTAACTCAACATAGAGTTCTAAAGAACACATAAATTAATCAACCTAAAGTAGAGATACAAAAAATAAAAAATTCACACACAAAAATATGTGTGAAAGAGAGAGAGGGAGAGTAATAACTTTTTTTGTGTGGGAAAATATGTGTAGAATGGGAGAGAGAATAACAAATTTATAGTAATAGGATGAAGGTAAGAAGAACCAAAATAAAAGGAGGAGGAAATGATAGAAGAAGAGTGACATTACGGTTGTAATGGAGAATTGAAAAGGTAAATGGGAGGGGGAAATATTTGAGGAAGTGTAATAGTAAAGTACAAAATTAATAAGAAGAAGAAGAAGAGTCAAACATAAAAGAGAAATGGTTGGAAATAGGTGGATGATGTGGTTCAAAAATCTATATATATATATATATATATATATATAGCGGGCAAAAAGTAAGTTGGCTTATGTTAGGCACAGGCTCATTGTTTATACTCACACAATTAATTTTTAAGAGGTGGGATGCTCAATCAACCTTAAATACCCTTAACAAGATGGAAAGATTTTTAATGAATGTGTTTGAATTGATTCTAAGTGTAAGTTAATAGTCACAGGTAAGAAGCAGCCTTTAAAGGCTTATATTGAGCTCCTCGAGTTTAGTTCGAGGTAGTGATTACAAATAATCTTCAAGTCTTGAATAGTCCCTCCATTCCTCCGAGGGCTTTTTGGCTTTATATAATCAGCCAAGATATATCTAAGCCCAACATTTGGAAGGTTAGGATTGGATTTCCTTGATTCTTGTCCCATCAAGGCTTTACTAAAAGGCTTCTACACTAAGGTATAAGCTGGGTTGACACTGTCATAGGTCATTTCCTCATTAATGTGGCCAACTAAGTGAGTGTAGACTACAGAGCATTAAATGTGGAGGTGACGGATACTTTATTCGTCCTCCTTCCTTACTTCCTAGCTTGGCAACAAATCTTCCTCCTCGCCCACAGTTTGCACCTGTCGGCTTTCAGCCTTGGTTCTTGACTTCCCAAGGGCATGTAGGCATCCTCGACAACCTTAGGTGTTGTAGTCTTTCTACACTTGCATAAGGTCGCTTGTATTTTCCCAAGGACACTCTATTGGGGCTTTCCGAGGTTCGCACTCCTAGCATTGCCCTTAATCTATCGGTCTATATCCCTAAATCCTCATCCCCCACAATATATATATATATATATATATATATGAAGAGAAACCCAAAAGGAAAAAAAAATCCTCGAAGGCCTAGACCAAGAAACATAATTCATTATGAAGATAGTTGCAATATATAACAATTACAAAACCTCCAGTTACTATAATGTACATGTAGCATCCACCTCCTACTACCAAGAGACTACACTAGCTGTTTCTCTTCACAATCTCGAAAACACAAATCGCAACACCAACAACCAATCCAATCTCTGAGACACTCCAAAGTCACTTGAAGATTTGTTTTAAGGTCCCTGTAGTTTCTAGCAATCCAAAACACTTAGGTTGCACTCAATTTTTAGATGGTGATCTCCTCTTAATGATAGGTAAGTCTAGAAAGGGTGAAGATATAAAAGGCTATAAGTGTCAACATTGAAATTTACTTCGGGCTAAATTTCCACTTCCTTTGGAGTATTGGTGAAACATTTGCATGATGTGTGACTTGTGTACGTCACTAGGAGTGGGTGTGTGGATGAGTGCAGCTTTATGTCATTTTCTTCATTTTATAGAGTCACCACCAACCATATGAGTTTTTTTTTTTTTTTTTTTTTTTTTTTTTTTTTTTTTTTTTTTTTTTTTTTCTAATTGGTGACTAAGTCTAATTAATTCTATTTCCTACTTTAATTAAAAAACTCTAAGGGCTCTTAAGCTGAAATAGAAAATAACGGAATGTCTTGAACTAGAAGACATGAACTCAAAAACTCAATTACATATGGGGAAGGTGTTAGGCGCCTCATAACACGCATTTTTCAATGGTACCTTGTTTTGGAAACATTCTTAAAACACAATATTTGAATGGTAACTGAAATATTTTGCAATTGATTTTTCGGAAAAAGTTTAATTTGCAACTTACTTCAATCACATATTTGTTGGAAAAATAGATTTCATTTTGGATTAAATATGAATAATCTCATTGTATAGCATAGCACAACAAGCTCAATTTAACAATTTACTCTCTCAAAGCATTTTCCTCATGCAAAAAGACAGGGAGCACATAATGGTCAAATTCTTGATTTTTGGAAAATTTATTTATTTTGAGGAAATTTCATTTATTTTGGTGAGATTTGGGGCTAGAAACATGATTTCTATGGTTTTGGGGGCTTTGTGTAATTTTTGAAAGTTTAGGAGTTTTCAAAAGTTATAAGGACTTTTTGTAATTTTTGAAAATTCTAGGGTTTTTTGTGCCATTTTTGAAAAATTGAGTCAACAGGTAATTTTGTAAAAAGGTTTGGGTCAAAATGTAATTTTGGGAAACATTTTAGGGTTCATGGGTAGTATTGAAAAATCAGATAGTCAAAGTTTAATTTTTAAAATTGGAGGGTCTAACTACAATTTTTAAAAATTGAAGGGGTTAAAGTTTTATTTTCAAAATAGTTAGGTCAAAACATAATTATTGAGGAAATTTATGGGCTAGTGAGCTCTTTTAGTTTGTGAAATAATTTGACTTTGGGTTTGGAATTAGGTTTTATTTTATGAATTTATTTTTGGGTTTGAAGTGGGCCTATTGCATATAACTATTCAAATGGGTCAGTTAAAATTGATTTTTGGGTTTAGATGTGAAGAGAATCACCCAACGCAACTATGATCTATAGGACCCAACCTTTTTTAGAGTATATGATTTGAGGAAAAAAAAAATTTGAGAGATTTTATTCAATAATAAAGAACTTTTTGTTCTCTTTTTCTCGCTTTTATGTTAACATTGATCACCAAGAAACACAATGAATCTGTCAAACAAGGGGCCAAGGTCCATTAGTTATCCAAACCGAGTAATACCACACACACTAGAGAGACACTTTACCATGAATGATAAATTTTGTTAACAAAAAAAAACTAATACTGCAAAATCAAGAACTAAAAGACATATCATCTGGCAAATCCAGGACTGGAGCAAAGCTAGCATTCCGGAGCCTTCACAAACTGCCTAGAATTTTGTTCTGAACGGCGTTTTTTTATTGTTTCTGCAGCAAGACATTCTGCCCTACACATCAACCATAACACCTTGCACCAGCTTATCTTCAATACAAATCTTCTCTCCATGCTCTCTTGCATTCCTTTCAGATCATATATGATATAGATGACTCCAACCATGAAAGCCAATTAAGTTGTGTCTGAAACACTGGAACTTGCTTGTCAACCACATATATCAAATTCTTCAGCCCTATACATCATAAATAAAATTACTGTGTACAGTAATGTATAGCAAATATCTGCAGTAGTTTTAATATGGATTATAGCTGCCATTCCAATTTTACTACCTAGACGCTAGACCTTACAAATTGATTTTGTTAACTTCTATAAAGAAAATGCTTGCACAAAGAATAACAAACAAACAAAAAAAAAAAAAATCAACTTTGAAAGTTTCCTGTGTAAACCACCCCACTTTCCCATTGAATAATGTTAGTATATAGCTTAGACTAGATTAGCCCATTAGGCTTGGCCCAGTATACTGTATTTGTAGTTTACTCATATTACTTGTACTGCACACATACCTAGCCTATATAAGGCTCTCTATTGTACATTATTGTTGACACATCAATATACAGACTATTCAGTCTTTCTCTCACACTTTATACATTTAAAATGGTATTAGAGCGGTTCCTCTGACTTTTTGGTTCCTGTGGACATCTCCGGCGTTCTTCCGCTGCCCTTACCTTCATCCAGTAGTCACTGTCAGAAGCGAGTCACCGCCGTCACGCCCACAGTCCCTGCAACTCTCGGATCTCACCATTTTGTTCATCCAACTGTCAAAGCAAAGCTGCAGAGGGACAGAACAGTCAATCCCGAGCAAAACCCAACCAAGAAAAGCTAGAAAGGACTTCACAGGTGCCCACACGCGCTGCCTGAAGCTCCTGACTGTCGAACACGCGCCTCATGCGCTGCCAAGCGCCTTCAGCAGTGCACACAGGCTCCCACGCGCCAGCCACTCTCCTACACGCGCTCCCACGTGCCTCCACACGCCAGACACCAACTGCATCTGTCCACGTCAGCCCTAGGCTGACGTCATCCTGCACACATCAGCATCTACGTCATCTGCTACGTCAGCACATGTCATTCGTTGACTTTGACTTTTGACTATTGACTTTTGACTTTTGACTTTTGACTTTTGACCAAAGTCAAAATTTTTCAACAGGGCCTATCTTTTTCAATTTTTTGCGTAGATTCCGATTTTGAGCTCCATTTCTTCATTTAAGGTCTCTAAATTCCACTTTTTGGTCATTTTCTTCATTATGGCTCAACAAAACGAACGAGATGTCATACGTCCTATCACCATTAGGTTGGATGGTCCTACTAGCTATCATGCATGGTCTCAGAATATGACTGTCTTTCTCAAGGGTCGTAAACTGTGGAGGTATGTGACTGGTTCAATTCCTAAGCCAGTACCAAAACCTCAGTCCAAAGCCACAGCTACTGAAGATGCTTCCAAGACTGTTGTTACAGTGGATGATTATGAAGAACGCCTAGAGGAATGGGAGAGTATTCAAAGTAAGATCTTGTCTTGGTTTATCAATACCTTTATTCCCTCCATTCATAATCTTCTTCCTCGTCTTGAGACTATTGAGGCTGCTTGGAAATTTCTGGCTAATCGCTATAATTGCACTAATGATTCAAGCTTGGAGTTCCACATTGAATCAAAGCTTTATCAAATGAGACAAGAGCCAAGTCAGTCTATTTCTGATTTTTATTCTCAGACTTCTACTATGTGGAAACAACTCTCTGCTGCAGATCCTCCACTAGTGTGTTCCCAGGACATTGAGCTCTTTGTCAAATATTGGGATCATCGTAAATTTGTGCACTTTATGATTGGCTTACGTGAGGATTTTGAGCTTACTAGGGCTTCTTTGCTTAGCCGGTCTCCTACTCCTTCTCTTGATGTTGCAATCAAGGAGCTCATTTCTGAGGAGAACCGTCGGCCTACTCATCACATGTCATCATTTGATCATGTATTGGCTACACCATCTCCACAGCCTCCCATTGCTGCATTCACTACTCCTCCACGAATAAACTCTGGGCATTCCACCTCTCAGTCTTCCAAAGGTACTTGCTGCAAGTTTTGCCGTGCCAAAGGTCATGACATCTCAGTTTGTCACAAACTGCAGAAATTTATGCAAGAGCAGAATAAAGCTTCTCTTTCTCGGGCAGCTACTGTATGTCCTTCAGATCCATCGGTTCCTACAGGTCCATCTTTGGCTTTCTCACTTATTACGGCTGATATTGAGGCAGTAGTTCAACAGGTTTAATCCCGCACTTCCACTGTCCTTTCTATCACCTCAGGTAAACAACCTTGGTTTTTTGATATTGCATGTTGTAACCATATGACTCCTGATGAATTTCAATTCTCTGATAAGGCACCCTTAGAACATCCTATCACCATTTACACTGCTGATGGAACTCCTATGCTTGTTAGTCATAAAGAAGCAATCTCTTCACCTTGTTTATCCCTTAGTGATACTTTTCATAATCCAAAGCTATCCCTCAATTTGCTTTCTGTTGGTCAACTTTGTGAATTAGGCATAAATCTTCTTTTTACTATTCATGGTGTGGATGTACAGGATCCCCGGACGGGTCAAGTGCTTGGGACAGGTCGTAAGGTTGGTCGCATGTTTGAGGTTCATGACTTGAAGATTCCTTCACAAGTTGTTTCTGCAGCTGCTACCATTGCCACCCCCTCACCTGATCTATGGCATGCTCATCTTGGTCATCCATCCTTATCTCGTCTTCAGTTGTTAGCCTCTCAAGGTTATTTAGGTTCAGTTCAGTTTCAAAAATTTGATTGTACTTCCTGTCATTTTGGAAAACAAACAAATTGCCCTTTAATAATAGTGACTCCTTTTCTTCTGCACCTTTTGATCTTATACATTCTGATATATGGGGTTTCGCACCTGTTCCCATTGAGGGGGGATCTAAATATTTTGTCATATTTGTGGATGATTTGTCTTGATATACTTGGATTTATCTGCTTCACCATAGGTCTGAACTTGTGTCTATTTACCAAACATTTCATAAAATGATTGAAACACAGTTCAATCGCACCGTCAAAGTCTTCCGGTCAGATAATGCTCAAGAATATAATGATAAATCTTTCCTGTCCTTTTTAGACAATCATGGTACCCTTCCTTAGTGGTTTTGTCCTTATACCTCTCAACAAAATGGTCGTGCAGAACGAAAACATCTTCACATTCTTGATATTGTCCGCACCCTTCTCATTTCTGCCTTTCTTCCTGAGCGCTTTTGGGGTGAGGCCGCACTCACTGCTGTGTACACCATTAATCGTATTCCTTCATCGACTACACACAACAAATCACCATCCGAGCTTCTCTATGGTCAAACTCCTGACTACTCCTCTCTTCGAGTTTTTTGTTGTGCTTGCTTTGTCTCTCTTCCTCCTCATGAACGAACAAAGCTCCAGCCTCGTGCTCGTCTTTGTTGTTTCCTTGGTTATGGTGTATCTCAAAAGGAGTTTCGCTGTTATGATCCCATTTCTCATCGCCTTCATGTCTCCTGTCATGTTGAGTTTTGGGAACATCGTCCTTTCACGAGTCTTCAGTAGTTTCCTACATCTTCTTCCTTAGAGTCTCCCATTTTTACTGATCTTTTCATCCCTCTCTATCCTAAACTTGTAGAGGATTCTTCAACATCAGCTGCCTTTCCAGACGACTCATCTCCAGTTCTGTCCCCGGCATATGACTCTCCTGTCTTAAATCCTATGGCACCACCCTCTCCTGAGTCTCCAGTTGGTCCTGAACTTCGTCGTTCCACTAAGGTAAGCATTCCTCTCCCTTATCTTACTGATTATCACTGTTCTTTTGCTCTTGCCACCCTCTATGAACCTCACACCTATCGTGAGGCCTATACTGACCCTCTTTAGTAGCAAGCTATAAACGAAGAACTAGATGCCCTTCATAAGAATCACACTTGGGATATGGTTGATTTGCCTCCTGGTCAGTCTGTAGTAGGTTGTAGGTGGGTTTACAAGATCAAGACCAAGGCTGATGGATCTGTTGAACGGTATAAGGCTCGCCTAGTTGCCAAGGGCTTTACTCAGGAGTATGACATTGACTATGAGGAGACATTTGCTCCTGTTGCTCGCCTTACATTTGTCAAATGTCTCATTGCTGTGGCAGCTGTTCGCCGTTGGCCTCTTTATCAAATGGATGTGAAGAATGCTTTCCTCAATAGAGACCTCCAAGAAGAAGTGTACATGTAGCCACCCCCTGGTTATCCACACTTAGGCAGTCAAGTTTGTAGCCTTCGTCGTGCTCTTTATGGCCTCAAGCAAGCTCCTCGAGCTTGGTTTGAAAAGTTTAGCTCAGTTGTTGCTCAGTAGGGTTTCACTTCGAGTCCTCATGACACTGCTTTCTTTGTCCGAAGATCCTCTGCTGGTATCACTCTTATTCTTCTTTATGTTGATGATATGATTATTACTAGAAATGATTTTGCAGGTATCCGCTCTCTTCAGCACTTCCTTAGTCAGCATTTTGAGATGAATGATCTCGACACTCTTAGCTATTTTCTTGGGCTTGAGGTTACCTCGTCCTCTGATGGATACTATCTTTCCCAAACTAAATATGCTTCTGATCTTCTCTCCAAAGCCGGTATCACCGACAACAAGACTGTTTCCACTCCTTTGGAATACAATGCAAAGCAAACACCCTTGGATGGTGAACCTCTATCTGATGCTACTCGATATTGTCAGTTGGTTAGTAGTCTGATCTATCTCACTGTTACTCGTCCGGATATTTCACATGCCGTGGGTATGGTTAGTAAGTTCATGGATGCCCCTTGTTCTATCCACTATGCTACCGTTCTTCTGATTCTCCAATATGTCAAGAGCACACTTTATCATGGCCTTTACTACTCCTCTCTATCTTCTCTCGAGCTTCATGCTTATTCAGATGCGGATTGGGCAGGTGATCCGACTGATCGATGCTCTATCACAAGTTTCTGTTTCCTGTTGGGTACTTCTCTTGTCTCGTGGCGTAGCAAGAAGCAGGATGTGGTTTCCCGTTCCAGTAGTGAGGCTGAGTATCGTGCCCTTGCCGACACCACCTGCGAGCTTGTCTGGCTTCGCTGGCTCTTGGCTGACATGGATGCTCCACAGCCCACTGCCATTTCTCTTTTTTGTGACAATCGTAGTGCTATCTACATTGCTCATAATGATGTCTTTCATGAACGCACCTAGCACATTGAGATCGACTGCCACATCACTCGCCAGCATCTCAAGAAAGGAAATCTCAAGTTGTTCTCCATCTCCTCTGCTGACCAGCCTGCTGATATCTTCACCAAGACTCACCCGTCTAGTCGTCTTCGAGATCTTATATCCAAACTCTAGTTGGCTTCCTCCTTGCCACCTCGAGTTTGAGGGGGGATGTTAGTATATAGCTTAGACTAGATTAGCTCATTGGGCTTGGTCCAGTATACTGTACTTGTAGTTTACTCATATTACTTGTATTGCACACATACCTAGCCTATATAAGGCTCTTTATTGTACATTATTGTTGACACATTAATATACAGACTATTCAGTCTTTCTCTCACACTTTATACATTTAACAAATAATTCTTTGCTCATAGCACCAAATGACACAAATCTGGTACCTTTAGAAATTTGGTTGCATAAGCTTTCCAACGGTACCAAGAACACTAAAAATGGAGTTTGGGAAGGCCTCCAACCAAAGGCTAATCATGCCATTGTTTCCAAGTTTGGAAAAATTAGGCCTTATTTCCAATTTGATTAAATCCAATTAAGTAGTATGAGTCAGATTTAACTAAGGGGATCTTTGAACCAGTGGTGTCACATTCACTGCTTCCTCCTATTGCCTTTGTGTATTTGTCGCATTGATGATCCTAGTTCAAAATATGATGCTGAAAATGCCAAGCCCAACTCTATATTTGTTGACAGGAGATGGTGCAGATCAGGCATATGACCTGAATCAGAATTCAATTATATAAATAGTAAATATGAAATGAATTCAAAGGACTAATAAAAAATACAACCAAGTTGTAGTCCATATAAAAATCAGGATTAGATTTTAAAGTTAATTATTTTAATCGGAATTGGACCTTAGTTAATTGGGTTCAATCTACCTATTTCCAACATTGATCACACTATAAATAAATCTTAATTGGGTCTGATTTGGCCGGTTCTGATATTCGGCCAGACCCATCGACTACCACCAAACTTTTGCTACAAGATGTATAACTTGTAAATTGCAATAGTCACAATGAAATTATGGTGGAAAAATCAAACCAAGTCAGGTTGGGTCTAAGCAGAAAATTTTTAGGTTTGAAGCACCTATCTTAATCCCACCTAATTTACAATTACCATCTATATATACAGACCCGATTATCAGCCCTAGTCAAATGTAGCTATGCTGTCTCAATTTGTTTCCATTACACGTGACTCAAAAATTCCATCGTTCTATTCTAACTTTTTTCAGTACGTAATAGCATTCTCAGCAACAAAAAATAAATAAAATAAAATTCAGTAATAGCATATTCTAATATGTCCATGTGGACTAGTTACAATTAGATTATTACATATGATGGGTAATGATTTTCTCAAATAACTTATTTCATATCATCTATATATATCATTTTTCACATTTTAAACGTGGACATCACATTCTTGTGTTTTAAAATGTGTAGATTTGACATATAGTTGTGGATGTAAGTGATAAAAGAAGTGTGAACAAATATTTACCAAATACGAATATAGTATGACACTGTCGCACTGGTTGTAATTTTGTATACTTCTATTCTAGGATAAAAATGTTAGATTTGAGAATAGGACGTTACAAATTCTCTGTATATACAAAGTCTAAAAAATTCATGAGGTGGAGTTTGAGTGTGACTCTTTGATTGTTTCCAAAGCTTTGAACGGGGCTTGTGAACCTCCCGTGGTCGTAAGCAACATCATTGACGGAAGTAAACATAGGATGAAGGATTTTAGAGGCTATCATTGACAGAAATAGACATGGGATGAAGGATTTTAGAGGCTAAAAATATACATGTTAGAAGACAAAGCAATTGTCTAGCACATCTCTAGACACAATATGCCAAAAATATTGATGATTATATAAGTTGGATAGAGAAAAATCCTACTATCATTAAATCAGTTCTAATTCAAGACGTAATATTTTTATCTCCTCCTTAGTAAAGTTATGATATTCTTATTGAAAGAAGAAAAAAAAAAAGTCTAAGAAATTCATAATTACTGTATCAATACTTGATAAAACCACACCACTTTCCACGCTGATTATATAATTAAGGTCTGCAACCTAAAAATAAGATTGCTTTTAGCGAGTAAAAATAAGATTTAGTATCATAATCATACCATTAAATTGCTTTGTTTCTTGTGGTAACCAATTATTGACTGACAGTAACTTCCAACTAATACATGCTCTTGTTCACTTGTTGTCCAATAGGGAAAAAATTAACACTAATTTAGAAAGAAAAAAAATAGTCTTTTGTTAATGTCAAATTTACCCTTAAAAGTGAAGATGC
The DNA here is from genome assembly GCA_033629205.1 of Lithocarpus polystachyus. Classification (NCBI taxonomy): domain Eukaryota; kingdom Viridiplantae; phylum Streptophyta; class Magnoliopsida; order Fagales; family Fagaceae; genus Lithocarpus; species Lithocarpus polystachyus. Next base: position 18,260,960 of record CM066169.1, read on the forward strand.
TCGAACACTCAAAATCTCTCGGTATGTTAATGTCAAGTGGGGATACGTTGAGAACATTCCTATATGCGAGTCCTCAATGTGTGATTTTTAACTTTAGTCTAACTTCAATTGGTACTTGGTACATGATATTTTTAGGTGGGACATTAGCAGCATAGACCAGCTTCCAGATTACACGCAAATTTGCTAGTGCACTCCTAGGTGTTTTCGAAGTTGCTGATGAAGAGTTGGCCAAGCAGGGAAGATCATACCATGCTAGCTATGCAAAAGATGCAGTACGAGTCAACCAACTCAACTATTCATGCCCTCCAACTTTTTATTGCCCTCCTCAGTATAACTTTTTTCATGAATGTTTTAATGTATGTTGTTTTAGATGAAACTTTTGGCCTGGGCCTACTTTGATGAAGCCAAATGGGTCTTCCAAAATTACATATCAACAATGGAGGAGTATATGAATCTCGCACTAAGAACCTCTACTTACCCTATGGTCACAACGGTGTTTTTCCTTGGCATGGGTGACATCGCTACAGAATAGGCATGATATTACACCAGCTCTCTTCCTGTCATCTTTATTGACTAATATTGATGACTTTTTTGCAATGGATTCTAACTTTGGCCAAAATTGGGTTTTGCCCCTTTCAGCCAAACTTTCCAGCAAAAATACCTTTTGTCTAAAACTATTTAGGAATATGCTCCTATTTTGAAACTCGATTTTCTAAAAATCGAGTTTCAATGTAAAACTCGATTTTTAGAAAATCGAGTTAAAGCATAATTAAACTTAAAAAAAAAAATTTGTGGAACTCGAGTTGTGTGGACTCAAGTTCCATTCAAGGAACTCGAGTTCCACTTGAATAGTTTCAAGGAACTCGAATTCCACACTAAAAACTCGGTTTTCGCCATAACTCGATTTTCTAAAAATCGAGTTTTACATTGAAACTCGATTTTTAGAAGAAAATCAAGTTTCAAAATAGGGCATATCCCTAAATAGTTTCAGACAGGGAGCATTTTGCTGAAACTTTTCGGCTAAAGGAGTATTTTGCCATTTTGGCCTTCTAACTCTATATCTCCTTGTTTCTATCTAGAATTATGGTTTCAACTCCATAGAGCCTAGAAATTTTATTTTAATAGTTTCTAGAGTTGAATTGGTGAATTATTTGATTTTTTTCGAAGATTACAAATAAGCTGTCAAGTTTTGACTAATCCTATTTGGAATTTATGTATAATGATTTAGCATGGTAAACATGCCTCACTAATATGATGCACATAGAGGTAGAGAGCTCAAAGGAAAGGACCACATTAAGCTTATGATATAATGATCTAAACCGTTTATCTACCCAATTTTCTTGATCACTAAAAGCCCAAAAATAGATGCGGAGAAATATAGACAAACGAACACTCGTGATCTTGTTCTTCTTCTACATTATTGGTTTAGTTTTTATCAGTTAAGACATGCTTCGCACTCGTCAACAATGTTAATATGATGTGTGTAAATTTAAAAAATAACGTGATACATAACTATGAATATATGTGACATAGAATGAATAGCACTAACTTTTCTCAAATTAAGGCACTGTGACAAGTCAAAGTTGTTAGGATCATATTTTCTATGTATTGGTTTATCTTTTGACAAAACGTACTTTACTAGTAATTCAATAGATCTAAGTTGAGTTAATGTATCAAGAAGTATGTAAAGTTTACATCCTAAGTAGTATCATTAATGACATGAAGATTGATCCAAGAAACAAGTGAAGAAAAGCAGTTTCAGTATTTTTGACAATAGCATCTATCAAGATTTAATGAAGAAACTCGACACAAGCTCAATCTATCGAATGTCCTGCGATTTCAGAATTTTTGGATTTGAATTTCGGCCCATGATGACTTGGATTGCTAAGGTTTCGTCCTTTACAACCCTAAACCATATAAAAGGCTTATTTTAAAGTCACCAAAGATATATAGATTCAATTAGAGAACTTATACACTCTGTGAGAAGCTACTGCGTTTTTTGCGCCTTAGGGTTTTGTAACCAAGTGCTTCTAGATTTTCAACGTGCTTTGAAGTGGAGAACTTTGCAACCTACAACAATCATTCAGTTGCTTGGAGTTAGTCACGTACTAAGATTCGTGCATGCGAAGAAGTCTTCTACAAAATCATATCCAATAAGGGATTGGTGTAAAGTGTTAGGTTCTAAGAGCTTAGAATAATTGGCAAATCGTGAGCACACAAGAACATACAAGCTGCAGAAAGAAGATTTCAGAATCTGCCTGGTACGATCGATCGAAAAACAGGCTCGACCGATCGAAAGTCGTATCTGCAGAATTTTAAGTTGGCCCAAACAGCAGTTCTAGCCCATTAAGGATTAGGGTTTCAAATCTACTTCTCCCACTATCTAAAGGAAACCCTAAGCACGTTTTTTACAAGGCTTTTTAGAGAGAGAAGAGTGTGCCTTTTTTGTATTTAGGGTTTTGTTCCTAAAACCTCTCTTATTACTTCTACCGGTGTTGTTCCTTGAAAAATCTCAAGATCCGGTATTGCTGAAGTTGCTGCCTTCTCTAGTCATCAAAGGAGCCGATGATCTAAACCTTCAAGGGTGGTCTTGGAGTCACAAACAGGTGAGTTTGTGTTGCTAAACTTTTGAGTGGGATCTCAAAGTCACAAACGGTGGTGTTTGTGTTTTGCAAAGGTCAAAGAAAGAAGGAGTCCGTGGATCTCGGAGCTATCATGTGGTCGTGGTAGTAAGTTTCCTACATTGGGTAGCAATAGGATGTTAGTGGTCTAAGTCGCTATTGTGTAAACTTCAATTCTTTCTAGTGGATTTGCTATTTTACCTTGAGGATAGCTAGGTTAAATCCTCCCCAGGTTTTTTACCGGTTTGGTTTTCTTGGGTCATCATATCCTTGTGTTCTTTATTTTTCCGCTGCTTTACTTGATATGATTGTTATTGTTTTAACCTAGATCTGAATAATAAACCTAAGTATTCACTTGGTTAATTGATTAGGTTAAACAATCTAGTTTACAGGGGTCTAAACGAACTGACAAGTGGTATCAAAGCAGGTAGCTCTTCTGTTGTAGATCCTTTGATCTAAGAGTTGGTCCTTGATCCCTGTTATCATGGATAATTTTAAGTGTCTTACTGTTTTTGATTGTGATGATTTGAATAAGAAAGACACTGTTATTTCTGTTGATCTTTTTGATGCCTGTGAAACTCTTCGTAAGGAATTATTGAAAACTATGAGAATTGCTAAGAAATTTAAGGAAGAGTTAAAATTGGCTAATCTTGAAAAAGAGGAATTGATAATGAGATTAGATGAATCTAATAAAAAGAATGAATTTTTGAGAAATCAAATTTCCTCTCAAGATGAGAAGATGAAAAGCTTGGAACAAGAGTTAGCTGAAAATTTAACTAGTACCAAGCTTGCTGCTGATAACAGAAGTGTTTCTGTTTCTCTTAAGCCTAAAGCTGAAAAAGTTTATATCCCTTCTTTTAAGAGGAATAATAAAGAAAAGGCTTATTTTGCTAGGTTAGACAAAGGTAAAAGTTCTGATGTTAATGCTGAAGTTTCTAAACCTATGTCTAAACCTACTGCTAGTGTGCATAATAAATCTGTTTTTGTGCCTACTTGTCACCTTTGTGGTGTTGTTGGTCATATTAGACCAAACTGTTCTTTGTTGAGGCAAAAACCAAAATCTGAGACTAGATTTGCTGTTAGGAATACTGATGTTCCTAAATTTGTTCCTGTTTGTCACTTTTGTGGTGTCTCCGGTCACATTCGTCCTAATTGTCATAAATTAAAATTTAAACATTCTGAATTTCAATCTAGGATATGTGATGATATTTCTCCTACCATGAGTCCAAATAAATTGTTTCATATGCTTTTGAAAAATTTAAGCTTGTTGGCTTGTGAAAGGAAATTGCAGGATTTCAGTCTTTCTCAGAAGATTGGTGTAATCCCTCAAATACACTCTGCTTCACATGGATTTTCACCTACAAAGCCGAAAACTCGTGCTATATGGGTGAGAAAAGATTCTTTAAGGTGAGTGTTGCTGACTTGTCCCTGTTTGAATTCTTTCAATTATTTGTGGACATGTTTTGTTTTTGTTTTTGGTTGTTTTGTTTTTTTTAGGTTGTTTTTATTAAAAAAAAAATCCAAAAACATTGAAAAATTTCAAAAAGACAAAAATATTTTATTTTGTGTCTAGTTTTATTTTTCTTAAGGATTACATGAATTATGATATCTCTCTCTTGATTTAGAACATGCTTGACATTGTGGAGAAACTTGAATAGTATGTGTTCTATAAGTGCTAAGCTATTTTTTGATTTTTTTTGAGTATGTACTAGTTTGTACATGTACTCAAGGGTTAATTAAAAAATTGATATTTCTTGTTTGTGTACCCTCTATAGCTTAGTTAAGCACTATCATGCATAGTTTTGCATTGTTCATTTAGCATAATGTGTGCTTTTTGTTTTAGGTCATAAATTAAAAAAAAAAAAAAAAAAGATTTTTGTGTTTTGTATTATATATCTTGGGTTTATAGTTGAGGTTGGCCATTTATCTTTACATAACATGTTTATGTACTCTGTTTAGCTTGGATGGGCTTATTTATTGCACTTTACTAGCTGAAGTCTTTGTAGTGCATGTTGTGTGGGAAGATATTTATAGTTTTTGATCACTTTGTCTTGATCTTGAAGTCACATGCCTTTGTTTGTCGGACTTGAACTTAATGAGAAAGACATAAATAACCATCTCACCACTGTTTATTATCCAATCATGAACACCTTAGTGCATATCGTAAGATTTTGTACTCGAGAAAGTGTAGCACATGCACAAAAAGAACATAAGATGTAGCCTTGGTTTAAATTCTAAAACTGGTGTGTACATTATCTCGGCTACTTTAATAAGTTTCTAATCAATTGAAATTGGTGTGTATATTATGAGGCAAATTAAGAAACTTACATGATTGCAAGCTTTTATTCTAGGAGATGTGAGAGTTATATGATGTAACTCTTTAAGTGATAGTCTCTTTCAAATTTATGTGATGAATTTTGTAGACTTTGTGATTGATTACTATTCACATATCACCTCACATATTTCTCAAGCTTTTGCTAGTTGCACACACTACACAAAGTTACTCTTTGCTAAACTTTGTACATGTTATTGTGTGTGATTTTTTATTGTGGCCATCCAAGATTGAAAATTTCTTGATTTTGATGCAAAATTTGAGTTTTAAGGACAAATTGATTGAAAATCTTAATTTTGGAAGATCTGGGCTGTATACATGTGTTTTTGAAAATTTTTTAGTCTCATACTCATGCATTTCATTCATGAAATATTGTGCTTTGAGGTGTTACTGCATTAAATTGCTCTGTTTTTCAAAAATTTGAGTTTTCCAGAATTTCGACCGATCGAAGCTGTTTCTCGACCGATCGAAATTGCGATTAAAATGTTTGGTTTGTTTCTGTCTGACTCGATTGGTATTCGATCGATGCTCGATCGATCGAAACTGAAAAATTTTCAGTTTTTAGAGTTTTTGACCAAATTTTTTTTATGCATCATTTATGGTTAGGATTCACATGAGTTGCATTGTTTTTCTGTATCTATCTTGCAGTTTTGCAGTCATATCTCTCATTGTTTTCACACATAACATGCATACACTTTGCTAAATTGGGTACTCAACTTGAATTAGAAATTGATTGATTAATTTTGAGTCTTTTGTACATTTTAGTATATGCTATTTTTCTTGATGTGTGAATTGCAGAAAATATTTTTCTTAAGAGATTTGATGGATAATCAATGTGCAAATATTTTCTCTACTTATGCAACTGTTTATGGGTCACATAGTGTCAAGTTTGCATTTATTGAAAGAGAGAATATGTTTCTTCATGTGTATCCTCAACACATTGTTTTTAGGTTTGTGTGTTTTTTATTTATCCCTACCTCCTAATTTTCCCTAAAACTGTTTTTCCCAAAACTTGTTTTGTTTTTCCTATTTTTATAGGGGGAGAAAAGTTTTTTTTAACCTTTGTTATTCATAAGGGGAGTTGTTGCTCTTTATAGGGGGAGTTCTCTCTATTTTCTATAGAGCTAAACTGTTTTATGGTCCCTTAGTTCTCTTTTTTCTCTCATGTTTACTGTCACTTTATTCTTTGTTTGAGTTGTATTTGTCAATACGTGACAAAAAGAGGGAGAAATAGATGTGGGAATCTTGTTTGTCTTGTTTAGGGGGAGAATATAAAAACTTTTTGTTGTATCTAATTTAGGGGGAGAGTTAGAATTTATTTGTGTTTTTATATTTCTGTTTCATATTATTGTTTATATGTCTTTCTTTCCACACATACGGTGATGTGTTTGTTGAGTGTTTCAGGAAAGACAGGTGCATTCTGATTAAGACCTTCTACCTCTTCTTGGCAACTTTTAGGTTAAGAGTCTTAGATTGGGATTTGTGATGTATTTGGGCATTTTATTGTATTGGGTTGTTCTTGTATTTTAACATTTCATTTTGTATGAAAGTTTTGTCACGAATTGCCAAAGGAGGAGATTGTTAGGTTCTAAGAGCTTAGAACAATTGGCAAATCGTGAGCACACAAGAACATACAAGCTGCAGAAAGAAGATTTCAGAATCTACCTAGTACGATCGATCGAAAAACAGGCTCGACCGATCGAAAGTCGTATCTGCAGAATTTTAAGTTGGCCCAAACAGCAGTTCTAGCCCATTAAGGATTAGGGTTTCAAATCTACTTCTCCCACTATATAAAGGAAACCCTAAGCACGTTTTTTACAAGGCTTCTTAGAGAGAGAAGAGTGTGCCTTTTTTGTATTTAGGGTTTTGTTCCTAAAACCTCTCTTATTACTTCTACCGGTGTTGTTCCTTGAAGAATCTCAAGATCCGGTATTGCTGAAGTTGCTGCCTTCTCTAGTCATCAAAGGAGCTGATGATCTAAACCTTCAAGGGTGGTCTTGGAGTCACAAACAGGTGAGTTTGTGTTGCTAAACCTTTGAGTGGGATCTCAAAGTCACAAACGGTGGTGTTTGTGTTTTGCAAAGGTCAAAGAAAGAAGGAGTCCGTGGATCTCGGAGCTATCATGTGGTCGTGGTAGTAAGTTTCCTACATTGGGTAGCAATAGGATGTTAGTGGTCTAAGTCGCTATTGTGTAAACTTCAATTCTTTCTAGTGGATTTGTTATTTTACCTTGAGGATAGCTAGGTTAAATCCTCCCCAGGTTTTTTACCGGTTTGGTTTTCCTGGGTCATCATATCTTTGTGTTCTTTATTTTTCCGCTGCTTTACTTGATATGATTGTTATTGTTTTAACCTAGACCTGAATAATAAACCTAAGTATTCACTTGGTTAATTAATTAGGTTAAACAATCTAGTTTACAGGGGTCTAAACGAACTGACATAAAGGTTCAATTGTAGGTTGATATTTTGGATTAGTCCAAGGTAGTGGTAAGATTCCTTATACTTGTAACTACTTTTTCTTAATTAGTAGATTCTTGGAATTAGTGACCTAAAATTCATCTAGTGAGGTTATTGCCTTGTAAAAGGTTTTCCCCATTTGTCAACAAATCATAGTATCAATTAATTTCCGCTGCATATTAGTTTATTTGGTGATTTGTTGGTTCCTTCATAATTTGCATATAATTTGATCTAATTAATTTACTTGAGTAATTAATTAGAAAAGTAACAGTAGAAATTAGCGTGCAGTGATAGAGTTGTGTGAAATTTGATTTCCTTAAGGAATTGTGATGAGGATCAAAACTAATGCACACATGGTGGTGATCTATGTTGCTTTTCAGGCAAAATCCTTCGTTCAACACCGCATATTATCAAATTTTCTAATGGAGTTTTTTTTTTTATCATAGACTAATGGAAGGCCTGAAACGAGTAAATTTAAAAGTTAGAGGATTTTCATTGAACAAAAGTAAAACTTAAGGACTGAATTGAATTTTGGTTAAAGTTAGAAGGTGTAATTTGAAATTTAATAAAAAAATTAGTTAAATCCACGTTGGACAGAAGTAAATAAGGTAGAATGTTTGCAAAAGTTTAGGGGCCCAAAAAAAAAAATTTAAAGGAGAAAACTGAACTTCATCTATATCTATATTACTAAAAGCTGAAACGTAGCATTTAATGTTGCTACACTCCCGTTAGGCCACATCAACCGCCATGTCATTCCTAATTTTTTTCCCTTTATTTTTCCTATAATTTTAAAATACTTTTACTAAATTTTTGCCTAATTTTAAAATACCATTAAGTAGAAAATGATTTCCAGCCATATCTCCACCACCATAAAGCCCAATCTTAATAGCTTTAATTATGTGAACCATAAAGCCCAAAAAAAGAAAAAAAAAATTACGTTGCTGTCCACCATTAAGCCCAAATCCAACCCTTTCTTTTAAATGCCAACCTTTTCTCCTTCTTCTTCAGACCTTTAGCATGACTAACGCCAACCTCTCTCTCTTCCAAATACAGATTCAATACTTCAGACCATAGGCTTTCTAACTCCAACCTCTCTCTTTCCTCCTTTGTCTCTTCCTCTCCTTATTTAAGTTCACTTCTTCATACCTCATCACTATCTCCCATCCTTTTGCTCTTCCTATCTTTCACGGTTTCAAAACTCCTCATTCAATTGAATCAGAAAACAACATATTTAAAGAAGAGCTCAGAATGGATGATTCACTTCAGGTATTCACTTCAGGTATTTCACCTTTGTTCATGTTTCGTTTGAGAGTGTTTCTTCTGAATGATTTGCTTAGATTGATAGGTTTGGAGCCCTGTAGTGGGTTTTGCTAATTTCAATTATTGGACGCATTGCTCTCTCTTTTGTGTTTCAGTAATTCAATCAACACTTTGTTTCCTATCCATATCCTCTTTGTGAGAGGCAAATTGGTCCGACCATAGGCCCAGGTTCAAGGCCACCGCCAACTTTAATGGCTAGGAGTAGTTAGCTGCCTCCTCTGTACGAGCCGTCGAGGTATACTTAAATTTTATTTTCTATGTATATTTAAAATTTTTAGGGTTAATTCTTCTATGTTTTCCTGTTTGGGTATTGAGTTTATGGTCTGCAATTTTTTGTATTTTTAGTTGTTGCCGTTGGCTGTAGAGAAAAGCTCTGAAATTAGGGTAAGAAAAATTACCCCAATCTGTGATTATTTTTATTAGGCTTATATCAAGTTTATGGTCTACAATTTTTTGTAATTTTAGTTGTTTCCGTCGACTGTAGAGAAAAGCTCTAAAATTAGGATAAGGAAAATTACCCCAATCTGTGATTATTTTTATTAGGCTTATATCAAGTTGAGGTTATACAACTTCAGGGGGATCAGAGGAAGAATGTTTCCACCTTCCTTGTGCAGGCTGGCATTGTGAAGAAGGAACATATCAAGATTCATTGTTTTTGAATAGCTGCAACTTGCAGGTCAATCTCCATATGTGGTTTACATTATTCTTGCCACGCTATAATGGATAGTTTATGATCTGAACCTTAGATTGTAGCCATAATATATGTGACTTTGTTATATGTGCGTCCATCTTCTGTGTCAATTTGGTACTTTTGCTACTTGTTGAGTTGTGTGGGAGGGTCATTATGGATTGTACCGAAGCCTTTATCCGTACCTTAATCAATAATACTAATTTCCTATTTTATATAGATGATTTTGCATTGATTGGATGTATTTAAATGTCTAATTGATTTAATTGTTGTTAGGATATATATCCTTAAATCCTATTGTATGATGCTATGTATGACATTATGTATGACTTAATGTTATGATTAATAAATTTGTTTTATTATTATTTAAAATAATGGCAACATGAATATTTGGACATTATCATATAGTCCATGAGATACATAGTATGTGATTTATGTGATTTAGTCACGGAAGATATAAATCACAAGTTCTTTGTAAACTCAAAATTATAGTTCGTAGTCGATGATGAAATTGGGCATTTTATCTGCGAAGACTATAACATGTCAACTAAGATGATTTGTCTTGATCATGGAAGTGAAGACTTCTAGTTGATATGTTGATATGTTTTAAGAGTTAAGACATATTGAACTGGACCGCTGTGAGATTTATTATTCTTCTAACGACTGTTAAATGAATAATAAATCTCACGACTTCTATTTGCATGAACTCTTAATCCTGAGAGAATAATGGACTTGATCATGAGGTGTAGGTTGCTTTGATATATCAGGAGTGAGATCTAAAGTCACGATCAAAACCTCAGTATGCTAGGCAGCCACATTTAGTGTTGATGGAACATATATTCTCAAGATAGAATTCATGATCTCTTAACGGAGATATAAAATATTCCCTTGAAATAAGTTTAATGGGTTTGGTTATTCAGAGTGTTAGGCCTAACCACTTTAGTAAGGATATACTAAAGTATATATTTATGAAATTGGATTTCATAAATATATGATGAATAACTTAAAGGATTAAACCGGGTACTCAAGGATTAAGATGTAGTAATTTCAAAGTGGTAGTCTATATTCATGACTTTATATTACTACGAATATTTTATGAAGGGGTTGCATGTATAATAAAGTCTTGGGATATAATTTATTAATAAGGCCTAGAGTGCAATTATTTATATAGTAGTATTAAATATAATTAATGGTAATTTTGGGCTTGTCAAGAGTTGATAGAAAAGCCCAAAGCCCATTGGAGCTAGTGTCTTATTGGTCCCACTCCAAACCACATACTAAAGCCCAATTGAAAAGGCCCAATAGGCCAGCCCAATTAGATAATCAGTTAGTTATAAAAGGAGAAACATTCAAAAAATTTTCATAAGAAAAAAGAGACATTATTGTGAAGTGGTGTGTATGTGCGAGTAAGCCACTCAATTATTCTCCCTTAGAAACTGATTGAGAGACCACACTTCTTGGGCGTAAAGTGGAATTGGAGTGAAGATTAAAAGTGTCCCCAAGTACTTCTAATCTTTTGTTTTGAATTTCACCGCACCAAGGTACGCAATCTCGTTCTTAAATTCTGAAATTTACATAGTGCATGTTATCAATCATGAGTAAAATAGATCCATTTTTGTTGCTTCCACTGTGTGTTTTGTATGAGATACAAAAACATATTTTCTAACAATTGTCACGTAATTAGGTATTGCCACATTCAGCTATGATAAATTGATAATAGAGTAGACAAACTAACAGAAAAGGCCAAGAGTTATTCAAACAAGAGATAAACACCTTAATAACTTCTTATTTCATTGCAAATGCTTGCATTTTTTTCATGTTTATAGTTGTACATCATTAAGCAAAGGTTGCATATGATTCTTTATTCATTGTTTTTTTTTTTTCCTTTTTTTCTGGTAGTAAGCATAATTTAATTACTGCATTTGTAGGTTTTTTCCTCCTTTTTTCTTTCTTATGTTTTTTTTGTTTGCTTCAAAAGAATGTACTATTATATATGTGGTATGTTAGTTGGAGAAGTTAAATATTATGTTATGCTTGGTTAAATGAGATTTTTACTTCTTTTTTTTTGGGTTTCAATTTTTATAATTTTTAGCTATAGGTTCCGCAGGGCTCGAGTTTCTTAGGGATTTTGTGCACGGTAAGTCTCTCTCTCTTCCTCTTAAATTTGCTTATTTTATAGAGTTTACCCAATTTTTTTTTTAAATGAAAGAATTTTGATTTTGTTAATTTTTAAATTTTGAGCAAGTTATTGGGGTTTTAGTTCATAAATTTTGCAATTAGAATATTGTTTCAAATTTGGTGAATTTTGGGGAATGTAATAGTGTGAAAATTTTGTAAACTTTTACTGCCTAGGAATCCAACTTGAGTCTAACAAGAAAGCCATGAACAACTTAAGTCCAACATGAAGGCCATGAACATCCAAGTAGTCTGTAGGCATGTTTTTGTTTCAATTCTTTTCCCTCCCCTAATATAGCTCTGCCGTTTGATTTGTTATTTGAAATTGAAATAACACAATTTTCTTATTCTAGATGAAATTGTTTATGGGTTTTTATTTTATGTATAGTTTTCAATGCAGCTAACATCAATTCAATACACAAACACGAAGGTGGAAATGAGAATTCTTGATACTCTTTTTTAAAGCTCTCTTTGATTTATTAATTTCTGTTGCTTACTGTTTCAATGTTAAGGATTCAGAAACAAACTTATTTTGTATTTGTACTATAGTTTTACTTGTGGGGAAAATTTTATGAGTTTTCTATGTTTGTGTTTTGTAGTTCGTATTGATTTGCTAGATGTGAATGGTGATGTGGGGGGACTTAGACGAAGATAATGTGCTACCTGTCTTCTATCTTAAGGTTTTTATTTTTCCTTTATATTAAGCTGTAAATGTGTAATAGTTTTTTTGAAATCTTATATAGATTCTATTTATAGTCATAGGTTCAACATAATATATTCAAAGAAACTCATATTAATTATTTTTTTACTGAGTTATTGAATCAAACATGCATCCAAACTGCGTTTTAAATGGAAATAATTCAACTGATAATTATTACCTTTTTTTTTTCTAGACTAGAGACGAATAATTACATTGAATTGTGTACCTGATGGTGCACTCCTACACGTAGAGTGGAAGAAAACCATGAATTGGAGTTCTATGGAGTTCTTGAAAACTTACCTCAAGTTATGATTCGGAGTTTTGTGATGATTGTATGTAAGTTATTATAGAACCTGGTGGAAAAATTGAATCAAAAGAAAAGAAGAACCATTTTGGATTAGCACATGTTGACAAGTTTGGGGTTTGATGCTGTCATAGAAGTTTCAGTGGAAGTCTTCTCTTAGTTGCTAAGCTGTCATGTATGTAAATTAGGTTACTTATTGAAAAAAAAAAAGATTGTAAATTAGGCTAGATACTGGAAGTTCTTGCTGAATGATATAGTTATTAAAAACCATGTTTAGCTACTAAACTACTTGAGATGTTCCTTAATATTTTGGGATATAAGTTAATAAGAAATGTCTTTTACATTATGCTTTCGAATACAATTTTTATTCAACTTTGATGTTGGTTTTTATTACCTTTTAGATTTTATAGAGAAGTAGGAACACAAATTTTGTATTTTAATTTGTGTGTTTTGTGTATGCATATCCACATTCCCACACACAATATATACACTATCAACTTATATAGTCGCATGGCTAGATAGTTTAGCAAATACTTTTTAGTCTTAAATGGGGGTTTTGCATTTTAATAAAATTTAATGAATTCAAAGTGGAAATTTGTTAGATAGCACTGATTGTGTTTTCAACCAATTGAATATCAAGAAACATTTGACATTTTTTTTTAGTTTATATAACATGCCTCATTAAATATATCAATCTTCAAATATTTAGAAACAAATTATAAGTAGCATGTAACTTTGCAATATGAACTAAACATTGCGTATCTCTTTTCCAACTACAAAATGTACCAATACTGAGAAACACTATTTGAAAGGAGATTTAATTGGAAAATAATTGTGCTTGCCGAAGGAGGAGTAAAGATTCATAAATTTACTTTTGTAACTTTGAAATGAAGTATTTTTAAAGGTTATAATTATGCATTCATCAAACTTGCAACATTTAACCATTTAAATTTGTTGTTTAAGTACATGAATATTAGGAATTAATCTTATAGTTTTCATCAATCTAAAGGAAGATGAATTTAAAAAAAAAAAAAAGAATTTCTTGAACATTTTTTTGAATTTTCCCTTACATTGCACAGGTTAGCAATTAGTTTACTTAAAACTTGATTTTGAAAAATCAAGGTACAAGTAGAACTTCATTTTACTCAAATCAAGTTACAAAACAGAGGTCCAACCCTAAGTATTTTGAAAAGGGAGATTTTTGGCTTAAAAGCCCACAAAAAAGGGTCAAACAACCATAATTACCTGTCAAGAGTTTATAGTATATAGTTCAATTAACATCTTATGTATGATGGAGTACGGAGGTTGTTTTTATCATTTGTTATTTTTTTTTAAATATGCAAATTTCTCTATTTTAGTATTTAAGATTTTATTTATAATTTTTGCAGTATAAAATTAATTAATTAATTAATTCATATGACTTATGAGAAGCAGCAATTACTTGCTCAATAGCCTCAATTATTGCTTGAGCAGTGGAGTGAAACTATCAGAATGGCAGACTCACGTGCTTTGAAATTTTCAAGCTTATACACTACGGTGATTAGGGCCACATTTGGGTGCTGGAGGTTTTTTGAGGCTTTGATGCTAAATATGCCTACATATGGCATTTCATCCCGGGTGCGAATGCTATAACCCCACTTATATTCTCCCTGCCCTTCTCCCTGTCCTTGAAATGACATTTTGATTGGTACGTAGTAATACAAGTGGTGTGGTTGATTTCATAGCTGAACTCTTTGTAGAGTCATCACCAACTCTAGACCATTAGGCCGGCAGTACAAATTTTCAAATGTGAAGAGGAGATCAAAGAAGAGTTTCCTTTCTTGACTATTCTTTAGCCATTTTTTCTACCTTTTCAACTAGTGTAGTTTTCTTTCTAATTTTTTATTCATTTGCTTTTAGGTGATAGCATTTGAAGTTTTGTTTTCTGGTCTCTTTTATAAGTTCTATATAAGGTTAGCTACGGATTGTATGAAGGCATCCAATAGAGAAGTGTTGTATCCAAGAATAAGTAGTGAGATAGCATGTAAGTGTAAGGGAAATAGCAAGAGAAATAGTGAGAGTGGTGTGTAATGTATTATGCATCTTTTATTTTAAGGATAAAGTATTCTATTCGATTGTGGTAAAATTTGTCACAAAGTCTTTGACAAGAGACTTTCTTTTGAAGTGCCAAATTTTTTTTCGACAAAACTTCCGCACAAATCTCTATACTCTTTCTTTACTTTTCTGTGCATTACTGGAGTACTTTCATTCCTTTCAACTTTTGACTAATCCTATATGGTTTGATGTAAAATGCTAGCTAGCATGGAAGATTGACCTCACTAATATAACGCACAGAGAACTCAAAGGACCATGTTAAGCATATGAAATAATGATCTGAATCTTGTTGATCACTAAAAGCCCATAATTACATGCTGGACACAATAACACTCCTGATCTTGTTGTTCTCCTACATAACTGATCTCATTTTTAGGAGTTGCACACGCTTTTCATTCATCAACATTGTTAACATGATGGGTGGAAATTTAGAAAATAGTGTGATACATGATTGTGGATGCTATGTGTTGTGATTAATCAGTTTAAGCAAGATTAAAGAAGTGAAAAACATCAAAAAGATTTTACATGGTTCAGCAACGTGACTATGTCCATATGACCAAGCGGCTATCAATCCACTATACGAGAAATTCAGCAAATACAAACTAATAGTAGAGATCAACGAGGCCAGGGACAAAATTGCGTGGAATCTGGTATCATAAAGGAATTGCCCTTGAGATCAAAACTCACCGTCTATGGCTGTGACCTATGTTGCTTTTTGGGCAAATTCTTTTGTTTAGCCTCCAAATGATAAAATTTGCTACTTTTATAATGTTTTGGTCTTTATAATCTCAGAATAAATCTTTTAACTCTGGACATTTCCTAGTATGCAATTTTCTAAATTATCCCCTGTTTGGTGATTTTTCATATTCTGGCCTAATTTTGTGCTTAAAATGAATTAGAAATTTTCTAGGATTCCATAAGGCCCGCTCACCACCCTAGGATTTCATCACTATATATTGGAGGTTGTAGCCCTCTGCGCATTCATATTATGGATCAATAAAATTTCAAAGAGGTTTTCTTCTTTTCTTAGGTGTTCTCTCCTGTAGCTTTCTGCTTGCATCACTGTGTTGTTGGCTTCTTCATCTACTCAACTTTGTAAATGGAAAAAAATTATTTTCTCAATAATCATTTATAAAGATGTAAACAATCGCATCATCATGTAAAAAGTCTTTCTCACAGTTTCTTTATTCTACTAATTTAAATTTATTCTGTTACCACTCTTTTAGCATCTTATTCAGATGAAATGCTGGACTAATCTCATGTGCGGGTTCGTATTTTGTTATGAAATGACTGTTTTATTGGATTCCTCCCGCTCTGACATGGACCATTTAGATCCTTTAACCAGTTGATCTTCTTCCCTAATTCTTTAGTAGGGGAAGAGGTTTGATTCTTCCGTGTATCCGGGCAAAGCTTGTTCAAGGTTGTCAAAAGTGGTGTAAAGTATTAATTTTATTTATTACTGACTATTGTTTATCGAATACTGTGATTTAGCAACTATTTATTTGATTCTGCTTGGTGAAAAGCAGCCATTTTGACAAATGGCCCTCTGTAGCAATAGTTGTGATAGCTGCAACAGAGCTAAATCCTGAAAGTTTGGGTGGAGGTTAGGGAACAAATTTTTGGATTTCTCAATTGTTTGGAGGTGAATTTGGTAGATCTTGTTAAAAAAACATAGTGCCTCAATTGTTTGGAGTTATGGGGTCTCTCTGCCTCTGTGAAGTTCAACCTGGAACTGCGAGTCTTGGGGTGAGTAAAATTAAGCTGGTGTAGTCGCAGTAGAAAATGAAGAGTACTAAAGCAACCTCAATGGGACCATCTCTATTATTTTTGGAGGAGTTTTGGCCAAGAATTCTCACCTACCAACGATTTTCCATCATAATCAGAGGTGGTATCTGTTTGTACCCAAACATGTGTTTTAATATTCAAGGAAATCATTTTCTAGAGCAGGATACTTAAAAAAAGAATTTTCATTTACTTATTAACAGCACAGACGAGATACGAATATTTTTGCGGAGTGTATATGAATAGGATGACTAGAGTAGTAACTTCGTCCTTCATAGAATCCAAGGTGCCTAGATTTGCACTTAGGAACTTTACATTCTTTTTTTTTTTTTTCCCGTAATTTTATACAATTGACAAACAACATTTTTCATATATTTTACCAAACACTTAATTGTAATTTTAAAAATTGTATTTTCAAAATGCACGTATTAAAATTGTAACTTTTATTTATGCACATTTTCAAATAGTTAAAGCTTAAAAGTAAGGTGTAGTAATAAGAAGCCCTTAAAAAGACCAATCGCTTTGAACCAAATGTCAAGAAGTCATGGATTCGAGTATTAAGTACTAACTCAAACTTCAAAATGCAAAAATATTGGTAACGAGTTGAGTAGTGGCACGCCTTACTATGTGCTAGTGGTACTTATTGATTTGCCTAAAAACCCAAGTGGCAATGTACCATGAGAGCTTGGGGGCAATGACTACACAATAATAGGGATTATAGGATTTCCAAAGGGGGACAAGAATTAGTAAAGTTTCCAAATGAAAACAAATGTGAAAATCAAGATTTGCATAGCTATAATTAATGATGTGAATAGTAACTGTGAATGGTAAAATTAAATAAAATAGATAAATTCTAGGCATAGTACACATGTTACTCCCATTATTTCTTTGGACAAAGTTTTTCTCCAAATTTCCCTATCTTTTTATTGAATATGATTTTTGAAAATCTTATTATTATTTTTTTTTGAACAAAAGGTAGAGAATTTTATTAGAACATACTCAGTGTATACAAGTAATGCCAATACTAATCAGTTTGGCCATGGGGGAGATACGAACTACATCTTAGTCGTATCCCCAAGAAATTAAAATACAAAAACCAACAAGTCCTTAAAATTATGGCTTTCTGCTCACACCTGCTGTGCTGCCATGAAAGTTTGGTACTCGGTTAACAAACCAGCTGCTCCTTCCATGATTAACCGTGGCTGTAGCTGAATATACTCGAAATAATATTTGTTCCTTGCATCTAAATGCTCCACACCGTGACTGCCCATTTGTTCAAGTCCGAAAATCTGATTATTAGATTGCATGTCCTTTATTTTTTTAACACGCATTTCAAATTTTATTCAAATTTGATGTTATTTACTATTCAATCAATAAATGTATAATTTTAGACTACAAAAATTTGAAATTTTTGAAATTTTTGTAAGCATGGGATATAATAAAAGCTTTTAGATTTTCAAAATTCACATCCAATAAAAAGATATAAGAAGAATTTGAAGGTTCAAAAAAAAAAAAAAAAAAAACTCAAACGTACCTAAGTCTCAAGACTCTAGAGTCTCATCAGAAAATTGTAACAAGAACCTGGTTGTGGGCTGGGCTGACTAACTGAACATAAATCTGAAATTGGGCCCACAAATTGGACCGAACTGCTACTTTCTTCTTCTTCTTCTTATTACTTATCTTTTTTAATTTTATTCATTAAAAATGAATTGGGTCGGTCCTTGGCCTTAATGGGTCTCTTTGGACCCACGAGACTTGACCAAAATCTCAGTCTCAGGGACGGCGGTGGCGTGCGGCAGTCCGGCGAAGTTTTTCAAACAACCTCGCGGCAAGCATTGGCCTAAACAGCGATTTAGTTATTGTATGGTTAGTTACAAAGAAGTGAATGGATTTAGATTTAGTTCTTGACAACTTGTTCCTATATAAGAAGAGTAACAAGAGAGGTTATAACTGCACATGTCTTTTTTATTTATTATTTATTTTAAAAAACCTATTACTGGTTGTTAGCAAATGTGCTTGCTTTTTGAAGCTTTTGAGTTTATTTGAATCTCAATATTTTGTCCCACAATTTTTTTTTGGTTCTCAGTGCTGGGATAAGCAGTTTATGGGCTCGATTTGTTTCATGGGAATATAGTACCTGATGTCATTAAGCACTGGATTTGTTGCTTTGAAGGAGATGATTTATATTGGTTTACTTGGTACCTATGTGTAAAAGAAAAAAAAAATTGCATTTGGTCTTATATTTAGAAGAATATTAATAAAAGATCCCGTGGCTCCCAAATTGATATCAAGTTATCATAATTCAAGGGAGATACATTAATAGAAAGCCCTTTCATGTAGATTTGTTTATACAAAACTGGAATAAATAAAATTTTAAATGTTCATGAACATAGTTGTATATTTGCAAGGAATTTGCACATAAATACATAATTATGTGAAACCAGATGTGCTCGAATTTGGACTGTGTGAGTGAGGTTCTTTTATGCTGTAATGAAGATTAATTGATTAATTATTTTAAATTTTCAAAATTGATTACTATATAGCTATTTGGTTGGAAGTTTTTTACTCAATATTTTATTTTGTCTTTGATAATTTCACATTGAGTAGACAACATATCCATAATATGGTTGAGTCCTATCTTGCATTGGTGTGGGTTAATTGGGCTAGGTTTGACAAGCTAGAGGGTGAGGGAGATTCCATTCTGCAAGTTATCCTGCTGGGCTTCCGGTCAGGTTTCTGGGTGTGGGATGTTGAGGATACAAATACTGTCCGTGACCAAGTTTCATTCATGCAGATGCTACCAAAACCAATAGCATCAAAGAGATATTGAGACAATTCTGTTCTGATGGGTCCCTTTCTGTAGGTAGAATAGAAACATTCATAATGAGTTAGTCACTCCTTGCAATGGGAGCATCCTAAGCTGCAATGATCCAGGGACTGACAATTTTTTGCCTATTGCTGTTTGAGTTTATTCCTTGAGATCTCAATCTTATGTTCATGTCCTAAAGTTTATGGGTCCCTGATGGCTTGCTTATGGTGGAAGTCCAGTTGTAGTCTCAAACTTGGGGCATGTCAGTCCACAATATCCAATGCCTTCTGCAAGCTTTCCTGGTTTTCCTTCAAATGGGAGCCTGGTAGCAAGAGAATCAAGCAAGCAACTTGCTGCTGGGGTACATGCTTTTCTTGAGTTTTTGTTTTCTTCTTGTTTAATCCTCATATATATGCCTTCCCCTTTATCTCTTTATTCTTTGTGTTTGCAAGCTTGAGTAGAGGTCATACACTTTTACTTCGCTTGTGCTACTTTACCGAGGTGAATGCATTATATTGCATAACAGAAGCTCTGTGAGGAATCTGGTTATGGGTTAACCTATCATATGAATCATTAAGTCCATTTCGAGGCATGGGTTACCTTCTTTTGACCATGGTAGCAACCTTTTATTTTTCCTCCCTTTGGTGAGTGAACATGGTAGCAACATTGTCTTTGGCACAAATGATGAATTGATTTCTTACCTATGTCTCTCCATTTTTGATCTTCAACAAACACTGTAGCAACTAAGTCTGTGGTAGATCATGCTGTTGTGGTATTTACTAGAGAAGTTATTTTATGAACTAATATTGGCATGATCCCTTTTGATAACTCACTTATTTTTCCCTAGGTTTCTTATTGGTTTCTCATGTTTATCA
The DNA here is from genome assembly GCA_033629205.1 of Lithocarpus polystachyus. Taxonomy (NCBI): domain Eukaryota; kingdom Viridiplantae; phylum Streptophyta; class Magnoliopsida; order Fagales; family Fagaceae; genus Lithocarpus; species Lithocarpus polystachyus. The sequence goes on from CM066169.1 coordinate 18,281,116, forward strand.
GGTCAATTTAAAAGATATTATAAGCAGAGTTATTATTGCCCAGTTCAGGACATACATGAGTCCTATTTCAGCATTATGCTTTGACCCTAGTTGCACAACATAAATATTTTCAAAATAATGCTTGGAAAATCTCATAAACTCCTCTGCATCTAATGCTGGTACATCTTATGTACATATTTACATCTTACTACCTTTTGGTTTGTCCGCCTAGTTGTATGGTATAATATGTGTTGTGAACATCAACTTGTCTAGATCCAACTCCTGTTGTGTCTGGATTAAGCACTGTGCATGAGTCAGCTCCCGAATGTAATTCTAGAAAGGTTGTTGAGGCTATCTAGAAGTGGAATATATGTCAGAAACAAAACAAAAGAGAGACAGAGAAGATAAAATTGACATATATGACGAGATTGGGAATTTAGACAGCAATACAATATATCCTGAATGATTTTTTTTTTTTTTTTTTTTTTTTGAGAGAGTTTCAATCTATAGCATCCACTCCTGATGATAGCTCTTTATCATTAGACCAAGATACTAATTGGTTTTTAGTGTAGGCGGGATTGAACCCCAAATCTCTTTAGCATCTATCTTGAAGTTGGGGGTGCATTCATGAAAGCAAAAATCAGTCCTGAGGAGAAACATTTTATTCTATATATTAGAAGCTGAACTGCAGATGCATCAGCCTTGGACCCCATTGTGGGCAAAACATGAGGTATTTGTGTTCTGGTGGAATGGAATATTGTACTTGTTCAATCATGCATACATTTTGTTTGAAGTCTGACATCTCTCTTGTTCTTGTAAATTTGCTAGCCAGATATACTTTCAATCAATGATGGTGGAAGGCACCAAAATGAATGAAGAAAACTCTTCCATTGGAGAAATTGAAATTGAAAGGATCCCAACTTGTATGATTGAAGCAAGGTCAAAGACTTGGTTTCAGTTTTTGATCATCTTCAAACCCCCAAATTCCAACAAACAAGGTTCACTAGGTTTTGTCTATTTATTTTACATATTCTAGGTTGTGGCTGTTTCTTATATATAATATTGCTTTCCCATTATGTTTTGGATGCATGGGCACCTGATTCTTTACATTATCATACTAAAAGGACTTTATCTTAGATAAAGCTCACATATAATAATTATATGTTTTGTTTAATGTGCCAATGAGCTAGAAGCTTATATAGCACCTCATCCTCATAAGAGTGGGATAGAGGGTGAGGTTGTGGGTAGAATAAAAATCGTATGATTTGCTTAAATGTGCACTCGTAATTTCTTCTGCTTTTGATCACTTTGTAAGTTGTCTTTTTTGTGCACAACAATGAGGGTTGTACTGACATTTTTGGGTACCATTTCTTGTGTCTTACGAGAAACCAGCTTTATATTGCTATACCAATGAGCTTCAGCATCAGAGGTCTGAGCTGTCTGAAACGGCAGGCTTTCATGCAGGAGCAGCTCTGGCTTGCTTGACTCTATGACTGACGATGCTGCTGCAGTGGCAGAATTTCACAATGCTATCGAAGAAACTGAATGTAATGGTCCTCAAATGCTAGTAGGAACCAAGGGCTTTGTAAATATTAGTGACAGCCCAAAAACAAAGACTCACTTGAGATTGTAAATAATAGAGAGAGCTTAAGAATGGAGGCTCAACTAAAGTTTGTAAATAGTAACAAAGAAGGCCTGAAAAATGGAGAATCATTTTAAAGAAGAAGGTGGTGAGTTTGATTAGAGTTATGTTCCTTGTCTAGTTTAAATGGTTGGTTGGACATGAAAAATGAAGTTACGGAGCTTATTAGTATTGAATATTGATTGGTTTTTGATCTGGTAAAGATGCTACATTGAATGAAGGCTGTGTGTGTGTCTATGTGTGTATATATATATTGAAATTCATTCTACCTTGTTTGGAATTTTTAGTCATATTTGAATTAATTTACCTATTTCTTGCTGGTAGTTTGAGTTACACTTTGTCCCTTCTCTCTTAACAGTGTTAATATGATGGGTGGAAATTTAGAGAATAGTAATGCGGAACTGTGGATACTATGTAGTTGGGATTTCATCTACTCCTCTTTGTAAATCACAGTCTATATATTTACTCAATAAACAGTTGTAAATATGTACATAATTGCATCTTGTAAAATCTTTCTCACTGTCTCTTTTTTCTATTAATTTAAATTTATTCTGCTACCACTCTTTTGGCATTATCAAAGATGAAATGCTTGACCAATCTCATGTGTGGGTTCTTATCTTTTTTCTGCAACAATTTATTTAATTGGATTTCTTCCTGTTCTGTCATGGAGTTCCTAGATTCTTTAACCAGTTGATCTTTTCACTTGTGGACTGAAACATGCTTACAAGTTTTACTCTCTGGCTCTCTGTAACATCCTTTATTGAGTAATAGGGGAAAGGGTTAATGCTTTTGTGGATTCAAGAAAGCTTTCTTAAAGTTGTCAACAACAGTGTTAACATGAAATATTCAAACATGTTTGAAGGTATATTTGTTTGTACCTAAGCATCAGAGAAAGTTGTTTATTCTGAAGTAGGAGATGCGATAAAGAATTGTCATTTACATGTTAAGTTGTTAACATCATAGTAATGAGATTGAGGATGATATTGCAAGGTCTAAATGAATACGATGACTGTGAGTCCCTTTTTTTTTAGACACTTCCCAAGCCCAATGCTGATATGGGATCTTAGGTCTCTAAGCAGGGGCTGGAATAGAAGTTGGGTGAACTGTCCGGTTCTTCACGGTCTATTAGAGGTTGTTATATGAACTGGTCTATGTGCAAGTCACATAGAACTCCACAAGACAAAATGTGTGATTTCTCCTAAGCAATAAAATATCATTTTTAGTGTTTGAATGTTGTAAAATGATGTTTTATTCTTAAAAAATGAGTGAAAATTATGATTCATTATATTCGCAATAGAAAGGAGATTAAAAAGTAGAATATTTAGAGCTTATCTTTTATTGTATAAACTACGTTTTGCTACTTTCTACAATCGAGTTCCTTCACTCAGTTCCTCCATGATGGCTCTTTGAGAAAGATGTTGCAATGGTTCCTCCACCAGTGGTATCCAGTTCGTGATCTCATGATTCCCTGATCGTGATATCGTGGTTCTCAGGGCTATTAGGTCTTTAGTCCATGGAACCCAAAATGCTAGTTCCTTGAGTGTGATCTTACGGTTCCCAAGACGTGAGCTCGTGGTTCCCATAACCATGGAGCCTTTAATCTGGAGAACCTAAAATACTAGTTCCTAGGGCCATAGGATATTTCTCAATGCTTACTGTGCAATGCATTTTGTTCTTTCCCTTTACCTCTATAGGTTTTGCATAAGAACAACTATACAATTCAAATATTCTTAAATAATTGTTAGTTCCTTAGGTTATGATATACATTCTAAAGCATATACATATATATATATATATATATATATATAAACTTCATAAAAAATGGGTCAACCACGAGGTCCTTGGCCCTAATTCTCACAGACTTACTGTTTTCGCACAAGACTTATGGAATTTGGAACTCAAATCCAAGTAGCTTTGCTTGGACGTTTCCTTCCAAGATAGCCAAGTGAGGAGGATTTTGTGGGAGAGAGTGAAATCTAATGTGTGCAAGTTTTTGTATAAGTTTCTTTAGAGGCTAATTGCTATTTTGAAAGATCTTAAGGATATGGGACGAAGTCCTCATCCTTGACTCTCTTGTTTATTCTTCCTCCCCCCTCCTCCAAAACTCCCTAAACTCCTAGAACTCTCTAAACACCGCCCCCCTTTTGTTATGCTTTGGTATTCTTTTTATAGTAGGTTTGGTCTAGTTCTTCCAAACAAGGACGTCCTTGATCTGCTGGGTAAACTATGTCTTCTGACAAGAATCTGATGGAGTTCATTAGGCAGAGGGTTAGCTTAGGTTGACAATTATAATTCAAAAAGAGTATTTGGCTTTAATTACAAATGGAAGATGCCTTTCTAGAAAGTCAAAGGAATGTGTGGGATATTTAATGCAATGAATGATAGCTTGATTGATAAGGACAATTGAAAGGAAGTTATGGGGAGATGCCATGCATGAGGAACTGAGTTAGGCCATTGGTTTATGCATTCCAAGCAATACATTAACCAAGGGAAAACTACAAGTTCATCCATTCACTAGAAATCACTCCCTTACTAACCAAACCACTTCTCCCTTACTACCGATTTAAGATTGCATGAGCTTGGATCATGGGTTAGAAAGATGATGCCTAGTCTGCCTTGCTCCTCTTTTGGTAACAGGGCTAAGTTCCTTTGTCTGGAAACTTGGTGGCTGTTCCTTTCTCCATCTTTTCTCATTTCATCCTTCTGGGAACTCACCCCCTGAAAAAGCATCGGTGGGTTTTCCAATCATAGAAGCTTCTTAGGTTCTCCTCTAAGGTTAACATCCCATGATCTTCTTCCAAGGCTTTAAAAGGAAATTTCGAAGGTCTTGAGACCTTGATGTTGACTCTTCTTGGTTTGGTCTTTTCCCAGAAATGGCATAGATTCCTCCCTGTAATGGGTGAGCTTGGAAAGCTACTGACTATCCTTCCCCTTGTTGCATGTCCTCTACCCTGACTGAGGTCCCTCGATTCCTTCGCCAGGTTCTAAACCTAAGGCCACCACTAGTCCCTTTCACTTCTCTCTGCCTTCTAGAAACTTGATTTCGATAGGACATCCAATTGATCTTTCAATCTTTCAAGGATACATGTGAGTGACTTGTTCCCAGACTACTAATAATAGCTTAATTTTGCATATTTATATCATTATTAGAAAGTATTATCATACTTAATTTGAGTTAATTCATACATTTGATAGTTAGTTTTGGGATAATGCTAAATAATCAATTTTGTGCTTAATTGAATTTTAATGCGTGAATTTGTCTTTTGTAGGATAATGAAATTAAATAAGTGGATTTGTGCAAAAAAAAAAAAAAAAAACTAATGGACTTTACTTTTACAAGGGCCATGATGAAGTCAAAGAATGCCAACCCAATTAAATTCAAGTCCAATTGGAGCAAGGAATCAAAGGAAATTTGCACCAAATCCAAGTCCAATTCGGATTAGGATTCCAGCCAGCGCACCAGTTAGTATTTGGAGCATAACTTTTGGCTCAGATGTCCAATCGAGATGATTCAAGTTGAGCTGGAAAGCTAATGGCTACAATTTTGTAGTTTACCAAAAGTCCAAATTCGAAAGTTAAATGGGCCAAAAACTTCGGTTAAGTAAAGCCTAAAAACCTGAGATTTTTCCCAAATGGGAATTCAACTTGTAATAGGATTTCTTGACTTATTTAAAGGCTCTTTTGGAAAAATTCGGGAGAGAGCTGCTGTAGAACATAATTTAGGTCTTCTTAAAGTTTCTTTACAGTTTTTAGAGTTTTATTTGTGTTATGGCTTGCTAGAAGCCTTGCTAAGGCAAGGGGTGAAACCTAACTATTTATTGGTATGTTCTTAACAATTATTTATTTATTTTAATGCTTATGTTTTTATGTTTTTGATTGTTTTATTCATCTAGAAAAGTTTTTAGTTTTGTATAATCCTTTGATTTATCGTAGACTCTAAGCACGTTAAATGCTTAGTATTTCCTGCGAACTAATTCACTAGTTTTGTTTTGCCTAAAATCAATCAATTTCATAAAACTACCTTAGACAATAAATTCTTGAGTTCTTATTGTTAAATCATTCGACTAAGATCATCCTTTGTATGAATTTTAGTTGAATTATAAAATAAATATTGTTAAGACTACCAATAAATATGTTATGTATGGATCCCTAAACTTTAGCTCCTTAATATATTGTTATTTTCTCTCAATTTAAATTAACTTTACTAAACCATCAAAAATCTTTTCAATTAAACTTTATTATTTTAATTTTATTCTCTTGTGGTTTGCTAATCAATTCCCTTTTCCCTATGAATTTGACCTCGGACTTATTGAATAATTATTTTGCGACAATCCTGCATTTGGGACACTATTTAAGTCACACAACTACCTTTTGGGTCATCTACGTCCTTCTCAAGATCTTCTAGGTCGTTTACGTCCTTCTCAGGATTTTCGCTTCTTGGAGGATGGAGGACCCACTCGTGACCCAAGTTTGGGTCCTCTTCATTTTGCTCTTTTCTTTCACTTTCCCTCTTTTTGGGCCTTCAAGCCTTCATGGTTCTTCTTAATTTCACAAACTAGGTATTCTTTTGTTAAGGCCCATGGTTCTTCCTTACTTTTCATGAAATGACCTTTCTTGTCACATTTTAGTCCTCAACAACATTTAAGCATTATGTAGCAGTGTTCTGTATTTGTTGAAGATGCCTAATTCCAGGAAATTAGGAGATCTTCTATTTAGTTTCAAGTTGTAATTTATGTTTAGACAGAAAAGAACTGGGAAGCATAGGCTACACAGTTACATGTACAGGAAAGTTATAATGCTCCAAAAGCATAACATAAATACCAAAAAAGATAGGACAATAAAATTTTTGGGAAGATTATTAATAAATTGCCTATTCGAATCATTTTAAGCTTGAACTTAAAGAGATGAGTTGATATATGACTTGCCGAAGAAGATAAATGTTTTTTCCCCCTAGTGGATGTTTTAAAAAGAAAAAAATATCATGAAAAGGAAAAAAGAAAAAAGAGTGGTGCTCAAGATCTGGTTGGAGTAGGGCTGCCCAGAAGGAAACGTGAAATTATTTATTACTTACCATAATTCTAAATATTTAATATAATGGAAATTCTACTACCAACATTTTAATTTTTAATTAGTATAATTGTATAAATATATCCATATAAAAAATAAATCAAAATATATTAACATGATTTCAATATAATTGCGCCAACTTCATGCCTGCCTACATGACATCCATGACAAACTTCAAACTCTATAAATCTCTCACAATTTAAAACCCATTTTGGGCCAAAAGCCCTTATTTGACCGAAGCCACCCAATCCTTAGCACTAATTCCAACTACCAAGTATTGAAAAAAGGTAGCAAACTTGATTTGGTTTGGTTATCATCCCACTCCAAAGCATCCCTCCATTGTGATTCTCCTATTATTTCTTTTATGGTACCTACATTTTGGTTAGTAAGAGGCAGCCTTCTGAGACGATAGCACTCCCACACCTCAACCTGCTCCAGACACGGCCATGTCTCCTTAGGTCGACAAAGAGTTTCTAATTCGGGAAGGTTTTTCAATTCCAATATCCGTAGCTTTGGAACCATAGGATCTGGAGTCATATTCTGCCCTGATTCTATATGAAAGAGCTCCTCTAAGTTCTCACATTCGTTTACCTTGATTACTTCTAGGTTTGGCAGAGTCTGAATAAAGTCACCACAGGAGAGAAGATATTTCATCTGAAAACATAATTCCACTTCAATCTGCTCCAGACACGGCCATTTCTCTTCATGTCTGCAAAGAGTTACTAATTTGGGAAGGCCCTTCAATTCCAATATTCGTAGCTTTGGAACAATAGGATCTGGAGCCATATTCTGCCCTGATTCATTATTAAAGAGCTCCTCTAAGTTCTTACATTGGTTTACCTTGATTACTTCTAGGTTTGGCAGAGTTTGAATGTAGTCACCACAGGAGAGAACATATTTCATCTGAGAACAGTTGAACACTTCTATTGATCTCAGACTATGAAATCTCAGCCCAAGATGACCAGCTAGCTCTGAAATGCTATTTAGGTTTTTCATACTGTAGAGATGAAGTTCCTCCAAGTTTGGTAGTAGGTCACAGCGGCCGGCACATCCTCCTCGCCCTAAACTGGTTGGACATCTTGCAATAGAAAGTGACTTTAAACCAACAAAGCTGGCATCACTTTCAATGAAGCCTTCAAGCATTTCAATCAGTCCTGTACATTCATTTAATTCCAGAGAACTTGAATTATCCCAGAACCACCCAATCCATTCTTGCGAGAGACAAAAATTAAGATTCTCGATAAAACACCTTTTTTCAATTGTAATTAGGACGCTCCTTCCTTGTGCTTGGTCAAACTGAAGTTGAAGATGACTTATTCTATATATCCAGGAAAGATCTTCGGATTTGTCCCATGGGATCCCATCGAATAAGATGTTTAAGTAATGTAATCGATTAAAGGATGATTTGAGTTCTTCAAAAGTTGCCTGTCCGTCTTCCTCTCCCTTCAAACGGAAACGAAAGGCACTTTGCCACATAGATAGACTTTCTAAACAAGACAACTTGGATATAATTCCAGGCTGCATGCTTTTCAGTTTGGAAGTCATGGCTAAGTTTAAAAGCCTTAGCTCACTCAGGTTTTCAATCTCTCTTGGCAAATTTGTAATACACGTGCCATAAAGATTAAGTTCTCGAAGATTACTAAGCGTTCCCAGTGAGGATATTTCTTCAAGATTACTGCAAAGGTAAAGAATAAGAACACGAAGATCTCTAAGTTGACGTAGAGAATGAGGCAATGACCGGATGCTCGTTCCACTGAGATTCAATACCTTGAGTGCTTCAAATCCTTGCAGGAATTTCTCAGGAACTTTGTTAAGGTCACGATTGCCTTGGAGTAGCAGAGTCGTGGCCTTTGAACATTGTATCATGCAATCTGGTAGCCTTGTTATGTTGTTATGCATGAAAGAAACTCTATTGAGAGAATTTGAATTTGAAAACTCTCCAACTGAAATCTCACGCAACCCAATTCCCGAACGAACAAGGGATTTATACCCATCCTCAGACGATGATGAAATCCATATAGCAACATCCCGAACAACATCATGCATCTTCACAGTTTTCTCATTGCTAGTCGAGAAAGCATCTTCCAACAAACAAGAGTCCTTTAGATTTTCAATCAGAGAAATGCCTTCGTCCATATCCTCCCAATTCTGTCCTTCACTTATCAAACCTTCTGCCCGCCAGTATTGTACTAATTCCCTTATTTCAATTTTGAAGTCCTCCGGAAATAGACAGCAACATAAGAAACAAGATTTTATTTTGTTACCTTGCAATGAGTCGTAACTCAACTTCAACGGCTTATAGACCTCAGTCTCAATTCCTTCTATTGATGGCACCGATCTTCGCAACTCCTTTAACGCATGCTTCCACAACTCGATCTTTGTCTTTTTTCTCATGGCAGCTCCCACGATGATGAGGGCTAGGGGTAATCTGCAACATTCTTTTACAATTGCTTCTGCTAATGGTCTAATTTCTTCCAAATGAGCCACATCGCCTGCCTTTTGACAAAACAATTGCCAAGCTTCTTCATCATTTAAAACATCCATTTTGATTTCAACATCGGTTGTCATAGTCCTACAGACTTCCATAAGTCGAGAAGTTAATAGGATCTTACAGCCTTTATGAACTTCAGGCCCAGGGACACCCAAAGTGCCTAAATCAATTTTCGCCCAAACATCATCTAAAATGAGTAAAAATTTTGCTTCATTCTCAAGCCTTTGATAAAGCCGGCTGGCCATTCTCTGTATACTTTCTTCCTTTTTCACCTCTAAATTTAATCTCTCTGCTATTTGTGTCTGGACATTTTTAATGACGAAATTCTTGGAAACAGTGGCCCAAATGATGATGCCAAAAGGCTGCGTAGAAGCCTTCTTGAGCTCATTGTTCAAGTTCTTCACCAGAGTAGTCTTGCCAACTCCTCCTAGTCCCCAAATACCAATCACTTGGACACCATCAGCAGACAATGCCCTCATAGTCTCCTCTAATTTCTTTACAGCAGTTTTTTGACCTTGAATTGAAGGTGCAGGAATGAACTCCACTGCTCTGGGAACTCTAGTAGCCACACCATAGTCGAAATTTCCACCTTCAAGAAGACTTTTGATCTCTTTCAGAGTTTCTTCCACTTCCCCGCTCGCTCTATACTGCTTTCTGCAATTTAAGAAACATCGAGAAGGCTTTTTGTTGTTGACCATTTGTCCTTGAATTGCATCGACTCTAATCCGAAGCTTGTCTACGTCCTCAAGCCAAGTTACAACTTGATCTTTGATTTCGTTTCCTTCCTTCTTAGCTACTTCCGTTTCAAGATTGACTTCTTTTCTACGATCCATAAGTCTTTTCATCTCCTTCTCAACAGCAGCAAGATTTGAATGCAAATTGAAAGTGGTGTTGGTCTTAGAACTGACACAACTACAGAGAAGCTCGCTGGTTGTTGCCACTAGTGCACCGACAGCTGCACCCACCACTTCCATGCCGGAAATTTTGCTATGGGAGATGCCGGAAGCTTAAAATAATTGACAGCCAAAGAATGAAAAAACCACAGAAAATACAAGTTTCCACGGTCTCGCTGGCACAATGATGTACAGAAACAGAATGAAAAGACACACAATGACTCGTTGTTGAGAGGATTACCTTCTCTCACATAAATTATAGAGCATGGGTCCAAATTTGGGTCCCGTAACCTCAACTTTTGTCAATGATTTATTGGGTTACAGAATGACTCATTGGGTTTCACGCGTGTTTTGGGTTGGAAAATGTTTGGAGGGCCATGGTCCCCTGGCTTAAAAAAAAAATCCTCCCACTTCGACTTTTAAAATAAGAAGTTAAGTGCAAATTTTAAAATAATGCTAATGCCCCCTAAATTTTAATTTTTTTTATTAGTAATTTTTTTTTACTATATTTATGCAAATAATTCTTTTTTTTTTTTTTTACGAAAGTGTACTTTTGGTCGCATTTATGTTTTAAAATTTTTATTTTGACTCATTATTTTTTTTATATCTTTTTCATATTTACTTTACCATTTATTTTTATTTATAATTTGACAATGCATATTATATTTTTCAGTTTTCTGCCTAATGTACCAAAATAAAAATATAATTTTTTTTATAAAATGGTAGAATAGAAATTTCATATATAAACTCATTTATTATAAATCATTAGTAGATTGTATTTTCTTGAATTTTTTGTGCATTGCATAGGTTATTGATTAGTTATATTAATATTACAAATGCCTATAAAAAAAATATTTCATAACTTTTTTTTTTCAATAATTCAATTGTTTGGGGAGGGACTATTAAAATGATACCATTTAAATAAAGAACAAGTTTGGCTACAAGCCAACGAATACAACTTCCATTAAAAAATTAACATCATTATATATTTTAAAAATCTAGTTATTAAACTACATATTTTTTATATTTTTAACACACATGTCAAATTCGTGGTAGTCAAATGTTATATATCATTTTATTCATAAATTTATTTTTTATGCATTTTTATATTACAAAATTTTTAAATTTAAACATTTGAAATGTTATATATATAGATTTTTTATTTTACTAAAGAGTCTAAAGTAAAAAAAACAATAGCTATTAAAAAAATATAATTTAATATTAAATTTATTAAAATAAATGTTCAATAAAAATATATTAAATAAAATTACAATAATTTTTTTACAAATTAATTTATAGCAAAACTTTGTTGGTTAAAAACACATTTGCCGACTATTTTGACTCTCTGGGTCATATTTGGGTCCCATAATAACCCCACTCTTATTCTCACTGCCCTTCTCTCTTTGTCTTTGAAATGACATTTTGATTGGCACGTAGTAATACAAGTGGTGTGGTTGATTTCATAGCTGAACTCTTTGTAGATTCATCACCGATTCACCGACTCTAGTCCATTAGGCCGGCGGTACAAATTTTCAAATGTGAAGAGGAGATCAAAGAAGAGTTTCCTTTCTTGACTATTCTTTTGCCATTTTTTCTACCTTTTCAACTAGTGTAGTTTTCTTTCTAACTTTTTTTTCATTTGCTTTTAGGTGATAGCATTTAAAGTTTGGTTTTCTGGTCTCTTTTATAAGTTCTATATAAGTTTAGCTACGGATTGTATGGAGGCATCCAATAGAGAAGTGTTGTATCCGAGAAAAAGTAGTTAGATAGCATATAAGAGCATTCATATCAGATAGTGGATAATCTTCTATAATACAAAAATATCTTTATTTTACACATTTTGGCTAAAAAATCACCCACATCAGTGTTTGTAAAGTTGTGTAAAATTATGCAAAAATGTACAAATGTTACAGTGACCGTGCATATATCCACGGTCACTGTAGCTTGTGTATTGATTATTTTAATCATTTCTGTTCGCTCGTTTTTTTCTCTCGCTTCTCCATGCTCAACAAACTTAATAACTGCTCAATAAACTCACTTGCTCAAAAAAAAAAAAAAAAACACACACACAAAGACAGAGTAGATCGGAGCTAGGGAGATGTGGATCGGAGATTGTAGATCGGAGCTTGTAGATCGGAGTGGATCGGAGTGGATCGAAGCTAGGGAGATGTGGATCGGAGTGGATCAGTGCTTGATCGGAGCTAGGGAGATGTGGATCGGAGCGGACCGGAGCTTGATCGGAGTGGATCGGTGCTTGATCGGAGTGGATCGGAGCAGATCGGAGCTAGGGAGATGTGGATCGGAGTGGATCGGTGCTTGATAGGAGTGGATCGGAGCTCGGGAGTCTCAGATTTGATCGGTACTTGTGGATCGGAGTAGATCAGATCTTGATCAAAGATGTGCTGATCGGGTAGAGATGGGAGAGAGAGCAAGAAATCAGAATGTGTAGAGAGAGGGAGAGAGATGGGTATAGAGAGAGAGAGCAAGAAATCAGAAATGGGTAGAGCGAGAGAGAGAGAAAGAGAGAGAGAGAGAGAGGCGCGCGCGTATACGAGAGGAGGATATAATAAAAAATTTGATAAAATTGATTATTTAATTAAAAGAGGTGATAGAATAGATGAACTGATGTGGGTGTTTTAGAGCATTAGCATTGGGGAATGCAAATGCCAAATGTAAGGAGAATTTGGCATTTGCAGCCCCAAAGTGCTCTCCATTGGAGAATTGCAAAGCCTAGTATTGCAAATTTTTTTGCAATACTGCTACAGTGCAATTCTAAAGATAGAATTGCACTGTAGCAAGTATTGTAAAAAAAAAAAACTATATTTTATTAGTCTGTTTTTTTCCCGTAATTCTCTCTCATCTCTCATTTTCTCTGTTCTGTTCTCTCTCTTCCTTCTCTGTTCTCCATCTGCTCTCTCATCTCTGTTCTCACTCCGAAATTTCTCACCCATATCACACCATCGAGCACAGCAACGCCATCGAGCACGGCGAAACCCACAACGGGAGCAGTGCGATTACGAAGTTTTGGTTGTTGCGTTGCTGGGTACGAGTGCGAGCACGGCGAAACCCACAACCGGAGCAGTGCGAGTACGAGTGCGAGATCACTAGGTTTGGTGGAGATCGGCGTGGACCACTGGGTTTGGTGGAGATCGGCGTGCGTGGGTCACTGGGTTTGGTGGAGATCAGCGTGTGTGGGTCACTAGGTCTGGTGGAGATCGGCATGCGTCCAGTGTAGCGGAGATCGGTGGGTGGCGAGATCGGTGGAGCTTTGGTGGCTATGGCGTTGTGTGATCGGCTTTGTTCTGGCGTAGCGTGATCGGAATGTTCTGGTTTTTTTTTTTTTTTTTTTTTTTTTTTTTTTTTTTTTGGGTTTGCTGGTATATGTGATCGGTATCGTGGTGGCTGTGGCGTTGTGAACGGCGTGATGGTTTTATTTTTTTATTTTTTATTTTTTTTTCTGCTGGTGGTGGGATCGGCGTTGTGGTGGCGGTGGCTTTCTGGGGTTGCTAGTATACATGTCTGTGTTCGGCATTGGAAGCATGCTAAATTCTGAAAAACAAGTGACAATTGGAAAGAAATAATAAAGAAAGAATGGAAAATAATATTTTAATAAAAATAGAGTTTTGAGATGCTGAAAGAATGGTAAAATTGAATGATATAATAATAAAGTAGGTGTTTGAAATGGTAAAATAGAATAGGATTGGAATTTTTCAATGTTAATGCTCTTATAAAAGTAGATGTATAAAATAAAAAAAAAGTAGATTTTTAGTATAAAAATAAATGTATAAAATAAAAGAACTGATATGAATGCTCTAAGTGCAGATAAAATTGCAAGAGAAACAGTGAGAGTGGTGTGTAATGTATTAAGCATCTTTTATTTTATGGATAAAATATTCTATTTGATTGTGGTAAAATTTATCACAAAGAATTTGACAAGAGACTTTCTTTTTTTAGTGTCAAATTTGTTTTGACAACTTCTGCACAAATCTCTATGCTCTTTACTTTTCTGTGCATTACTGGAGTACTTTTATTCCTTTCAACTTTTGACTAATCCTGTATGGTTTGATGTAAAATGCTAGCTAGCATGGAAGACAGACCTCACTAATATAACGCACAGAGAACTCAAAGGACCGTGTTAAGCATATGAAATAATGATCTGAACCTTGTTCTTTTTTATTTTTTTGATAGGTAAGATCTGATCTGAATCTTGTTGAATCCAAGTCTTGTTGATCACTAAAAGCCCATAATTACATGCTGGACACAATAACACTCCTGATCTTGTTGTTCTCCTACATTACTGATCTCATTTTTAGGAGTTCCACACGCTTCCCATTCATCAACATTGTTAACATGATGGGTAGAAATTTAGAAAATAGTATGATACATGATTGTGGATACTATGTGTTGTAATTAATCAGTCTAAGCTAGATTAAAGAAGAGAAAAACATCAAAAAGATTTTGACTACGTCCATAAAACCGAGCGGCTATCAATTCACTATATTCATAGGGCCCTATGAGAAACTCAGCAAATACAAACTTCTAGTAGAAATCATCGAGGCTAGGACAAAATTGCGTGAAATCTGGTATCATAAAGGAATCTCCCTTGAGATCAAAACTCACCGTCTATGGCTGTGACCTATGTTGCTTTTTGGGCAAATTCTTTTGTCTAGGCCTCCAAATGATAAAATTTGCTACTTCTATAATGTTCCGTTCTTTATAATCTCCAAAGTAGAAGTCAGAACAAGATCATTTAACTCTGGACATTTCCTAATATGCAAATTTCTAAAGTACTGCCTTGTTTGGTGATTTTTCATATTTTGGCCTAATTTTGTGCTTAAAATGAATTAGAAATTTTCTAGGATTCCATAAGGCCCCCCTCAACACTCTAGGATTTCATCACTATATATTGGAGGTTGTAGCCCTTTGCGCAATCATATTACGGAATAATAAAATTTCAAAGAGGTTTTCTTCTTTTCTTAGGTGTTCTCTCCTGTAGCTTTCTGCTTGCATCACTGTGTTGCTGGCTTCTTCATCTACTCAACTTTGTAAATGGAAAAAAATTATTTTCTCAATAATCATTTATAAAGATGTAAACAATAGCATCATCATGTAATAAGTCTTTCTCACAGTTTCTTTATTCTACTAATTTAAATTTATTCTGTTACCACTCTTTTAGCATCTTATTCAGATGAAATGCTGGACTAATCTCATGTGCGGATTCGTATTTTGTTATGAAATGACTGTTTTATTGGATTCCTCCGGCTCTGACATGGACCATTTAGATCCTTTAACCATTTGATCTTCTTCCCTAATTCTTCAGTAGGGGAAGAGGTTTGATTCTTCTGTGTATCCGGGCAAAGCTTGTTCAAGGTTGTCAAAAGTGGTGTAAAGTATTAATTTTATTTATTACTGACTATTGTTTATCGAATACTGTGATTTAGCAACTATTTATTTGATTCTGCTTGGTGAAAAGCAACCATTTTGACAAATGGTCCTCTGAAGCAATAGTTGGGAATAAATTTTTGGAGTTCTCAATTGTTTGGAGGTGAATTTGGTAGAGCTTGTTAAAAAAACATAGTGCCTCAATTGTTTGGAGGAATGGGGTCTCTCTGCTTCTGTGAAGTTCAATCTGGAACTGCAAGTCTTGGGGTCAGTAAAATTAAGTTGGTGAAGTAGTTGAAGAAAATGAAGAGTACTAGAGCAACCTTGATGGGACCATCTCTATTATTTTTGGAGGAGTTTTCTCCAAGAACTCTCACCTACAAATGATTTTCTATCATGTTCAGAGGTGGTATCTGTTTGTACCCAAACATGTGTAAAATATTCAAGGAAATCATTTTCTAGAGCAGGAGATGCAAAAAGAATTTTCATTTAATTACTAACAGCACAGACAAGATAAGAATATATTTGCGGAATGTAAATGAATAGGTTGACTAGAATAGAAACTTCATCCGACATAGAATCTAAAGGTGCCTAGATTTGGAATTACAGTTTGCACTTTTGGAATTTGTCACCCACCAAGATTAGTTTCAAGCCTTTATCTTGTTCTCAAAGGTTTTTGGCATAATAAGGCTCCTAACAAAGTTGTGGACTTCAACTATGAAGTGCAACATTCTTTCTTATATATAAAATGCCATTTTAACTAATAGATCCAGAGTTTTACTTTTTCTAGGAAAACTGCCTAGGTTTGTAAACTTGGAACGGCTAATTTGCATCTGTAACCTGTTATGTTAGTCATGCATTACTTGTACAATTCACTAAGGAAGGCATCAGTTAATAAGCTCTATTACTTGTAACAGGGTCCTTTATTTATTGAAGGGCACCTTCTTCCAAGCAATTTGGACCTCTATTGTATGGTTTAAAGATGTAGTTTATATTTAGACAGAGCTGTAAAGCATATGTTTCATATTTACAACGACAGAAAAATTACTTTAATGCTTTATATCCAGAACATCTGCACCCAGATACATACCAGAAAGCAATGGAAAATGAAAACTTTACAAACATTTAACATAAATTACCTGGCCTTTAAGCATGAAATCAAAGAAATGAACAGATATTTAATTAGTACATGAAGATAAATGATCTGTATGAATCATCTTTGAGAAATAAAGGAAAAAAGACTGAGGGAAAGGGAAGTTGAAAATGTGGTACTCAGCAATGGAGTTTTTTTTTTTTTTTTTTTTTTTGAGAAACAGCAATGGAGTTGAGGGTAGGTAAGTAGTGATTTCAACAAGCTGCTCAGCAAGTAAAAAATATGCATCTTAATTACAAATGTTTGACTCTATCTCTCTCACATTCCTAAAAATCATTAAACCCAAACTCTTACATAGGATAAGACCTCTTTAATGTTCTACTCTCCAATGTGGGATTCTCTAGAATTTCAGGCAATTTATAACAGACTACACAGATTTCCTTCAACCTGTTGCTCTTGTATCTGTCCCAGTTCACTTCCAGAGGTTCTAAGATGCATTGCTCTCGTCCTCAGCTGGATGAAAATAAGGTTGCAGACTTGATTTGGTTCTATCATCATGCAAGTCCAATGTGCTCCACCATTGTGATTCTCCTCTTATATCCTTCATAATATCTGCACTTTGGTTAGTAGAAGGCAGCTTCCTAAGAAGATTGCACTTGATCACATTAACCTGCTCAAGACACGGCCATGTCTCTTCATGTCTGCAAAGAGTTCTTAATTTGGGAATATTCTTCAATTCCAATATCCGTAGGCTTGGAGCAACTGGATCTGGACACATTTTCTGCCTTGAATGATAACTAAAGAGCTCATCTAACTTGTCACAGAAGCTTACCTTGATTACTTCTAGGTTTGGCAGGGTGAGAATGAAGTGACCACAAGAGATAAGATATTTCATCTGGAAACATCGGGTCACTTCTATTAATTTTAGTTTCTGAAATCTCAGCCCAAGATGGCCAACTAGTTCTGAAATGCTTTCTAGGTAGGTCATATCTTGCAGATGAAGCTCTTCTAAATTTGGTAATAGGTCAGAGTGGGCAGCGCATCCTCCTCCAGGCCGTAAACTGCTGTTAGAGCTTGCAATAGTAAGTGATTTTAAACAAACAAAGCACCCAACACTATTAATGACCAAGACTTCAAGCATCTCATTCAATCCCAAGCAATTTTTCAAGACCAAAGAGCTTGCATTACCCAACAACCACCCGATCCATTCTCCTGAGAGATTTAAACCACTGATAGTCACCCTCCTTTTGTCATGTCTAGTTGGTAAGGAGTTTGCTGTTGGGCCAATGAAAAATTGAAATCTTCTCAATTTATTTATCCAGGTAACATTTTCAGAACTGAGACATGGAATCCTATTCAATCTTATGGATAAGATGAGTAAACGCTCAAGGCATCCGAGCTCTTCAAAAGATGTTTGTTCCTCTTCCACCTCTCCCTTCACACTCAAATGGTAAGCACTGAGAGTCATATCCAGAACCTCTAAACAAGACAACCTGGATATTATTCCAGCTTGAATGGTTTTTAGGTAGTGAGTGCGAGATAAGTCTAACTGCCTTAAGTTGTTCAAGTTTTCCATACCTCTTGGTAATTCTCTAATTCGGGTAGCACAGAGATCAAGCACTTGAAGCCTACTAAGCTCTCCTAGTGAGGGTAATTGTTCAAGATAGAAGCAATCCCTTAAAAGAAGAGCACGGAGGTCACCAAGTTGAAGTACAGAACTCAGCAAAGACTGGATGCGGGATCCACTAATATTCAGGACTCTCAGAGCTTCAAATCCTTGCAGAAAACTTTCAGGAACTGTGTCAAGGGGAAGATTACCTTGCAGTAGCAAAGTTGAGGCCTTTGAACACTGTATCACACGATCAGGTAGCCTTGTTATTTTGTTATCTATGAAAGAAACTCTTCGGAGAGAACTTGAAAACTCTCCAACTGAAATCTCACTCAAGCCAATCCCTGAACGAACAAGGGATTTACATCCTTCCTCAGATGACGATGCAATCCATATTGCAACATCACGAACAACGTCATGCATCTTCACAGTGCCGTCACGGGAACCATCTTCCAACAAACAAGAGTCCTTCAGATTTTCAATCAAAGCAATGCCTCTATTGACTGAATCCTCATAGTCTTGTTCATCTATCAAACCTTCTGCTACCCAGTAACGTACTAGTTCATTTATTTCAATTGAGAAGTCCTCCGGAAACAAAGCACAATATAAAAAACAAGGTTTTATGTTATTACCTTCTAATGAGTTGTGACTCCACTTCAAAGGCCTGAATAGCTTAACCTCAACGCCTCCCATACAAGGCACTGACCTGCGCAACTCATTTAACGCATGCTTCCACAACTTGATCATTTGCTTACCCCTCATAGCAGTTCCCATGGTGATAATGGCCAAAGGCAATCCACTACATTCTCTAACAATTTCTTCTGCAAATGGTCTAACTTGTTCCAAACCAACCACATCCCCTGCAATTTGACTGAACAGTTGCCAAGCTTCTTCATAATTTAAAACTTCCATTTTAACTTCAACATTTGTCATCATTTCCCTACAAACTTCCATAAATCGAGATGTTAATATGATCTTACAACCTTTATGAACTTCAGGCTGTGGTACTCCCAAAATGTCCAAATCAATTTTCTCCCAAACATCATCTTGAATAAGAAGAAACTTTTCCTCCTTCTGAAGTCTTTGATAAAGTCGAGTAGCCATTCCCTGAAGGTTTCTTCCACTTTTGCCTCCAAATTCAATCTCTCTGCTATTTGTGTCTGGACCTTTTTAAGGTCCAAATTCTTGGAAACTGTAACCCAAATGACAATGCCAAAAGACTTCACTGAAGCACTCTTTAGCTCATTGTTCAAGTTCTTTACCAGAGTAGTCTTGCCTATCCCTCCCATCCCCCAAATACCAATCCTCCGAACTTCATCTACATACAATTGACTCATAGTTTTTTCTAAAGATTTTGATGCAGTTGTTTGAGCCTGAATTGAAGGTCCAGGTATGTGTTCCACTGCTCTGGGCCTTCTACTTGGATAAAACACATCAGAATTGAAACTTGAATCTTTAAGAAGCCTTTCTATCTCTGGGAGTATTTCTGCCACTTCTCTGCTTAATCTATACCGCTTACGACAATTAAAGGAACACCCAGAAAGCTTTCTACTGTTGGCCATTCCTGCTTCAATAGGTTTGACTTTTAGCTGAAGCTCATCGACCTCCCTAAGCCACTCTATAACATTAGCTCTTATTACTTTTCCCTCTTTCTCAGCTAATTTTGTTTGATCTTTGACATCATCTCTAAGAACAATAAGACTTCTCATCTCCTTATCAAAAACATCAAGTTCGGGTTGGAGTTTGACTGTGCTCTTGATCATAGAATAGAGAGAGCCACAGAAACCCCCGCTTTTTAGAAGCTGCTATTGCCTCTGATGTAGCCGCTTGCAGCACTTAATTTCTTTTTAATGTTATGCAGAAATATTCCCCATCCAAAAAAATATTAGTGGTTACCTTATTATTCATTCATATTATTATGTCTTTGACCAAGACTTCAAGTGTTTGGAAAAAAAAAATTCTGTTAAATGCAAATGACATATATTTTCCAATTACATGAATTAATTGTAAGTTTAATGAGGATGATTTGTGAAAATTACGTGCAGCTTGCTAATAATTTTAACCGATTTTACCTCGACCAAGTGATAAATTTTTTAAGATTCAATGTACAAGCATCATGGATAAGCTATGACAATAAATAAATCATGAGTTTCAACCAGCTCAACTGGTAAAATTTCTGATGGTTGAATAAGAAATCTGAGATTCAATTCCCATCTATACCAAAAACTGATTGATGTCTTAGTCTAAGCAGACGCCATAAGTTAAAACTCTCTAAAAAAAATATAACAATAAATAAACCACAACCTACATAGAGACTATATATATATATATATATATATATATATATTGATAAGAAGAGACTATATATATTAGTTGCACACCCACGCAATACGTGCGAATATATAATTATATTGTAGCTATGATATAATATATAATTTGTTTTCCCAAAAAATTAAACAATTTCTAAGATTATTTTTCTTTTATCTATCTAAAAAAATATACCATTATTATTTCATTATTTAGATTTTTTTGACTGATATTATTCACTTTTTAAGTGGTCCATATTTTTCTAAGTTATGTTATGGTGAATTATATTTTCCTATTTTTTTTAATGTACAACTAAGCTGTTTAAGTTTTAAATATATTATTCAAATTTCTCATTTTTTTAAAGAGATTATCATGATAATAAAAATTTATCACAAAAAAAAAACATTTGATATTACTCAAATAATTGATAGACAAATTCAAATATATAGCCAATATTGTATTTTGATATAAATTCAAATTCTCACTCTCAATATAACTAAGTATTATGTCAAACAAAAGTTATAAGAGAGAGAGAGAGAGAGAGAGAGAGAGAGAGAGAGAGGACTTGTGATGAAAAACTCAAAAAACACACCACAAATTGTATCAACCCAAAATAGTGTTATATAAAAATACAATGATTAATAATTGAATATTCATCAACCTAAAGAAGATTTCAAGAAAGAATAAATTAGAGAGAGAGAGAGAGAGAGAGAGAGAGAGAGAGAATAACCACTTTTTTCGAGATAGAGATAGAAAATAAGATGAGAAGAAAAGAGTAAAAATAAAAGATATAGTCATAACTCAAACACCAAATAATCCAAATCATGCTATATAATAAAATAACATTATATTCTTATACACAATCTTTATATGCAACTAGTATGTATCCTCGTGCATATGCACGGGTACATTTAAAACAATCACAATCACAATTACATATAATATATATATGATTAGAAATCTAATTGGATTTAGACTCTTCAATTTTTGCCCCAAATAATTCATTTGCCACAAAAATTAAAAAATTAGATGAGACACATGACGCAAAATTGAACCCCAATTAAAATTCAATCTAAAATCTAATTAAATTTAGACATTTTGATTTTTTCACCTAATAATTCATTTGACACAAAAATTTAAAAATTAAATGACACGTGACACAAAATTAGACTCCAATTTAGAATTAATTAAATTTTCTCTCTGCTTTAGCTATATATATATGTAGGAACACAAATTACAATTTGGGCTAGCAAGAGAGATGGACTCAAGCCCAACAAGTAAACAATATCCTTACAATGAATTTGTAAGAGAATGAGCTAAGTAAACTCGGTTGAGAGAAAGCTGGTTGATGGCCCAACCTTGGCTATGATCAGATTGGTAGAGACGAAATGTTGGAACTGTCTCGGATGCTGCTCGGCTTGGCCCGAGAAGATTGCCTTAGTAGTTGACTCAATGTTTCTCTTGCTCTTTCTCTCTTCTCATTTTTTCTCCAAATTGCTCAATGTCCCTTTTCTTGTTTCCCACTCTATTTATATGCCAATTTTACCTCCTGTGCCAGTTAGGTGAGTCTTCTTTGATACTTGTCCCATCAGCCTTTACTTGAAGTCTTCACTTGACAGCTGTAAAAGATGAAGGTCACTGTTCAGGTGTCTTTTCCCCATTAATGTGACCATGATGTTAACTGCAGGATTATAAATGTGGTGGCAGCAATCTTTTGCTTAATATCTAATTTTTGCCACATGTCCTTTTTGCCCATATAGGTCAGGGAATTCTCCGGAAGAGCTAGGATTGGCATTGGAGTATTCATCTGGATCACCCTTTTAACAATCTAAACAGGCAAGTCTTCTCGGACCAGTCTTTTTTCCCGTGACTCTCACTTTAGAATCGAGTTAGGCTGGGCACACTCCTCAAGATTGGTTGTCCTCGGATAGGCCTGCGGTCCATTACCTGATATTGGGCCTTTCAACCCTACAATATATATATATATATATATATATATATATGACTTATAAATTTGAATTTTTTTAGTTATATGATTATGTTTTTTATGATTTATTATATTCGACTCCTCGTTTTCTACATTAAATTAACTAATTTGGCACAAAAATTTAAAAATTTATATTAAATAGAACACATAGAGCAAAATTAAACTCTAATTGAAATTCAATTTTTACCTAAATTAACTCACTAGGCACAAAATTCTAAAATTTAGATTAGATGAGACACGTGGCATAAAATTAGACACTAATTGAATTCCAATTTGAAATTTAATTGGATTTTCTCTCTGCTTTACCTATTATTATATATAAATAGATAGGATAACATTTAACAATAAAAAAAAAAAAAACAAAAAAGATAATAACTTAAAAACAAAAAATCAAATTGCATTAACTCAACATAGAGTTCTAAAGAACACATAAATTCATCAACCTAAAGTAGAGATACAAAAAATAAAAAATTCACACACAAAAATATGTGTGAAAGAGAGAGAGAGGGAGAGTAATAACTTTTTTTGTGTGGGAAAATATGTGTAGAATGGGAGAGAGAATAACAAATTTATAGTAATAGGATGGAGGTAAGAAGAACCCAAATAAAAGGAGGAGGAAATGATAGAACAAGAGTGACATTACGCTTGTAATGGAGAATTGAAAAGGTAAATGGGAGGGGGGAAATATTTGAGGAAGTGTAATAGTAAAGTACAAAATTAATAAGAAGAAGAAGAGTCAAACATAAAAGAAAAATGGTTGGAAATAGGTGGATGATGTGGTTGCTGATGTGGTTCAAAATATATAGATATTTTGAACAACAGTGGTATCAGAGCCATTCCTTCCTTGGCCGCTGGTAGTTGTGTTGTGTCCTTGCTCCCTTGTTTATGTTGTTCCGAACCTTTGGTGCTTCGTTGTTGTGTTCTATCTTGTGATCGTTGGCGCCACCCTAGACGTAAAGTGAATTCCGAGAACCGAGATTCAGTAAGGCCCGTGTTAGCCGACGGACAGGCGTTGAGGGCATGAGTGAGGGTATACGGTTGCTTAGGGTATGTGTTACGAAATGCAACGGTTATGAGAGAAAACATGATAATTGAGTGTTGAAATTAGGAGTGCATGGATAAGATGTGGAGATCCAACTCTTCTGTTAGCTCCAGGACTGCGTGTCCTCCTGATATTATCAATGAAGAAGATCAAGTTGTTCAAGAGAAAGAAATTCCGGATTTCCGAAGATGGAATATTCCCAAGGTTAATATTAAACACATTTACAATACTTCTTGGCATGAGAATACTGGATTTTCTCAGTACCGAGTAAGAACTGTTGAACAAACATTTTCTATTTCCAGACACCATGAAAAATGTTGTTTGTTTTCAAAATCAAATATTAACGAATTTCTTGCTACTAAATTAAAATATTTACACATTGGTCTTGTTCAAGTTGCTGTTAAACCTCTCACAAGAAAAGGTATTAATGCTTCTGCTTTGATGTGCTTAAGAGATGCTAGATTTAGGCAATTTAAAGATAGCATTCTTGGCATGATTACTGCATCTTTGTATGATGGTCCTATTTACTTTGATGTTTACCCTGATATCTGTCTTGCTCTTGATGATCCTAATATTGTTAAAGCTTTAACTTTAAATGTGTTGACTTCTGGTTATGATATGGAAGAAGGTAGTAAACCTTTTGCTCTTATTTACCGAATTTACTACAGACTTGTGGGTTCCCAGTTGAATCCTAAAGCTGCTCATATTAAAGATCCTTCTAGTAAAACCATGTTAATTCAATGTTCAACTTCTGATGCGAAAATTGAAGTTCCAAAAATGATTCGTTGGGAAGATGTGAACCTTCCTAAAGAATGGTTATTGGAAAATGTTTCGCCTCCTGCTAAACCTATTTACCATGAAACTGATCTCACAAATATTCAACAATATCTTGATGGAACTGTTAAGATAAGTTTTCTTGATAAGAAACCTTTAAGAATCAATGAAGGAAGACATTCCTTTGCTGGATCTGAAAGTGTTTCCAAAAGAGACCTTGATCTTGACGAGTATTTACAAAAAAGTTTTGTTAAACCTGATTTAAAGCTAAAGGGTGTTTCAAGTGATAACTCCCAAATTAGCACCCCTTTTTATTCAACTAAAGATGAAAAACCTGCAGAGGAAGAAGACGATACAAAATCTGTGTCTCCTGCTGCTTCTGATTTTGCAACTATTGAACCTCCTATTTTTCAAAACCAATTGAGAGTTTTGACTGCTCTTCCTAAAAGTTTTGAAATGGATCTTGTTTACTTGGCTAAAGAAAGTCTTTCTCCCAAAAACAGAGAGATAAGACACTATTACAGAGACACTTTCTCTCAATCTGAAAAAGATCGTATTAAACGAAAATGGAGAGAAAAAATGACTTCGTTAAAGAAAAATATTCTGTTTTATGATTTTCTTCAAAATCATTACGTTTCAAAAGATCCTATTCAACAAAATCATTTGAACGTAATCAAGAAATCAAATTTTGTTAACCAAGACAAAACTATTGTAAGGTATAGCCATCCTCCTCTTGAGACAGTTATGATAACTTGTCAAAAGGCGGAAGTGAAAGCTTCTCCTTTCAATATTGTTGATGCTGAGACTCCTACTTCTGGAATTATTGAACAAACTGTTTCTACAAAAACTGAGAAACCTTTGATTGATTTACCCAGTCAAAGAGAAAAGATTGCTTTTAACACTTCTCAGTCAAAAACAATTGACACTGTTGATCCAAAAGATGTTTTGCAAACTATTGAAAAACCAATCTTGATTCCTATTAACTCTTGTTGCAATGTTCTTCTCAAAACAAAGAACAACAAAAAGGTTTTTCAAAACCCAAAAAATTGACTGTTAATGAACTCCAATGTGAAATTAATATTGTTCACCGCGAAATTTCTGATTTAAGAAATAAGATTAAACAAACTAATGTGGCCGAAAAGAATGATGTTGCTAAAACTGTTGATTGCCATGTTAATCTTATTAACAAAATGCTTCCTCCTAAATGGTTTACTAAAGTCAAAATTGTTGTCTCACATGATTATCATTTTGATGTTGTTGCCATGATTGATTCCGGTGCTGATTTGAATTGCATTCAGGAAGGACTTGTCCCTTCCAAATATTTTGAAAAGTCTACTGAAAGACTTGCTTCTGCTAATGGTTCTCAAATGAGAATCAAGTATGAATTAAACCATGCTCATGTTTGCCACGATAATGTCTGTTTCAAGATTCCTTCTGTGCTTATTAAAAACATGCATGATAAAGTGATTCTTGGTTTACCATTTATTAATGAGTTGTATCCCTTTCTTGTTGAACATGATGGTATTACTACTGACCCTTTTGGTCAAAAAGTAAAATTCAAATTTGCTTCAAAATCTGATATTGATCATGATTTGAACATGCTACATGCTAAAGCTAATCATCTTAGTTTTCTTCAAAATGAAGTAAAATATAAGAAGATTGCTGATCACCTCTCTGATCCATTATTAACTTCAAAAATTGATAATTTTCAAAACATATTGACTGCCCATGTTTGTTCTGATTTTCCAAATGCTTTTTGGCATAGAAAAAATCACATTGTTAACTTGCCATATGTTAAAGATTTTTGTGAAAAGAGCATTCCTACTAAAGCTCGACCCATACAAATGAATTCTGAATTGGTTGAGTTTTGCAAGAAAGAAATTCAAGATTTATTGAACAAAGGATTAATTAGAAAGAGCAAGTCCCCTTGGTCATATGCTGCTTTCTATGTTCAGAAAAATGCTGAAATTGAGAGAGGAACACCCCGTTTAGTTATTAACTACAAGCCTTTGAACAAGGTCTTAGAATGGATTAGGTACCCTATTCCAAACAAAAATGACTTAGTTCATAGACTAAGCGATGCGGTGGTATTCTCCAAGTTTGATTTAAAGTCTGGTTTTTGGCAAATCCAGATTGCTGAGGGTGATAGATACAAGACTGCTTTCACCACTCCTTTTGGTCATTATGAGTGGAATGTGATGCCTTTTGGTCTGAAGAATGCTCCTAGTGAGTTCCAAAACATCATGAATGATATTTTCATCTCATTCAGTCATTTCACTATTGTTTATATTGACGATGTTCTTGTTTACTCTAATTCTATTGATGAACACTGGAAACATTTGCATTCGTTTCTAGATACCATCAAAAGAAATGGTCTTGTTGTCTCTGCCAAGAAAATCAAATTATTCCAAACTAAGATTCGTTTTCTTGGTTTTGATATTAATGAAGGTCAAATTCATCCTATTGACAGAGCTATTCAATTTGCTGATAAATTCCCTGATATTATTATTGATAAAACTCAGCTCCAAAGATTCCTTGGTTCTCTGAATTATGTTGCTGATTTTTATAAAGATCTGAGGAAACAATGTAAGCCTCTTTTTGATCGGCTCCAGAGTAATCCTCCTCCATGGACAGATGTCCATACTACTCTTGTTAAACAAATCAAAATTCATGTCAAGACTTTACCCTGTCTTGGTATTCCCACTATTAATGCCTTCAAAATTGTTGAAACTAATGCTTCTGATATTGGTTATGGTGGTATTCTGAAACAGCAAGTTTCACTAGATTCATCTGAACAAATTGTTCGATTCTACTCTGGAATCTGGAATACTGCACAGCTAAATTATAGTACTATTAAAAAAGAAATTTTATCTATAGTACTATGCATATCAAAGTTTCAAAGTGATTTATTAAACCAAAAGTTTTTACTCCGTATTGACTGTAAAAGTGCTAAATATGTTATTGAAAAAGATGTTGAAAATAGTGCTTCAAAACATATTTTTGCTAGATGGCAAGCTATTTTAAGTGTTTTTGATTTTGATATTGACTATATTAAAGGTTCCCAAAATGCCATCCCTGATTTCCTTACTCGTGAATTTCTGCAGAATTCACACATGGCGAGTAGGCGGTCGAAAGACAAAGGCCCCGCCAAAGACCCAAATGAAAACCAACTTGTTAAACGTGAACCTACCTCCTCTTTGCAGACTATTAACCGTTTTACAACCTTAGGTACTATACCTAAACCTAACTACTCCTCGGTTTTGGCTTCATCTTATGACCCTTACTCCATCACCCCTGTTCACCAGCCTATTAGAACCTCTTTTCCTAGAAATACTTCCCAGTATATTAGGAAACAATATTTCCAAAACCTATTCTCTATTGAACCCAATAGATCCTCCTTTGTTGACCCCCTGCAGTTAGCCAAGAGTTACTTCCCCACAAACTTCCACTGGATCCCTGAACATGGTGAAAAGAAACTTGGTTACTATTCTGATCTTTTGCGCCATGAAAGGTCCATCATTATTAACACCATTCCGGATAACAAAGACACATCCAAAATTATTTACCACAGTGTCTACATTGTTAATGTCATTACAGAAAGAGAATGGGGTTCCTCCCCGAATATTACAAGGATGATGCCAAAACATGTCATCCCTTACTCTTATCATGATTATATTACTGCATGGTTCAGATTTATGCTTCACCAGAATGATACCATGACTCATTCCTGGTTTGTTAACTTTGACAAAAAATTCACTGGTACTTTGCCCTTCTGGTTTGCCCGATGGTGGTCTCAGTTTGGTCTTATTATTGAACTCCTTCCTACACCCTTGCTGGAGGCCTTCAAGCTGTTTGAAAAAGGATTCAAGCCTAATCCTCATACTGTTAAGGCTAAATTCCCTGCTTTACTCCATTTTGTTAACTATCACAAAGTTCCATGGATTCTCAAATGGCAATATGAGATCAATATTGACGAAAATGCTCTTGCCAGATACTGGTATGTCAAGTGGTGGGATAAGTTCCCGCATATTGAAAGAATTGTTGCCACAACCAACAAAGAATGTTCAAAAATTATTAACGACAAATGTTCACCATCCAGCCAGATCCCTACTGCAGCATATTTACCATCCTCTTCATCAACAAAAAATATTAAACCAAGAAAGAAAAGCTCTCCCCTTGATGACCTAAGGAGAGATCCTGATGCTTTATTTGCTCTTCTCAAGTGTGCAGAAAACTTGGTTGCCAGCAGAACTACTGAAGAAGAAAAGTCAAGCGCTTCTTCCGAAGAATCTGTGGCCAATAATCCCTATTCACCATATGACAAGAAATTATTTGGTCATGACGAAGATTCTCCACAAGAAGGAAAATTTTGACTGATCTCATTATTCACTCTGAGTAAAGCTCCGCCTACTGCTCTCTCTGTCCCCCATGGGAATCTGTTGATTACTTTGTTGACTGCTTTCGGCACAAGACGACAAAATGTCATCCTCTGCCAACTGTTCACTCACAAGATTACTGTTCACTACTGTTCACGCACGAGTTTACTGTTCACTCACGAGATCACTATTCATTGTTACTGTTCACTATTCACTTTTTGCTTTTTATTTTCCTATAAAAGGGGGGTTGTCCCTTATTGTTATTCAGGTTTTAAGAAGGTCTAGTTTTGAGGTCTTGTTTTAGTTTTCCTACTTCTCCTAGAGTGAGTTTAAGATAATCGAGAGTTTACCTCCTCTCCTAAACCTCCCTCAGGAACTGTTGACAATCCGGTAACCATTACTCTTGTAAGTTACCACTGTTTATCCTTGTTCATCCTGTAATCCTGTAACTATTAATCTTGTACATTGTTCATTACTTTCAATATTAATCAAGTACTTTCATATTCATCTATTTTGATTATTCTACTTCATGTTTATCAATTATCTTGATGCTATACTGCTTGGCTGGTTCTACCGCCTTATTACTTGTTTAACTTATTTTGCATATTAATTGTTATACCGCCTCCTTGGCTGGTTTTACTGCTTTTATTATACTATCTCTGTGCTTCCGGTGCTTCCGTCCCTTTTGCGCTTGTTTCCCCTCCTTGTTGGCTTACGTTAGGCACAGACTCACTGTTTAAACTCACACAATTAATTTTTAAGAGGTGGGATGCTCAATCAACCTTAAATACCCTTAACAAGATGGAAAGATTTTTAATGGATGTGTTTGAATTGATTCTAAGTGTAAGTTAATAGTCACAGGTAAGAAGCAGCCTTTGAAGGCTTATATTGATATCCTCGAGTTTAGTTCGAGGTAGTGATTACAAATAATCTTCAAGTCTTGAATAGTCCCTCTATTCCTCCGAGGGCTTCTTGGCTTTATATAATCAGCCAAGATATATCTAAGCCCTACATTTGGAAGGTCAGGATTGGATTTCCTTGATACTTGTCCCATCAAGGCTTTATTAAAAGGCTTCTACACTAAGGTATGAGCTGGGTTGACACTGTTCATAGGTCATTTCCTCATTAATGTGGCCAGCTAAGTGAGTGTAGACTATAGAGCATTAAATGTGGAGGTGACAGATACTTTATCCGTCCTCCTTCCTTACTTCCTAGCTTGGCAACAAATCTTCCTCCTCGCCCATGGTTTGCACCCGTCGGCTTTCAGCCTTGGTTCTTGACTTCCCAAGGGCATGTAGGCATCCTCGACATCTTCAGGTGTTGTAGTCTTTCTACACTTGCATAAGGTCACTTGTATTTTCCCAAGGACACTCTATTGGTGCTTTCTGAGGTTCGCACTCCTAGCATTGCCCTTAATCTATCAGTCTGTATCCCCGAATCCTCATCCCCCACAATATATATATATATATATATATATATATATGAAGAGAAACCTAAAAGGAAAAAAAAAAAATCCTCTAAGGCCTAGACCAAGAAACATAATTCATTATGAAGATAGTTGCAATATATAACAATTACAAAACCTCCAGCTACTATAATGTATATGTAGCATCCACCTCCTACTACCAAGAGACTACACTAGTTGTTTCTCTTCACAATCTCCAAAACACAAATTGCAACACCAACAACCAATCCAATCTCTAAGACACTCCAAAGTCACTTGAAAATTTGTTTCAAGGTCCCTGTATTTTCTAGCAATCCAAAACACTTAGGTTGCACTCAATTTTTAGATGGTGATCTCCTCTTAATGATAAGTAAGTCTAGAAAGGGTGAAGATATAAAAGGCTATAAGTGTCAACACTGAATTTTACTTCGGGCTAAACTTCCACTTCCTTTGGAGTATTGGTGAAACATTTGCATGATGTGTGACTTGTGTACGTCACTAGGAGTGATGTGTGTGGATGAGTGTAGCTTTCTATCATTTTTTTCATTTTAGAGAGTCACTACCAACCATATGAGTTTTAATTTTTTTTTTTTTAATTTCTTATTGGTGACTAAGTCTAATTAATTCTATTTCCTAATTTAATTAAAAAACTCTAAGGGCTCTTAAGCTGAAATAGAAAATAATGGAATGTCTTGAACCAGAAGACATGAACTCGAAAACTCAATTACATATGGAGAAGGTGTTAGGTGCCTCACAACACGCATCTTTCAATGGTACCTTGTTTTTGGAAACATTCATAAAACACAATATTTGAATGGTAACTGAAATATTTAGCAATTGATTTTACGGAAAAAGTTTAATTTGCAACTTACTTCAATCACATATTTGTTGGAAAAATAAATTTCATTTTGGATTAAATATGACTAATCTCACTCTATAGCATAGCACAATAAGCTCAATTTAACAATTTACTCTCTCAAAGCATTTTCCTCGTGCAAAAAGGCAGGGAGCACATAATGGTCAAATTCTTGATTTTTGGAAACTTTATTTATTTTGAGGAAATTTCATTTATTTTGGTGAGATTTGGGGCCGGAAACATGATTTCTATGGTTTTGGGGGCTTTGTGTAATTTTTGAAAGTTTAGGAGTTTTCAAAAGTTATAAGGACTTTTTGTAATTTTTGAAAATTCTAGGGTTTTTTGTGCCATTTTTGAAAAATTGAGTCAACATGTAATTTTGTAAAAAAGTTTGGGTCAAAATGTAATTTTGGGAAACATTTTAGGGTTCATGGGTAGTATTGAAAAATCAGATAGTCAAAGTTTAATTTTTAAAATTGGTGGGTCTAACTACAATTTTTAAAAATTGAAGGGGTTAAAGTTTTATTTTCAAAAAAGTTGGGTCAAAACATAATTATTGAGGAAATTTATGGGCTAGCGAGCTCTTTTAGTTTGTGAAATAATTTGACTTTGGGTTTGGAATTAGGTTTTATTTTATGAATTTATTTTTGGGTTTGAAGTGGGCCTATTCATATTACTATTCAAATGGGCCAGTTAAAATTGATTTTTGGGTTTAGATGTGAAGATAATCACTCAGCGCAACTATGATCTATAGGGCCCAACCTTTTTTATAGAGTATATGATTTGAGGAAAAAAAAAAGTGGAGAGATTTTATTCAATTAAGAACTTTTTGATCTTTTTTCTCGCCTTTATGTTCACATTGATCACCAAGAAGCACAATGAATCTGTCAAACAAGGGGCCAAGGTCCATTCGTTTGCCAAACCGAGTAAATACCACACACACTAGAGAGACACTTTACCATGAATGATAAATTTTGTTAACAAGAAAAAAGCTAATACTGCAAAATCAAGAACTAAAAGACACATCATCTGGCAAATCCAGGACTGGTGTAAAGCTAGCATTCCGGAGCCTTCACAAACTGCCTAGAATTTTGTTCTGAACGGCGTTTTTTTATTGTTTCTGCAGCAAGACATTCTGCCCCACACATCAACCATAACACCTTGCACCAGCTTATCTTCAATACAAATCTTCTCTCCGTGCTCTCTTGCATTCCTTTCAGATCATATATGATATAGATGACTCCAACCATGAAAGCCAATTAAGTTGTGTCTGAAACACTGGAACTTGCTTGTCAACCACATATATCAAATTCCTCAGCCCTATACATCATAAATAAAATTACTGTGTACAGTAATGTATAGCAAATATCTGCAATAGTTTTAAGATGGATTATAGCTGCCATTTTACCAATTTTACTAACTAGACGCTAGACCTTACAAATTGATTTTGTTAACTTCTATAAAGAAATTGAATAACTCTTTGCTCATAGCACCAAATGACACAAATCTGGTACCTTTATAAATTTTGTTGCACAAGCTTTCCAACGGTACCAAGAAATTTGATGTCCTAAAGGAATCATGGTGAGGGTAAAAACTAATGCATATGGCGGTGATCTATATTGCTTTTCGGGCAAATTCCTTCGTTTAGCTCAGTATATTATCAAATTTTCTAATGGAGCCGTTTTAGAGGAGATTGACGGAAGGCCTAAAATAAGTAAATTTGAAAGTTAGAGGGCTTTTGTTGAATGTAAGTAAAACTGGAGGATTGAATTGAATTTTGGTTAAAGTTAAAATGTGTAATTTATAATTTAATCATAAAATAATTTAGATCCACGTTGGATACAATAATGCTATAAAATATATCACACCAATTTTCCGTTAGAACACAAACTTCAAAATTTGAAAATTAAAAAAAAAAAAACTTACCAAAGAGGAACTAAAAACTTCAATGGGTGTCCCTTTTTTTTATTTTTTTTATTTTTTTTTATTTTTTTTATTTTTTAGTAGACTTACTTTTGATACGATATCCTTGCATGCAAATTCAGAAACCAATAATAATATGTAAATTGAAATTTTTATATCAAAACTATTATATACAAATACATAAGCGTAAGTTGTATCTTGGGGAAAAAAAAAAAAAAACATAGTGGGATTTAATTATAGTGGTGGCTTATTGGTTAAGAGGAATTGTATGAAAGACCATGGTTGAATATATATAAACTTTGAAAAGAATAGACTTTTAGTTAGAGTAGAATTTAAATTTCTAAAACTTAGATAATAAAGTTTTACCTAAATTAAATTATTGTTAAATCTTATCATTTAACCAAGAATTTATATATATATATATATATATATGTAATAGAAATTCTACTTTACCCTATTTAAGTGTATATATATATATAACTCCCCATTGAAGATTTGAACATTGACCCAAGAACCTTCTAACTTAATTGGTTGGCATAGACACCTCCTAACTTATCCCTTGTTTTGAGAAATTATATTCTAACAGTTAAAAAAAATTAATTTAATAATTAATAAATGTAAGATGCAACTTGAGGAGAAAAAAAAATAACCAAAAAAAAAAACCCTAAAAATGTGGGATGTTGTGTGGTAAGTTTAGAATTCTTTTTATAATAAAATTTAGTTTGAAACTTTGAATAGAATTTAATTTTGTTGAAATTTAAATGATAAAGCTTACCTAAATTAAAATATTTTAAAATATTACCCTTAATTTGAGGAAATGTATCTAAAAATTAAATAATAATTTATTTAATTATTAATGAGAGTAGTCACTTGCGCAATCATGATTTCTATGCCCAATTTTTATTATATAGTATATGATGTGATATGATATATATTATTATATATTTATTTATGAGATGATATAATATGATTTTATAAAATCACGCATGCAAAAAATTGGTTCATCTCAAATAACCAATAGTTATAATTTTTGTAACCATAAAATATAGCTACCTTTAATGGTACCAAGATTCTTTAAAATGGATAATTTTTTTTTTCTCACATGAAAAAAAAATCTTTAAAATTAATAAATATTTTTTAGGCTTTTAATGAGATTTTTTTTATAAAAAAATATTTTCTCATTAAAGACAATTTTCTAATGGAATTGTACGAAACGCTTGAATTGAATAAATTTGAAATTTAAAGGACTCAATTAAACAATAGTAAAATTAGAGAATTGAAATAGATTTTAATCAAACTTAGAGGGCGTAATTTGCATTTTAGTTTAAAAATAATGTTAAGGTCGCATTTTCTCTTAAAAAGGCAGTTAAGATTGCAATTTTATTTGGTATTTTTTTTGTGGTAATTTTGTTAAGCAATAATTTTATACCATTGACAAACAATAGTTTTTATAAATTTTATCAAACGCTTAGGTGTGATTTAAAAATTTTCATTTTCAAAAAGCATATTCTAAAATCATAGTTTTTTAAAAGTGCATATTTTCCTACAATTAAGCGAAAGTTTGGATAGCGTTTTTATTTTGCGCTGCGCGTTTGCATTTCATGCAGTGGATCCCATACACTGTTCATAGGACCTACAAACCTCTTTTTTTAGCAAACTTTTCATTAAAACTGGGTCACTCAGTACTATTCACACTTTTAAAAATTATTTTATTATAATGTTTTTAGTTTTCAATTTTCAAGAATAAGCAGTATCTAAACAGAATCTAAGAGTGTGGTACAATCAACAGTAAAAAGCTCCAAAAAGGCCCATTACTTAGAACCAAGTGCCAAGAGATCGTGGGTTCAAGAATTGCTTACTAACCCACACTTCAAACGCATGCTCTGTTGCATGCTCCTTTTTTCTTTTCTCAAAAAAAAACAAAAACTCAAAGGTGGCCAAGTGTCAAGACTCTCAACAGAAAGTCGTAACAAGAACCTGAATTGTGGGCTGGACTTATTAACTGAGCATGGGTCTGAAATTAGGTCCACAAATTGGACCGAACTGCTCCTTTCTTCTTCTCGTTCCTCTTTTCTTTTTCTTTTTTTTTTTTAATTATTAAATTGGGTCGGGCCTCGGCCTTTATGAGTCTCTTTGGGCCCGCGACCACGAGACTTAACCGGCAAAAGACGACCAGTCAGAACGGCAAATCAACGGGAGAGACGGCGGTCCGGCGAAGTTTTGCAAACAACTTCGCGGCAAGCCTCAGCCCAAACGGCGATTTAGTTATTGCATGGTTAATTACAAAAAAAAGAAGTGAATGGATTTAGTTCTTGGCAGCTTGTCCTATATACGAATTTCAAATGTTCATGAAAATAGTTGTATATTTGCAAGGAGTTTGCACATAAATTAAATACATAATTATGTGAAACCAGATGTACTTGAATTTGGACATGCAGAGTGTGTGTGAGTGAGGTTCTTTTATACTCTAGTGAAAGATTAATTAATTTTATTTTTTTAATTTTAAAATTTCAAAATTGATTACTATATAGCTATTTGGTTGGAAATTTTTGACTCAATATTTTATTTTGTCTTTGATAATTTCACATTGAGTAGACAATGTATCCATAATATGATTGAGTCCTATCTTGCGTTCTACTTTGTTGTGTTTTTGTCCATCTTAATCCTCTTCCTCCTTTAGTTAAGTTATGCAACTTCAATAATAGACTCCCATAATATATATACAGATTTTTTGTTTCAAAATGAGAGCTACAAGTGGAGATAATTGAACCTCATAAAGGTTAATTGGGCTGGGCTTGACAAGTTAGAGGGTGAGGGAGATTCGAGGTGTGGGATGTTGAGAGTCCTATTTCAGCATTATGCTGACCCTAGTGGCACAACATAAATGTTTT
Organism: Lithocarpus polystachyus; assembly: GCA_033629205.1. Lineage (NCBI taxonomy): Eukaryota > Viridiplantae > Streptophyta > Magnoliopsida > Fagales > Fagaceae > Lithocarpus > Lithocarpus polystachyus. The sequence continues at coordinate 18,316,872 of CM066169.1, forward strand.
CAAAATAATGCTTGGACAATCTCATAAACTCCTCTGCATCTGATGTTGATGCATCTTATGTTCATCTTTACAGGCTACAACGTGGCTTTACAAATGCAGTGTTAGATAATTCTTTCATGGTTCCTTCCTGAATATGTCGTTGTTATTGTCAAGTGCTTATATGTTTTATGGGTTTTTTTAGATCATACAAGATATCAACTTTAGTGACAACAGCAACTGAATTATGATTAACTCATGAAGGGGGACGTGTAATTTGTTTGCTATAAATCCTTTCAGAGGATCAGTAAACTTCCAGTCTGCTGATGCTCTAGTTTTACCATCAAAAATAGCAGTTTGGTTGTTATGGCTAAGCCCGCCGTTAGTTGGCCACCTAATCAATAGAATAAGGAATTGAACTAATGGATGGAAAGGCACTGTTAGTGGTGCTGCAGCGATGCAACTGGCAGGATGAGTTTCCTTTCTGGGGCTATTGCTTCATCTTTCCACAAAATGCTTTATTTGTGGATTGCAGCTCATCAAAGGCAAATTACTACCTTTTGGTTTTTCCTCCTAGTTGTATGGTATAATGTGCATTGTGAACGTCAACTTGTCTAGATCCAACTCCTGTTGTGTCTGGATTAAATACTGCGCATGAATCACCTCCAGAATGTGATGCAGGATTGGTTGTTGAGACTATCCAGAAGTGGAATATATGTCAGAAACAAAACTGAAGATAGACAAAGAAGATAATATTGACATATATGGTGAGATCGGGAATTCAGACAACAATAAAATATATCCTTAATTATTGAAGAAAGGAAATAGCATCTAGGGGAAAAACTCATTTTCATCACTACATTTTCACGCGATTCCCACCTTGGTTCCTAACTTTTTTCCCACCGCTTTTAGTCCCTATCCTGGAAAATGCGTCTCGTTTTCGTTCCTGCCGTTACATCAGAGACAAAAAATGCACACGTGGCAAACGGAGTGTATTGTTGGCACACTAAAAGTTGACTTGGCCATTAAATTAATAATAAAAAATGTTATTTGGCATTAAAAAATGCCACGTCAGCATTTAAATTAAAAAAAAAAACAGAATTAAAAACCAAAAATCACATGAATTGAGATCTAAGTGTGTCTTGAACAAGAACAACAAGAACACAAACTCAGATCTAAGAACACAAACCCAGAAATTAAAAAAAAAAAAAAAAAAAACCCTCCAAAACTGAATTTTCACAAATCGATACTTGGAATCCAAAAAATTTAACGAACCTTGAGAGTTCTGGGAGCTTCGGAGACGACGATAGTGGAAGGACCCGCATGGTGTGACGTGGTGGCAGAGGAAGCGAAAGAGAGAGAGAAAGACGACGACGAAGCCAAAGACAATGAGGAAGACAAAGACAGAGAAGACGATGAAGAAGAAGAGAGGCAATCGGTAACGGCGCGGCGCAGTGGTTGGGGCGGCTTCTTAAGCGTTGAGGATCTCAGCCGTGAGACTCCATCGGGACCGTCAAGTTGGAGCCGCGAGCTTCCGGCGGGGCTTCGCGAGGGGCTGTAGGTCGACGACATGGATTTCGAGAAGGAACATAAATCTCAGTGAATCTTGTGGTGAGCTTAATAAAATCGCTCCCCCTTCAAACCAAAAACAAAACAAAAAAAAATGTTGGTTCTAGTTTCTCCCTTTATAGTGTATTTCTTTGTTTCTTCATTTATTTTTTTTCTCTCTACATTTGTTTTTTTTCAGTTTTGGAGGTTTTTTTTTTTTTTTTCCTTAAATTTCTGGGTTTGTGTTTTTAGATCTGACTTTGTATTCTTGTTGTTCTTGTTCAAGACACACTTAGAACTCAATTCATGTGATTTTTGGTTTTTAATTTAAATGCTGACGTGACATTTTTTTAATCCCAAATAACATTTTTATTATTATTTTAATGGTCACGTTAGCTTTTAGTGTGCCAACAGTGCACTTTGTTTGCCACGTGTGCATTTTCCGTCTCTGATATAACGGCAGGGACGAAAACGAAATGCGTTTTCCAGAATATGGACTAAAAGCGGTGGAAAAAAAAGTTAGGGACCAAAGTGAGAACTGTATGAAAATGTAGGGACGAAAATGGATTTTTCGCCTAGCATCTATCTTGAAGCTAAGGGTGCATTCATGAAAGCAAAAATCAGTCCTAAGGAGAAACATTATTGCTATATATTAGAAGCTGAACTGCAGATGCATCAGCCTTGGAACCTGTTGTGGGAAAAAAATGAGATATTTGTTTTCTGGTGGAATGGAATATTGTGCTTGTTTAATCATGCATACATTGTGTTTGATGTCTGACATCTCCCTTGTTCTTGTAATTTTCTAGCTAGATATACTTTCAAACAATGAGGGTGGAAGGTAGCAAAATGAATGAAGAAAATTCTTCCGGTTGAGAAATTGAAATTGAAGGGATTCCAACTTGCATGATTGAAGCAAGGTCAAAAGACTTGGTTCCAGTTTTTGACTATCTTCAAACCCCCAAAATCCAACAAACAAGGTTCACTAGGTTTTATGTCTATTTACTTTACATATTCTGGGTTGTGGCCGTTTCTTATATTTAACATTTCTTTCCCATTGTGTTTTGGATGCATGGGCACTTGATTCTTTACATTATCATACTAAAAGGACTTCATCTTAGATAAAGCTCACATATAATAATTATATGTTTTGTTTAATGTGCCAATGAGCTCTAACTTATATAGCACCTCCTCCTCCTCATAAGAGTGGGATAGAGGGTGAGGTTGTGGGTTTAAGATCCACTGCCAATAGAATAAAAATCATATGATTTTCTTAAATGTGCACTTGTAATTCTTTTGCTTTTGATCACTTTGTAAGTTATCTTTTTTGTGCACAACAATGAGGGTTGTACTGACATTTTTTGGTACCATTTCTTGTGTCATACAAGAACCTAAATTTAGATTGCAATACCAATGAGCTTCAGTATCAGAGGTCTGAGCTGTCTGAAACAGCAGACTTTCATTAGGAGCAGCTCTGGCTTGCTTGACTCTATGACTAATAGTGCTGCTACAGTGGCAGAATTTCATAATGCTAGTGCAGAAACTGAATGTAATGGTCCCCGGGTGCTAGTAGGAACTAGGAACCAAGGGCTTTGAAAATATTAATGTCAGCCCAAAAACAAAAACTCGCTTGAGATGGTAAATAATAGAGAGAGCTTAAGAATGGAGGTTCAACTCAAGTTTGTAAATGCTAGTAGGAACAGTGGCAGCTCTAGGAATTTTTTCCAGGGTGTTCCTCAACAAACATAAATTACAAGATCTAATAAAAAAAAATTATATATTGACAACAACAACAATAAAAAAACACGAAAATACATAAAGTTTACAATTGCCTTCTAAGAGTTTTCATATTTTGATATCGTTGCATGATAGTCTCATTGTCAATGCTACAAGCCAATGGCGACTCTAGGAAATTTTTTCAGGGTGTTCCTCAACAAGCATAAATTACACAATCTAATAAAAAGAAAATTTTATATACTGACAACAACAACAATAAAAAAACACGCAAATACATAAAATTTACAATTGCCTTTTATGAGTTTTCATATTTTGAAATCATTGCATGATAGTCTCATTATCAATGCTACAAGCTATATCTTTTTCAATATACACAACCAAGCAATCATTCATCCACAGATCTCCCATTCGATTGCGCAGTTCATTCTTTACATATTTCATTGCTGAAAAACTTCTTTCTACTGTTGCAGTAGCAACTGAAAGGGTCAAAGCTAACTTCACAAGCAAATAGACTAAAGGATAAGTCTCATGCTTTCTTGTGCTCACTAACTTTTTAGCAAGTTCACTAACCCCTTAAAGCTCTAAAAAGAAGTCATTGCTGCGCATATCAAAAATGTAGTTCTGAAGTTGAGAGTCAAGTGCCAAAATATCTGTCCCAAGAAAATTAGAGGGATAAAACTTAGACAGGCGTATCAACTTTTCCTTATCGAAAGCCACAAATGAATTACTTGGATTCAAGCAAGCCATACAAAGTAGCAAATCCGTATTCGCCTCAGAAAAACGGTTGTTCAGCTCTTGAAGTTGCATATCTATGACTGTGTAGAATAGCTCAGCACGATAATGATGTAAATTTGTATTTTGTTGAGTGTTGCGTCGCGGCCTCCCACTAACTACAAATATTTCATCCATGTTCAAGATAGAAATATTATGTGTGGTACAAAATGAAGACACTTCAGTCAATAAAGATTTCCATTCATCATCTCTCATCACTTGCAATCGTTGCTTAGACACTTTAACAAGATCCATAGCACTTACTATATCTTTATTTATTTTTATTTTTTTGCAATGCTATTGACAACTCATTTGTGATCCTTAAAATGTTTTTCATCAAGTGTAGAGCAAAGACAAATTCAAAATATAGAATTGACCTCATAATAAATCGAGCTTCAACTTTTTGGTCGGAGAGGCCATCTTCTTCAAAATCAAGTTGAGAATAGTCCCATAATATGATCCCCAACGTGTATCACCAGGGCGTTTAAGATTTGTCTCTTGATTCAAACCTTGCTCACTTTTACGTACACCATTCTCTAAATCTTCTTTAATTTTAGCAAATTGTGCATCTTGAAGAGCATCTCGTCTCTTACAAGAGCCTCCAACAACAGTTACTAAATTACTAACCATATAAAAAAATTCAGCAATGTTAATGTGATTTTTAGCAACGGCAACAAGTGTCAATTGAAGTTGATGAGCAAAACAATGGACATAAAATTTTGACTTATTCTCTTTCAAAATTAAAGTTTTGAGACCATTGATATCACCTTGCATATTACTAGCCCTGTCATAACTTTGCCCACGTTTGCCCACGTAGGTTCGATAAACTCAAATTATGTTCACAAAGTAAACATTCAATAGCATATTTGAGTGACAAAGCGGTGGTACTTGCTACATGGACAACACCAAGGAACCGCTCTATAATAATTCCTTTTTTGTTCACATAACGAAGAACAAGAGACATTTGTTCTTTCACTGAGATATCACGTGACTCATCAATTAATATTGAAAAGAACCCATTGTCAAGATCCTTGATGATGACTTTGGATGTTTCACGTGCAATTGCATTTACAATGTCTTTTTGAATATCAGAGTGGGTAGCTTGCAATTTTTCGGAGCTTTTTGCAACACTTCATTGATAGATTCATTGTGATCCCCCAAAAATTGTAGAAGCTCAAGGAAATTTCCTTTATCACTTGAACCTTGAGATTCATCGTGGCCACGAAAAGCTAATCCCCGGCATAATATCCAAAACACTTTGAATGTGTTGCTTTTCCTTCTTCAATAACCAAAAAACTTTGAATGTGTTGGTTTTCCTTCAATAGATCTTCACTCTTCTTGACAGCATGGTTATGAGCGCTATTAACTCCTCCAACATGGGACTCTAACTTCGCAAGCTGATTCCAAAGTTTGAATCCCTTCGTTACAAGAGTCTCACCTCCTCCTTGCTTACCAACATCTTGCCCAAATAGGTAGCAATAAAAACAAAATGCCGCATCCTTGTCTATACTATATTCCAACCAATTTCTATTTACATACCATTCAAATCTGAATTGACGAGGCTTTCTAGAAAAATATGATACAGGGTAATCATGAACAGGTTGACAAGGTTCTTTTGCTAAATAATATCTTCTTATTTCATCATAATTATTAGGATGATAAGATGATATCTTTTGTCGTAGCCCAGGATCAGAAGGAAGATTTTCTAAGTTAAAGTCAACACGAATTCGCTTAGAAGATGAAGATGAATCTTGCACAGAAGATGAATCTTGGGTTCGTGGTTTTCTTATCAAATAATTGTCCATATTTCTAGCAAAAGAATAAACAATAATCTATAAGTTTATTTGAAATATTAATAAAATTATTAATTATTGTTGTTTAGTTGTTTCATTAATTTGTTTGTCTTTTATAAACTATAATTTGTTATATTGTTGTTTCATTAATTAATAAAATTATTAATTGTTGTTTAGCCTAACATAATTTAATTTGTTTGTTTTTATAATGTATTGGTCTATTAATTATTATACTGCTTTAATTATTGTTGTTTAGCCTAACAATAAACTATATTGCTTTAATTTATTTGTCATTAATTATACTGTTTTAATTTGTTACATTGTTTAGCCCCATGTGCACATTACACTAAAAGAGCTACTGATGTGCACATTATTTACACATCCTATGTGTAGGTGTAGCACAATAATTAAAGCATTAAAATTGTATAATGTGCACTTGTGCAGCTCGGCCCCATCCCATGTGCCCATCCACCCCCACCCCACTCAATACACAAGCCACCTTATGATGCCCTTGCCAATTAGAAAATTTCACAACTAAAAGACAATTAATATTTCACCAAGACACCAACACCAACACAGACACAATGCACACTACACACACCAACACCAACAGATAAGTTAAATTGATAAAGGCATAAAGCCAAATTCAATTTTCAAAAAGTCAAAAACAGACAAAATTTAATAAAGCATTAAAGCTAAAGACTAATTAGTAAGTTCGGTCAATCAAAAGACTAAAAAGAGAGAGAGTTTATGAGTTGGTCTTATTAAAGAATAAAGAGAGAGAGAGAGAGAGAGAGAGAGAGAGAGAGAGAGAGAGAGAGAGAGAGAGAGCCAGAGAGAAAAAGAGAGACTAAGAGAAGAAACTTAGAAAAAAAAAATGAAATACCTTGGAGTGCCGATCAGCGAGCGCCGAGCAGCGCAGCGATAGTAGCCGAGCAGCGAGCACCGAGCAGGGAGGCGGGAGTTCTGAACTGGACTGGCCGGCGGGCGAGGGCAAGCGTTCTGCCGATCTGTCACTAGAGTGCCGATCTCCGTCCTCCGATCTGATGCGCGACGACTAGGCGACGAGCGGCGTTGGGTATTTGGCTTGGATGAGCCTCAACAAGCGGCTGCGGCGTTGCTCAATGCTTTGTGATCTCTCTGTCTTTAGGTTAGGTCAGCTTAGTGATTTTTTTTTTTTTTTTTTTTTTTTGATAAGGCTTGATCTGTGGGTTTTTTTTTATATATTTTTTATGAGGCGTTGCCGCGCCACTCTACTCTTTTTTTTTTTTTTTGGGTGAGAATCTGTGGGTTATGGCTGTAGTCTATAGGACTTAGGCTTGCCTCTGTTACAAATTTTTTTTTTTTTTTTTGGTGAGAATCTGTGGGTTTGGCTGTAATTTGTTGGGCACTTAGGCTTATCATGGGCTTGCCTTTGTTACAATTTTTTTTTTAAATTTTAGTTCAAATTTGTTTTTTTGGGCTTTTTTTTTTTGCTTGAAAGTACAAATAAATTTTTTTTTTAATTTGAGGGTGTTCCTAATATGATTGAGGGTGTTCCTGATGCAAAGTAAATATAAATTTTTCTTTTTATTATATATAAATTTTTTTTCCGGTTTTTTTCAAGTCAGGGTGTTCCTGGGAACACTCTGACCTCAACGTAGCGTCGCCTCTACTACAAGCTACATCTTTTTCAATAAACACAACCAAGCAATCATTCATCCATTGATCTCCCATTCGATTGTGCAGTTCATTCTTTATATATTTCATTGCTGAAAAACTTCTTTCAACTGTTGCAGTAGCGATAGGAAGTGTCAAAGCTAACTTCACAAGCAAATAGACTAATGGATAAGTCTTATACTTCCCTGTGTACACTAACTTTTCAGCAAGTTCACTAATTCCTTAAAACTCTAAAAACAAGTCATTGCTGCATATATTAAAAATGTAATTAAGTAGTTGAGAGTCAAGTGCCAAGATATTTGTCCTAAGAAAATCAGATGGATAGAACTTTGCTAGAGGTATCAACTTTTCCTTATCAAAAGCCACAAATGAATTACTTGGATTCAAGCAAGCCATACAAAGTAGCAAATCGGTATTCGCCTCTAAAAAACGGTTGTTAAGCTCTTGAAGTTGCATATCTATGACTGTGTAGAATAGCTCAACACGATAATGATGTAAATTTGTATTTTGTTGGGTGTTGCGTCGCGGCCTTCCACTTACTACAAATATTTCATCCATGTTCAAGATAAGAATATCATGTGTGGTACAAAATAAAGACACTTTAGTCATTAAAGACATCCATTCATCATCTTTCATCACTTGCAATCGTTGCGTAGACACTTTAACAAGATCCATAACATTTACTATATCTTGATTTTTCTTTTCCAATACTATTGACAACTCATTTGTGATCCCTAAAATGTTTTTCATCAAGTGTAGAGCAAAGACAAACTCAAAAGATAGAATTGACCTTATAATAGATCGAGCTTTAACTTTTTGGTCGGAGAGGCCATCTTCTTCAATAATCTCAAGTACATCAACAACAGCAGAGAACATCAAAATCAAGTTGAGAATAGTCCCATAATATGATCCTCAACGTGTATCACCAGGACATTTAAGATTTATCTCTTGATTAAAACGCCCACTTCTACGTACACCATTCTCTTAATCTTCTTTAATTTTGGCAAATTATGCATCTCGAAGAGCATCTCGTCTCTTACAAGAGCCTCCAACAACAGTTACTAAATTACTAACCACATAAAAAAATCAGCTGTTAATGTGATATTTAGCAACGGCAACAAGTGTCAATTGAAGTTGATGAGCAAAACAATGGACATAAAATGCTGGCTTATTCTCTTTCAAAATTAAAGTTTTGAGACCATTGATATCACCTTGCATATTACTAGCCCCGTCATAACCTTGCCCATGTAGTTTCGATAAACTCAAATTATGTTCACAGAGTAAACATTCGATAGCATATTTGAGTGACAAAGTGGTGGTACTTGCTACATGTACAATACCAAAAAACCGCTCTATAATAATTCCTTTTTGTTCACATAACGAAGAACAAGGGCCATTTGTTCTTTCATGGAGATATCACGTGACTCATCAACTAATATTGAAAAGAAGCCATTGTCAAGATCCTTGATGATGGCTTTGGATGTTTCTCGTGCAATTGCATTCATAATGTCTTTTTGAATATTATGGTGGGTAAGCGTGCAATTTTTCGAAGCTTTTTGCAACACTTCATTGATAGATTCATTATGATCCCCCAAAAATTGTAGAAACTCAAGGAAATTTTCTTTATCACTTGAACCTTTAGGTTCATCGTGACTACGAAAAGCTAATCCCCGGCATAAAAGGAATCTTATGCAATCAACTATTGCATTTAATTGAACTCGATATTCAATTTTATCTTGATTTGATTGCTTAACCAAAACACTTTGAATGTGTTGCTTTTCCTTCAGTAGATCTTCACTCTTCTTGATAGCTTGATTATGAGCACTATTAACTCCTCCAACATGGGAATCTAACTTTACAAGCTGATTCCAAAATTTGAATCCCTTCGTTACAAAAGTCTCACCTCCTCCTTGCTTACCAACTTCTTGCCCAAATAGGTTGCAATAAAAACAAAATGCCGCATCCTTGTCTATACTATATTCCAACCAATTTCTATTCACATACCATTCAGATCTAACTCGATGGGGCTTTCCAGAAAAATATGATACAAGGTAATCATGAACAGGTGGTTAGCAAGGGCTTTTTGTTAAATAATATCTTCTTATTTCATCATGATTATTAGGATGATAAGATGATATTTTTTGTCGTAGCTCAGGTTTCTAAAAGAAGGTTTTCTAAGTTAAAGTCAACACGAATTCGCTTAGAAAACAAAAATGAATCTTGCACAAGAAAAATGAATCTTGGGTACATGGTTTTCTTATCAAATATTTGTCCATAATTCTAGCAAAGGAATGAACAATAAACTATAAGTTCATTTGAAATATTAATAAAATTATTAATTATTGTTGTTGTTAGGTTCTATGAATTAGGAACTAATGTATTAGAACTTCAATTTGTAATGTTGGCAAACCATAATCAAAACATTCTTTAAGTCTTGTGTTAGACTTGCTCAAAGTATGGCTTTTTATGTAAATTTAGAATCGAGTTTTATGCAGAATTATTGTGCACTTTCTGCCTGACTCGATCGATCGAAAATTAGACTCGATCGATCGAAAGTCGTGCAGATTGTTTTTCTGCAGAATTTTTCCAACTCAGCCTTAGCCCATTTAATGTATAGGGTTTCATGTTTGCCCTAAGTATATAAGGGAAAACTCTAGCCACTTTTTTAGAGTTCTATTTTGCTGTGTTTGTGAATCTATTTGTTAGATCTAGAGGTGTTTGCCTTCACATACACTTCTGGTTTCCAAACTCTAGATTCATGTCAAGAGCTTGGTAAATCATACAGTTGCAGAATCAAAGAGTTTCAAAGATATACAAGCAGGTGTGCTTGTGAATTGCTGAAGAATTCAAGAAAGAAGGAGTTCGTGGATCTCGGAGCTATCATGGGGTCGTGGTAGTAAGTTTCCTACACTGGGTAGCAATAGGATGTTAGTGGTCTAAGTCTTATTGTGTAAACTTCAATTCTTTCATAGTGAATTCGGTTTACCTTGAGGATAGCTAGGTTAAATCCTCCCCAGGTTTTTTTCCAGTTTGATTTTCCTAGGTCATCAGATCTTTGTGTTCTTTATTTTCCGCTGCTTTATTGTTTTTGATTATTTGTGTTAACCTAGATCTGTTTAAATTACCTAAGTTAATCACTTGGCTAATTCTCTAGGTTAATTTGTTTGGGTTTAAGGGGTCTAAACGAACTTACAAGTGGTACCAGAGTAGGTAGCTCTTCTGTTATAGATCCTTTGATCTAAGAGTTGATCCTTGATCCCTGTTATCATGGATAATTTTAAGTGTCTTACTATTTTTGATTGTGATGATTTGAATAAGGACACTATTGTTTCTGTTGATCTTTTTGATGCTTGTGAAACTCTTCGTAAGGAATTATTGAAAACTATGAGAATTGCTAAGAAATTCAAGGAAGAGTTAAAATTGGCTAATCTTGAAAAAGAGGAATTGATAATGAGATTAGATGAATCTAATAAAAAGAATGAATTTTTGAGAAATCAAATTTCCTCTTAAGATGAGAAGATGAAAAGCTTGGAACAAGATTTAGTTTAGTCTAAAGTTAAAATTGAAAATTTGACTAGTACCAAGCTTGCTGATGATAACAGAAGTGTTTCTGTTTCTTTTAAACCTAAAGCTGAAAAAGTTTATATCCCTCCTTTTAAGAGGAATAATAAAGAAAAGGCTTATTTTGCTAGGTTAGACAAAGGTAAAAGTTTTGATGTTAACGCTAAAGTTTCTAAACCTAAGTCTAAACCTACTGTTAGAGAGCATAAGAAATCTGTTTTTGTGCCTACTTGTCACCTTTGTGGTGTTGTTGGTCATATTAGACCAAATTGTTCTTTGTTGAGGCAAAAATCAAAATCTGAGACTAGATGTGCTGTTAGGAATACTAATGTTCCTAAATTTGTTCCTGTTTGTCACTTTTGTGGTGTCTCTGGTCACATTCGTCCTAATTGTTATAAATTGAAATTTAAGTATTCTGTTTTTCAATCTAGGACATGTGATGATATTTCTCCTGCCATAAGTCCAAATAAATTGTTTCATATTCTCTTGAAAAATTTAAGCTTGTTGGCTTGTGAAAAGAATTTGCAGGATTTCAGTTTTTCTCAGAAGATTGGTGTAATCCCTTAAATACACTCTGCTTCACATGGTTTTCACCTACAAAGCCGAAGACTCGTGCTATATGGGTGAGAAAAGATTCTCTAAGGTGAGTGTTGCTGACTTGTCCCTAATTTAATTCTTTTAATTATTTGTGGACATGTTTTGTTTCTGTTTTTGGTTGTTTTGTTTTTTAGTTTTTTTTTTTTTTGTTTAAAAAAAATCCAAAAACATTGAAAATTCTCAAAAAGACAAAAATATTTTATTTTGTGTCTTGTTTTATTTTTCTTGAGGATTACATGAATTATGATATATCTCTCTTGATTTAGAACATGCTTGATATTGTGGAGAAACATAAAAAGTATGTGTTATATAAGTGCTAAGCTTTTTCTGATTTAGTGTGAGTATGTACTAGTTTGTACATGTACTCAAGGGTTAATTAAGAACTTTATATTTCTTGTTTGTGTACCCTCTATATCTTAGTTAAGCACTGTTATGCATTGCATGTGCATTTTTAATCATTTAACATAATGTGTGCTTTTAGTTTTGGTCATAAATTTTTTTAAAACCAAAAAGATTTTTATGTGTTTTGTATTATATATCTTGGATTTATAATCAAGGTTGGCCATATTATCTTTACATAACATATTTATGTACCGTGTTTAGCTTGGATGAGCTTACTTTTTGAACTTTACTAGCTGAAGTCTTTGTAGTGTATATTGTGTGGGAAGATGTTTATAGTTTTTGATCACTTTGTCTTGATCTTGAAGTCACATGCCTTTGTCTGTCGGACTTGAACTTAATGAGAAAGGCATAAATAACCATCTCACCACTGTTTATTAGCCAATCATGAACACCTTAGTGCATATCGTAAGATTTTGTGCTCGAGAAAGTGTAGCACATGCACAAAAGGAACATAAGGTGTAGCCTCGGATTAAATTCTAAAATTGGTGTGTACATTATTGGGCTATAATGAATTCAAATTAATTAAAATTGGTGTGTACATTATGAGGCAAATCAAGAAACTTACATGATTGCAAGCTTTTATTCTAGGAGATGTGAGAGTTATATGATGTAACTTTTTAGGTGATAGTCTCTCTCACTTGTATGTGATGAATTTTGTAGACTTTGTGATTGATTACTATTCACATATCACCTCAAATGTCTCTCAAGCTTTAGCTAGTTGCACACACTACACAAAGTTACTCTTTGCTAAACTTTGTACATGTTATTGTGTGTGATTTTATTGTGGCCATTCAAGATTGAAAATTTCTTGATTTTGATGCAAAATTTGAGTTTTAAGGTCATATTGATTGAAAAACTTGTTTTTGAAAATTTGGGTTGAATTCAAGTGTTTTTGAAAAACTTTCAGTCTCATACTCATGCATTTCATTCATGAAATACTATGCTTTGAGGAGTTTCTACATAAAATTGCTCTGTTTTTCAAAATTTGAGTTTTCCAGAATTTCGACCGATTGAGGGTGTTTTTCGACCGATCGAAATTGCGATTAAAATTTTTGGTTTGTTTTTGTCTGACTCGATTGGTATTTGATCGATACTCGATCGATCGAAACTGAAAAACTTTCAGTTTTTGGAGTTTTTGACCAAATTTTTTTTCATGCATCATATATGGTTAGGATTCACATGAGTTGCATTGTTTTTGTATCCATCTTGCAGTTTTGCAGTCATATCTCTCATTGTTTTCACACATAACATGCATACACTTTGCTAAATTGGGTACTCGACTTGAATTAAAAAATTGATTAATTAATTTTTGAGTCCTTTGTACAATTTAGTATATGCTATTTTTCTTGATGTGTGAACTGCAGAAAATATTTTTCTTAAGAAATATGATGGATAATCAATGTGCAAATATTTTCTCTACTTTGCAACTATTTATGGGTCACATAATATCCAGTTTGCATTTATTGAAAGAGAGAATATTTTTCTTCATATGTATCCTCAATTTTTTTTAGGTTTGTGTATTTTTTTATCCCCACCTCCTAATTTTTCCCCAAAACTGTTTTTCTCAAAACTTGTTTTGTTTTTCCTATTTTTATAGGGGGAGAAAAGTTTTTTTTTTGCCTTTGTTGTTCAAAGGGGGAGTTGTTGTTCTTCATAGGGAGAGTTGTCTCTATTTTCTATAGAGTTATTTTTTTGTTCCCTTAATTCTCTATTTCCTCTTGTTCTCTGTTAAGTTGTTACTCTTTGTTTGAGTTATCTTTGTCAATATGTGACAAAAAGGGGGAATTGTAGATGATATGTGGGAATTTGTGTGGAAAATACAAGAATGTTCTGTTTAGGGGGAGTTGAAATTATTTTTGATGTATCTAACTTAGAGGGAGAGTTAGTTTGCATATTTGTGTTTTACTGTTTTTCCTTTTCACACATGCGTTTATGTGTTTGTTAAGTGTTACAGGAATATACAGGTTGATTCAGTCGTGCTGCTGTCTACTTTGCAACTGTTAGATAGTAGTTAGGTTGAATTGTTTAAGTGGCTTTTTATTTTGTAATGGGCTGTTTTATTTTGTAAACTTTGAGCTTTTTGTTAAGTCTGTGTTTTGTCACGGATTGCCAAAGGGGGAGTTTGTTAGGTTTTAAGAATTAGGAACTAATGTATTAGAACTTCAATTTGTAATGTTGGCAAACTATGATCAAAACATTCTTTAAGTCTTGTGTTAGACTTGCTCAAAGTATGGTTTTTTATGTAAAGTTGGAATCGAGTTTTATGCAGAATTACTGTGCACTTTCTGCCTGACTCGATCGATCGAAAATTAGACTCGATCGATCGAAAGTCGTGCAGATTGTTTTTCTGCAGAATTTTTCCAACTCAGCCCTAGCCCATATAATGTATAGGGTTTCATGTTTGCCCTAAGTATATAAGGGAAAACCCTAGCCACTTTTTTAGAGTTCTGTTTTGCTGTGTTTGTGAATCTATTTGTTAGATCTAGAGGTGTTTGCCTTCACATACACTTAGGGTTTCCAAACTCTAGATTCATGTCAAGAGCTTGGTAAATCATACACTTGCAGAATCAAAGAGCTTTAAAGATATACAAGCAGGTGCACTTGTGAATTGCTGAAGAATTCAAGAAAGAAGGAGTCCGTGGATCTCGGAGCTATCATGGGGTCGTGGTAGTAAGTTTCCTACGCTGGATAGCAATAGGATGTTAGTGGTCTAAGTCTTATTGTGTAAACTTCAATTCTTTCATAGTAAATTCGGTTTACCTTGAGGATAGCTAGATTAAATCCTCCCCAGGTTTTTTTACCGGTTTGGTTTTCCTGGGTCATCAGATTTTTGTGTTCTTTATTTTTCGCTGCTTTATTATTTTTGATTATTTGTGTTAACCTAGATCTGTTTAAATTACCTAAGTTAATCACTTGGCTAATTCTCTAGGTTAATTTGTTTGGGTTTAAGGGGTCTAAACGAACTTACAGTTGTTTAGTTGTTTCATTAATTTGTTTGTCTTTTATAAACTATAATTTGTTATATTATTGTTTCATTAATTATAAAATTATTAATTGTTGTTTAGCCTAACATAATTTAATTTGTTTGTCTTTTAAGATGTATTGGTTAATTAAATTATTAATTATTGTTTATTAGTTGTTTTCCCCAATTAATTATTAGTTAATTAAATTATTGTTTATTAGCTGCACTAGCACACGTGCACATTACACTAAAAGAGCCATTCATGTGCACATTACACTAAAAGAGCCATTCATGTGCACATTACACATTGCATGTGTTGATGCGCACATTGCACTACTTTACCCAATTACCCAGGCCTATGTGCCCATCAGGCATCAGCCCATCCACCCTCACCCCACTCAACAGACAAGCTTGCCTAATGCCCTAGTCAAGAGCCAGCTGCCAATCAGAAAATTTCACAATCACAAATCACAATAACATTACACTAAAAGACAATATCTCACCAACTGACCAACACCAACACACACCAACCAACGGATAAGAATCCTAAGATAAAGCCAAATTCAAAAAGTCAAAAAATAGGCAATATACTAATAAAGTTAAAGCTTTAATGCTTCAGCCAATCACAGTTCAGATAAAGTTTCTCTTAAAGAATAAAGAGAGAGAGAGAGAGAGAGAGAGAGAGAGAGAGAGAGAGAGAGAGACTGAGAGAGAGTCATAGAGAAAAAGAGAGAGAGAAATACCTTGAGGGAGCACTGAAGCAGCCGCCAGCTGAGCAGGGAGGCCTGAAGAGTGAAGGCTGAGGCTGAGGCAGTGACCGTCGAGCGACCAGCAATCTGTGATGATGTACGACGCGATGTGCCGTGTGCAAGTGATCTCCGACAAGCGATCTCCGATCAGCGAAGACGTGCTCTGGATTGTGACTGGATCGATCTCAGATGAGGGGCGATGATGTGCTCTAGAGTCTAGACTGTGACTAGACCAATCTAACTTCTAAAGGGAGGCGTTGCTTTGTTGCTCTGTGTCAGTTCGTTTAGACCCCTTAAACCCAAACAGATTAACCTAGTGAATTAACTAAGTGATTAACTTAGGTAATTTAATTAAATCTAGGTTAACACAAATAAGCAAAAACAGTAAAGCAGCGGAAAACAAATAACACAAAGATATGATGACCCAGGAAAACCAAACCGGTAAAAAACCTGGAGAGGATTTAACCTAACTATCCTCAAGGTAAACTGAATCCACTATGAAAGAATCGAAGTTTACACAATAAGACTTAGACCACTAGCATCCTATTGCTACCCAAGTGTAGGAAACTTACTACCACGACCACGTGACAGCTCCGAGATCCACGGACTCCTTCTTTCTTTGAATTCTTCAGCAAATCCACAAGCGCACCTGTTTGTATATCTTTGTGCTCTTTTGATTCTGCAACTGTATTGACTTACACAACTCTTGACATAAATCTCAAGTTTGTAAACCCTAAGTGTATGTGAAGGTAAACACCTCTATATCTCACAAAGAGATTCACAAACACCGCATTCAGAACTCTAAAAACGTGGCTAGGGTTTTCCCTTATATACTTAGGGCAAAACATAAAACCCTATACATTAAATGGACTAGGGCTGAGTTGGAAAATTCTGTAGAAAAACGATCTGCCCGATTTTCGATCGATCAAGCCTAATTTTCGATCGATCGAGTCTAGCAGAAAATGAACAGTAATTCTGCAAAACAACTCGATTCCAACTTTACATAAAATCACATACTTTGAGCAAAGTCTAACACAAGACTAAACAATGTTTTGATCATGGTTTGCCAACATACAAATTGAAGTTCTAATACATTAGTTCCTAATTCTTAGAACCTAACAAACTCCCCATTTGGCAATCCGTGACAAAACACAGACTTAACAAAAGCTCAAAGTTTACACATTGAAATAGCCCATTACAAAATAAATAGCCACTTAGACAATTCAACCTAAACTACTAGCTAACAATTGCAAAGTAGACAGCAGCTCGACTGAAAACAACCTGTATATTCCTGTAACACTTAACAAACACATAAACGCATGTGTGGAAGAAAAAGAACAAGGAATATAAAAATGAACTTCTTGATTTCACATAACACAAAATAAAGACATATATCATGAATAACATCATAAATATAAATCAATAAGCAATGAAGTATAGTGAAACAAGAAACATATCAGTAACCAATGTATCACAAAATATATATCTCCTAATCAAGAGCCAAAAATGTAAATACAAAGTGAAGCGCCTAGATACAATCTAATAACTCCACAAGCTCCGCAGTATCACTACTAAGTACAAAACTCTCAAGACTCAACTCCCCCTAAAACAAAAATCTCCTCTACAAAAATCTCCAAGATCTCCAAGATATACAATATGCACTCCCCCTTTTTGTGACGAATTGCCAAAGGGCACTCACTCATCATCAAAAGGAGGTGGAGGAGAACGATGAGAGCTCGCCAGATCAGCTCGCAAGGCACGTAGCTCATCAAGGATGTCCACCAATAACTGACCATGAGCCGCCTGAACGGTCACGACAGTATCCAGAATCCGACGAAGGTCAGAAACCTCATCAAACGGTGGAGGAACATCAGCAGCAGCAGCAGCAGCAGCAGCAGGATCAGCAGATGGCTCAGCTGCAGGAACATCTGTAGAAGAAGAAGGGGGTGGAGTGACACCGGAAGACTCTACCCTAGGACGCTTAGAGCTAGCTCGAAGTTGAGCAGCCCTTTGCCGCAAAAAGGTAGCACCAATAGGAGCAATAATATGAACAGGCTCAGAAACAGGAAAATCATCTAGACCAAGATGAAGGAGAATCCGATGAATGAAAATAGGAAAGAATAAAGCATGAGCCGTAGAGCTAGACCGATGAACCTCGTTCAAAGAACGAAGGAACAAATGAGGAAAACTGATAGGAGCATCAGTAACAAGCGCGTACAAAAACACACATCGCTCAAGAGGGATGGTGTGGACATGAGAAATAGGCCACAAAGAATGACACGCTATCCTAAAGAAAAGATAGTGAAGCTCGGAAAGCTCAGCAGAAGTGATCCGAGGATCAGAACCCCACTGGATAGAAGACCCAGTGATGTATGACAGCACGTCATCAAGAAGTGGAGACTCCTCATAAGGAAAAACGGGATGGTCAACAATGGGCACCCCAAGAGCATCAGACACCACCCGAGGGGTAATGCGATACTCCACACCACGTAACCACACCTTAACCAAGGTGTCGTTATCGTAGACATGGATAGAAAGGTTCGAATAGAACTCTCTAATCAAAGAAGCAGGAGGAGGACGCTCAAAATCAAGTAGAGGTAACCAACCCCGACGCTCAAAGTTCCGTCTCACCTCAGGATCAACCTCATCTAAGATGACCCTACGCTTACCCCAAATTTGACGCCTAAGATTAAGGGTCTCATAGGTCTCTTGGTTCTGGGCAGTAGGAAACCGATCACTATCGAAAGAAGGTGAAGGGTCTGAGATCCTACAGGCTCTAGTTTTCCTAGGCATGATGCTAAGGAATAAGGAGAGACACAGAAAAAGAAGAGCAAAAACCAAAAACCAAGAAAACCAAGGGCAGACTGCAAGTTAGCACAACACAAAGTATAGAAATATCAATTCTATATGATGCATGAGCAAGATATGCAAATGATGCATGTACTAATGCAGTAACAAGTTCAATTATGATCCAAATTAACAAAATTGGCTTGAGCATACAATTTAAAAAAATACCCAATTTGAAAAACCCAAGTTTTCAAAACACAACAAAGTGATAAATTGATCAACACCATAGTCAATTAACTCAATATAATGATCAATTAAATCTATCTAACAAGCCAATTTCATCAATTGAATTCAAATTGAACAAAAACCCCAAATTTTATCAATTCCAAGCCCTAGAATTTCAAATTTTCCACAAACCACAAAAATAATCAAATTAAACCATATAGAGTGCTTGAATACACTGTCCCCACAAAAATCCATGAAAGATTTAAAAGAAAAGGACCAAAAAAGAAACCCAAATATGCCAAAAATCAAAATGCCGAAAATAACCATAAAATGCATGAAAAATGCATGAATCTTGAAAATAAATGCAAAGGGAGGGGCAAAAAGGACTTACCGGCCTTGGGAGAGAGAGATTTAGCAAAAAGATCGGAAGAAAACGACAAATTCAACAAAAATCTCTTTGACCGGTTGGTGAGGAGACAAAAAGTTTGAAAAAGTTTTTGAAAAGGTAAAGAGATCACGTGGAAAACTCCTTTTTAAAAACATACAGCACGATTTTCGATCGATCGAAAATTACATTTGATCGGTCGAAAACAGCTTCGATTGATCCAAATTCAGTTTGGATCGATCGAGTCAACCAAAAACTTTTCCATTGATTTTAAAACATTTTCGATCGGTCGAAAATCAGTTTCGATCGATCGAAATTCTGGAAAAATTAATTTTTGAAAAACACACCAATTTCAGTGCAGTCACTTCTCAAAGCATCAGATTTTATCAGAAAAAATGCATGAGTATGAGATGACATGTTTTCCAAAAACACATGAATTCAACCCAGATTTCGTAAGGCAAAATTTTCTTTCAATACCCCAAAAAAACCTCAAACAAGCAAACATATTCTGCATCAATTTCCAGAAATTCTCAAACTCGGTTGGTCAGGCCAAAGAACACACAATAACATGTACACAGTTTAGCAAAGAATAACTTGTGAAATGTGTGCAACTAGCATAAGCTTGAGAAACATGTGAGGTGATATGCACATATTGATCAATCACAATTTCTACCAAATCCATCACATGAATTTGAAAGAGACTATTACTTAAAGAATTACATCCTATAACTCCCACATCTCCTAGAATAAAAGCTTGCAATCATGTAAGTTTCTTGATTTGCCTTATTATTCAATTTAATTGATTAGAAACTTAATAAAAGCTGGGATAATGTACACACCAATTTTATTTGAATTTGTGAGATTATTATAGCCCAATAATGTACACACCAATTTTAATAGAGGCTACACCTTATTTTCTTTTTGTACATGTGCTACACTTTCTCGAGCACAAAATCTTACGAAATGCACTAAGGTGTTCATGATTGGCTAATAAACAGTGGTGAGATGGTTATTTATGCCTTTCTCAATAAGTTCAAGTCCAACAATCAAAGACATAAGACTTCAAGATCAAGATCATGTGATCAACAAATATAGCATCTTCCTACACAACATGCACAACAAGACTTTAGCTAGTAAAGTGCAATAAAAATAAGTGCATCAAAGCTAAACAAGGTACATTCACATGATATGCAAAATTTGATTGACCAACCTTGTCTTCAAATTTAAGAAAAATTGCAAAAACACTATTTGCAATTTTTTTTTTTTTTATTAAAAAAAACATCCTAGAATGAAATGCATGAATATAATGCAATGCAGATCCTAGAAACAGAGGTCACAAAAGATAGAGCAATGAAGCACAAGGACCATGTCAGACAGACTCAATTAGATTGAGCCTTTTGCTTCCAAAACTTTTTAGATGCAACTCTTACATTGGAGTTATGACTCACTTTAGAATTCGGAGCAACTCCAGGATTGGAATAAAGGTTTAATGTCTTTACCAATTCACCAATAAGTACCATAGGATCATGTGCTTGAGGCACATGTACTTTAGTTTTATTTGCTCGCTTCGCAGCTTGCAATTTAAAAAATTTTGGACGAATGTGTCCAGGTTTTCCACAAAAATGACAAACCCATGCAGGCTTATCATGCAATTTGCTCTTAGTAGAAGTAGAAGCTCTAGAATGAGAAGCTTGAAGATCAACCCTAATCTTTCTAGATGGAGTAACATTTATAGGCTTGACAGGTTCACTCACCAAGGGTTTGACAATCTCACTCTTAGGAGGTTCAGAAGAGGGAACAAATTTAGTGGAAGAAGATTCAGGCACAGAAATACTTTCCTCAAAACCTAAACCAGTTTTATCAGAAGGAGACTTTTGAATGCTCAGCATATGATCAAGTTTGGAGCTTGCAGACCTATTAGTTTGTTCTCTAGCAACAGATAAATCAAGTTCCAAACATTTAACTTTATCAAGTAAAAGCATGTTCTCAGTTTTCACATTATTCGAAAGCTCATTTGCATCAAACAATTTCACAAGTAAATTTTTCTTTTCAAGTTCAAGAGATGCAATTTTCTTCAAGCCTAACTCAACATTCATGGCATCCTTTGCAGCAACTTTGCAAAATTTATTGTAGGCTTCCTGTAAATCTGCATCCTCAAAGAGTTCCCCATCAGAAGGGTTCTCTTCAACAGACATGCTTTCATTAACTACAGTAGTAGCAGTGAAAGCAATGAAGTTTCCATCCTCATCACTAGCGGATTCATTGTCGGAAACTTCATCATCACTAAGGGTTACAGCCATAGCTTTACCCTTAGACCTCAAGTATGTGGGACATTCAGAATTTAAATGACCATACCCTTGACAACCATAACATTGTTGTCCTAAAGAATTATTAGAAGGCTGACCTACTTTCTCCTTAGGTTTTTCAGTGTTATTGACCTTAGTGGGATCATTCTTCCTAAAATTTCTAGGTTCAACAGTGTTCTTGCCTCTTGCCCTTCTGTTATTGTTCCTAAGAAAGTTTCTAAAGTTCTTGGCAAGATAGGCAATCTCTGTAGCAGAGAGTTCATCATCAAATCCACCATCCTCAACATCATCAATAGACTTAAGAGCCATTGATTTGGATTTGTTAGTCTTAGGGAGGTCTAACTCATAGGACTGAAGAGATCCTACAAGTTCTTCAACAGGGATGGAGTCCACATCCTTGCTCTCAGTTATGGCAGTCACTTTGAGTCTAAAATCCTCAGCTAAAGATCTAAGAATCTTCCTAACAATTTTAGGTTGATCATAGATTTCACCCAAATTATATGCAGAATTAAAAATGTCATTCAGTTTAGCATAGAATTCATCAAAAGATTCATCATCATTCATTCTAATGCTTTCAAATCTAGTAGTTAATTGCTGCAACTTATTAATCTTAACTGCCTTTGTGCCTTCATGCACAGTCTGGAGGATTTTCCAAGCAGTATGAGCAACCTCAACATTAGAGATTCTCTTAAATTCCTCCATGGAAACAGCATTAAAAAGAGCATTCATAGTTTTGCTATTAAAAGCGGCTGCCTCCTTTTGAGAAGTTTGCCACTCACTCACAGGAGTAGTGGGCTTCTCCCATCCATACTCAACGGAATTCCAAACTCTCTCGTCAATGGATTTCAGGAATGCTTTCATCCTTACTTTCCAATAAGCATAGTTGTTTCCATCAAAGTGAGGTGGAACAACAAGAGAGTGTCCGTGTTCCACGACAACAGGGGTCAAGGATCAGCTAAAAGATCAAAGGATCAAAAAAAAAGCTACCCGCTCTGATACCACTTGTCAGTTCGTTTAGACCCTTTAAACCCAAACAGATTAACCTAGTGAATTAGCCAAGTGATTAACTTAGGTAATTTAATTAAATCTAGGTTAACACAAATAAGCAAAAACAGTAAAGCAGTGGAAAACAAATAACACAAAGATATGATGACCCAGGAAAACCAAACCGGTAAAAAACCCGGGGAGGATTTAACCTAGCCATCCTCAAGGTAAACTGAATCCACTATGAAAGAATCGAAGTTTACACAATAAGACTTAGACCACTAACATCCTATTGCTACCCAAGTGTAGGAAACTTACTACCACGACCACGTGACAGCTCCGAGATCCACGGACTCCTTCTTTCTTTGAATTCTTCAGCAAATCTACAAGCGCACCTGCTTGTATATCTTTGTGCTCTTTTGATTCTGCAACTGTATTGACTTACACAACTCTTGACATGAATCTCAAGTTTGTAAAACCTAAGTGTATGTGAAGGTAAACACCTCTAGATCTCACAAAGAGATTCACAAACACCGCATTCAGAACTCTAAAAACGTGGCTAGGGTTTTCCCTTATATACTTAGGGCAAAACATAAAACCCTATACATTAAATGCACTAGGGCTGAGTTGGAAAATTCTGCAGAAAAACGATCTGCCCGATTTTCGATCGATCGAGCCTAATTTTCGATCGATCGAGTCTAGCAGAAAGTGAACAGTAATTCTGCA
This sequence comes from Lithocarpus polystachyus, assembly GCA_033629205.1. Classification (NCBI taxonomy): domain Eukaryota; kingdom Viridiplantae; phylum Streptophyta; class Magnoliopsida; order Fagales; family Fagaceae; genus Lithocarpus; species Lithocarpus polystachyus. Next base: position 18,340,037 of record CM066169.1, read on the forward strand.
AAACAACTCGATTCCAACTTTACATAAAATCACATACTTTGAGCAAAGTCTAACACAAGACTAAACATTGTTTTGATCATGATTTGCCAACATACAAATTGAAGTTCTAATACATTAGTTCCTAATTCTTAGAACCTAACACTCTGTTTTTAGGTTTGCTTTAGCCTTAGTGATTTCTGATTTACTGATTTGAGGTTTCCGAGTTAGTGATTTGCGGTTTGGTTTTTTTTTTTAGAGAATCCGTGGGTTTTTGCTTCCTCTGTAATCTGTTGGGCTTGCCATGGGCTTGATGTTGGGCTTGTCGTCGGTTGTTTTGCTCTGTTACAATTTTTTTTTTTTCAGATTTTAGTTGAAAATTTTTTTGGGCCTTTTTTTTTTTTTTTTTGCTTGAAAGTAGAACAAATAATTTTTTTTTTTATAATTTGAGCGTGTTCCTTTTTTTTTTTAAGGGCAAACAAATAAAAAAATTTTAATTATTATATATAAATTTTTTTTTTCAAGTCAGGGTGTTCTTGGGAACACCCTGAGTATAGCATGGCGCTGCCACTGAGTAGGAACTAGGAACCAATGGCTTTGAAAATATTAATTAGTGATAGCCCAACAACAAAGACTCACTTGAGATTGTAAATAATAGAGAGAGCTTAAGAATGGAGGCTCAACTCAAGTTTATAAATAGTAACAAAGAAGGCTTGAAATGGAGAATCATTTTAAAGATGAAGGTGGTGAGTTAGATTAGAGGTATGTTCCTTGTTTGGTTTAAATGGTTGGTTGGACATGAAAAATAAAGTTATCAAGCTTATTAGTATTGAATATTGGTGGGCTTTTGATCTGGCAAAGATGTTATACTGAATAAAGGCTATATATATATATATATATATATATATATTGAAAATCATTCTACCTCATTTGGATTTCTTTTTAGTCATATTTTAATTAATTTTACTATTTCTTGCCGGTTGTTTTGAGTAAACGTTGTCCTTTTTCTCTTAACAGTGTCAATATATTTGGTGGAAATTAGAGAATCGTGATGCGGAACAATGGATGCTATGTAGTTGGGGCCAAAATGGCCAAATACCACCATTTTCAAAAATTTGTAGCAAAAAAGCACTGTTTCGGAACTAAATAGGGAAATATCACTTTTGTAGAACTCGAGTTTCAGAAACTCGAGTTCCAAATGGTACTCGAGTTTATGAAACTCAAGTTCCTCATCAGTTCTGCCACCGTAGCACTGCTGAGCTGGAATTTGTGTGATTAAAAAAAATAATGTGGTACTCAAGCTTGGTAAACTCGAGTTCTATGCAACACAGTACTCAAGTATACTAGGCTCTAGTACATATTATAAATAAAATTATGTTTATGTAAAAAAGCAAATTCGATTATCGTGAAATTTAAGCATGAAAAAGCATTCAAATTTGGCGTTTAAATTTAGAAAACACGATTTCAGCAGGTGTTTTATGAGAAAACAGTAAACAAATTTTTAAATAGTGAACAGAAAATAATTTACGCAGAAAAGAGAGTGAACAATTTTTTAAATAATGCTGAACAAAAAATAATTTTATTCAAAATCATAGAAATAGTTTTTGCAGAAAACAATGAACAATTTTTATGAGAAAACAATAAACAATTTTAATTAATGTAGAAATTAATTCATATTTTGAAATTAAAATCTCTATATTTTACAATGCTTTTATTTAAATAAATAAAAACATAAAAAAGCTACTTATTTTTTTGTTTATGTTTATTTGTCAATTATTCAAAAAAAAAAAGTTATAAGGAACTTGAGTTTACAAAACTCGAGTTCCTTACAAGGTACTCGAGTTTGGTGAGCTCAAGTACCGTAGAAATAAACATAAACATAATTTTATTTATGAAAGGTACTCGAGCCTGGTATACTCGAGTACTGTGTTGCGTGGAACTCGAATTTACCAAGCTCGAGTACCACATTATTTTTTTTAATTTCACAAATTCCAGCTCAGCAGTGCTACAGTGGCAGTACTGATGAGGAACTTGAGTTTCATAAACTCGAGTACCATTTGGAACTCGAGTTTCTAAAACTCAAGTTCTAGAAAAGTGGTATTTCCCTATTTAGTTTCGAAACAGTGCTTTTTTGCTACATTTTTTTGAAAATGGTGGTGTTAGGTTCTAAAGATTAGGAACTAATGTATTTAGAACTTCATTTTGTATGTTGGCAAACCATGATCAAAACAATGTTTAGTCGTGTGTTAGACTTGCTCAAAGTATGGGTCTTAATGTAAAGTTGGAATCGAGTTTTTATGCAGAATTACCTTTAACTTTCTGTATGATTCGATCGATCGAAAATTAGACTCGATCGATCGAAAATCGTGCAGAATGTTTTTCTGCAGAAAATTCCAACTCAGCCCAAGCCCGTTTTAATGTATAGGGTTTTATGTTTTGCCCTAAGTATATAAGGGAAAACCCTAGCCACGTTTTTATAGTTCTGTTTTGCTGTGTTTGTGAATCTCTTTGTGAGATATAGAGGTGTTTACCTTCACATACACTTAGGGTTTACAAACTTGAGATTTATGTCAAGAGTTGTGTAGATCATTACAGTTGCAGAATCAAGAAGAACACAAAGATATACAAGCAGGTGCGCTTGTGGATTTGCTAAAGAATTCCGGAAAGAAGGAGTCTGTGGATCTCGGAGCTATCATGAGGTCATGGTAGTAAGTTTCCTACACTTGGGTAGCAACAAGATGTTAGTGGTCTAAGTCTTGTCGTGTAAACTTCAATTCTTTCATAGTGGATTCAGTTTACCTTGAGGATAGCTAGGTCAAATCCTCCCCAGGTTTTTACTGGTGTGGTTTCCTGGGTCATCAGATTTTTGTGTTATTTATTTTCCGCTGCTTTGTTATTTTTGCTTATCTGTGTTAACCTAGTTTTAATTAAATTACCTAAGTTAATCACTTGGCTAATTCACTAGGTTAAATTGTTTGGGTTTAAGGGGTCTAAACGAACTGACAAGTGGTATCAGAGCGGGTAGCTTTTGTGTTTGATCCTTTGATCTTTTAAGCTGATCCTTGACCCCTGTTGTCATGGAACACGGACACTCTCTTGTTGTTCCACCTCACTTTGATGGAAACAACTATGCTTATTGGAAAGTAAGGATGAAAGCATTCTTGAAATCCATTGATGAGAGAGTTTGGAATTCCGTTGAATACGAATGGGAGAAGCCCACTACTCTTGTGAGTGAATGGCAAACTTCTCAAAAGGAGGCAGCCGCTTTTAATAGCAAAGCCATAAATGCTATTTTTAATGCTGTTTCCATGGAGGAATTTAAGAGAATCTCTAATGTTGAGGTTGCTCATACTGCTTGGAAAATCCTCCAGACTATGCATGAAGGCACGAAGGCAGTTAAAATTAATAAGTTGCAACAATTAACCTCTAGATTTGAAAGCATTAGAATGAATGATGATGAATTCTTTGATGAATTTTATGCTAAATTGAATGATATTGTTAATTCTGCTTATAATTTAGGTGAAATCTATGATCAACCTAAAATTGTTAGGAAGACTCTTAGATCTTTGACTGAGGATTTTAGACCCAAAGTGACTGCCATCACTGAGAGCAAGGATGTGGACTCCATCCCTGTGGATGAACTTGTAGGATCTCTTCAGTCCTATGAGTTAGACCTCCCCAAGACTAACAAATCCAAATCAATAGCTCTTAAGTCTGTTGATGATGTTGATGATGGTGGATTTGATGATGAACTCTCTGCTACAGAGATTGCCTATCTTGCCAAGAACTTTAGAAACTTTCTGAGGAATAATAACAGAAGGGCAAGAGGCAAGAACACTGTTGAACCTAGAAATTTTAGGAAGAATGAACCCACTAAGGTTAATAACATTGAAAAACCTAAGGAGAAAGTAGGTCAGTCTTCTAATAATTCTTTGGGACAACAATGTTATGGTTGTCAAGGGTATGGTCATTTAAAGTCTGAATGTCCTACTTATTTGAGGTCTAAGGGTAAGGCTATGGCTGTAACCCTTAGTGATGACGAAGTTTCCGACAATGAATCCGCTAGTGATGAGGATGGAAACTTCATTGCTTTCACTGCTACCACTGTAGTCAATGAAAGCATGTCTGTTGAAGAGAACCCTTCTGATGGGGAACTCTCTGAGGATGCAGATTTACAGGAAGCCTACAATAAACTTTGCAAAGTTGCTGCAAAGGATGCCATGAATGTTGAGTTAGGCTTGAAGAAAATTGCATCTTTAGAACTTGAAAAGAAAAATTTACTTGTTAAATTGTTTGATGCAAATGAGCTTTTGAATAATGTGAAAACTGAGAACATGCTCTTACTTGATAAAGTTAAATGTTTGGAACTTGATTTATCTGTTGCTAGAGAACAAACTAATAGGTCTGCAAGCTCCAAACTGGATCACATGTTGAGTATTCAAAAGTCTCCTTCTGATAAAACTGGTTTAGGTTATGAGGAAAGTATTTCTGTGCTTGAACCTTCTTCCACTAAATTTGTTCCTGCTTCTGAACCTCCTAAGAGTGAGATTGTTAAATCCTTGGTGAGTGAACCTGTCAAACCTGTTAATGTTACTCCACCTAGAAAGATTAGGGTTGATCTTCAAGCTTCTCATTCTAGAGCTTCTACTTCTACTAAGGGCAAATTGCATGATAAGCCTGCATGGGTTTGTCATTTTGTGGAAAACCTGGACACATTCGTCCAAATTGTTTTAAGTTGCAAGCTGCGAAGCGAGTAAATAAAACTAAAGTACCTGTGCCTCAAGCACATGATCCTATGGTACTTATTGGTGAATTGGTAAAGGCGTTAAACCTTTATTCCAATCCTGGAGTTGCTCAGAATTCTAATGTGAATCATAACTCCAATGCAAGAGTTGCATCTAAGAAGTCTTGGATGCAAAATGCTCAATCTAATTGAGTCTGTCTAACATGGTCCTTGTGCTTCATTGCTCAATCTTTTGTGACCTTTGTTTCTAGGATTTGCATTGCATTACATTCATGCATTTCATTCTAGGTTGTTTGTTTCATTATTTAATAAATAAAAATAAAAATAAATAAAAAAAAATTTTGCAAATTGTGTTTTGCTATTCTTCTTTGAATTTGAAAACAAGGTTGGTCAATCAAAATTACATGTAATAAGTATGTACCTTGTTTAGCTTTGATGCACTTATTTCTATTGCACTTTACTAGCTAAAGTCTTGTTGTGCATGTTGTGTGGGAAGATGCTATAATTGTTGATCACATGATCTTGATCTTGAAGTCTTATGTCTTTGATTGTCGGACTTGGTCTTATTGAGAAAGGCATAAATAACCATCTCACCACTGTTTATTAGCCAATCATGAACACCTTAGTGCATATCATAAGATTTTGTGCTCGAGAAAGTGTAGCACATGCACAAAAAGAACATAAGGTGTAGCCTCTAAATAAAATTGGTGTGTACATTATTGGGCTATAATAATCTCACAAATTCAAATAAAATTGGTGTGTACATTATCCCGGCTTTTATTAAGTTTCTAATCAATAAATTTGAATATTGGGGCAAATCAAGAAACTTACATGATTGCAAGCTTTTATTCTAGGAGATGTGGGAGTTATAGGATGTAACTCTTTAAGTAATAGTCTCTTTCATATTCATGTGATGGATTTTGTAGAAATTGTGATTGATCTCTATGTGTATATCACCTCACATGTTTCTCAAGCTTATGCTAGTTGCACACACTACACAAGCTATTCTTTGCTAGAATTGTGTACATGATATTGTGTGTGTTTTTGGCCTGACCAACCAAGTTTGAGAATTTTGGAAATTTGATGCAAAACATGTTTGATTGTTTGTTTTTTTTGGGGTATATTGAGAGAAAATTTTTGCTTTGAGAAATCTGGGTTGCATACATGTGTTTTTGGAAAACATCTCATCTCATACTCATGCATTTGATTTATAAAATCTGCTGCTTTGAGGAGTTTCTGATCTAAAATGTTTGGTTTTTCAAAATTATGATTTTTCCAGAATTTCGATCAATCGAAACTGATTTTCGACCGATCGAAAATGTTTTAAAATGCTCAGAAAACTCTCTGGTTTGATCGATCGATCCAAACTGATTTTGGATCAATCGAATAAGTTTTCGACCGATCGAATGTAATTTTCGATCGATCGAAAATCGTGCTGGATGTTTTTAAAAAGGAGCTTTTTCACGTGGCTTTTCACTTTTCAAACTTTTTCAAAAACTTCTTTTTCTCCCTACCAACCGGTCAAAGCTTTTCTTGGAAATTTTGTCGTTTTCCTCCGATTCTTTTGCACAATCTCTCTCTCCCAAGGCTGGTAAGACCTTTATACCCTTTCCTTTGCATTTATTTTTCGAATTTCATGCATTATTTTCATGCATTTTTGGGTATTTTCGACATTTAGGATTTTTGTCTTTTTGGGAATGTTTTTGAGTGTTTCTTTCTCAAATTTTTTATGGGTTTTTGTGGGGACACCTTACCTAAGCTCTACATGTGGTTTAATTTGATTATTTTGGTGTTTTGAGGAAAATTTGAAATTCTAGGGCTTGAAATTGAGCAAATTGGGGGTTTTGTTCAATTTGATTGAAATTGATGAAATTGGCTTGTTGGATTGATTAATTTGATCATTATATTGAGTTAATTGAATGTTGTATTGATCAATTTATCAATTTGTTGTGTTTTGAAAAATTAGGTTTTTCGAATTGGGTATTTTTTGATAAATATTGCTTGCTCAAGCCAATTTTGTTAATTTGGATCACAATTGAACATGTCACTGCATTAGTACATGCATCATGTTATGCTTATGCTCATGCATCATATAGAATTGATATATTCTATTTTTTTTTCTGCTGTGCTAACTTGCAGTCTGCCCTTGGTATTGTTTTTGCTCTTTTCTTTCTGTGTCTATCTTTTCCTTAGCACTATGCCTAGGAAAACTAGAGCCCATAGGACTTCTGATCCTTCTCCTTCTTTTGACACTGAGCGGTTCCCTAGTGAGTCAAACCAAGTCACCTATGAGGCTCTGAACCTTAGGCGTCAGATTTGGGCTGAGCGTAGGGTTATCTTAGATGAGTTGGATCCTGAGGTGCGTTATAACTTTTCACGTCAGGGTTGGTTACCTTTGCTCAAGTATGAGCATTCTCCTCCTCCTGCCACCTTGATTAGAGAGTTCTATTCGAACCTCTCTATTCATGTCTACGATAACGACACCTTAGTAAAGGTGTGGTTACGTGGTGTGGAGTATCGCATTACCCCTTCGGTAGTGTCTGATGCTCTTGGGGTGCCCATTGTGGACCATCCCATTTTTCCTTACGAGGAGTCTCCTCCCCTTGATGACGTCCTGTCATACATCACTAGGTCTTCTATCCAGTAGGGTTCTGATCCTCGGATTACTTCTGCTGAGCTGTCTGAGCTGCACTATCTTTTCTTTAGGATAGCGTGTCATTCTTTGTGGCCTATTTCGCATGTCCACACCATTCCTCTTGAGAGGTGTGTCTTTGTGTATGCCTTGGTCACTGATGCTCCTATCAGTTTTTCCGCATCTGTTCCTTCGTTCTTTGAACGAAGTTCATCGATCTAGTTCTACAGCTCATGCTTTGTTTTTCCCTGTTTTTATTCATAGGATTCTCATTTTTCTTGGTTTTGGTGAGTTTCCTGCTTCTGAGCCTGTACATGTTATCGCTCCTATTGGTGCTACCTTTTTGAGGCAAAGGGCTGCTCAACTTCGAGCTAGCTCTAAGCGTCCTAGGGTAGAGCCTTCTAGTGTCACTCCACCCCCTTCTTCTTCTACAGATACTCATGCAGCTGGGACTTCTTCTGATCCTGCTGTTGCTGCTGCTGCTGATGTTCCTCCACCATTTGATGAGGTTTCTGACCTTCGTCGGACTCTAGATACTGTCGTGACCGTTCAGGCGGCTCATGGTCAGCTTTTGGTGGACATCCTGGATGAGCTACGTGCGTTACGAGCGGATTTGGCGAGCTCTCGTCGATCTCATCCACCTTCTTTTGATGATGAGTGAGTGCCCTTTGGCAATTCGTCACAAAAAGGGGGAGTACTTAGTTCATTGTATCTAGGAGTTTTTTTGTGGAGATTTACATTTTAGGGGGAGTTTTTTGTTTACTTGGTAGTGATACTGCGGAGCTTGTGGAGTTATTAGATTGTATCTAGATGCTTCACTGTGTATTCTCATTTTTTTAGCTCTTGTTTAGGAGATTTATTTTGTTGAGATACATTTGTATGTATATGTTACTTATTTCACTATGCTACTACTCTGCTTATTGATTTATATTGATGATGTTATTCATGATATATGTCTTTATTTTGTGTCATGTGAAATCAAGAAATTTTTATTTATGTATTTCCTGTTTTTTTTTTCCACACATGCGTTTATGTGTTTGTTAAGTGTTACAGGAATATACAGGTTGCTTTCAGTCGAGCTGCTGTCTATTTTGCAACTGTTAGATAGTAGTTTAGGTTGAATTGTTAAGTGGCTATTTATTGTAATGGGCTATTTCAAATTGTAACTTTGAGCTTTTTGTTAAGTTTGTGTTTTGTCACGGATTGCCAAAGGGGGAGTTTGTTAAGTTCTAAAGATTAGGAACTAATGTATTTAGAACTTCATTTTGTATGTTGGCAAACCATGATCAAAACAATGTTTAGTCGTGTGTTAGACTTGCTCAAAGTATGGGTCTTAATGTAAAGTTGGAATCGAGTTTTTATGCAAAATTACCTTTAACTTTCTGTATGACTCGATCGATCGAAAATTAGACTCGATCGATCGAAAATCGTGCAGAACGTTTTTCTGCAGAAAATTCCAACTCAGCCCAAGCCCGTTTTAATGTATAGGGTTTTATGTTTTGCCCTAAGTATATAAGAGAAAACCCTAGCCACGTTTTTATAGTTCTGTTTTGCTGTGTTTGTGAATCTCTTTGTGAGATCTAGAGGTGTTTACCTTCACATACACTTAGGGTTTACAAACTTGAGATTTATATCAAGAGTTGTGTAGATCATTACAGTTGCAGAATCAAGAAGAACACAAAGATATACAAGCAGGTGCGCTTGTGGATTTGCTGAAGAATTCCGGAAAGAAGGAGTCCGTGGATCTCGGAGCTATCATGGGGTCATGGTAGTAAGTTTCCTACACTTGGGTAGCAACAAGATGTTAGTGGTCTAAGTCTTGTCGTGTAAACTTCAATTCTTTCATAGTGGATTCAGTTTACCTTGAGGATAGTTAGGTCAAATCCTCCCCAGGTTTTTACCGGTGTGGTTTCCTGGGTCATCAGATCTTTGTGTTATTTATTTTCCGCTACTTTGTTATTTTTGCTTATCTGTGTTAACCTAGTTTTAATTAAATTACCTAAGTTAATCACTTGGCTAATTCACTAGGTTAAACTGTTTGGGTTTAAGGGGTCTAAACGAACTGACAGGTGGTATTTGGCCATTTTGGCCATGTAGTTGGAATTTCATCTACTCAACTTTGTAAATAACAGTCTATATAATAGTATATTGTAAAATCTCTTTCTCACTGTTTCTTTATTCTTTTAATTTAAATTTATTCTCCTACCACTCTTTTTACATTTTATCAAAAATGAAAGGCTTGACCAATCTCATGTGTGGGCTCTTATCTTCAACCCACAAACAATTTCTTTAATCAGATTTATTCCGGTTCAGTCATGGAGTTCCTAGATTCTTTAACCAGTTGATCTTTTCACTTGTGGACTGAAACGTGCTTACGAGTTTTACTCTCGCATTCTGCAGCATCCTTTATGAGTTGTAGGGGAAAAGGGTTGATGCTTTTGTGGATTCAGGAAAGCTTTTCTTTTTTTGATACAAGATAGAATTTCTACTTTAACCTAATCTAAGGGTGGGTTCGTTTGGAAGGAAAATAGGGAGGATGGAAAATAGAGGATGGAAAACAGGGTGGAAAATGTCGTTTTCTACTGTTCGTTTAGAGAAGGAAAATAGGGAGGATGGAAAACTCGAGAGAAAGTTTTCTCTCCGAGCCCACTTTGTTTTTTCCTTCCAATCGGAAGGAAAATCTGGAGAGAAAAGTTTTATAGTAGCACTTTTACAAAAATATCCTCTTTCCACCTATTTTTTTCAACGTTTTTTTTTCTTTTTTTTTCTTTTTTTTTTCTTTTTCTTTCAACGTTGACCTGAGAAGTTTTTTTTATTTTTTATTTTTTTTCTTTTCAACATTAACAACAACGTTGACCTGAAAGTTTTTTTTTTCTTTTCTTTTTAACGTTACTGAATAGCGTTGGTTTCCTTTTTTTTTTTTTTTCCAACGTCACTGAACAACTATGTTTTTGTTTTTTTTTTTTTTTTCTTTTCTTTTCTTTTCAACTTTACTGAACAATGTTGTTGTTTTTTTTTTCTTTTCAACATTACTGAATGTTGTTTTTTTTTTTTCAACGTGATATGATCTAATTTTTACATTATAATAATATAAATTTATATATATGATGTGATAAATTTTATATTATTTAATTATTAAAAATAAATCTATTTCTTACATATTATGTAATAAGGGTATAATAGTCAATTTATATAAATTATATTTTCCATCCTTTCCTTTTTCTCTCCAACTGAACACAAAAGTTTTCCACCCTCCCACTTTTCCACTCCCCCAACCGAACACACAAGAGGGAAAACTAAATATTTTTCATCCTCCCACTTTTCCATCCTTCCACAATTTTCCATCCTCCCATTTTTTCACTCTACCAACCGAACGGACCCTAAGTGTATATGTGTGTGAAGTACCTCCTGGAGACTTGAACTCCGGCCTTTGCCCCCACACTCCACAAGCACTTATACTTGTGAAGTGACCACCGTACCAAGGGTGTGCAGTGGTCAGGAAAGCTTTTCTTAAAGTTTTCAACAACAGTGTGTAACAGTAAATATTCAAACATGTTTGAAGGTATATCTGTTTGTACCCAAGCATCATTGCTGTATATTCAGGAAAATGGTTTTTATTTTCTAAAGTAGGAGATATGATAAAGAATTGTAATTTACATGTTAACAACATAGTAATGAGATGAGGATGATATTGCCGAGTGTAAATGAGTAGGATGACTAGAATAGTTAGGCATAAGATCTATAAATATCTTATTCTACAAAGTTTCTAATATAAATGGCATTTTAATCTAATCAGTTGATAAGCTGATTTCAATGGATATAATGCTTATTAATGAACTTGTGGAACTAAAACTGAGTCAACCTTTTTCTCTTTTTAATATAAACTATTAAGTTGCCCATGCATCACACAGATAACGTTGTAATGTTTTATGTAAGATGATTTTGAAGAATGTTGTACATATATTATAACACAATTGTTATAGAGAAGTTCATAATAAGAAACAACAATTATAAATTGCACACACATATCCATTATAATTATTCACTTCAAGTAATGAGAAATTTAAAAAAAAAAATGTTGGAAAGAAATAATTTTAGTGATGGTATTAACTTGACATGTAATTTAATTTTAGAATAGATAAACTAAATGTTGTTGACGCCCCATTTAATAACCTGCATTTAACCTCACATGGAGGGTTAAAGGGAAATTTCACCTTGGAAAGAGGCATCTTAATTGTGACAATTAGATCCTTAATTTTATTTCGTTAAAATGATCTTGATATTGTAACGATTAAATTGACTGGTCATAAGCTCTAATTGGACCATAAGATTGAAAGTTATCGTTAAATCAAGTTTTAATAGCCAAGATGCACTATCACAAATTAAGTCCGACTATATGTGAATATGAACAATTGATTCCAATTTTTTATAATTATAATCAATTTAAGATTAATGATATGTCATAATTTGATTGGCTAGGACTATCTCTTATGATTAGGTTGCACACACTTAATTAATTAGATAGTTAAACATTAACTATTTAATGAGTAATTTGTGTAATTATCTTTTTAATTAGGTAAATTTGGAACTAATTAATTCTGAAATAGAAGTGATTGGAGCCTATTAATGTTAATTGGAAACTAATTTGCGACTTATTAATGTTAATTGTGCTGAAATTATTTTCTAGCAAATGACCTCTGTTCACCATTTCGTTGATATCTCTCAGAATATTTTGAATATGTGAGTGAGGTTAATTTTTCCAGAAACTAGCCATCCGAAGCTTCAATTTGAGCACAAGAGCGAGACAATTCCAGTCAAAATTGAGTAAGATATGAATTTTTGAATTTGGCTCTGCGAGCTATCACAATAGGTACGGGAAAACCGAATTCTGCTTACTCATCACTTTCACCAATCTCTACAATTAATGCACCAGTTTTCTCCAAAGTCTAAAATAGAGTCTAGGTTCATGATTCTTTTTTATCATTTGTCAATCCTCACTAAATGACCTTCCATTCATATTCTTTCCACTACTACTATATAAACCTCCCCCCTCCTCCATTCCAAGACAAAAAAAAAAAAAAAAAAAAAAAAAAAAAAAAAAAACCTCCTCTCTTGACTTGTACTGAAGTAGAGCAATCTTGTCATATCTTGGTTTTCTTAAGACTCAAGGAATTGAGTGACCCTCACTCTCCCTCTCCTAGCTCTTCTTTTCTACTCTACCCTTAGGACTTCCACCAAGAATCTCCTCCTCCACTATGTTGATTTTGCATGAAGGCATAATCTATTTCTCTAACTTGTTTTTTATGTTGTCATGATAAAAATTTAAGATAAAAGCATGATAGTAATTATTTAAATTTCTTGAATATGTTTGAATGTTCCTAAATGTTCATATGTGTTCTCCACATGTTCTTGGTTGTTCTCCACATCCAAAATATGAAAAACATGTTAGTTTCATAATTCTCTCAAATCCTTGAATCTAGGATATCACCATTCACATACATTTACTAGAATTTATTCTTCAATCCAAATGCAATACTTAATAAATTGAATTAGGGTATCATATGCACACACATTAAATTCAACATGCAAATTGATTAATAACATATTAGATAATATGATATGAATGTTGGCCACCATAGTCTAGAAGACTGATTTAACTGAGCAAGATTAGTGTCTAACACCTTCCCATCTTGTAACATAACTTCTGAGCTTAAATCAAGGGTTGATAAATTAATGCTTATCCATATAATTTTCAATTTCTAAATTGTAACTAGGAAACAAAGCCATGTATTTTATCTTTGATTATATCTAGGACCAATGCCATGTAATTTCTTATGATCAATGTAAATTTATTTGCAAATCAATAAAATGAGGAATTTTTCAATTTTAGTTTTCTTATTTATTCCAATAATTAAATAAGTGGCGACTTCATTGTAAAACCCTTAATTTAAAGGGAAAAATATAATTAGTCGAACCTCTATTTTGAAAGGCAATAATACAACTCCACCCATTCATGTTGGTTTGGCCCAACACCCAAAAAAGGGGCCGGGGGCGCGGTCTCTCACAAAAGTGTAAATTAGGACATGCTTGAGATGAGTGCAACAAAGTGTGTAATCTCTATTATTGTTAGCTGCCATAGCTGGCACACATTCAAGCATGCACACATATATTGAAACAAACATATCTATTTATGAAATGTTCAAATGACACTATTAGCCTACTGCGGCAAGAAATACATTCTCTCTAAACTGAAAACAACACGTACTCTCAAGTCTAGCAACACATGAAATGCCCCCAACAAATTGGAAACTTTATGTAGATGCAGTATCAAGGTCAGGAGTAGCATCTTTAATGTTCCCTGATATCTAATATCTAAAGACAAAGGTGAATAAAGAATATTAGAATAGATCAACTACATGTTGGACATAAGTAATCACATGTCAAGTTAATACCATTATTAAATTCAAAGCAATTGCAATATTAAACTCTACTCATCAATGCCTCTCAAAGGCAAATACAAAGCGAAAACGTAAAAGTAGAAAGACATTCAAATACAGGCGAATTAAGAAATAAGAAAGTACTTTTCAGCTAGACAAAAGCTATGTCAGTGATCAGAAGACTCTCATTACACTTTTGCTTATGCCTCCAATAATGTGAAAAATATATGTTGTACCCGGCATATATGCAGGGTACACCATATAACTGATGAGCCTAGTAAGAGCATTCTTATCATGAATGTCAAAAAATATAGCATTTAGCCTCTCAAATCTTATTTTTATAACATATACCACGCCACTTTACAATACAACCCATATCAAAACTTCTATTTTTTTTACCATTTCATTTAAATATTGTTTCTTTATTATTTTTCAATAATTTTTTTTATTTTTCCTCTCTCCTCTGTCTCTCTCTTTCTCACAGCACCGCCAGCGCCACATTACCACATCCACTCACCACCACCACCACTGGTATAACAAAACCCAACAGACACCACACCCAACAACCAATAGCCACCTCACCCAGCAGCCAACAACCACCACAAACCCATCACCCACAAACCCACCACCCACAAACCCACCACAAACCACCATAGCACAGCCATAGCCACCATCACTGGCAGCACCCACAACCTCTGCAAATCGTGATTCCCACCACCCAAAACCAAATCAAAAACTCAACAAACCAACATCAAAACCACCAATCAAACCCAGTACCACCACAAATCACAAACCCATGTTAGAAATCACAGACCCAAAATTAGAAAGAGCATATTTTTGAAATTTCTCACCCAAAATCAAATCACAAAACCTAGCCACACTTGTCGAAACCCAGCCATGCTCACGGAACCACCACAACCCAACCAGCCCAATCAACAGCAGAGACCCACAAACCACAAACTTGACCTCATCTTCTACAAGGTTTCGCCGAACCACTACCACCATGGTTTTCAGTTGTGGATGCCGGTGAATGAAGAAAAGAGAAAGAAAAGAGAAAAGAAGTGAGACCAGTGAGAGAAGGAAAGAAGAAATGAGAGAAAAAGACACCGGTGAGAGAAAAAGAAAGAAGAGTATAGGGAGAGAGATGAGAGAGCAATAAAAAAAAAAAAAATTTATAGGATTTGAGCTACAGTGCGCTCTTATTTTTGAGAGCGCACTGTAGCAAGATTGCAAAAATTTTAAGATATAGGATGTTTGATGGAGTAGCATTTTGTGGGTTTAGATGCTAAAAAATAACATTTATAGCATTTACAACCTTTGTTGAGAATGCTCTAAGGATATCAAATTAGACACACACATAGAGGGATGAGGGCATCATTACTTTCGGCTATTTGTTAAGTTATAATTTTTAAGGCATCATCATATTTCACAACTTTCACCAAATTCTTTTTGGCCATCATTAGTTCAACTTTTTGGTATCTTCAACTCGAAGCATAGAATTTCATTTAGATGCCTTATTATTGGTCCTTGTCACAAAAATCTAATCCCTGTAGCCTAAATGTCTCCTCTACTTTCCAAAATAAATAACATATGGACACTATAGAGGGACATCACAAACCTCTTACATATGCAAGTTAAATTTAAATCAGACTACATACATTCCAACTCTGATCAAGCAACTCGGAGGCAGAAATAACATTAGAGTCATATATTTTACAAAAATATTTTATATTGACAATTCAAAAAACTATGTTAAGAGCCTAAGACCAAGTACTTAATTTCTACAAAATAAAATAGCTTCCACCTAATGCAATAGATAACATGGGTTGAGGGATTGCAAAAGGATTTTCATATTGGTTATTTCTAAGACAATCGGGAAAAAAACATTAAAACTGGGGAAGGGGGAAACAGCCTTACCAAGTTGAGTCTTAGCTTTTCTTGCCTGCGTTCCTACTTTCACATAAAAATTATTAAAAAAAAGGGAAAAATCTTTAATAAAAGTACATTATAAAAAAATAAAATCTAAAATAAATTGATACAAAATTGGAGGAAGAAAACCACATACTAATTTATTGGCCATATTTATTGTAGGAAGAAGATGTATACATGCCCACGTATTAGACCTGCAAAATGGACATTTTACAAATTCAGATTCTAGAAAAAGAAGAAAACACTCAGGTATTTTATCAAACAATTTTCATGCATGTAACAAAAAGTTTCGTTAGTTCAGTCCACTCTAGCAATTTTTTTGAGAAAAGGGGTGGTTGGCAGAGGGACACAAAATAATAAAACCTTTATTTAGAAGGTCAAATCGTGGTGACCAAATCATGCTCCGATAGGGTTAGACAGAGGTAGGGAAAAATAGTTCCGAGAAGGAGATAGAATGTTCCAAACTGAATGGCATTGAAGGAGGAATAAAGCGCCTAAGTGAGATTTATAATTGGCTGAAAGGATGAGCATTGAAGTCCAAAAGATTGAAATCTCTTAAGCTTCCACATTTATCACTTCAAGTAATCACTAA
Organism: Lithocarpus polystachyus; assembly: GCA_033629205.1. NCBI lineage: Eukaryota > Viridiplantae > Streptophyta > Magnoliopsida > Fagales > Fagaceae > Lithocarpus > Lithocarpus polystachyus. The sequence continues at coordinate 18,356,347 of CM066169.1, forward strand.
ATCTGGATTGAAAACCTCTGTTTTCAAAGAAGTTGAAGAGCTCACAATCTTTGCTTCCATCTACACGTGGGGAGGCTTGGGCTTTTCAAATAATCTGTAATGTAGTAAGTGGGGTTGGGCGAGGGAATGTGCAGAATAGCAATGTTTAGGAGAGCAATATAGTAAGTTAGCAACAAAAAAATTTGATTAAGTAAAGTAGCATCTCAAGTTTTAGGAACTCGAGATCCAAATTAAAACTCGAGTTACAGAGACTCGCTTTGCAAGCCTTTGGACTGATGAGGTGGACGGAAAATGCCACGCAGATCTCGAGTATAAGAGACTCGATTTCTAAAAAAAAAAAAACCAAAGAACTTGAAAAACTTCAGAACTGAAGAAGAACGACGAAGAGGACGAAGAACAGTGGGACGATCCGGGACGATCTGAACGACGATGACGAAGAGAGGAGATCCGGGACGATACAGTGGGACGATCCGGGACGATCTGAACGACGATGACGAAGAGAGGAGATCCGATACAATGGGACGATCAGGGACGATCTGAACGACGATGACGAAGAGAGGAGATCCGGGACTATCTGAACGACGAAGAGGACGAAGAACAGTGGGATGATCTGGGGCGATCTGAACGACGACGACGAAGAGAGGAGATCCGGGACGATCTGAACGACGACGACGACGAAGAGAGAAGGGCGATCTGAACGACAACGACGAAGAGAAGAGGACAATCTGAACGACGAAGAGAGGAAGAGAGGCCGATTCCGATCATCACTCTTCTTTTCTTTTTCTTCTCTGTGGATCTCTTCGTGGCCCAGCAATGTCTGGAACTCGAGTCTTAGAGACTCGAGTTCTTCTTCTTTTTTTCTTTGATCTCTCCATTTTGTTGGAATGTCTGGAACTCGAGTCTTAGAGACTCGAGTTCCACGTGGACTTTCTCTCCACATCATTTACTCAAAAGTCTGGAACTCGAGTTTTTAAAACTCGATTTGCTATTGAAATCGAGTTTTAAAAACTCGAGATGCTATTTTTACACATACTTTCACAACCGAGCAATTAACTTTATTGTTAGCACAATAAAGTTATTTGGAAAAAAAATTCAGGGTTGGGCTTTTGCAAACCTTATGGGTTGCCCATTTTTTGGAGAACAGTGAAAAGAACTTAAAGAGAAGAAGTTAATGCAAAGGCTAAATACAAGATTAAAGTGTTATATGACAGGACTTCATGCTCTTATGGTGGGTATGTTAAAAGACATGAAGAAGAGAGAAATATGTGGTGCAAGCTTAGGCAATTAATGAGAAATGAATGAGATAATAGTTAAAAAAAGTTAATGTGAACTTTTTTGTAATAGTAAAAATAACCTAATAAAAAGAGGTAAAAAAATGTAAAATTAAATCGTCAAATGGTAGGACCTCATGCACTCCCGCATGAGGTCTCTGCTTTTATATATACTAGTCGTAGACTCACGCGATGCGTGAGAATATATAATTATTTTGTAATATTCTATAATCTATACTTTATTCTCTAAAATTTATTGAAGATAATATGGTCACCTCAAAAATTGTAGTTGTTTTGTCTTCATTGGATCACATCAACTATATCATAATGTGTTAAATAAGGAAAAAAAAAACAGCAAAATCCAAAATTTTAAACTCGCAGTATAGTAGTATTGTTAAGTTTTGTCTAATACTCATGTACACAGTATTCTAGATATTCAAGAGGAGAAAATTCTAAAAAGTAAATCAAGTTGTTGAAAAAAATAGCATAATCCAAAATCTAAAATTAAAACCCAACTATTGTTCATAAGTACAATATTATAGATAGGTATTCAAGAATCAAGAACCAATTAGTTTTTCCATCCACACAATAATTAGCTTAAAGCTAGATACTAATGGAATTTAAAAAGAATTTAGTTATTTGAATTTTCTCACTCCTAAAATCCCAAACAATTTCTCAAAAGCTAAACAATCCACAAAATTGTTTGTCAAAACCAAACAAGCCAACTAAGGTTCAAAACACAAAAATTCCAGCCACAACACAATAGCCTACTTAAGTTGATGTACTTTGAACTTTGAAGAATCTATGTTTCCTTTAAAAAATTAAGATTAAAAAAAAAAAATTTAAACTGTTACACCCCAAGTTCCATACAACAAAAAAAAAATAAAAAAATAAGATTCAAACACTCTCTCTTTTCTCTTCCATTTTCCTGCAATTTCTAGGACACCAAACGGTCCAATTAAACAATAAACAACAAATGATTAATATAAGGAAAGGGAAATCTAATATAGCTATTGTATATTGAACCATAAAAAACAAATTATCAAGTACCACCCAAAAAAAACAACAAATTTATTCTCCTTTGCTTCAAAAGGATCTAAGAAAAAATGGTTACCAATTGATTGGTATGACCTTAAAAGAATAAAAAGCTTTTAGTGATTGAGAGACTTGATCGTTGACATCTGTCGATGAATTGACAAACAGAATAGAGATAAAAATGAAATTTAGCTCATCATATAAAACGGTAGGAAAAAGAGACAATAGCAATTTCTCTTTGATGAAAATGAATAACACTCTTACTATAAAACGAAGACCAAAACAAAAACATCACATTGAAGCTAATTATCAAACAGAAAAACATTATAGTAAACATGTTGAGAGTAACACTCTTGTAGTCTAGAGAAGGGCAACCATAAAGCAATTTACAACAAACATAATCAGATGGCCAACTCAAATCAATTTTGAAAAAGAAAAAATATATGTGAATATTTTTGAGACTGAAAACTTAAACTCATTCATCAGGAAATCCCAAAATTGAATTATATTCTACTTTTTTTTTTCCTAATAATGAGACAAAAATAAATAAATAAAAATAATAATAATACAAATAACAAAACTCATTTTGAGTTCATACCCTTTGGACCTAGGCAACTAATGCTCGCCTCTCATGTACTTCAGTTTTGTTTGCAAGCTCTAGAGTTACTCTCTATCTCTTGCATTCATTTGATTGGGTTTTGGCAGGCAGACTTGAGTCATGACCAAAAGAATGGCTAAAACACTCAAGAAACTATTCCATTGAAGGCCATGCCAATCAATTTGTGGAGAGAGAATAAATGGAAGTTTATAAAGAAAAAAAAATGAGAGGTAAGGAGGTGAAGTGATTGCAATTTATTGATGACCGCCCAAATTCCATATAATAGCAGCATTTGAAGAGTTTGGGTTAATGGAGAAACACATGATAGAGTTGGAGATAAAGTACCACCTAAATTTAAAGAGATGCTCAATAAATATCAACCTGTAAATCAAAAAGTAAAAACTAAAGAAAGAAAAGAAATTATAAGATGGCGCTGATGTGGCTTAAGTGGAGCGTAGTAACAATAAATGTTACGCTTTAACTTTTAGATATATATATATATATATATATATATATATATAGAGACTAGTCGCTAACCCGTGCGATGCACGAAATAGCCATCGAATGAGTTTTAGGGGGAGGGGGGGAAGCAATGTTATTTTTTTTATGAGAACAACATTGTTATTTTATATATTAATTTTTTGTGAGAAGGAATAAAAGATATAATGTTGCGTATTTAGTTTAATTTGTATTGTATATATCAGTATATACAAGATAGGTCATAATATAAATATCAAAAAATGATTATTGAAAGGTCATAACCATTCAAATTGATATACCAAAAAGTGTCTATTAAACGAAAATGTGCATATTGACTGAAAAGGTACCTGTTGATTGAAAAGATGCCTCTTGATTGAAAAGATGCCTATTTGTTAGGGACATATTTATGTAATTAACTAATCCTTTAACATAACGCACCTTACTTGTAATTGGATAGATCTAGGATAGGTTTAGTACTTCAAAAAACAAGTGTTCAAGTTAAGTATTGAAGTCATGCAAGTCTGACCAAGAAACAAGTGAAGGAAATGTTGTTCATTAAAGCTCGACGAAAATCTTGACAGAATCCTTTCTATTGAAATTAAATGTTGAAGCTCAACATAAGCTGTATATGTCGAGAATTATGAATCAGATTTTCCAGACCTGATTATACGCATATTTTAATATATTTGTGTAGGATTTATTTTCTCACAACCTTAAACATATATAAGGCTTATTTTAAAGGCTATCGCATTATGCACAACATATGCACAAACTATGCAAAGTGTATGCCAAGAGAATACAAGCATATCGTGACATAGTTCATCATTCTCTCTGTAGAAACTACTGCGTTTTTACGCTAAGGGTTTTGTGACCAAGGAGCTTCCTAATCTTCATTGTTGATGAACTGAAGAACTTTGTAGCTAACAATTTTCTTCAAGTTGGTGAGTTAGTCACGTACTGGGATCCTTGCATCATTGGTTAGTCACGTACTGGGATTCGTGCATTGAACAGAGAAATTACTGCTACAATACAAGTCCAATTAGGTATTAGTGTAAGGGTTCAACTATAGGTTGGTATTTGGAGGTAGGCCATAAGGTATTTGGAGTGGTGACCCTAAATTCACCCGATGAAGTTTTGCCTCGGTAGTTTTCTCCATTCATAAACAAATCACCTGTGTCAAATTTATTTTCCTTTACATTTAGTTATTTGGTGATTTGTTTGTGCTACCACGCTATTGCATGTAATTTGACTAATTAATTAATTTGGTTAATTAATTAATTTGCAAGGGGTCAATACATTTTTAACCCAACACCATTGAATTAAAAAGGGTCTATTGAAAGATAATATACATATTGACCAAAAATGTACCTATTGAATGAAAATGCGTCTATTAACCGAAAATGTGCATATTGAATGAATGAATTTGTAAAAGGGTCATAATCCTTTGGGTATAAATAGTATTTCATATTTATTTGGTAACTTCTTCTATTTTATCTTTCTTAGAACCACAAGAAACTTGTGGGTCTTCTTTAAAATTACTATTTGTAAGTCAGTTTTTTTTTTTTTTTTGGTTAAAGAATTAAAATATGTAAATTGCTGTTTTTCCGTCATCTCTAAAAAACGTAGAGAATTCTGCAACTTTGTATCCCCTAGGAAACTCTACACACGGGCCTGTTATATCTGCGAAATGCAGGGCCATTTTTATCAAGATAATCTAGTATTTGATCGACCCTATATCTATATCTATCATTAGCATTGACACCTTCTAGCTAGTGGCCTAATTGGATCGTTGTAATGATGCCTTTCTCCATATGGTTTGAATCCTACTCTTCCATTATGTTGGCCATTCCTATCATAGCCAAACCTATTGTTTTCATTCCTGTCTTCTACGTGGGTGTCTACCTCCACCTTCATTCCTAAAGCCATTATTCCTTGGAAAAACTACGTGACCTCACTGTTTCATTTCTGGTCCTTCCCCTCCGCCATTTTCATATTCATTGGCAAATGGGGTGTGCAAATTAACGCTCCTTCTTTATACACCTTATGAATGTTATTTCTCATTCTCTTCCCTATGTCTTATTGAATGCTTTTCTTTTTAATGACAATTTTTTTTTTTTAATATATACATCTTATGTGAAAATGTGAGTAAATATTGAAACTTAAAGGGCAAAATGAAAACGCACAAATGTTTGGTGTTTTTAAATGTTAATGTGATATAAATTTATGTAGCCACATGGCGTAATGAGGCGCGATTAACAAAGAGTCAAACGTTTCGATTATTAGTTATTTTTCATATTCATTGGCAAATGGGTGTGCAAACGCTCCCCTTTATACACCTTACGAATGTTATTTCTCATTCTCTTCTCTATTTCTTATCAAATGCTTTTCTTTTTAATGACAATTTTTTTTAATATATACATCTTACGTGAAAATGTGAGTAAATACTGAAACTTAAAGGGCAAAATGAAGAGGCACAAATGTTTGGTGTTTTTAAATGTTAATGTGATATAAATTTATGTAGCCACGTGGCGTAATGAGGCGCAGTCAACAAAAAGTCAAACATTTCAACTATTAGTTATTACTAGTATTATGCTCATGCGATGCACCGCTTAATAAAATAATTTTATATAAATTTTAAAATAGAAATTTTTTTGATAATATAATTAAATTTAATAACAAATAAAATAGTAAAAATATTTTAAAGATTATGGCAAGTTTTAAATTTCTAAAAGTTTTTAGTAGTAAACGGGCCGGGCTTTGCACGGTTTTGGTCATAAACTTATAACATAAATAATTTTATTGAGAAACACTAATTAATGATTGAAGAGAAATGTTATACTCGGTCGGACTAAGATATAACTTTAACTTATTCAAATAACAATTAAGGTGAAGTAGAGTGAGGAATAACAAATAATAATTATAACATACCAACATAATAACATTTATATTTAATTATAATGAAGTGCTTGCATCACAAAGTGTCTAATTAATATTAACACTAAACAAATAATAATTACAAACAATATTAATTTCTAAACATTAAAAAAAAATCTGGAATTAGAGTTAAAAGTAAAGATACTCACATGAAAATTGAATTAAATTTGATAGCATGGGAGGCAACGAAGTCATGGAGATTTTTGAAGACCATAATAAGCATATAAATTAGAACAAAGTTAACAAAAATAACTTTAAAAAAAAAAAAAAAAGGAAACCTGCACACAAAACATATTCAATTTGATGAAAAAAAAAAATAAAGAAGGGAATTTTATGAAAAAACAAAAAGAAGAAGGCAAATATATACATGCAAGTTTCATAGTTAAGGTAAGTATGAGAAGGAAAGAAATATATCAAACCGTATATATACCCTTACTTTTATATTAGATAATTTAAAATTTTGAAGAAGTTGATAATTTGGTATGAAAATAAAGAAAGAAGAGTTTACGTAATTAAGAAGTTTATGTTAATTACATATTAGGTTTTTTTTTTTTTTTTGTTTACTTTATCCCATAAAAATAGTTAATGTTATTAGATTTTTTTTTTTTTTAGTTTAAGTTAAAGTTAATAAATATTAGCTTTTTTTTTTGTTATTTATTCCAAAAGAAAAAAAATTTGAGAAGAAAAAAATAATACTTTTAAATTTGTTACTTTATTATTAGGAAAAAGATGATGTGGGATAAATGTTTATCCCAAAAAAAAAAAAATATTAACATAAGCTAGTAAAATTGTTACTTTATAAAATTTGTTTAAAAAATAGAAAAAAAGAAGAAGTTCATTAGAACACTTATTGTTACTTTATCCAAAGAAGTTGATAAAGATCAAAAACTTTTTGTTTTTATCTAAAAACTTGAGTAAAGGAATTTATTGAAAAATCTAAAAATCTAAAAAAAAAAAAATTCTGCAATTTGGTGAAGCCACTTGGCACAACCATGGTTTCTAAGCCCAACTTTTATTATATAATATATGATATATATATATATATATATATATATATATATATTTATTGTGATGATATACACACATACGCACATATGATAGCATTGACACCTTCTAGTGGCCTAAGTGGATCGTTGTAATGATGCCTTGCTCCATATGGTTTGCACCCTACTCAGCCATATTGTTGGCCATTCCTATCATGGCCAAACCTATTGTTTTCATTCCTGTCTTCTACGTGGGTGTCTTACCTCCACCTTAATTCCTAAGGCCATTATTCCTTGGACTAGCTGATAGTGGTCGTTGGTTGATTTCATAGTTGAACTCTTAACTTTTCTCTGCATGAATGGAGTATTCCGTTCCTTTCTTTTACTCCGCTGTAAGTCCCTCCATTTCCTCCAATTGCATTATGACATAGCATTCCTGCACTATCCGTTATCTCAATTCAATTGAGACATATGTTTCATCATACAATTAACTGTTCCTCAAAAATGATAATAATTAACTGGTAATTCTAATGACGTATAATTCATCATACTTAACCGTGCATCAAAAAATTACACTTTACTGGTTATTCTAATTAAGAAAAATATACAGAATCTTTCCATGAAGCTCACTCACCTACCATAACAGTGTCCTACTACCTTTCTTAATTTCCAATGCTTATAAATACCATGGCCTTGAAGGCGTTCTACGTCGTGCCCAAGAAGTTCAAGGAGAACAAATCCCATCATATCATTCAAAACTTAGTCGTTCTTGAACTAGCAAAAACATGTCTATCCCAATCTCAGGGGCTCCATCCCAAATCGCGAAATCAGAGGTGATTCGCCAGACTGCAAATTTCCATCCAAGCATTTGGGGTGACCGCTTCATCAACAACACTTCCAGGGACAAGGTAATTAACGTGATTATTTGCCATTCTAGTTTGTAAAGATTATACAGTAAAATTTATAATATTTTTTTGCATTTTTTGTTACAATATAATTGTTTGCTCATGCAATTCATGGTGTAGGATATTCATAGCCATAAAGTACGTGAAGTTGAAGAGCTAAAAGAAGAGGTAAGAAGGGAGGTCTTTGCCTCTGCCGGTCATCTTTCACAACAGCTGGGCTTAATTGATGCAATCCAGCGCCTAGGCATAGCTTACAACTTTGAAACAGAAATCGAAAAAGCTCTAGAACATATATATGCTACTTATGATGACAATAATGATGTTGACGAAGATCTCTACAGTGTTTCCCTTCGTTTTCGACTACTACGTCAAGAAGGATTTAAGGTTTCATGTGGTAAGACCTGAGTATGATTTTCTTCAAATATGCCCCACATTTCTTTGGGGATGTGTGAGTTGGTACTTTGTGATTATTCATTAAAAACGTTTTGCGATTATTAAACAGATGTGTTCAACAAGTTCAAAGACGAAGATGGTCAATTCAAGGAAAGCTTGATGAGCAACATTGAAGGCATGCTAGCCTTTTATGAAGCTACACATTTGAGGGTGCATGGAGAAGACATTCTTGATGAGGCCCTTGAGTTCACCACCACTAACCTGAAGTCCACAGCATCCCCTATAAACAATCCATTGGCAGCACAAATAACTCGTGCCCTAAAGCAGCCCTTGCACAAGGGCATACCACCGGTAGAGGCACGGCGATACATTTCAGTCTATGAACAGGATGCTTCACATAACAAAGATTTGCTCAATCTTTCAAAATTAGATTTTAACCTGGTGCAGTCATTGCAAAAAGAGGAAGTTGGTTATATCACTAGGTAATTAGTTCTAAACCCATACAGTAAAATAACAAAGTACATATATTTTTTGGTTACTTGCAAACAATCAATATTAATTGACCTATTCAAATTGTAGGTGATGGAAAGATTTAGATTTTGTGACGAAGCTACCTTTTGTAAGAGATAGAGTTGTCGAGTGCTACTTTTGGGCAATGTCGGTCTACTTTGAGCCCCAATACTCACTTGCTAGAAAAATACTAACCAAAGTTGTTGCCATGACATCTGTTGTAGATGATATATATGATGCATATGGAACACTTGATGAACTTGAGCCCTTCACTAAAGCGATTGAGAGGTTTATCAATAGAATTAACTAATATATATTTAGACTCTGATATTTATACATATAGCTTCAGTCTAACTTCGGTTGGTACATGATATTTTCAGGTGGGATATTAGTAGTATAGACCAACTTCCCGATTACATGCAAATTTGCTATCGTGCACTCCTAAATGTTTTTGAAGCAGCTGATGAAGAGTTGGCCAAGCAGGGAAGATCATACCGTGTTAGCTACGCAAAAGACACAGTACGTACACAGGGACGGAGCTACTCTTTGACCAGGGGGGGCCATGGCCCCCCCCTGATTTTGAGAAAAAAATTTCTACAGGTATATTTAATTTTCAATTAACCCCCCCACCCCCCCACCCCCAAAAAAAAAAAAAAACACTTGGTCATCATTGGTCTCTCTTTGCTTATTATCAGCTCACTCCTAGCATTTTGGACCCAAATAAATTTATGGTTGCCCACTCTGTGAACACTGCACATGCTGCAGTTCATCTCTGTTTAAAACAGAGGAGAAAAAAATATGAAGGATCTGAGTTTGACTAAAATAATCAAGAGCCACAGTGAGAGAAAGGAAGGTGAGAACAATATGAAAAACATGATTTAACAAAAACATAGAAAAAAAAAAAAAAAAAAAAAAAAGACGAAGAAGAAGATTATTAGAAGGCGCACTGATGAAGAAGAGCAAGCAGATATCAGAAACTAAGAAAAGTAACCTTGTTTAAAGACCAGATGTGAGGTAAACAGTAAAAACAAGAATGGGTGGGATTGGGAATAGAGAAAGTGATTTATTTATAGTTTACAAAATACCCTCTATGTTTGTTTATTTACAAAATGCCACAATTGCTTTATTTTTATTAGCAATCTAATCAATTTATTTTATTTTTGTAAAACGATATATTAAATTCATTATAAATTATACTTTCATTTAGTTTAATAGTAGTGTGTGTCGTGTGGGTGTGTGTATTAATATATATATATATATATATATATATATTTTTTTTTTTTTGATGTTAACTGCGAAACAGTGTATCAGTACACAAATACCAAAGTATTTCATTCCAATAGTCAATTTAAAATAGAATTCAAAATCTTGATCTCTATTCCAAAAATTGTTGATATTTTAATTCCATAAAATATTGATACTTCAGTTTTCAAAATTCTTAAGCAAAATTATTAAAAGTTGATTAACAGGTGAGTTTTGTTCAATACTCTAGCCCCCCCTCACTCAAATTCCTGGCTCCGTCCCTGTACGTACACGAAGTCTACCAAATCAACTTTTCATGCCATCCAACTTTTTAATGCTCTCCTAAGTATGAATTTTTCATGAATGTTTTCAACGTATGTTATCTTAGATGAAACTTTTAGTTCGGGCCTACTTTGAAGAAGCCAAATGGTTCTTCCAAAATTATATACCAACAATGGAGGAGTACATGAATCTCGCTTTAAGAACCTCTACTTACCCTATGCTCACAACTGTGTCTTTCCTTGGCATGGGTGACATCGTTACAAAAGAGGCCTTTGATTGGATCTTTAGCACCCCCAAGATTATTACTGCTTCATATCTAATTGGTAGGCTGATGAATGACACAAGGACACACAAGGTATGCAACCAAAAAAAAATCTTACCAAATTTTAAAAGCTAGCTAGTGTAAAAAGTCTATTTCATATATATTACCAAATTTCTGCTTATCCTTTTGGAAAGCTTTGTATGTAGTTTGAGCAAGAGAGAGGGCATGTTGCCTCTGCAATCGAATGCTACATGAAGCAACATGGTGTCTCAGAGCAAGTAGTTCATGACAAATTGCACGAGCAAGTTGTTGATGCATGGAAGGACATTAATGAGGAGTGTTTAAGGCCTACTGCTTTTCCCATGCCTCTCCTTATGCGTGTTCTTAATCTTACACGAGCGGTTGATGTCGTTTACAAGGAAGGGGATGACTACACCCATGTTGGAAAAGAGATGAAAGATAATGTTGCATTAGTGCTTATAGATCTAGTCCCAATATGACTAGGGTGACAAAATATGAATCTTTCAATTGGAAATTTATAAAGAATGAGAGACTTGAATAGGACCCAAGTCCATTAATATTATATGGGGTCCATTTGTATTGAAAATAAAAGGACCATCATTGTTCTTTCATTTAATAACATTGCACTATGTTTGTAAATAAAAATAAAAATAATGATAGTGGGATTTACTGGTGTATGCTTTTGTGGGAGATTAATTACAATGGTGAGAAATGTTTAGTATACATTCCTTAATGCACAAATAGTACACATACTCTCCAAAAATAAGGGAAATTGTGACTTCAAGTTCAAAACCTTGGCTTGAAAATTGTATGTATTATGTTCGCAAGTGTGTGTAATATATAGACACTCCTCTAAAATTATTATGCCATTCTAGTGGGGGTGGGTAAAGTTTCACTTAATATTTACCAAGTTGCTTCTTTCTTTTGCTTCCCTATACTACGGTTTATTCTATACTGTGAAGGAGCGAGAGTAATTGACACTTGAGAGGGTAAAGAAGCTCTTATTAATAAAACACACTGGGTTTTTGTGTTGTAGTGAAATATAATTAATTTGAAAGTAATAAACTTATTGCAGATAATCCTAATTGAAAGAGCATTTTTTATACGTATAAACTTAAAACTGGAAGTTACAAAGATACAGTTATGGATCCATTGCAAGATACAAAGTAATTAAGATTAGTTGCAAAAGACTTCCATCAATAGCAAGGAATTGACTTTGATGAAACTTTCCTTTTGAAAGAGGTCTACTTGATGGACTCACTACCCAACTCTCACACCCTGGCTTCAAGTGTTCCTCAGCACACTTCACTCTTAATCAATATTGCGGCCAATCTATTCCTCTATTTGGATAACGTTGTCGCTAGAAATAATACCACCTTTATTGATAACCTCATCAAATCCTTAATATCTCTATTTGAACTCAATGATCTTGGCTCATTAAGCTATTTACTTGGTCTTCAAATAACACATACTGATCCCAGACTCTACCTTACCCAAACCAAATACAGTATAGACCTGCTCATCAAATACCATATGTTTAATTAATACAAAGCCGATTGCAAGCCCTACTCCCTGCTCACCTTACTACTTAATTTTACCTATCGTAGTCTTGTTGGAGCCTAGAATACCCTATGAAGCACAGGTGCATTTTTGGATTTGGGTGCGGGACTCGGCAATTTTTGAAAAAGTAGAGTGCGGATGCAGCGGGGTGCGACAATTAAAAAATTATTAAAAATATTTTTATTTATATTTTCTATATATTTTCACTATTAAAATATTCTTAAAAAAACACATTACTATGGCATTGGTTCACAAAACAAAGAAAGAAGAAGGCAAGAAACACAAAACACAAAACAAAAAACAAAAAACAAAAAAAGCAACAAATATTCAGAATACAATTGAGGAAGGACAAATGTAGAATGTTTGGGCCTCATTCAAAGTCGATTTTGGCTGTTCCGGCATGATTCAAGGCCGATTTCGGCCTTTTTCGACCGTTTCGGTCAGTTTTGGTTGCCAGCCGATACAATCCGATTCAGCCAATATGACCCGATTCTGGCCGAATTATCCCAATTAGGTGCGAATCAGCCCGAATCGGCACGAATCAAAGCCAAGTCGGCGCGAATCTAGGAAAAAAAAAAAAAACTCAGACGCAGCACTAGCGCGTAGGCAGCGGTGTCAGTTGCCACACCCCGTGTTAGGCTGCATCAGACTCCAGTGCGGCACCCTCCCAGCCACATCGGTGCTTCCTAGAGAATACCTCACATCTACTCATCCTTACATTTACTTTGCAATCCATTAAGTCTGCAGTTTCATACAGCATCTCACATGGTCTCTACTTTACTTCTCATCTACTCTCTTTTTCTGCATATTACAATGATGATTGATTGGGCTAGGTACCCCTCTGACAGAGATCAACCGCTAGGTTTGTAGTGTTCTTAGGAAATGACCCTATCCGGGGCTGAATCAAAGAATTATGGGACTTTATACGTGGCATTTTATTATATTTAATTATAAAATTAATAATATATATTTAATTTTTGATATATATTTTTCAATTAAAATGTATTTTTCTTGCTTTTTGAAAGGTAGAATTACTAATTAAGTTTCTGTATTCAATTTCCTCTAACATTTCCTTTTTAATTGATAATATAACTAATTAATATTTTCACTTTCTTCTAAAATATTTTGAGCTTCATTATCAAGAATTTTACATTATATGTTTGAACATTATCATGACCACTTTGTTAACTTGTTGTACATTATCACTATCTTCTAACTCTTTTTGATGAATTTCTTGTTCATTTATGAAACTTTTACTCAAATTTTCTGCAATGTTTTGTTTTTTTACTAGTAATAAATTTTTCCATAGCTCCTATTTGAGATTCAATTAGTTCCTCTCTTTGTTTTTTTTTTTTTTTTAATTTTAGTTTTTCGTGTCTAGATGGATATTTTTTAGTAAAAATTTATAATTAAAAAATATTTATGAATAAATGAATTAACACATTCTATAATAGAAAATTATAATTTAACTAGATTAAAATAAATTTAATATATAAAACAATAGAACTAGTTGATCAAAAGTACAATTACAGTTTTACTTAATATGATCACTTTACAATCTAAACCTGCACAAATAAATTAAAATTAATATTAATACAAAGTAAATCACTCTAAAATTATAATTTTATTGTCATTATATTTTATTTGACTATTATTAATAGCTTATCTATTAATAATAAAAAGAAATAAGATAACAATTATTAAAATTAAATGACAAATGGAATTAGCATGTGACGTGGGTTGAATGGTAGAAAAGCAATAAAGCAAAAATAAAAGACTGGCCCACTATCCAATATCCACTAAACACCCTGATTTTTTTTTTTTTTTTTTAATTAAGATACATGTGGGATAGGGTTACAGACTTCAAGTGGGCTCCATAGTCTTCTAGAATAGTCTAAAGACAATCAAAAGAGTAAAGAGTTTAAAGGCAAAAGACTAAAGAGAAAAGTGAAAAAAAAAAAAAAAAAAAAGTTATTACAGGGGTGAAACTCAACAGTCTGCAAAAGCACAGCACTTAGAAAAACCAAAAAAGGTAAAAAAAACCTAGTAGGCAACAAGGATGAAGAGAACTAGAGAAGACCAAAGAGGCAAAGAGAAGAAAAAAAAAATTGAACTTGAAATGAAGATTTGAGAATCAAAAGGAGAGCAGTGAACACACCAAGCCTAATGCCTACACCGATTGATGAGTTAGCCAACTAAAAAGAGCGTGATTTTCAGAATCAAGATGTAGAGACTGTGTTTTTTACTGCCTTTGGTTACTTGTCTATTGAGATAATCACTCTCTCTCTCTCTCTCTCTCTCTCTCTCTCTCTCTCTCTCTCTCTCTCTCTCTCTCTCTCTCTCTCTCTCTCTCTATATATATATATATATATATATATCATTAAATAAATGTAGATCTTCTTAATGAAATTATGGTATAAACGTTTGATTTGTAGGATACTAAGATTTGGTTAGAAAAACAATTTCATCATACCTTCATGTCATTTCAAATTTTTTTACTTTGGAAGAGGGGCCTTAGGTTAGAAAAAGTTTATTTTCTTTCTGCTTTCAATTAGCGGGTCTTCAATATTTTGGATGGGTTCTTAATTTTTTTTTTTTTTTTTTCTGTTTTTAGATAAGAAAGTAATGTAATAAAATATATTAGTACTAGTGAGACCTTCCTCCAAGTGGAGGCGTTAGCCAGGGATGGCTTAATGCATTTGGAAACCTAAGATGACAACTAACATTGAGACCTTATATATATATATATATATATATATATATATAACTTAAAAAATTAAATATTACTTAAACTCTATTATCTTATTTTTCTATTCAAAATTATTACTAATTAACATGAATCACGTATTTATTTTTTTTTTTTAAATTTATAGACACAAAAAATTTGATAAAACTTTTTACACCTATTGATGTGGTAGATTAATAATGGCAAGTAAAATAATGATGTTAGTGATGGACCTAAGTAAGAACTAGTAAAAGTTTGCCAACTGAATTATTGTGAAAAATGTTGTGATTTTTTTTTTTTTTTGTGTATTACTCTCTTTTTTATTTTTTAAAAAGTGCTATATTTACAATATTTTTCACAAAAGGTCCTACATGTTAAATTGTTATTAATTCTAATTTAAATCTATATACTAGAATTATTATTTTTTTGTCATCAGTAACGGCCTGTAACAACTTGCTACTTAGGATTTTTAGTAAAAATATTGTAAAAATTTTTATAGACGTAGCATTTATCTCTCTTTTTTTTTCTTGTCTTTCATTTGATAAAAAAATTATTTTATTTTATTTGCTAGCTAATATTTAAGCTTAATTAATTAAAAAAATAACCTATTGGTTAAAATTTGAGAGTCTTTTTTGTACATGGCTGGCACTGCATTAGGTAGTGGCCTAAGGCCTATAGGTTCAGCCGGCCCTTAGGCCCCTTAGGGCTTTACCCCAGCACATGGTCTGATAAGAAGTAACATACCATTACTTGTTCCATCACGAATAAGATAGAATTTTAGATCATTGGCCTCATTTGTTGTCAGACTTTTATGGCCTGTTTGGGAGTTTAGAGAGGGAGGAGAGTAAAGGGGAGTAGAGGAGAGGAGAGTAGAGGGGAATAGTTATCCTCCACCTTGTTTGGATGTTTTTA
Source organism: Lithocarpus polystachyus (assembly GCA_033629205.1). NCBI lineage: Eukaryota > Viridiplantae > Streptophyta > Magnoliopsida > Fagales > Fagaceae > Lithocarpus > Lithocarpus polystachyus. Next base: position 18,372,460 of record CM066169.1, read on the forward strand.
AATTAGTAAGGGAGAAGGGAGTAATTAACTCTTCTTCCTTGTTTGGATGTTTTAAAAATTAGGATGGAAAGGAGAGGAAATGATTAAATATTTTTAAATGGACAAATTTACCCCTATTTGAAAATGGACTTGCAATATTGATCTATGATTAATTTGTTAGATTAAATAATTATGACTATAGCATGCAATATTTTTTTTGATAATTTTTTTTATGTGAATTAAATAATCAACATTGGTTTATGATTAAATATTTTTTCTCCTTTTTTATTATACTAAAAAAAATCACCCTAAATTGATAATAATTAAAATAAGAAAAATAATTTATAGAGGCAACGTCCTATTGGCAAATCCAATGACTTAACTGATCTGTGTGATGTGTGTTACACGGGTCCAGGGTAGGTAAAAAGATATGATGCTCTGTACAGTCTACGAGGTTCCCTGTCTTAAAAAAAAAAAAAAAAAAAAAAAAAAAAAAAAAAAAAAAAAAAAAAAAAAAAGACCTACGATGGAATATCATTGCCTTTCATCTTTTATTTATTTTTTATTTATTTTTTTGAAGTAACTGCGATGCATTACGTTTGCGTTGCGTTGGTTGCGTTGGACGGAAGATTATAATATTTGTAACTTTCATGTTAAGAGTAGTTTTATTAACTTCTGAATTTTCTATGGAAAAATATCTGCAGATGATGCAAGGTAATATATGGATATCGACAAACTTGTTGGGTTTTGCACAAAGTATGACACTTGTTCTTAGGTTCCAAACCCGACCATCTTTTGGAAGAGCCTTATTTGCTCATGGAGTTCTTCAGAGCCAAATTCCAACTCACAGTTTAAAGGCCTTAAGGTCATACTAGCTGATGATGATGATGTAAACAGGACTGTGACAAAGAAACTGCTTGAGAAGCTAGGTTGTCAGGTTACTGCAGTTTTGTCTGGGTTTGAATGCCTGAGTGCCCTTAAACTGATATGCTAATCAGATGAAGAAGAAAAGAAGCAAATGGGCTTATTGGATCAGATTCCTAAAAATTAGGTGGTGACAATTTCTTGAGTTGAGTTCCTAAAAAGTGTTGAGAGATAAAATTAAAATTTGCATCAGATTCTTTTCAAGTTGTAACTTCAAACCTCAATTGTATACTTATTCATTTGTCCATAAGGGATGGATGTTTAAGCTTCTTGGAGCCAAGCAAACCCTCTCATTATACAATTAAAGTCATTGTTTGTAATTTCAGCTCATTTAATCATGGGAAAAATCAAAAACCCTGCCATTGGATTAACTGTACGGTATCTAACATAATCCATGCTTCAAATTATAGATAAATAGTACAAGCCTCAACATTAACAAGTCCCTTTCCCAATCCTGCTGCCTTATCGTTTACAATTAAGTTCTGCAATACTAATTAACGAAAGGTTTCAAGCACAAGCCTCGCACTCACTGTTTACTAATTAAATTTTGGGGAGCCCTCATTGTTCAATTATGTTTTAAGGATTCAACTAAATGATCAGAAAATGCACAGAATCATTTGAAAAGCTGCCCTGCATAGAACTAACTATTAAAATTGCTTTCACACACGAAGAGATAGAGAGAGGGGAGACAAGTAAAATATCAGCCTTAAAAGATGAGTCTTAATCTGATAACAAGAAGAGAAGCATAGTGAAAGAAACTCTCATTAACAATTTTACAAAGCTCAGCAGAAAAACTTTGTTCACAAAATTCAAATTGCAAAGAAACCAACAATAAAAGATGAAGAGAATCATCACAAATTGCCCTCCAAATGACAAGTATAACCAAAATGGAAATCAAAACAAGGCATTCAGTGTAGAACTCCTTCACAAGAAATGCTCCAGTATATTCACAAACCAAACCTCCCCAGTTACCAAAACTACATTCTAACCAACCTATGAATTCACGAGAAACTTCAAGAAGCTAGGATGGAAACAAAGCATATCAGCAACAAAACCAGCACCAAAGCACCTATCCAATAAGCCCATTTGCCCTTAAACTTTGGAATGAAGAGTGAGGCACACACAGAAAGACACATGTGAATATGCAACTTGAGCAGCAGAGTACATATGAAAAAATGTGCTCCTAGATAATGAAGCGTGAGACACACACAGAAAGACACGTGAATATGCAACAACATCTTAGGTTGTGTTCTATATGTCATTAATTATATAGAGCAGGGCACAATCTAATCATATGAAAATCTTTCATGATGTTGAGTAACTCCCGACAACTCATTGTTTAGTTTCAACCAAAAAAAAAAAAATGCAAAGAGAGAGACAACTACACAGTGAGATGCTGCACAAACTCATGTGAGTTTGATCATACACAATCAAACAAGCAATTTATCAAACACATTGTGCGCAACTCTTTGAAACTTTAAAATTCTAGTTAAAATAAAAAATTAAAAAAAAAAAAAAAAAAACCCAAATCAGAAACCCATTCACAAAAAACAAGAAATTACCCAATTAAAATCACAAACACAAACCAATAATCAAAAACCTAGCCATAAAATCAAACTTACACAGAATAAACAATCACAAAGCCTAGGTTGAACTTTGAAACTTTAAAATTTAAGAAAAAAAGCCCTCAGATCCGAAACCCACCCACAAAAAACATGTTCTTACCCCATAAAATCACAATTAATAAGAAATTACCCAATAAAATCCCAATTTTAAGAACATAGTTGTTTGATCCATCTCAAAAGAAACCCATGAAACAGAAATTAAAACAGAATTTACCTTTGTGAGAGAATGCTAGGCGTGAGAGAGAAGAGTGACAGACAATCCAAGAGTGAAGAAGTCATGAAAGAGAGAAAGCCAGCGTGAGCTAAGAGAGCTTGTGAGAAATTTGTGGGTTAGGATTACAGAGCTGAGAGAGCTTGAGAGAAATGGGTTACAGATTTTTTTTTTTTTTTTTTTGGCTCCGTTTGGGAGTTTAGAAGGAAATGAAATGGAATAGAATTGAATGGAATGGAATGGAAGAGATTTAGTAGGGAAAGGAATAGGATGGAATGGAATTTAAAAATTTTGTTTGGATGTTATAAAATAAAGGAATGGAATGGAAAGTAAGTAATACCGTTTGGAAGTGACATTAGAAGGAATGGAATGAAATCATTTTATAATAACATTACTATTATACCCCTCATTTTAAAGAACATAAAAAATAATCAATGAGAACTTATAATTGCTTTGAAATGTTTAGTATTTAGTGGATGATGTGAAACTAGTTAGCCACAATTGGGTCTGCGTTAAATTATTGAACTACAATATAGTTTTGTCAAGGTGAATAGATTGCATCACACTAATTAATAATTTAACAGATGAAGATAATGGCATGAAAAATTAACAATAGCACAATTTCTTTATTTCAATTTGCAAATTTTTCTTAGGGGCTGCTAGTTTTAGATTGGATCTTTTTTGGCTAGTGTACTTTACAATGGATTTGATAATTTAAGACATCTCCATCTCCCAATTTCTTTAAGGAAAAAAGAAAATTTTATTGTAGCTAAAAAACAAGTTATGTATAATTTTATGTTGTAAAGCAATTCACGCATCACATATTTATTCTCAACAAAATATATATTCTCTAAAAATGGAAACAAATATCTTTAAAAAAAAAAAAAAAAAAACTCCGGTAATGAGTCTGGCCAAAACAAAACAAAATAACATAATCCATTCCAAACTAATGTTGGCCAAAAAATCCCACACTTTTTTAATTTTTAGACCTAGACATCAGTGTCAATAAGACACATTTGCGCTCATGATCTGGGCAACCAAAGAACATCTCCTTATATGTTGGATTTTCCATCATATGTAGGCCTTAGTCTTTGATATTGGATCTAAGTCCAATACGTCCAAAGCTGCGTGAACTTCTGCTCCATATGACTTTGAAAAGCACTTTGCCATAACCTCAGTCGCCCTATCAATTGCCTTTGATACATTATCAAATGACTGGGAAATTACATTCTCGAGTTCATCATCTTCTGCCAGTCATCTTTTCTTGCTTTTAGAAGACATTGCATCTTGTGATGACACTCGAGAACTTACAACATTAATTTCTAGTGACCTCTGATCATCTTCCACTTCAAAGTTCTCCAAAGAAACTTTATTTTGAGATATCAAATTATCAATCTCATCAATAGTGGTCGATGCAGCACACCTACCACGTTTCTCCTTTGTAGTTTCAGCATGATCACCTTTTGCTCTATCTTTAGCCTAAAGTTGTGCCATCTTAGAGTTGTTGGGTATAAGTGTTGTCATCCACTTCTTGGTTGCAGGTTTAGACTGTTACAAACCAAGACAAATGGTTAAACAACAGATATAACTATGTAATACAAAATTAAACTCACAAAAAATGGTAATTTATTGCTATGAGTGGCTCCCAAACTTCTGGTTCAGCTGTCCACATATTTAAAGAATCATTTCATCCAAAACCACTCAATCCATCTTTAAATATGTCATAACATTCATGAAAATTCTTCTTCAGTGTCTTCTGTCAATTTTTCACCTTATCCTTGTTAATCTCCATGTCAAATTTTTCAACCAACTCTTTCACTATGTCATCATATGCCTTAGAGGTAAAAGTTCCATTAAATCTACCACCTATGATCACTTGATGTAAAAAAGCATTCACTAAAGCATCATCCACAACACTACTCCATTGTACTTCTTTGCTTGGATCTCCACCATTCTTCTTTGATATCTTACCCATGCTATAATTAATAGGGCAAAAAACACATAAAATATTGTGTAAATATTAATATTAATTATCAAAAGATAGAGAGCAATATCAAAATGAAAAGAGAAATTTGCATAACATTTAGGTCTAAGTAATTGAAACATAGCATAGTCTTAAACGACGTGACAACAATAAACCTAAAAGCTATCACATTTGGACATAGTTTTGCTACATGGCTGATGCCATAGAATCTCTTATAATATCTCCTTGCCTAGCATCCTCATCATCTTCTCTTGGAGTAGGGCCCACACGTTTACGATGAGAATGCAAAACCTCTTCATCAACTTCAGCAATAAGACTTTTATCAGGATCGACACCCATTAAATAATTGTGAAGTATGCAACATGCTAAAATGATTTCATTTTGTGTGTCAACATAATAATTAAGCTCTGTAGTACTTGCCATGATAGGAAATCTCTTTTTAAGTACACTAAATGCTCTTTCAATAGCAGTGCGCAATGACGCATGTAGTAAATTAAACAATTCTTAAGCATTTTCAGGAGGACGAACAGAGTACTCTTTTAAATGATAATGCACTCCCCTATAAGGTGCAATCAGACGACTTCTATTCATGTATCCCGCATCAACAAGATAATATACCTAATAAAAAATAACAACCATTAATTATATACTACAAATTTTTTAATTATAAATAATACACCCTAATACATATTTGAATTAAATTTACCTTGTGGGATTTTCAAGTTATCGTTTCTAGTTAAAGCACTCTTTATTATTCTTGAATCTGAAGCAGTTCCTTCCCAACCTGGTAATACGTATGTGAATTTTAAATCAAATGAGCATGCCGCCAACACATTTTGTGTTGTGTAACCCTTCCTACCCCGATATCTTGGTGCATCCTCATTAGACACTTTGACACGAACATGTGTTCCATCAAGTGCCCCAATACAATCCTGAGATTAACATTATCTCTCAAAAACATTTATCTTAAAATATATTTGTACTAAACTACTATCAAATATAAATTATATGCATGATATATTTACCTTAAAATATGGGTTGAACCTCCTACTTTGTAGTATTTCAAGTGGCACTTGGGTTCCATCAGGTTGTCGAAGGAATTGATCCTCTAACATAATTATTGATCTTAACACGTTATGAAAATGGCGACTAATGGTCTCACCGGAACGACAAAAAAAGAAGGACATTGTACGAGTCGTCTAATTATGTGCTAGCATGTGAAAAAACTTGCCAACTTGCTCTTCAACCGTGGCACGCAGTGTGTCTTGAAGATCACCATCTCTCTGCAAAATGTCACACAAACCTTGAAAAGCTTGTGGGCCCATGCGTATTACATCATAGCATTTTTCACTATTCCTAAGTCGAGACATTAGTTCATCACGAACTTTTTGTCTTTCTATGGTTGATTGTGTAAGAATGCTGGGAACACGTCTTCTTTTTAGTCGTTGCCTTTGATGGATAATGTAACACAAATAACGGCATGTAGTATGAACCAAGGCCAGTTTCCGCATAAAGCCCGAAAAAATTATAGTCTTAAGTACCTTATCATTCAAATCCATCTAAGTAAAAAAAATAGTTATGTTATTAGTCTAATTAATTATGAATGTGTTACAACTAATCTAAAACTAAAACTGTTAAATTATAAACATTAATTTTGTTTGGGATTCAAAGTGTTAAATTATAACATTTATCTCTCAAAGTACACATACATTAATATCTTTATGAGATAAACTGTAACACTATCCCACAATAATTTCATGTCATGCATTACCATGATAAAAATAAGCACAGTACTTATCCTAAGCACTATAGCCCTGCTGTAGAAAAGACGTAAATATTATAGAAGAAATTGGCCCAACAATTCATCCATACTCCAGTACCCTGTAATGTTTATAACCTTTCACCTTCATACGTCTCAATCATTACTGTTTATAATCTACTCCAACTCATTAAAGTTCTAAAGTACTATTATTTTAATTAAAATACTTTTCATTTTACTTTCTTTCTCATTTTCAATTTTTTTTACTCTTGTTTTTTTTCTTAACCACACACCTGTCTTTTGTCTAAACTTGTATACCAGCTTTTGTAGACATTTCCTCTTAACCATACACATGGTGAAGCCTTGGAGATATTAACTAATTGGATGGTTGAATTAGCACTACAAGTGTAACACGCCACCAGCCACTTGCTTTGTAAATAACAGAAGAAGCAAAGAGGAAACAGAGTAGAAAGCAAATCAGTTGAGTTCTCCAGCGTTCTCACTTTCAAATTTACAGTTCTTCTACAGCAATTTTCCAGCAGTTTTCACTTTCAAATTTCTAAATACAATTTTTTTTAGTTGTACAGGTAACTTTCTTCATTTCTTCGTTTCTTTTCTTTTCATTTTTAAGTGTACAAAATGCTAGTTTTTTGGTTTTTAGGTGTCAAACTTGGTTTGAGCAATAACCAAAAGCAAACAGAAGAAAAAGAAAGACCAACGGCAGCAGCTTCACTTTGCAGAGGACGGCCAATATCGTGCTAAGAATGATAGCTATATTTTTTTACAGCTGAAGGAGAAAAAAAGGGCTGATATTAAAGGGGTATTTTAGGAATTTTAACAAAAATTTCATTAAACCTAAATTCATTCCCTCTCATTCTTCTCAATTTTGAGGGGAACAAAAATTTAAGATTTGGAGGGAAAATGGAGGAATAAGCATTCATTCCTAATCATTTCATTCTCTCCTACTTAAACTTCCAAACAAGAAAATGGACCTTCCATTCCTTCTGTTAAAATTTCCAAACATGGGAAGAAAAGAAAATTCTAAAAATATTCCTTTTATTCCTTTCCATTCTCTTTCATTCCCTCCTCCCAAATGGACCCTTAACGTTACAAAGCATTGTAATTTTGTTAATATAAAAAGGGTAAATTAGGTAATTTACTTGATCAATAATTTATGTACTCTACTCTTCCTTCAAATCTCTCCTATTTCCAAATCTCTTCAATTTTAGAGAATTAAAAATGAGGGGTTAGAGATAATTAAAACCCCTCCAAATCCCTCTCCCTCATCCCTTAAAAAACTTCCAAATAAGGTAATTGAATTACTCTCTCTCCCTTTACTCTACTCTCCCTACTTTATTAAACTCCCAAACAGCCCATTATTGACTAAGCTTCATATTCAAAGACTTTAGGTTGTTTCTTTGTCAATCTCCCATAATCTAGTGTGAATATGTATCTGCACTTGCGATTGCCTCTGACCCACTCCTCTTGCGAGAACAAAACATACTAATGTTGATTTTCACTTCATCAAAGAAAAGGCTCTTCTCAAATATCTTCAAGCCAAATACGTTTCTACTTTCTACCACAGATTAACTTGCCTATATTTTTCCTAATAGTCCACCATCCTCTCGCTCTTTAGATCTCTAGATAAATCTAATGGCACACAACTGTTGTACAAGATAGGTAGATCTTCCTCAATCTTTAATGAGTAAGGTTAAAGATACAAATTTTTTTACAAGTTTTTTTACAAACAATCAGAGCAAGAAATACGGTCGCTAAGGCCCAAGTAAAAAAAAAAAAAAAAACAAAACTCCAAGTTTTAATCAATAGGATTATTTATAATTAATAAATAAAATAATATTTTTTACCAAATAAAAAGCTAATAAAAAAGAAAGAAAAATGCAACGTTCACAATAATTTTACAACTAATGTTAAGTAGTAGGTTGTTATTGATGGCAAACAAATAATTACTGTGATATTTCCAAATAGAGAATAAAAAGCAATTTAAAACCTAGGATTTGTTGTAAAAAATATCGTGAATGTTGCACTTCTAAAAAAAAAGAATAATAATAAGAGTTGAGCTAGCAAACTTTTACTAATTCTTATCTAAGTCTACTACTAACACCACTTTTTTACTTACCATTATCAACCTGCCACATCAGCTAGTATGAAAAATTTTGTCAAATTTTTTCTGTCTATAAAATTTCTAAAAAAAGAAAAAAAATTCTACGTATTGCATATTAATTTCTAGTAATTTTGCATCTAATACAAGATAATCAATTTTCTCCTTTAGCTCCCAAATGCATTAAGTCACCCCTGCAAATAACTGATGTGGTAAGTGGTTATTAGTAAATGAAAAAATAATGTTAATGGTGAGTCTAGATGAAAACTAATGAGAAGTTGGTCACATCAATAGTTTGTAAAAATGTTGTAAAATAATTTGTAGCGGTAACATTACTCATCTTTAATTACAGGTTGTGCATGTGATATGCAGTACCCGCATCACCTAACCTTGATTTTTAATAGTTTCTAGAGTTGAATTGGTGAATTATTTAATTTGTTTAGAAGATTCCAAATAAGCAGTCCAGTTTTGACTAATCCTATTTGGATTTTTTTTTTTTTTTTTTTAAGAGTGATCCTATTTGGAATTTAAGTATAATGCTTTAGCATGGTAAACATGCCTCATTAATATGATGCACAAAGAGGCAAAGAGCTCAAAAGGAAAGGACCATGTTAAGCTTATGAAATAATGATCTAAACCTTTTATCTACCCAATTTTCTTGATCACTAAAGGCTCATAATTAGATGCTGAGAAATTTAGACACACAAACAGTCGTGATCTTGTTGTTGTTCTACATTACTGGTCTAGTTTGTATTAGTCAACAATGTCAATATAATGGGTGTAAATTTAGAAAATAGTGTGATACATAATTATAAATATATGTGGCCTAGAATGAATTGCTCTAACTTTTCTCAAATTAGGGCACTATGACAAGCCAAGTTGTTTGGGTCATATTTTCTATTTATTGACTTATTTTTTTACAAAACGTACTTTACTTGTAATTGAGTAGATCTAAGTTGGGTTTCATGTATCAAGAAGTACGTAAAATTTACATCCTAAGTGGTATCATTAAAAACATGAAGATTGATTCAAGAAACAAATGAAGAAATACAGTTTAGTATTTCTTGACACTAGCATCTATGGAGATTTAACGAAAAAGATCGACACAAACTCGATCTATCGAGATCTACGATTTCAGAATTCTCAAATCTAAATTTTGACATGCACTTGATGACTTGGATTGCAAGAATTTCGTCCTCTACAACCCTAAACCATATAAAAGACTTATTTTAAATTCATCAAAGATATATAGATTCAATTAGAAAAGTAAAAGGGCACAGTGATCTATGCACACATGGTGGTGATCTATGTTGCTTTCCAAGCAAATTCCTTCATTTAGCACTGCATATTATCAAATTTTCTAATGGAGTTTTTTTAGCAGAGACTAATGGAAGGCCTGAAATGAGTAAATTTAAAAGTTAGAGGATTTTCATTAAACAAAAGTAAACTAGAGGGCTGAATTGAATTTTGGTTAAAATTAGACGGTGTTATTTGTAATTTAATCAAAAAATTTATTTAGATCCACGTTGGATACAATAATGCTAAAAAATATATCACATTAATTTTCCGTTCTACTTAGGATAAAAACTAACTGGCATGGACAGAAGTACATAAGGTAGAATGTTTGCAAAAGTTTAAGGGCAAAAAAAAAAAAATATATTAATTTTAAAGTTTAAGGAGAAAACTAAACTTCATGTAAAATACAGGGAGAAATAATTTTTAAGCTTTTTTTTCCCCCTATATATCAACTTGTGCTTTTTATGATAATTATAAATAACTCTCTCTTTGATAATTTATTAAAGGAAAATGTTAAAAGTACTACCATATTTACTACATAAACTTTACAAATTGATGAAGTAATTTTGATTGGTGAACTTCAACAATCTCATTAATGAATGTTTGAATTGTTTTGTCCTGATTGGTGACATATCATATTGTAGGCACAATGTAATTAAGAATCTCTCTCTCTCTCTCTCTCTCTCTCTCTCTCTCTCTCTACGTGCAAGCATGCGTGTGTGTGAAATAATTGATAATTATGACCGCGTGAGTGTATGCCATGGTTAGTTATTGATTATTATGTAAATATAGGATAAATCTCCATTTTAATTTCTGTCTTTTTGTTGTTGATATTTTGTTAATATTCAATAGATGATAGTTTGGATTTAGCATAATTTTTTTTTCCCGTTATTCATATTTGTCCTTCAAGTTCAATCTAATTTATATCCTAGATTTTTATCAACCTTGATAGTATGGTCTTGAACGGCTTTCTTCAGATTTTCTAAATCTTGATGTAGGGTAGATAATTCAGGAGTAGGTTGGGGACGAGGAATTGCATAATATATCTATGCAATTGCATAAGCTTCAAATTATCTCTTTGATCTTAAAATTTCCTTAAGAATATTGGGGTAGATTCTTGTGAAAATACTGTAAGAAACGTTTAATACACAAGTCATCTTTTACTCTTTATTACGAGTATTATTCCCATGTGATGCATGGATTGATGAGGATTTATATATAAGATAAAATATATATATATATATATATATATATATATAAGTAAAACCGAATTACCAAACATAAAATAGTATATAACTTGTAAAATAACTAACTAATTTTAATAAAAAATTACTTTATGTTATATGATAAATGCTGATTTTGTAGGCTTTATTAGTGTTTATCTACTTTTATATTTTAAAATTCTCTTTTTGCTTTATATTAATTTCTTAGTATGAGATCTAAAATGAGTTTGATCATTCTTAATTTTAAATTTCATCTTTTTAATTCTAAATTTTATTTGTGCTATGTTTAATCTATGGATTTTCCTAGATATTCTAATTAAAAAATCAACATACTCACAAACTAAAACACAAAATCAAAAAACACACAAAAGAGTTCAAAATTTGACATTAAAAAACAAAAAACTTACCTAAGAGGAACTAATAACTTAAATGGGTGTCCCTTGTTTTACTTCTTTCGAGTAAACTTACTTTTGATATGATATCCATGCATGCAAATTCAGAAACTAATAATAATCCGTAAGATGAATTTATGAGATCAAAACTATTATATATACAAATACGTAAGTGTAAGTTGCATCTTGGAAAAAAAAAAAAAACACGGTGGTATTGTGTGGGATTTAATTATAGTAGTGGCTTATTGTTTAAGAGTGATTGTTTGAAAGACCATGGCTAAATATATATAAACTTTGAAAATAATAGACTTTTAGTTGAATTAGAATTTAATTTTCTGAAACTTAGGTGATAAAGTTATACCTAAATTGAATTATTGTTAAATCTTATCATTTGGCCAAGAGTCTTTATTTTTTATTTCTTTGATAAGATAGAAATTCTACTCTATCCTAATTTAATTATAAGTATATATATGTGTGAAGCTTAAACCTCGGCCAAAAAGCCTTTAAACTTAATTGGTCGGAATAAGCACCTCTTGACTTATCCTTGTTTCAAGATAAAAATATCCTAACATTTAATAAAAATTAATTTAGTAATTAATAAATGAAATATGAAACTTGAGAAGAAAAAAAAAAAAAAAAACTCAAATGTACCCAAGTCTCAGGACTCTCAACAGAAAATTGTAAAAAAAGAACCTGAATTATGGGCTGGGCTTGTTAATTGAGCATGGATCTAAAATTAGGCCTACGAATTGGACCAAACTGCTCCTTTCTTCTTCTCGTTCCTCTTTTTAATTTTTTTTAAATTATTAAATTGGGTCGGGCCTTGGCCTTAATGAGTCTCTTTGGACCCGCGATACTTAACCGGCAAAATCTCAGTCTCAGGTACTGGGAGACGACACGTCAGAACGGCGAATGCACGGGAGAGACGGCAGTCCGGCGAATTTTGCGAACAACTTCGCTGCAAGCCTCTGCCCAGACGGCGATTTAGTTATTGTATGGTTAGTTACAAAGAAGTGAATGGATTTAGTTCTTGACGCTTGTTCCTACATAAGAATTTCAAATGTTCATGAAAATAGTTGCATATTTGCAAGTAATTTGCACATAAATTCAATTCATAATTATGTGAAACCAGATGTACTTGAACTTGGACATGCAGAGTGTGTGAGTGAGGTTCTTTTATGCTTTAGTGGAAGATTAATTAACTTTTATTTTCAAATTTCAAGATTGATTACAATATAGCTATTTGGTTGGAAATTTTTAACTCAATATTTTATTTTGTCTTTGATAATTTCACATTGAGTAGACAATATGTATATAGATTTGTTGTTTCAAAGTGAGAGCTACATGGGCTGGGCTTGACAAGTTAGAGGGTGAGGGAGATTCCAGGTGTGGGATGTTGAGGATGCAAATAATGTCCATGACCAAGTTTCATTCATGCAAATGCTACCAAAACCAATAGCATCAAAGAGATATCAAGACAATTTTGTTCTGATGGGTCCCTTTCTGTAGGTAGAATAGAAACATTGATAATGGGTTAGTCACTCCTTGCAATGGGAGCATCATAAACTGCCATGATCCAGTGAGTGACAGTTTTTTGCCTACTGCTGTTTGGTTTCATTCCTTGTGATCTCAATCTTATGTTCATCTAATAAAGTTTATGGGTCCCTGATGGCTTGCTTATGGGTACACGATTTTTCTTGAGTTTTGTTTTTTCTTCTCATTGAATCCACACACACACACACACACACACACACATATATATATATATATGCCTTCACCTTTATCTCTGTATTTTCTGTGTTTGCAAGCTTGACTAGAGGTCATACACTTTTACTTTGCTTGTGCTACTTTACCTAGGTGAATGAATTATATTGCATAATGGAAGCTGTGTGACAAATTTTGTTATGGTTAACCTATCATATGAATCATTAAGTCCATTTCGTGGCATGGGTTACCTTCTACTGAACATGGTAGCAACCTTTTTTTTCTCCCTTCAGTGAGTGAACATGGTAGCAACTTTGTCTTTGGCATAGATGATGAATTGATTTCTTACCTATGTCACTCCATTTTTTATCTTCAACAAACACAGTAGCAACTTAGTCTGTGGTAGATCATGCTGTTGTGTTATTTACTAGAGAAGTTATTTTATGAACTAATACCGGCATGATCCCTTTTGATATCTCAATTTTTTTCCCTAGGTTTCTTATTGTTTTCTTATGTTTATCTGGTCATTTTCAAAGATATTTTAAGCAAATTTGTTATTTCCCAGTTCAGGACATTCACGAATCCTATTTATGCATTATATGCTTTGATCCTAGTGGCACAACATAAATGTTTTCAAAATAATGCTTGGAAAATCTCATAAACTCCTCTGCATCTTATACTGGTACATCTTATGTACATATTTACAGGCTACAGCGTGGTTTTACAAATGTAGTGTTAGATAATTCTTTCATGGTTCCTTCCTGAATATGCCGTTGTTATTGTCAAGTGCTTATATGTTTTTTGGGTTTTTTTAGGTCATAGAGGATATCAATTTCAGTGACAACAGCAACTGGATTATGATTAACTCATTAAGGGGGACACACAATTTGTTTGCTATAAATCCTTTCAGAGGATCAGTAAACTTCCAGTCTGCTGATGCTCTAGTTTTACCACCAAAAATGGCAGTTTGGGTGTTATGGCTAAGCCTGGTTAGTTGGCCACCTTCTCGTAAATCAACAGAATAAGGAGTGGAACTAATGGATGGAAAAGCACTGTCTGTAAGTGGTGCTGCAGCAGCTACAACTGGTAGGATGAGTTCCCTTTCTGGGGCTATTGCTTCATCTTCCACAATTGCAGAGGCAATGCTTTAATTGTGGATTGCAGCTCTTCAAAGGCAAATTAGTCTCTTTTGGTTTTTCCTCCTCCTAGTTGTATGGTAGAATATGCATTGCGAACATCAAGTTGTCTAGATCCAACACATGTTGTGTCTGGATTAAGAACTGTGCATGAGTCAGCTCCAGAATGTGATGCAAGATTGGTCGTTGAGGCTATCCAGAAGTAAAATATATGTCAGAAACAAAACTGAAGAGAGACAGAGAAGATATTGACATATATGGTGAGATTGGGAATTCAGACAGCAAAAAAATATATCCTGAATGATTGAAGAAAGGAAATAGCATCTATCCTCAAGCTGGGGGTGCATTCATGAAAGCAAAAATCAGTCCTGAGGAGAAACATTATTTCTATATACCAGAAGCTGAACTGCAGAAGCATCAGCCTTGGACCCCATTGTGGGAAAAACATGAGATATTTGTGTTCTGGTGGAATGGAATATTGTGCTTGTTGAATCATGCATACATTTTGTTTGATGTTTGACATCTACCTTGTTCCTGTAAACTTGCTTGCCAAATATACTTTCAATCAATGATGGTGGAAGGCACCAAAATGAATGAAAAAAATTCTTCCGGCAGAGAAATTGAACTTGAAAGGATCCCAACTTGCATGATTGAAGCAAGGTTAAAAGACTTGGTTCCAGTTTGTGACTATCTTCAAAACCCCAAAATCCAACAAACAAGGTTCACTAGGTTTTTGTCTATTTATTTTACATATTCTGGTTTTTCGGCTTGTGGCTGTTTCTTATATATAACATTGCTTTACCATTATGTTTTGGATGCATGGGCACCTGATTCTTTACATTATCATACTAAAAGGACTTTATCTTAGTTAAAGCTGACATATAATAATTATATGTTTTATTTAATGTGCCAATGAGCTCTAGCTTATATAGCACCTCCTCCTCATAAGAATGGGATGGAGGGTGAGGTTGTGGGTTTAAGATCCACTAAGTGGGTGTGCAACTTACCAATAGAATAAAAATCATATGATTTGCTTAAATGTGCGCCCGTAATGTCTTCTGCTTTTGATCACTTTGTAAATTATCTTTTTTGTTCACAACAATGAGGGTTGTACTGACATATTTGGGTACCATTTCTTGTGTCATATGGAAACCCAGCTTTAGATTGCAATACCAATGAACTTCAGCATCAGAGGTCTGAGCTGTCTGAAACAGCAGGCTTTCATGTAGGAGCAGCTCTGGCTTGCTTGACTCTATGACTGACAGTGCTGCTGCAATGGCAGAATTGCACAATGTTAGCAGAGAAACTGAATGTAGTGGTCCTCAGATGCTAGTAAGAACCATGGGCTTTGTAAATAT
This sequence comes from Lithocarpus polystachyus, assembly GCA_033629205.1. Classification (NCBI taxonomy): domain Eukaryota; kingdom Viridiplantae; phylum Streptophyta; class Magnoliopsida; order Fagales; family Fagaceae; genus Lithocarpus; species Lithocarpus polystachyus. Next base: position 18,388,170 of record CM066169.1, read on the forward strand.
TAGTGACAGCCCAAAAACAAAGACTCGCTTGAGATTGTAAATAATCAAGAGAGCTTAAGAATGGAGGCTCAACTCAAGTTTGTAAATAGTAACAAAGACAGCCTGAAAATGGAGACTCATTTTAAAGATGAAGGTGGTGAGTTAGTTTGGAGGTATGTTCCTTGTCTGGTTTAAATGGATGGTTGGACATAAAAAATGAAGTTACTGAGCTTATTAGTATTAAATATTGATTGGTTTTCGATCTGGTAAAGATGAAATTAATTCTACCTTGTTTTGATTTTTTTTTACTCACATTTTAATTAATTTCCCTATTTCTTGCTGGTAGTTTTGAGTTACACTTTGTCCCTTTTCTCTTAACAGTGTTAATATGATGGGTGGAAATTTAGAGAATAGTGATGTGGAACTGTGGATGCTATGTAGTTGGGATTTCATCTACTACTTTGTAAATAACAGTATATTTTTTCTCAATAACCAGTAGTAAATATGTACATAATAGTATCTTGTAAAATCTCTTTCTCACTGTTTCTTTATTCTTTAAAAAAATTATTCTGCTACCACTATTTTACATTTTATCAAAGATGAAATGATTGACCAATCTCATGTGTGGGTTCTTTGTTCTTATCTTCTTTCTACGACAATTTGCTTAATTGGATTTCTTCCTGTTCTGTCATGGAGTTTCTAGATTCTTTAACCAGTTGGTCTTTTCACTTATGGACTGAAACGTGCTTACAAATTTTACCCCCTGGCTTTCTGCAATATCTGAGTTATAGGGGAAAAGGGTTGATGCTTTAGTAGATTCAGGAAAGCTTTTCTTAAAGTTGTCAACAACGGTATGAAACAGTAATAAATATTCAAACATGTTTGAAGCAATTTCTGTTTGTACCCAAGCATCAGTGCTGCATATTCAGGGAAAATGTTTTTTATTTTCTAAAGTAGGAGATGTGATAAAGAATTGTCATTTACATGTTAACAACCATAGTAATATAAATGAACAGAATGACTAGAACAGTTAGGCATAAGATCTAAAAGTATCTTTTTCTTCAAAGGACTTAATATAAATGGCATTTTAATCTAATCAGTTGATAAGCCAATTTCAATGAATATAATGCTTATTAATGAACCTGTGGAACTACAAATATGAGTCAACCTTTTTTCTTTTTAATATAAATGGCATTTTAAACTAATCAAACCTTGCTCGCATTTGGGTATGCGGTTGTTTTCGGTAGCTTATTTGCATAGTGTTTTCTAGAAGAGATTTTTTGGTAGCTTTTATGCTAAATATATGACAAAGTTAAAATGTTAGCTTATTTTCAAAAAAAAAATTTCTTAAATTGAGACAAAAAGCAAAAAATTCTGCCAAACGGACCACCATCTTTCTCTAAGAAAGTTGTCCAGGCCTGTAATCTTGTACTACTTATTTGTATAGACAACTTGATAGTTTGGTCATTGTACTATGCAAGCTATGATGCACGGATACGGATACGAGTTTGGGTACGATATGGGTATGGAGATATAATATTTTTTGAAAAATTTAGGGTACGATACGTCAGGAATATGTGTATTAATAACTTATTAAATATATTTTTTAATGTTTTTTTTTATATATATTGTTAAGCATTTATTTTATATATTGTTAAGCATTTATTTTATATATTGTTAAGCATATATCATTTAAAAAGTAATAATGGATAATAAAGTGAATCCATGGACCTTAAATGATGTTTAGAAAACAAACCAAGATCAAAAAGAGTAATAATAGATAACTAGGTAAGTGTTTAACATTGAAACCAATATATAAAACATATAAATAAAAATTCTTACAAGTTTGGGCTATCTTTCACTATCGGGAGTTGGGTTAGAATGATATCCAAGTCATATCACAGGTGTATCCTAGATGCATTGGTGTGTGTGTATTTATATTTTAAATGACTGGGTATGTATCTTAGAGATATCCGGTACAATATTGGTACGATACGTATCAAATACGGGTACGTGTGCAAAAATTGAGTATCCATGCATCCTAGTATGTAGGTGAAAGACACCAGCAAAAAACTCTCTTTTTTTTGGGTGCTATGAATTATGTAGCGATGCTCTGTATTTGCTGAAGATCACCTAATTCCAGGAAATTAGGAGCTCTTTTATTTAGTTTCAAGTTGTAATTTATGTTCAGACAGAAAAGAGCTTGAAGCACAGGCTACACAGTTACATGTATGATGTACAGGAAAGTTATAATGCTCCAAAAGCATAACATAAATACCAGAAAAGATAGGACAACAAAAATTTTGGGAAGATTATTAATAAATTGCCTATTCGAATCATTTTAAGCTTGAAATCAAAGAGATGAGCTGATATATAACTTGCAGAAGAATATAAATGTTTTTCTTTCCCTAATGGACCTTTAAAAAAGAATAAGAAATCATGAAAAGGAAAAAGTAAAAAGAGTGGTGCTCAAGATCTGGTTGGAGTAGGGTTGCCTAGAAGGAAACTTGAAATTTTTTTATTACTTACCATAATTCTGATCATACATTTACACAAGACTTAAACCACAGTTTTTGGCCTACTGTTGTTTGGTTTCATTCCTTGTGATCTCAATCTGATGGCTTGCTTATGGGTACATGATTTTCTTGAGTTTTGTTTTTTCTTCTCATTGAATCCACATATATATGCCTTCCCCTTTATCTCTGTATTCGCTGTGTTTGCAAGCTTGACTAGAGGTCATACACTTTTACTTTGCCTGTGCTACTTTACCTAGGTGAATGCATTATATTGCATAACGTAAGCTGCGTGACAAATCTTGTTATGGTTAACCTATCATATGAATCATTAAGCCATTATTTTGAAAACATAAATGTTTTCAAAATAATGCTTGGAAAATCTCATAAACTCCTCTGCATCTTATACTGGTACATCTTATGTACATTTTTACAGGCTACAGCGTGGTTTTACAAATGTAGTGTTAGATAATTCTTTCATGGTTCCTTCCTGAATATGCCGTTGTTATTGTCAAGTGCTTATATGTTTTTTGGGTTTTTTTAGGTCATAGAGGATATCAATTTCAGTGACAACAGCAACTGGATTATGATTAACTCATTAAGGGGGACACACAATTTGTTTGCTATAAATCCTTTCAGAGGATCAGTAAACTTCCAGTCTGCTGATCCTCTAGTTTTACCACCAAAAATGGCAGTTTGGGTGTTATGGCTAAGCCTAGTTAGTTGGCCACCCACTCGTAAATCAACAGAATAAGGAATGGAACTAATGGATGGAAAAGCACTGTCTGTAAGTGGTGCTGCAGCAGCTACAACTGGCAGGATGAGTTCCCTTTCTGGGGCTATTGCTTCATCTTCCACAATTGCAGAGGCAATGCTTTAATTGTGGATTGCAGCTCTTCAAAGGCAAATTAGTCTCTTTTGGTTTTTCCTCCTCCTAGTTGTATGGTGGAATATGCATTGCGAACATCAAGTTGTCTAGATCCAACACATGTTGTCTGGATTAAGAACTACGCATGAGTCAGCTCCAGAATGTGATGCAAGATTGGTTGTTGAGGCTATCCAGAAGTAAAATATATGTCAGAAACAAAACTGAAGAGAGACAGAGAAGATATTGACATATATAGTGAGATTGGGAATTCAGACAGCAAAAAAATATATCCTGAATGATTGAAGAAAGGAAATAGCATCTATCCTCAAGCTGGGGGTGCATTCATGAAAGCAAAAATCAGTCCTGAGGAGAAACATCATTTCTATATACCAGAAGCTGAACTGCAGAAGCATCAGCCTTGGACCCCATTGTGGGAAAAACATGAGGTATTTGTCTTCTGGTGGAATGGAATATTGTGCTTGTTGAATCATGCATACATTTTGTTTGATGTCTGACATCTACCTTGTTCTGGTAAACTTGCTTGCCAAATATACTTTCAATCAATGATGGTGGAAGGCACCAAAATGAATGAAAAAAATTCTTCCGGCGGAGAAATTGAACTTGAAAGGTTCCCAACTTGCATGATTGAAGCAAGGTCAAAAGACTTGGTTCCAGTTTGTGACTATCTTCAAAACCCCAAAATCCAACAAACAAGGTTCACTAGGTTTTTGTCTATTTATTTTACATATTCTGGTTTTTCGGCTTGTGGCTGTTTCTTATATATAACATTGCTTTACCATTATGTTTTGGATGCATGGGCACCTGATTCTTTACATTATCATACTAAAAGGACTTTATCTTAGTTAAAGCTGACATATAATAATTATATGTTTTATTTAATGTGCCAATGAGCTCTAGCTTATATAGCACCTCCTTCTCATAAGAATGGGATGGAGGGTGAGGTTGTGGGTTTAAGATCCACTAAGTGGGTGTGCAACTTACCAATAGAATAAAAATCATATGATTTGCTTAAATGTGCGCCCGTAATGTCTTCTGCTTTTGATCACTTTGTAAATTATCTTTTTTGTTCACAACAATGAGGGTTGTACTGACATATTTGGGTACCATTTCTTGTGTCATATGGAAACCCAGCTTTAGATTGCAATACCAATGAACTTCAGCATCAGAGGTCTGAGCTGTCTGAAACAGCAGGCTTTCATGTAGGAGCAGCTCTGGCTTGCTTGACTCTATGACTGACAGTGCTGCTGCAGTGGCAGAATTGCACAATGTTAGCAAAGAAACTGAATGTAGTGGTCCTCAGATGCTAGTAGGAACCATGGGCTTTGTAAATATTAGTGACAGCCCAAAAACAAAGACTCGCTTGAGATTGTAAATAATCAAGAGAGCTTAAGAATGGAGGCTCAACTCAAGTTTGTAAATAGTAACTAAGACAGCCTGAAAATGGAGACTCATTTTAAAGATGAAGGTGGTGAGTTAGTTTGGAGGTATGTTCCTTGTCTGGTTTAAATGGATGGTTGGACATAAAAAATGAAGTTACTGAGCTTATTAGTATTAAATATTGATTGGTTTTCGATCTGGTAAAGATGAAATTAATTCTACCTTTTTCTGATTTTTTTTTAGTCACATTTTAATTAATTTCCCTATTTCTTGCTGGTAGTTTTGAGTTACACTTTGTCCCTTTTCTCTTAACAGTGTTAATATGATGGGTGGAAATTTAGAGAATAGTGATGTGGAACTGTGGATGCTATGTAGTTGGGATTTCATCTACTACTTTGTAAATAACAGTATATTTTTTCTCAATAACCAGTAGTAAATATGTACATAATAGTATCTTGTAAAATCTCTTTCTCACTGTTTCTTTATTCTTTAAAAAAATTATTCTGCTACCACTATTTTACATTTTATCAAAGATGAAATGATTGACCAATCTCATGTGTGGGTTCTTTGTTCTTATCTTCTTTCTACGACAATTTGCTTAATTGGATTTCTTCCTGTTCTGTCATGGAGTTTCTAGATTCTTTAACCAGTTGGTCTTTTCACTTATGGACTGAAACGTGCTTACAAATTTTACCCCCTGGCTTTCTGCAATATCTGAGTTATAGGGGAAAAGGGTTGATGCTTTAGTAGATTCAGGAAAGCTTTTCTTAAAGTTGTCAACAAAGGTATGAAACAGTAATAAATATTCAAACATGTTTGAAGCAATTTCTGTTTGTACCCAAGCATCAGTGCTGCATATTCAGGGAAAATGTTTTTTATTTTCTAAAGTAGGAGATGTGATAAAGAATTGTCATTTACATGTTAACAAACATAGTAATATAAATGAATAGGATGACTAGAACAGTTAGGCATAAGATCTAAAAGTATCTTTTTCTTCAAAGGACTTAATATAAATGGCATTTTAATCTAATCAGTTGATAAGCCAATTTCAATGAATATAATGCTTATTAATGAACCTGTGGGACTACAAATATGAGTCAACCTTTTTTCCTTTTAATATAAATAGCATTTTAAACTAATCAAACCTTGCTTGCATTTGGGTATGCGGTTGTTTTTGGTAGCTAATTTGCATAGTGTTTTCCAGAAGAGATTTTTTGGTAGCTTTTATGCTAAATATATGACAAAGTTAAAATGTTAGCTTATTTTCAAAAAAAAAATTTCATAAATTGAGACAAAAAGCAAAAAATTCTGCTAAACGGACCACCATCTTTCTCTAAGAAAGTTGTCCAGGCCTATAATCTTGTACTGCTTATTTGTATAAATTTGATAGTTTGGTCATTGTACTATGCAAGCTATGATGCACGGATACGGATATGAGTTTGGGTACGATATGGGTATGGAGATATAATATTTTTTGAAAAATTTAGGGTACGATACGTCAGGAATATGTGTATTAAAAACTTATTAAATATATTTTTTAATGTTTTTTTTTATATATTGTTAAGCATTTATTTTATATATTGTTAAGCATATATCAATTAAAAAGTAATAATGGATAATAAAGTGAATCCATGGACCTTAAATGATGTTTAGAAAACAAACCAAGATCAAAAAGAGTAATAATAGATAACTAGGTAAGTGTTTAACATTGAAACCAATATATAAAACATATAAATAAAAATTATTACAAGTTTGGGCTATCTTTCACTATCGGGAGTTGGGTTAGAATGATATCCAAGTCATATCACAGCTGTATCCTAGATGCATTGGTGTGTGTGTATTTATATTTTAAATGACTGGGTATGTATCTTAGAGATATCCGGTACAATATTGGTACGATACGTATCAAATACAGGTACGTGTGCAAAAATTGAGTATCCATGCATCCTAGTATGTAGGTGAAAGACACCAGCAAAAAACTCTCTTTTTTCTGGGTGCTATGAATTATGTAGCGGTGCTCTGTATTTGCTGAAGATAACCTAATTCCAGGAAATTAGGAGCTCTTTTATTTAGTTTCAAGTTGTAATTTATGTTCAGACAGAAAAGAGCTTGAAGCACAGGCTACACAGTTACATGTTTGATGTACAGGAAAGTTATAATGCTCCAAAAGCATAACATAAATACCAGAAAAGATAGGACAACAAAAATTTTGGGAAGATTATTAATAAATTGCCTATTCGAATCATTTTAAGCTTGAAATCAAAGAGATGAGCTGATATATAACTTGCAGAAGAAAATAAATGTTTTTCTTTCCCTAATGGACCTTTAAAAAAGAATAAGAAATCATGAAAAGGAAAAAGTAAAAAGAGTGGTGCTCAAGATCTGGTTGGAGTAGGGTTGCCTAGAAGGAAACTTGAAATTTTTTTATTACTTACCATAATTCTGATCATACATTTACACAAGACTTAAACCACAGTTTTTGGCCTACTGCTGTTTGGTTTCATTCCTTGTGATCTCAATCTTATGTCCATGTCCTAAAGTTTATGGGTCCCTGATGGCTTGCTTATGGGTACATGATTTTCTTGAGTTTTGTTTTTTCTTCTCATTGAATCCACATATATATGCCCTCCCCTTTATCTCTGTATTCGCTGTGTTTGCAAGCTTGACTAGAGGTCATACACTTTTACTTTGCCTGTGCTACTTTACCTAGGTGAATGCATTATATTGCATAACGGAAGCTGCGTGACAAATCTTGTTATGGTTAACCTATCATATGAATCATTAAGCCCATTTTGAGGAATTGGTTACCTTCTATTGAACACGGTAGCAACCTTTTTTTTTTCCTCCCTTCGGTGAGTGAACATGGTAGCAACATTGTCTTTGGCATAGATGATGAATTGATTTATTACCTATGTCACTCCATTTTTGATCTTCAATGAACACAGTGGCAACTTAGTCTGTGGTAGATCATGCTGTTGTGGTATTTACTAGAGAAGTTATTTTATGAACTAATACCGGCATGATCCCTTTTGATATCTCAGCTAATTTTCCCTAGCTTCCTTATTATTTTCTTATGTTTATCGGGTCCTTATCAAAGATATTATAAGCAAAATTGTTATTGCCCAGTTCAGGGCATACAAGAGTCCCATTTCAGCCTTATGCTTTGACCCTAGTGGCACAACATAAATTTTTTCAAAATAATGCTTGGACAATCTCATACACTCCTCTGCATCTGACGCTGGTGCATCTTATGTACATCTTTCCAGGCTACAACGTGGTTTTACAAATGCAGTGTTAGATAATTCTTTCATGGTTCCTTCCTGAATATGTTGTTATTGTCAAGTGCTTATATGCTTTTTCGGTTTTTTTAGGTCATACAGGATATCAACTTCTGTGACAACAGCAACTGGATTATGATTAACTCATCAAGGGGGACACACAATTTGTTTGCTATAAATCCTTTCAACGGATCAGTAAACTTCCAGTCTGCTGTTGCCCTAGTTTTACCACCAAAAATAGCTGTTTGGGTGTCATGGCTAAGCCTGCAGTAGTTGACCACCTAATCAAAAGAATGGAAGGAAAGGCACTGTAAGTGGTGCTGCAGCAGATGCAACTGGCAGGATGAGTTTCCTTTCTGGGGCTATTGCTTCCTCTTTCCACAATTGCGAAGGCAATGCTTTATTTGAGGATTGCAGCTCTTCAAAGGAAAATTACTGCCTTTTGGTTTTTCCTCCTCCTAGTTTTATGGTATAATATGTGTTGTGAACATCAGCTTGTCTATATCCAACTCCTGTTGTGTCTGGATTAAGCACTACGCCTGTGTCAGCTCCAGAATGTGATGCAAGATTGGTTGTTGAGGCTATCCAGAAGTGGAATATATGTCAGAAACAAAACTGAAGATAGAGAAGATAATATTGACATATATGGTGAGATTAGGAATTCAGACAGCAAGAAAGTACATCCTGAATTATTGAAGAAAGGAAATAGCATCTATCCTGAAGCTGGGGGTGCATTCATGATAGCAAAAATCAGTCCTGAGGAGAAACATCATTTCTATATATCAGAAGCTGAACTGCATATGCATCAGCCTTGGACCCTGTTGTGGGCAAAACATGAGGTATTTGTTTTCTGGTGGAATGGAATAGTGTGCTTGTTCAATCATGCATACATTGTGTTTGATGTCTAACATCTCCCTTGTTCTTGTAAATTTGCTAGCCAGATGTACTTTCAAACAATGATGGTGGAAGGCAGCAAAATGAATGAAGGAAATTCTTCCTGCTGAGAAATTGAAATTGAAGGGATCCCAGCTTGCATGATTGAAGCAAGGTCAAAAGACTTGGTTCCATTTTTTGACTATCTTCAAGCCCTCAAAATCCAACAAACAAGGTACACTAGGTTTTGTCTATCTATTTTACATATTCTGGTTTTTCGGCTTGTGGCTGTTTCTTATATACAACATTGCTTTACCATTATGTTTTGGATGCATGGGCTCCTGATTCTTTACATTATCATACTAAAAGGACTTTATCTTAGATAAAGCTGACATATAATAATTATATTTTTTGTTTAATGTGCCAATGAGCTATAGCTTATATAGCACCTCCTCCTCATAAGAGTGGGATAGAGGGTGAGGTTGTGGGTTTAAGATCCATTGAGTGGGTTTGCAACTTACCAATAGAATATAAATCATATGATTTGCTTAAATGTGCACCCGTAATTTCTTCTGCTTTTGATAACTTTTTAAGTTGTCTTTTTTGTGCACAACAATGAGGGTTGTACTGACATTTTGGGTACCATTTCTTGTGTCATATGGGAACCTAGCTTTAGATTACAAAATCAATGAGCTTCAGCATCAGAGGTCTGAGCTGTCTGAAACGGCAGGCTTTCATGTAGGAGCAGCTCTGGCTTGCTTGACTCTATGACTGACAGTGTTGCTGTAGTGGCAGAATTTCACAATGCTAGCAAAGAAACTGAATGTAATGGTCCTCGGATGCTAGTAGAAACCAAGGGCTTTGTAAATATTAGTGACAACCTAAATACAAAGACTCGCGTGAGATTGTAATTAATAGAAAGAGCTTAAGAATGGAGGCTCAACTCAAGTTTGTAAATAGTAACAATGAAGGCATGAAAATAGAGAATCATTTTAAAGATGAAGGTGGTGAGTTTGATTAGAGGTATGTTCCTTGTCTGGTTTAAATGGTTGGTTGGACATGGGAAATGAAGTTACTGAGCATACTACTATTGAATATTGATTGGCTTTTGATCTCGTAAAGATGTTATACTGAATGAAGGCTTTATATATATATATTGAAATTCATTCTACCTTGTTTGGATTTCTTTTTAGTCACATTTTAATTAATTTCCCTATTTCCTACTGGTAGTTTTGAGTTACACTTTGTCCCTTTTCTCTTAACAGTGTATATGATGGGTGGAAATTTATAGAATAGTGATGCAGAACTGTGGATGTTATGTATTTGGGATTTCATCTACTCAACTTTGTAAATAACAGTCTATATATTTTCTCAATAACCAGTTTTAAAGACATACATAATAGCATCTTGTAAAATCTCTTTCTCATTGTTTCTTTATTCTTTTAATTTAAATATACTCTGCTACCACTCTTTTTACATTTTATCAAAGATGAAATGCTTGACCAATCCCATGTGTTGGTTCTTATCTTCTTTCTGCAACAATTTGTTTAATTGGACTTCTTCCTGTTCTGTCATGGATTTCCTAGATTCTTTAACCAGTTGATCTTTTCACTTGTGGACTGAAACGTGCTTACAAGTTTTGCTCTCTGGCTTTCTCCAACATCCTTTAATGAAGTTATAGGGGAAAAGGGTTGATGGTTTTGTGGATTCAGGAAAGCTTTTCTTAAAGTTTTCAACAATGCCGTGAAACAGTAAATATTCAAACATGTTTGAAGGTATATCTGTTTGTACCCAAGCATCAGTGCTGTATATTCAAGGAAAATGGTTTTTATTTTCTGAAGTAGGAGATGTGATAAAGAATTGTCATTTACATGTTAACAACATAGTAATGAGATGAGGATGATATTGTATGGTCTAAATGAATAGGATGACTAGAACAATTAGGCATAAGCTCTAAAAATATCTTATTCTGCAAAGGTTCTAATATAAATAGCATTTTAATCTAATCAGTTGATAAGCTGATTTCAATGAATATAATACTTATTAATGAACCTGTGGAACTACAACTATGAGTCAACCTTTTTTTCTTTTTAATATAAATGGCATTTTAAACTAATCTAATCTCTTGTGTGCGTTTGGGTATGTGGTAGTTTTCGGTAGCTTATTTGCATGGTATTTTTCAAAAGATAGAGTTTTTTGTAGATTTTATGCTAAATATATGACAAAAAGTTAAAATGTTAGCTTATTTTCAAAAAAAAAAAATTATCAAAATTTTTTTTTCTTAAATTGAGAGAAAAAGCAAAAGATTTTGCCAAAACAGACCATCATCTTTCTCTAGGAAAGTTGTCCAAGCCTGTAATCTTGTACTGCTTATTTGTATAAACAAATTGATAATTTGGTCATGCATTTCTTGTACTATGCAGGTGAAAGACACCAGCTTAAAAGCCTCTCTCTTTTTTTTGGGTGCTATGCATTATGTAGCGGTGTTCTGTATTTGCTGAAGATCACGTAATTCCGGGAAATTAGGAGCTCTTCTATTTAGATTCAAGTTGTAATTTATGTTCAGACAGCAAAGAGCTGGAAAGCACAGACTACACTGTTGCATGTACAGGAAAGTTATATATTGCTCCAAAAGCATAACATAAATACCAGAAAAGATAGAAATTTTTTGGGAAGATTATTAATAAATTGCCTATTCGAATCATTTTAAGCTTGAAATTAAAGAGATGAGCTGATATATAGCCTGCAGAAGAAGATAAATGTTTTTCTTTCCCTAATGGATCTTTAAAAAAAAAAAGAAATCATGAAAAGGAAATACTAAAAAGAGTGGTGCTCAAGATCTGGTTGGAGTAGAGCTGCCTAGAAGGAAACTTGAAATTGTTTTATTACTTACCATAATTCTGAATATCTACCAACATTTTAATTTTTACTAAGTATAAATAAAAAAGAAGAAGAAATCATGAAAAGGAAAAAGTAAAAAGAGTGGAGCTCCAGATCTGTTTGGAGTAGGGCTGCCTAGACGACATCCATGGGCACACCAGGAAAAAAATCCATTTATGAAAGATATAGATACAAACTTCAAACTCTATAAATCTCTCACAATTTCAAACCTAATATGGGTAACTCAAAACTCTTTCAATCTTAACTCACAAACATGACACTCAATTATTACAAATTTCCAATGCACACAATGGTGTACTCACACTCTAATAATGAACATACTCTCAAACTTGAATTAAAACCAAAAAAAAAAAAAAAAAAAAAAACCTGATCGGTGCTTTCACACTACGAAAATGAACAAACTCTTAACTCACTCAATTACACAATCAAAAGGGCCACTTTGGGCCAAAGGCCCATAGCCCTTATTTGACCGAAGCCACCCAACTAACAAGAATGGAAAAAAGGCAGCAAACTTGATTTGGTTTGGTCATCATCCCACTCCAAAGCATCCCACCATTCTGATTCTCCTTTTATTTCTTTTATGGTACCTGCATTTTGGTTAGTAAGAGGCAGCCTTCTGAGACCTTTGCACTCCCACACGTCAACCTCCTCCAGACACGGCCATGCCTCCTCGTGTCTGCAAAGAGTTTTGAATTTGGGAAGGTCCCCCAATTTCAATATCCGTAGTTTTGGAACCATAGGATCTGGAGATATGTTCTGCCCTGATTCATTACTAAAGAGCTCCTCTAAGGGTCTGTTCGGTTGGAGGAGTGGAAAAGTGAGAGGATGGAAAATTGTGAGAGGATGGAAAAGTGGGAGGATGGAAAATATTTAGTTTTTCCTCTTGTGTGTTCGGTTGGGAGAGTGGAAAAGTGGGAGGATGGAAAACCCTTGTGTTCGGTTGGAGAGAAAAAAGAAAGGATGGAAAATGTAATTTATATAAATTGACTATTATACCCTTGTTACATAATATGTAAGAAATATATTTATTTTTTAATCATTAAATAATATAAAATTTATCACACCATATATATAAAGTTGAAAAGAAAAAAAAAACATCATTATTCAGTAACATTTGAAAAAAAAAAAAAAAAACCAACGTAGAACAACGTTGTTCAGTGAAAAAAAAAAAAAAAAGAAAGAAAGAAAGAAAGAACAACGTTGCAACGTTGTTCAGTGGAAAAAAAAAAAAAAAACAACGTTGCAACGTTGTTCAGTGGAAAAAAAAAATAAAAACAACGTTGCAACGTTGTTCAGTGGAAAAAAAAAAAAAAAAAAAAAAAAAAACCAACAACGTTGCAACGTTGTTCAGTGAAAAAAAAAAAAAAAAAAAAAAAAGAAAGAAAGAACAACGTTGTTTGTTCAGTAAAAAAAAATTCAGGTCAGCATTGAAAGAAAAAGAAAAAAAGAAGAAAAAAAAATGTTGACAAAAATAGGTAGAAAAAGGGTATTTTTGTAAAAGTGCTGCTATAGAACTTTTCTCTCCAGATTTTCCTTTCGATTTGGAAGGAAAAAAAAAGTGGGCCCGGAGAGAAAACTTTCTCTCGAGTTTTCCATCCTCCCTATTTTCCTTCTCCAAACGAACAGTGGAAAACAGCATTTTCCACCCTGTTTTCCATCCTCCCTGTTTTCCTTCCAAACGAACGCACCCTAAGTTCTCACAATTGCGTACCTTGATTACTTCTAGGTTTGGCAGAGTATGAATGAAGTCACCACAGGAGAGAAGACATTTCATCTGAGAACAGGATTCCACTTCTATTGATTTTAGGCTATGAAATCTCAGCCCATGATGACCAGATAGCTCTGAAATGCTATTTAGGTTTATCATATTGAAGAGATGAAGTTCCTCCAGGTTTGGTAGCAGGTCACAGCGGGCAGTACATCCTCCTCCCCGCCCTAAATTGGTTGGACAATTAAAATAACAAGTGACTTTAAACCAGCAAAGCTGCCATCACTTTTAATGAAGTCTTCAAGCAGTTCAACCAGTCCTGTACAATCAAATAATCCCAGAGAACTTGAATTACCCCAAAACCACCCAATCCATTCTTGTGAGAGAGAAAGATTAAGATTCTTGATAGAACACCTTTTTTCATCAATTGTAATTTCAACGCTCCTTCCTTGTGCTTGAAAACAAAGATTAAGATAACTCATTCTATTTATCCAGGAAAGATCTTCGGATTTTTCCCATGGAATCCCATTCAATGTGGTGATTAAGAAATGTAATCGATTAAAGGATGATTTGAGCTCTTCAAAAGTTGCCTGTCCGTCTTCCTCTCCCTTCAAACGGAAACGAAAGCCACTTTCCCATATAGAAAGACTTTCTAAACAAGACAACTTGGATATAATTCCAGGTTGAATGCTTTTCAGTTTTTCAGTATTGCCTAAGTCTAAAATCCTTAGCTCACTTAGGTTTTCAATCCCTCTTGGCAAATTTGCGATACACGTGTCTTGAAGATCAAGTTCTCGAAGTTTAGTAAGCGTTCCCAGTGAGGGTAGTTCTTCAAGATTACTGCAACCTCGAAGAAGAAGCACACGGAGATCTCTAAGTTGAAGTAGAGAATGAGGCAATGACCGGATGCTGGTTCCACCGAGATCCAATACCTTTAGTGCTTCAAACCCTTGCAGGAATTTCTCAGGAACTGTGTCAAGGGCATCATTGTCTTGAAGTAGCAGAATCGAGGCCTTTGAACATTGTATCATGCAATCAGGTAGCCTTGTTATGTTGTTACCCATGAAAGAAACTCTATCGAGAGAATTTGAATTTGAAAACTCTCCAACAGAAATCTCACTCAACCTAATCCCCGAATGAACAAGGGATTTACACCCATCCTCAGACGTTGATGAAATCCATATAGCAACATCCCGAACAACGTCATGCATCTTCACAGTTCTCCTATGGGGACCATCTTCCAACAAACAAGAGTCCTTTAGATTTTCAATCAAAGAAATGCCTTCGTCCATATCCTCGCAATTCTGTCCTTCACCTATTAAACCTTCTGCCCGCCAGTATGTTACTAATTCCCTTATTCCAATTTCGAAGTCCTCGGGAAATAGACAGCAATATAAGAAACAAGATTTTATGTTGTTACCTTGTAATGAGTCGTAACTCAACCTCAACGGCTTATAGACCTTAGCCTCAATTCCTTCTATAGAAGGCACTGATCATTGCAACTCCTTTAACGCATGCCTCCACAACTCGACCTTTGTCTTTTTTCTCATGGCAGCTCCCACGGTGATGATGGCTAGTGTTAATCTGCAACATTCTTTTACAATTGCTTCTACTAATGGTTTAATTTCTTCTAGATGAGCCACATCCCCTGCCTTTTGACAAAACAATTGCCAAGCTTCAACGTCATTTAAAACTTCCATTTTAATTTCTTTATCAGTTATCATTTCCCTACAGACTTCCATACGTCGAGAAGTCAATATGATCTTACAGCCTTTATGAACTTCAGGTCCTGGGACACCCAAGGTGTCTAAATCAATTTTCTCCCAAACATCATCTAGAATGAGTAGAAATTTTTCTTCATTCTTAAGCCTTTGATAAAGCCGACTAGCCATTTCCTGCTCGCTTTCTTCCTTTTCCACCTGTAATTTTAATCTTTCAGCTATTCGTGTCTGGACATTTTTAATGACCAAATTCTTGGAAACGGTGACCCAAATGACAATGCCAAAAGGCTGTGTAGAAGCCTCTCTGAGCTCATTATTCAAGTTCGTCACCAGAGTAGTCTTGCCAACTCCTCCTAGTCCCCAAATACCAATCGTTTTGAATCCATCCTCTAATGCCTTCTTAATCTCGTCTAATTTTTTTGATGCAGTGGTTTGACCTCGAATTGAAGTTCCGGCAACATGCTCCACTGCTGTGGGAACTCTAGGATAAACCACACCAGAGTCAAAATTTCCAGCAAGAAGCCTTTTGATCTCTTCCAAAATTTCTTCCACTTCACTGCTCGCTAGATACCGCTTTCTGCAATTTAAGAAACATCGAGAAGGCTTTTTATTGTTGACCGTTTGTCCTTGAATTGCATCGACTCTAAGCCGAAGCTTTTCTACTTCCTCAAGCCAAGTTACAACTTGATCTCTGATTTCATTTCCTTCTTTCTTAGCTATTTCCGTTTGAAGATTGACTTCTTTTCTACGATCCAGAAGTCTTTTCATCTCGTTCTCAACAGCAGCAAGATTTGAATGCAAATTGAAAGTGGTCTTGGTCTTAGAACTAACACAACTACAGAGAAGCTCACTAGTTGTTGCCACTAGTGCACCGACAGCTGCACCCACCACTTCCATGCCAGAAATTTTGCTATGAGAGATGCCGGAAGCTTAAAATAATTGACAGCCAAAGAATGAAAGAACCACAGAAAATACAAGTTTCCACGGTCTCGCTGGCCCAATGATGTAAAGAAACAGAATGAAAAGACACACAATGACTCGTTGTTGGAATTTTTTTTCCATTTAACTTTATTATTAGAAGAATTTTGTTATTTGATCAGATGAAAAAGAAAGTGGGAAACTAGCATCTTTAGTTTTTAAAACTCGAGTTCAATAGCAAATCGAGTTTTAAAAACTCGAGTTCTAGAATTTTGACGGACTGATGTGGACAAAAAAGTCCACGTGGAACTCGAGTCTATAAGACTCGAGTTCTAGACAGAGCAAGAACACTTAGAGATCCACGGAGAAAAAGAAAAGAAGAAGAAGAAGAAGAGATCATGAACTACACTGTGATGATCGGGATCGGAGATTGGGTTTGTGTGTGCCGTGGGTCTTCTTCTTCTTTCTTTCTCTCTGCTGGGTTTTCTTCTTTTTTCTTTCACTTCTTCTTCCTCACGATCTTCTGAGTTCTTCGTGCAGATCGTGAGGAAGACAAAGAGATCCACGGAGATAAAAAAAACAGAAGAAGAAAAAGAAGAAGACGAAGAAGAGATCGTGAACACACTGTAGATCGACGATTGGCAAACCCATCGGCGGAGACAAGCGCATCTCTGTTTCTTGGTTCTTCGTTCGTCGTTGGGTCGTCGTCAGATCGTCCTTCTTCATTCATCGCTGGTTCGTCTCATCAGATCGTCCTTCTTCATTCGTCGCTGGTTCATCTCGTCAGATCGTTCGTCACTGGGTCATCGTCAGATCGTCCTTCTTCGTTCGTCGCTGGTTCGTCGTAAGATCGTCCTCAGCTTCTTGGTTCTTCGTTCGTCGCTGGGTATTTCAGTCCTCCCAAAATCGAGTCTGAGAAACTCGGTTTTGCTTTTTAGAACTTGAGTCTTATAGACTCGAGATCTATGTGGCATTTTCCATCCAACTCATCAGCTCAAAGTCTCGCAAAGCGAGTCTATGAGACTCCGTTTTAATATAGATCTCGAGTTTTAGAAACTCGAGATGCTACTTTACTTAATCAAATTTTTTTACTGCTAACTTATTATATTGTTCTTGCTCACACTGTTACTTTGCACATTACCCCCTCATTGTTGAGAGGATTACCTTCTCTCACATAAATTATTGAGCATGGGTCCAAATTTGGGTCCCATAACCTCAACTTTTGTCTATGATTTATTGGGTTACAGATTGACTCGTTGGGTTTCAAGCGTGTTTTGGGTTGGAAAATGTTTGGAGTGCCATGGTCCTTTTAAAAAAAATCCTCCGGCTTCGATTTTTAAAATAAGAAGTTAAGTGTTTCTCAAAAAAAAAAAAAAAAAAAGTTAAGTGCAAATTTTAAAATAATGCTATTGCCCCTTAAATTTTAATTTGTTTTTACTATATTTATGCAAATAACTCTATTTTTTTTTCTTTTTTACGAAAGTGTATTTTTGGTCCTCTTAGGGCATTTATGTTTTAAAATTTGTATTTTGACTCATTATTTTTTTTATATCTTTTTCATATTTACTTTACCGTTTATTTCTATTTATAATTTGACAATGCATATTATGTTTTTCAGTTTTCTGCCTAATGTACCAAAATAAAAATATATATATATTTTTTTTTATAAAATGGTAGAATAGAAATTTCACAAAAATCGTTAGTGAGTTGATTGCCCACACACGTGCTAATGGATATACTTGAAGAACAAAGAGAAGAACCAATCAAAGAGCACCGGTGGAGTACCGACCAAAGACCCTTCGAAGGATCTCCAAGAACTCAAGAGTATAAGAGCTAGAGAGAATTCACGTACCTCAAGAAAGGTTAGGCTAGAGGTTTATATAGTGGTAGAGAGCTAACCCAAATCCTTTGATACGGGGGAATTTCCTTATGGGGAGAAGGGTCCCAAGATATTCGGGATCACCTTTCCATTTATAAGAGATCTGATTGCGTGGTAGGGCCTTTGGTCGTGGTGTGCAAGTAATTTTCATGCAAGGATGCGTGGATGGGCCCCACGTAGCCGTGGGAAAGCCCTAAGGGATGGGTCATTCAGACTAGGGGTCTTCTTACCCATCGGCCCCAGGAGGGTCATCCCTCGCAGAGGATGGTTGTCCCTCTAGGACTGATCATCCCTTTCAGGGATTGACCATCCCCTTGCAGGGACTGATCATCCCTTTTGAGTTTTAGTTATCCCTTTTTTTTTTAGGGTAGGTCCAAAATTTTCCTCATCAGTTGCCCCTCATTTCGTGAGTCGTCGGGATGGCTGACGGATCGTGGAGTTGTCATAAATGCCTGGCCTTAACAGCATGCGTCATAAATAGGGGTAATTATGTCCTTCTGACAAGGCTAGAGACACGTGTCACTTTTTGATTCGTGGAATCAAATGTCGCGACGCTTCATTTTTCGTGCCATGTCATCCTATAAATAGCCCTATGTTGTTATTATGCTCATTACCTGAAAGTTTTCCATTTCAATCCCAAAGCTCAATTGTTGGTTTTCTTTGCTTCATCGATATTCTTGCTTCATCGGTTCCTTAGATTTGATTCATCGGTTTATTCTTTACCCACTTCCTCTTTCCTTTTCCTTTTTGTTAGTTTGCACACGTGGGAAGTAGAGTAGAATCTTAGCTTTCATTTGTCATTTGTAGGTGAGGGATGTCTAGAGATAGTGAAGTGACAGGTGAGCATACCTCATCGGTCCGCATGGGTTCGGACGACGACTTGTCTAGTCACTCTAGGCTTGAATATTCGTCAGATGACTCGTCAAGTTCTGATAGGGAGTCGGCATCAGACATCTCATTGGGGGAAGCCAGTCCTTCGGGCGACGACCACGGGAGGTCATTCTGCCCGACGACTAGTCCATTCACGACTTCCCTGTCAATATAAGTGACAAGGTTTTTAGTAGGCTGAGACCCCGTCTTCAAATACCCGATAATGTGCCCATTAGGAAGGGAGGTCGTCTGACGTAGGTTTTTATGAGACCGCCTTTATAGTGGGGCTTCGTCTTCCTTTTTCCACCTTGCATCGTTGGCTGGCTTCTTACTTAGGTGTGTCTGTCAGTCAGATAGCCTGAAATTCTTGGAGGATCTTCATTAGGGCTGAGGTATTATAGGGTCAACTTAGTGGGGGCAATCGCTCCCTCACTTTGGAGGAATTTTTCTACTGTTACAAACCCTAAGAAATTCCCCGATCCAAGGGTTTTTACAACTTCGTGTGTCGTCGAGCTGCCTTAAGGCTAATATCTGATATGCTCGATTCTGACCATCAATGAAAGGCTAGGTTCTTCTTTGTGCAGGGGGTTAATTGGGTGTGTCATCTCGACGAGTGGGATAATATAGGGTCTTTTTATGACCATTCTTAGGGGCAATTAAACAAGTCTGGTGAGTTGTCGGGTCATTTAAGTCATCGGGTCTGTATAAGTCGTCGGTCAATACTAATTATTGGGCTAACTCAATTTTTGTTTTGTTTCAGCCAAAGCTTTCCCTACGATCCTTCCTGAGTAAGAGGCATTTTTGGAGAGGTTTTTTGAGATATCCTTTGAGGAGAGGTCTTGCAAGAAGCTCATCAATTTGAACACACTTCACACCTTTAGTGGTGGACTCGTCCCTTCTGAGGAAACCTGATGATTAGACTACTTCTTGTGAATTCGTAAGTGGTTATTTTCTTTTTGTCTGTTGCGCTTACTGATAACGCCTTAAAATGTATACTTGTTATATATTTATGTGGGCGTTATCTCCTTATTACTATGCTTAATTTGTATAATTAAGTCATGATTAGCATTAGTCCTTTTTATTTATCTTTACATAATTTCTTGAATAAGATGTCATTCATTGTGTGTATACAAAATTCTAGGATCATTAAATTGGAATAGGTCCCTTTCTGACCTAACCAATTGGAATAGGATGGAATTTCTTCCCATCCACACTAAACATTGTGTACACTCCAAATTTTTTCTACATCTCATAATAATACGTTGTGAAAAGGTGTCATCCAAGTCCAACATGATTGAGAGTTGTAGTTGAGACCATGGTCCAAAAGCTTTACTATTCAATACTTTGCAAGAAAAATTAATACTCATTTGATGTAACAGGAGACTATGAAATTTGACACCGTATACATTGGGGTTTGTTCTTGATGTTGTGAAATTGTTGTAGGTACTAAAATTCTAGTTTGATTAGTTGGCAAGTCATGTTCTTTAAGTGTGAAAAGTCTACATCGAAAAACTTTTATGTTCCTACAATAAATGTTTTGGAGAGAAAATTAGTAACCTTTCATCCCATTGGGACCCCCCTATTTATACAAAGGAAAATGGTCCAATATTCTTGAGTATGACTTAGTTACATGGAATTTTTGTGCAATTGTGCCTAGCTTTCTTTTAAAAATTTAATTATAATTTTAAACTCTAATTTGGTGAATTTTATATGATTTTTTGTGGTTTGATTTTGATTTAGTAAAGACATATCAGCCAAAAGAAACAAAGGTCTGTACTTCCAAATTAGCAATTACAAATGGGCAATGCTGCATTGTCATTTGTGATTGTGGTATGAATAAGTAGTATGTTGTTTGGGCAACTGATTGAGGCAAAGAAATTAACCATATTAAAAGGGATTAACAACTTTTTCTTTCTCCTTTACCATTTATGGTATGTATATGCCTTTTTCACATATGCTCAAATGAAGTACCTATTAGAACTTCCTTTTTTTAAAGGAAGTTCTACATTTATTAAATGAGACACACACACACACACACACATATATATACACTAGCGTTTAACCCGCGCAATGCGCGGGATCATTTTACGAATTAAAATACTTTGCATTCAACATAAACTTAGTTCTCCCATTTTTACTGCATACATTCAAACATAAATAAAGTAGTATATTTAGACATATAGTATCCAATATTCCCAAAAAATGTTAAAACATTAGTATCTTCAAATCACGTCATGTGTGTCATTCCCTTCTCAAAGGGGCTACTTGGAGGAACATATGAAATGAGTTTGAGCAAAGGGAATTCTCCATAATGCTCCTAATGCAATATCTTCAAAAACATTTAATATTTCCTATCAAAGAATATTTTCATTTTTATGAGCTTCCACACCCAAGGGAAAATAGCGTTTATCTCAACAACAAAAAAATAATTTCTCTTTAAGAAAATAAAACTTAACTTACATTTGAGCATCATGTCAAGTTTTTGCAATGCAAGAAGATTGACATAAAAATATGAACTTGGTGCATATTTACAATGAGTTATTTGCCTGTAAGCCCCCTTTAACAACCATCCATTCTAGAAAAAAAAAAATTGTTGTTTATTATAACCAAATATAAACATCAAATATTTATGCCAAATCAATATCTAATTTCTTGTTTCTATTGAAATGAAATTGTTATTTAACTGGGAAAAAAAACATGGGATAACTTTCAAAAATTATTATCTATTTAAACAACATATAAAGGGAAGAAATTGCACCCTAGAACTACATGCATACTTAATGGAGGACCATAATCAAACGTTATTATGATCCTTCACAAATTTTGAAAAATTGCTCAAAGAAAGCTCCTAAATAAACCACTATATGCAATATTTATCACAAAGATAGACACCTTCTAAATGTGTACATTCTGCAAATTTCAAAAGTATGCATTCAATAGGTACTGCGCCATTAGAACTAAAATCAAATGTCATATCAAAGAACTTCAGCTTCATCTCAAAGCCATAAACCAAGCATAATTTAAGATATAGAAATTACAAAGTAAATTTTTTGTAAATTAATCCAAGGATTTGTATACAAATATTTTCTACATTAGATACTCCATCCATATACTTAGCTTAAATTTAGAAATACCCTTTCCCCAACTCATTGTAGGTAATTCGTAAAAGAAGGAAAAGTGAGTTATTTAACCAAATAAATTTAAGTGCCATATTGTATAGCCGTTGCCCTCGGCCTCATCAATAATAGATAGATAACCAAAACCAACCTAGCCCAAATACCCAAAATGGCATAAGTTTCATGAAAATGGCAATGACTCATTATAACATTTATCCTCAACTCCAAAAATTGCAAATGACTTCAATAAAACAAAAAGAAAGCACCAATTCACTTGAAGTTAAATAAGGACAGCACTAAGAGCTAAAAAAAAAATCAAAAGAACATGTTGGACTTAGGAAGCACTAATTAGATATGCTGCTTGTGATTCTCTTTCAATGTTTTATAGAGCATTAAGCTCTACCGCAGGAGAATTTCATCTGTATGGAAACAAAGGAAGACAGATTAAATGAGAATTAAAAATAAAATTGGAGGCCTTTCATTAAACATCTAGCAAGTATAGTAATTTGTTCTTATTTGACATAAACCTTATGGAAAAATAAACAAAAGATACGGTTTATAGAGCCTAAGTATTATCCGCCAACTCAAATCCTATAGTCTAAGCCTGATGTGTCCATAGCAGAATGATCAAACATTTAGATGCTAACCAATCATATGTGAAGCCTAAGCACATCCCATTTTCTGATAATTTGGTTCAGTTGGTCTACATGTTAAAGGTCTTCATAAACTAAGGCAAAAATAAGAAAATCAAGTAGATCAATGGTATAATGAAATGAAAAAAAGTGAGATGTTTCAATGTTGGTTGAGCTAGAAATGATTCAACATATTTAGTAAATTTTTAGCAAAGGTGTACCTGTAAAACATATTTAACAAACTTTTAATACCAAGAAGCAAACACATTCTCATACAAAGAGATTATAAGTTAATACAAATTATGGGCTCACCTTCAAATAATGGGGAAACCATATAATTTGTTGCTGCCCACATAATGGAGACACCATTCTGAGTTAACCAACTAATGAACCACAATGAATAAAAGAATGAGAACATAGAACATTTTAGTATCAATAAAATTTAAAAGAAAATATTTGATTACAGAGTTTTGAAATAGAAAGTGAGAGGAAAATACATATAAAAAAGTTGGAGATGGGTACTACACTGCATATCTAAATTTTCAAAAAGAAAAGAAAAAAGAGAACAAATAATTTAGTAACCGAAAAAAATACCATTTTATCAAATCATATCATTCACTAATCAGTAATATGTTGCATCAATATAGTTTTCCATTAACATAACATATATCCTTGGGGCGGGCAAGAGATTGAGTATGACGGATTTGAGGAGGAAAAGGGTCCTGGTCTTTTGGGTTTTCAGTCTATGTAGGTCATGATGAAGAATGCCAGAAGTGATGTGAGCTGTACCAATTTTGTTTAAACCAACAGCTTGTTGTAGAAGTTTAAGGAGGTCACCTACCATATCCAAAGAAGTATCATCCTTTACTGAGTCCTTTCCAAGCTGAAACTCTATTATTTTCTTTTCATTTTTTGTGAGGATGCCTGTCTTGTTTGTGCAAATTGTTGTGACTTGGGCCATTGTCTCAAAAGTAGATAGTTTTAGACTTAATATGTGATGTTTGGATTCGATTTTTCCCACCCCCATGCCATAATAAATCTAAACGATTTATTCATTTATGAACAATGAATATGAACAAAAGTTCTCAAGGATGAAATCTAGAAGATATTACATAACATGTACATAGTTTTTTTCATAGCTATGTGATGGTGTGCTTACTTATTGCAGATAGAATTGCCCCACAATTTTTAGATGAATAAGCAACAGTCATCCTAGAACTACTCAGGCATTTTCTATCCAAACATCAACCCAACTATATGTAGTTGATGGTCTTTGCATTAGAAATATTGTTCTAAAGGTAATGGTAACTACATTTTAGTTAAATAATGGAGAAACCATATAATTTGTTGCTGCCCATGTAATGGAGACACCATTCTGAGTTAATTTTTTGTTTTTATTTTTGGACAGTGAGTTTTTGTCATTTTAGCAGGACATAAATAGTATGTGTATATTTTGATGATTCTTTTATTAAATTTCTGCCAAATTATCTTTAACCCTCTATAGTTAAAAACAAATTATTCACCTGGGAAAAAAAAAACCACTTTAATTTGTTTCCACGTGTCAATTAGAAATTGATACATCATACAGCCAACATTGGTATGAGCAACAATAAAGAAACCCAATGAATGCAAGCTATGTATTTGCAAGAGCTTTCAACCAACTTTACCCACATTTAATTGTTTTTAATCCCAAACAAAATACATAACAAACAAAAATAAATTATAAAGTCATCAAGTTAGAAATATAATTAATCAATTTTCTTTCAAGAATTTTATCAAACATAATGGATTTTGAATAAAATATATACTTACTCCTAGGATCTTTGTAATGTGAATCCACTATAGAAGCTTCGCCTCCATTGGAGTTTTGGTTGTGACCCAATCCATATAGATACGTGGGTTTGTGCTATGATGGCACATGACATGGAAGAGCTCGATCTATTAGTTAGGCTTCTCCCTCATGGATTTTTTTACATGCCCAATGAAAGCAGATTATTTAATCAAATCAGTCTTGGCTATCCAAACAGTATCAAAATTGACAGCTTTTCTTAATCACATCAGCATGTAACATATTTAAAACTAAACCACTCACCTAAAGACCAACTAATAGAGATATATATATATATATATATATATATATATATATTATTCCATTTCAATATTCAGACAGTTGCTCAAAACCATAACCATCAATAAATATAAGACACACAAACTAAGATTACTGTGTCTAAGGAAAAAAATAAAAGACAATCATAGAAAAAAAAAAAAAAAAAAAGAAGGATCCAACCATGGATGGGTTTCCATTAAGATATTTTGACATCATAATGCTTCAAAATTGGTTAAGATTTCCATGAACTACAAATTCACATTTTACAATACAACTTAAGAGGTCCAAACTTAATTAAGTAGATATTTATGTCCAAAAAAGAGATTAATTGATTTGAAGAAAGGAACAAAAACCAATTTGATGAAGCAACCCAACTCAAGTTCCAACTTCCAACCCAACCAGATCTTAATCAAAATTAAAATGAAATCAAATCTTAAAAAAAAAAGTGAGAGAGAGAGAGGGAGAGAGAGCTGAAACTTAATGACTTACATCAAGCAAAGCACTTAACTCTGAAGAGAAGCAAACAGTTTGTTTTGGGCTTTAATATGTAGAAAGAAATAAAATTCCAGTTAATTACATCTGTAACAAATATAAGAAAACAGCCTAAGGTTAATGACTTTCATCAAGCAAAGTAAACATATACATATGTGGCTGTATATGGAGAGCAGCAACATTATGAAAAAAGCAATTTGCAAATGAAACTAATACATATTGCTGCATAATGTGTCTCTCTAAGTGCAAGCTTTTTACTAAAGAAGGCCATATTGTTCCTCTCCCTAAGAATATGATGTTAGGTTCTAAGAATTAGGAACTAATGTATTAGAACTTCAATTTGTATGTTGGCAAACCATGATCAAAACAATGTTTAGTCTTGTGTTAGACTTGCTCAAAGTATGCGTCTTAATGTAAAGTTGGAATCGAGTTGTTGTGCAGAATTACTGTTAACTTTCTGTCAGACTCGATCGATCGAAAATTAGGCTCGATCGATCGAAAATCGGGCAGATTGTTTTTCTGCAGAAAATTCCAACTCAGCCCAAGTCCATTTAATGTATAGGGTTTTATGTTTTGCCCTAAGTATAAAAGGGAAAACCCTAGCCACGTTTTCAGAGTTCTGAATGCTGTGTTTGTGAATCTCTTTGTGAGATCTAGAGGTGTTTACCTTCATATACACTTAGGGTTTACAAACTTGAGATTCATGTCAAGAGTTGTGTAAATCAATACAGTTGCAGAATCAAAAGAGCATAAAGATATACAAGCAGGTGCGCTTGTGGATTTGCTGAAGAATTCAAGAAAGAAGGAGTCCGTGGATCTCGGAGCTATCATGGGGTCATGGTAGTAAGTTTCCTACACTTGGATAGCAATAAGATGTTAGTGGTCTAAGTCTTATTGTGTAAACTTCGATTCTTTCATAGTGGATTCAGTTTACCTTGAGGATAGCTAGGTCAAATCCTCCCCAGGTTTTTACCGGTGTGGTTTCCTGGGTCATCATATCTTTGTGTTATTTAATTTCCGCTGCTTTGTTGTTTTTGTTTATTTTGTGTTAACCTAGATTTAATTAAATTACCTAAGTTAATCACTTGGCTAATTCTCTAGGTTAATCTGTTGGGTTTAAGGGGTCTAAACGAACTTACATATGAGTCCACTTACATTGCACATTACAGATGATCTTCCTATTACAGTAAAGTGGCTAAAAAGATATAGAACAAAAAAAATGGTAAAAATAATCAAACATGCAGTGATGCTAGAGACTTTGGGCCTGGGTTGGAAGATGTTGGTTTTGATTGAATTTTAAGAAGGGAGAGACACGAAGAGGAAATAAATGGATAATTATTTTGTTTACAAAGATAAGGAAGAGGATGGATAGAAATAGCAGAAGCAAATAAAACTTGACAAATTTATTAATGGGTAAAAAGCAATAGATTTGCAAAATAGGAAGAGGTAGAATAGGAGGAGGTGAAAACTAAAAAGTGACGGGTTTGTGTAATTGAGGGAGACAGCTGTTCGAGTACGCTAAAAAATATGAAACTATTCTCACAAAATCTAATTACATATTACGATGTCCTTAAAATAAAATAAAATAAATTTCTAGCAAACATACAAAAGATATAATAATAGATGCAAGAAATCGTTGTTTGCAAGGGACTAAACTAAATGTTGTGGTGGGCATAAATTACAAAGCGATTTGTTGGGAATTTTCTTACATTCAACTCTCTATACCTGCAAATAAAAATACAGCTTAAATTTATAAAAAAAGAAAAAGAAAAAAGAAAAAAAAAAAAAACACAGCGGTGTTCCAATGAATCTTATGTAAGGTATGGACTTTTGAGCAAAGGGAACCATTCAAATTGAACGTGATCTAAGATCTACCAACTAAAAGTGGATTTAATGATACACACTTTGTGGTTTTAAGTCCATCAAAGCAACAAACATACATGTATGAACATCACAACACAGATAGCAATATAACAATCCAATGCACAAAGTAAATTTGAATGATCAAAACCCACTATAGATCCAACCCCATCAATCTATGATTTCAGTTTCTAATCCACCCATATTCCAATTCTACGCATCAAGTATTAAAATAATAATAACAATTATATGCAAACTTAGAACCAATAAAAAAAATTAGCAGGCATTAAATGTAAATGTTTATACGATGATCAACCTAACAACATTTTCAACACACAAAAAAAGAAAAGAAAAAGAAAACAGATTATGAGAATATATATCAGAAACCTTAACAGATCATACCCAAACCTAAGCCTAAATTAAAATAATTTCAATAACAACATATATACACATCGCAATCATTGTAAAAGTATAATTTATTGGAACCTGATAGTGGTCTTTAATAAGGTTTCAATGAAAAGAAATCAGTACATTGTGGAAAGAAGAAATCAGTACATTGTGCGTTTGTGCGTGCACTGTGCGTTTGTTTTCTAATTTTTAGGAAAAGAAATCAGTACATTGTGGAAAGAAGAAATTGAATGATTTAATTCCAAAACAGACGAATTGAAAAAAATCTATTACCGAAAAAATTAAAAAAAAAGAAAAAGAGAATAGTCACATATTAAAACCTGATTTCCTTAGCCCTAATTTTTGAAACCAAATCTAGAACCAAATTGAAAAAATTGAAAGCATATAACAGATCTAATTTACCTAAAAAAAAAATCAGAGAAAGAATAGAACCCATTGGACGCATTGTTTGTGGGCAGAAGAGACTTTTATTTTGATCTTAGTGAGAGAAACAGAGAGGTGTTCTCTTCTTTCTCTGTGTCCCAGGATCTCCTCTCTCTTTTTCTGTTTCTTTCTCCGTATCTTCATCGCCTCTCTATTTTTCTGTTTCTTTCTCCGTATATTCATCGCCTCTCTCTCGATTTCATCGCCTCTCTTCCAGTCCCAACTTCGTGCCTTCTCTGTTTATCGTTCTGCCAAGGTTTTGGGTCTGCAAGATCTTTTCTTGAAACTTTTTGATTTCGTCGCCTCTCTTACTCTGCTTCTTTTTCCATGTACTCATCGCCTCTCTCTGTTTCTATCTTGGTGTGCATCTAGGCTTAACTGGTTATTTATTTTTTATTTTTTTAATAAGAGGCTTTTAAACCGGTTAATTTTTTTTTTATCTATAATGAGGGACTTTTAAATGGTGTTGTAGCATTACCAAAGAATGTAATGTATCACTTTTTAAAGGCAAATATGTCTGAATTTTAAATGTAGGAACCCACTTTCTCTCAGCTTCTGCTAGTATAAGTATTAGTGTTTAACTCGCGCAATGCGCGGGATCATTTTACATATTAATGTTTTTTGCATTCAACATAAACTTAGTTTTCATATTTCTACTACATACATTCAAACTTAAATAATTTAGTATATTTAAGCATATAGTACCCAATATCCCCTAAAAATTTTTAACATCATTACTCTCTTCAAATCTCATCAGGTATGTACTTCCATTCTCCAATAGACCACTCAGAGGAACATATGAAATGAGCAACCACCGCTTTTATTACTTTCATTGCGTTCAAATGAGTGTGAATGAAGGGAATTCTCTAGAATGCTTCTCTATTTTGCATGCAAAAATGCAATATCTTCAAAATCATCCGATATGTTCTAAGCAATTAAAATTTGACTTACTTTGAGCAAGAAGATTGACATAAAAATCTAAACTTGGTGTACTTGTCATAAACTTGGTGTACTTGTCATCAACTAACAGACATCATTTAGAAAATAGTGCAAATATATCCAAATGAATTGGTATAACATCATTGTCAAAACATTTGGGACTAATTTTCAAAGTCGAGTTAGTACATAATTGGTCTGTAATTTAGATAATATATAGACCATCAAGGAAATATATTAAAAGGCAACCTTTATAAAGAATAGTCCCTTTGGACTCATCTCTATTCAATATTAATAGTATCACTACAAATTCATATAATGTGTTTCACAATTCAAAACACAATCTATGAAATATTGACTAAAATCTATGAAATAATAAACTTTGTATAAAGAATGTTACATTTTCAGATTTCAAATTTCCACAATTTCAACCCCTCTTTAAAAATAGCAGAACAAGTAGGAGGGAAAACAAAAACTGAATTAAATTGAAATCTGTAGTTGCTATTTTTCCTTCTTCAATTTTTTTCTTCTTTGATGCATTTTTTTTAGTAGCGTTGCTTTGTTTGTGAAGCATTTAAATAGGCATTCTATCATCATTTAATTTTCCATCTTCGGCAGGTATGGGAGCTGCAAATAGAGAATTGCTGTCCTCTTGTTTTTTTTTACAAATTCGTCTTTTGTGTCCTGCAATAATTTTCACTTTAATTAAAAGGTGCTTCAAAAATTTACAAACATCTAATAAATCCTTAAACAATAAGTTACAATTCTCTTATAAACAAAGTTAATATTGCTTTTTTGTATTACATTAGCTTTGAAGGTATCATAAGAAGGTCTAATATATTATTTTTAGTTTCATGAGAACTTCTTATGTACCAAGCAGATGTGCGTAATAAGTAATATGCATCAGACTACATAATATTATGACAAATTCAAAGGGTAACATTAATTGCCAAAAAATCATGTTTTATATCTTCAAGTTTCTGCCCTCTATTTTAATGTTCACTTCAACTTTTGAAATAATCACTCCAATAGAAAACAATCTTCGTATCTGACTAATTGTCATCTCTTGTCTAGCCAGTTACATGTTTTGGTTCTTGTTTTGAATTTGAAAGCTATTTTAGACATTTACATCTAACATTGTCATCTAATTATTATAGTACTATCCCTTTGATGTGTGTAAAAAGAATGTGAGCTTGTTATTTCTTTCTAATTTGGTTTTTGTAGTGAGGCAGTGGAAGCAAAACAATAGCTTAGTGTAATCCCTATGAAAAAGAAATCCAATTCAAATTATAATTTTTTTTTTTGGTGGTAGAACAGATTGTATATAGTAGATATAAACTATATGGTTGTTACCTCTACGTTACCAACCATATAAATACAAAGAGCAGTACAACCTCAAACATAAACTGTCAATATGATTGGTTAGTAATAGGAAAAGAAGAAAACCTAAGAACTCATAAATTTAGCATACATACATACATCATGACCTATACCATCATTTTTTTTATGAGATTACTGCATTCATAGTACTATACTGATCTAGCAAGCTAGAAATTCTCAAAAATCTTGAGTAGAGAATATTAATAAAGATAATGTATGTATGAGGAAAAGCTACGGAAATAGAATTTACATTTCTATTTGAAATTACGCATCTCCGCAAGTTCCTTTACAGTCTTAGATACAATTTTTTTAGCTCTTTTGTCAATCAAAATGAATGTTGTTGGACCAGTCTTATTTTCTACATGGATTTGTATCCTATAGTTGTTTCAGTTGCGAAGTTTTAAGTATAATGTATATATTATATTGTGTGTGCGTTTGTAAATTTACAAATAAAATTTTTCATTTACCTTGGGACTGTAAATTTTAGTTATCAATTATGCTGAAATTGTATGAATCCCTTTGATATATTTGTCTCTAAGTTCCACTCCAAGTCCTATAGTTCTGCTATTGATTTTTCATTATGCAAGGCAAGTTCTCCATCCTGTACTTCACATAGTCCCCTTGGCATAATTTGTGTAACATATATGTCCATTGTGGTGTTCAATCTATGCATCAACATTTAACATGATTTTCTGTTAGTTTGCTGAATATTTAATTTTCTTATATTAAAAAAAAAAAAAATTAGCATGGCAGTAGTTACTTGTTTTGATTTTTTGTGAGCTTGGGAATGTCAAGGTTGACGTAGAGCTTTGTTGCAAAAGTGGATGATAGTTGATAGTCACCTACAAAAAATTGTAAAAAGTCTATTAGGACTTCTGATTCTAAATGCTATATTCTTGCTAAATTGTTTAGTGGAATATTACCTACAATCTATATTCCATCATAATTTAACTCTCCAAAATTCCATCAAGATTTTTCTAAAATGCATATTATTCACACATTGCAAGGACAAAAGCAAAACAAAAGAGTGACCACCACACATTGATGGGTGGCTGTTGGACTGATTTCCTAAAACAATCTTTAGTAACAGGCTGGCAATTAAGGATCGCTTGTCAATAGATCAAGGAAATCTTAATTTTGGCATAGAGGCAATAATGTACTTATTTTACTGAGTGCAGACTGGTAAAACTGACACCTCAACTTGCCAAAATTGATCTAATCTATCACATATGAGATCATGTTCTCTTCATAAAATAAGCTTATCTACAAAAAATCCCAAAAGCTTATAGAAACAATAAAATCAAAAATGGCCTATTTACTATTAGAGGAATGGTAAGAGCGAGTTAAGATCTCTTGCACTTATATATGCATTATCCTCTAAACAGCTTCCTTAACATACTAATGGATGTAATCATGAAACCCCATTGACTCATTTTATAACCCACTGCTAGATACCTTTTTAAGTAGAAAATCAATCAGACATATAGATCATGATAGCATATTTCAATATCATAGTTACAAAATCAAACGGTCCCAAAATATTTTCACCAACCAACTTAAAGAGAGGGAAAAAAAAAATATCCAATACAAATTCTGTTAGGTTCAAACAGTAATATAACAAACGCTAAGTTACTAACATCTTACATAAAAGATGGTAGCAAACATCTTAATTGAATTCAATTGAGTTTACATAAGTGACAATCTAACTTATATTATCAGCAGTTTCAAAATAATTTTAATGAACAGTGTGTATTACGTCTAGGTAGACCATTCAATATTTCTTTATATACAATATTAACATTGCAGGTTTAACACTTAAAAAAAAATGAATAAAAAATATGAGCAAAGCTAACAACAACAACATTAAAAAAAACCTTGCCAATACTTTGAATCTAATAGCTTGAGCATTACAGAAATTAATAGAATCCAAGTCTAATAGAACAATTTGGAATTATATGACAAATTATTCTTAACGCAAAGGACCAAAGAGCATGGAAATTGTTTGAACCAAAAAAAAAATAATAATAAAGGCAGAGATAAAGAGAGAGAGAGACTAAATTTCATACCTCACCAAGAAAAGCCCTTCTCTGTCTTCTTTGTTAACTTCAAAGTTCAACTGAAGCCTCTCCCTATTGCTTGTACCTTCTTTGTCTGTAATTTGTTTTCTTGCTCTTCTCTCTTGCTGCCTTGTGATGTCCCTTGTATAGCAAAAAGGAAATCTAATATAAACTAATCAAATCTAACCCAAAAGCCTAAATATAAATGAAGCTAACCAAAATACCAAAGCCTAAATCATATTTAATGAACTAATTTTAAAAACATAAATACCAGCAGTGGATCTAGCAGTCTAATAGTTGGAGTAAGGCTGAAGATTGTGGTAAAACAATCTCACAATGGCGGTTACTAACCTTTTGATTTTGTAATCTTCTTGCAAAATAACCACCATCATATCTAAGAGAGATCTTTGTGAATTTGTGCTTTGACAAAGGGATGGAAAAAACATACAAATATTTGAGGAAGAAAATAGGTAATTTTGATAGCAGTTAGCTTTGGACGAATGAGTTTAACCTTTGTGTGAGATGCAGTGCCTGGCTTTGATTATATAGACATGTTTGTTTCGTATGGTATAACCTTTCACTTCAATTCTTCCACCAAAGGGAAGATGGAACAGAATTTACCTAGGTTTATGATTTGCAGAATATGACGCCCATGCTACATTGAAGCATAAATGCATTGCACATTTTTTTCTGCAACCAAACCATTAAAATTAGGAGAAATTTTTTTTCCAATTATCTTTTGGTCACAAATTGAATTAAAACACACAAAAACAACACAATGCCTACTAAAATTAGAACCTTGAAACTTATTTAGCCACCAAGTCTCCATAGAATTTTGGACTAATAATGGGAATCAGAAAAACTTACCCACACTATGCAATATTGAAATAACACAAACTTAAATAGTTTTGCATATAAAAATTTAACTCCAATATAAATTGCATGTCCATCTTAACAATCTTTGCAAAGGTAGAAATTTTTGGACAGAGGTAGGGGAAAATTGGTCCAAGGATTTCTTCAAATACTATTAGAGGAATTGAGAAAGAAAAGAGAAAAACAGCCAAGCAAACCTCACTTTGTCACTGCCAATAAAGAGTACTTTGGACGCAACAATTGCATTGGCAGCTTCTATATAGTCAAAGCAGACATTGAAACCAGTTTGACCACATGTGACACGTGACATTGGATTTGTAATTGTATAGTAGCCCTCCATAGACACAACATGCCATTAAACCATTAATGAACATGAGAAAATAAAATTTGGAAGTCAAATGTATGGCGAACTTAACTTAGCTATATTATAAGTGTTTGTGTGAAGTTGACTTGAATTTGCAAAAGTGAGTGAGACATTTTATCAAACACATGGTTTGCTTGTTCCAAATGGTAATGGGATGAATGTTTTGCAACATGAATTCACCCAAAAATTACACCCAAGACAAAATAAGCACAGCTAAGCAAAATCATCGTGGGATTGCAACCAACTACTTGAGCCTATATATAATGGTATTATATATATAATGGTATTATATAAAGCGACTAATGAGCTTGTAGATGTACCAAAGCTTGAAATTTTTTAAATGTAATTTTATATATGTTTTCAACATTGTACCCGCATGATGCAGGACCAAATTATTAATTATAGAAATGGTGTGAGTCAGTAAATATCTCAACCAATAAAGAAATCAAAGCAAAATGAACAAACCACTCTGATTAGAAAAAATCATTACCAAACAGAATAAAATGAATAAAAAAGTTAAATCATTACCAAACAGAGTTTTGATATTCATTGCCCAATGACTGTTCCTCCTTCGGTTTAGTATTTTGTACCACAACCGATAAAGTTAAACCACAAACTCAGTACCTGGAATAAAAAAAAAAATGAATTGAAAGAAACAGAGAGAGAGTCGGCAAGCAAACAAAAAGACTCATATTAGTTACAAACACAAACAAAAGGACCATTTAAAAATCAAATAGATGGACCACAATACAACTGAGAGTCAAATTCCCAAACTTTGATGGGTATTTTTACCAACACAATGAAGAATTGCAATGAAAATCAGCAATCTCAAACTCTGTAATTTAAGAAATATATCAATACAAATTAATTGAATTTCAAATTCATATTCACATCTTAATATAATTAAACAAATTAATTAAATTTCAGAAAAGCAATAAAATAAAAATGCAGAATAAAAGAAAGGTCTTACTGTTTTTGTAGTAGGACATGCTCCCTCTCGTTAATCCTCTTCTTTTATAGTTATGAAACCCTAATTGTTTGTCTGTCATTGACAGAGTGGGAAAGAGCTCCTAAGCGTTAGGGTTTTGGGGTTTTGAGAGAGAGGCAGAGAGGGAGAACAACTTACGGGTTAGGGTTTGGGGATGCAATCGTGGAATAGTTTGATGATCCGTAGTAGAGCCCCTCAGATTTCTCTCTCCTTCTTTCTCTACCTACGCACGTTGTGGATGCTTTTCTTCTCAATGGCATGGTACAGAGCGAGTGAAGTTGGAAACTGATTAAAGATAACAATTGATTAAGTTTGATTTTCTGTTTTGACCCTGGGGGCGTACAACAAATGGTTTTATGTGATAACTGATTTTTTTTTTCCGTAAAACCCTAAACAAAAATGAATCAAATCTAAACCTATCCAACAAAACAACCAATTAAAAGTAAAATTTCATACCCAGATCTAAAAAATGGAAAACAAATTTACCGGTGCCAGTTCTGACGATTCAGGTGGTTGACATACGGCCTGTCGGTTTCTTTCCGTGCTTTCTGTTCCGATGGTCTAAGTCTGGCCAGGGAATGAACAATCGCTGGCCTTGGATATTTCTCTCTTTCTCTTAGGGTCCGACAAACAACTCTGTTCTCTCTCTTTCTCCGTATCCGTACAGTTAGTGTTCTCTCTCTTTCTCGCTTACTTCTTTCTCATCTAAGTTTTGGATTTTGCTTTTGGTGGAAGGAGATGGTTTTGATTTTTGGGTTTCTGCAAAATTGTTTTG
Source organism: Lithocarpus polystachyus (assembly GCA_033629205.1). Lineage (NCBI taxonomy): Eukaryota > Viridiplantae > Streptophyta > Magnoliopsida > Fagales > Fagaceae > Lithocarpus > Lithocarpus polystachyus. The sequence goes on from CM066169.1 coordinate 18,423,487, forward strand.
TCGAAGCTTTTTGATTTCATCGCCTTTCTCTTTCTCTGTTGCTCTCCGTGCCTCTCTCTCTTTCTATCTTAGTGTGCATCTAATTTTAACCGGTTGATTTTTTTTATTTATAATGAGATGCTTTTAAACGGTGTTTTAGCATTATGACATGCTATAATGAATCGCTTTTTTAAGTGTAACGTGTCCAAATTTTAGATAGGCAGTTATCCTATTTGTCAGCACCTCCTTAATTGTAGGAGCGCACTTTCTCTCAGCTTCCGCTATTATATATAATATATGATATGATATATGATATGATATATATATATATATGTGTGTGTGTGTGTGTGTGTGTGTGTGTGTGTCGAGGGTCATGTAGCCAAATTGACACCTCCTCATATACAAAGTGTTTGGGGTTTTATGGAAAAAAGGTTCAAGTTGCAAGGGTCACAGAGAAAATTTTTGGAGTTCTCAATTGTTTGGAGGTGAATTTGGTAGATCTTGTTAAAAAAAACATAGTGCCTCAATTGTTTGGAGGTATGGGGTCTCTCTGCCTCTATGAAGTTCAACCTGGAACTGCAAGTCTTGGGGTGAGTAAAATTAAGTTGGTGAAGTTACAGTAGAAAATGAAGAGTACTAAAGCAACCTCAATGGGACCATCTCTATTATTTTTGGAGGAGTTTTGGCCAAGAATTCTCACCTACCAACGATTTTCTATCATATACAAAGGTGGTATCTGTTTGTACCCAAACATGTGTTTTATTCAAGGAAGTCATTTTCTAGAGCAGGAGACACAAAAAAAAGAATTTTCATTTACTTATTAACAGCACAGACGAGATACGAATATTTTTGCGGAGTGTATATGAATAGGATTTTTTTTTTTTTTGTGCGGGAGTGTAGGACGAAGTTACTATTCTAGTTATCCTATTCATATAGGATGAGGAGAATAGTAACTTCGTCCTACATAGAATCTAAAGGTGCCTAGATTTGGAATTACAATTGTTTGCACTTTGGAATTTTATATTCATTTTTTTTTTTTTGGTAATTTTAACTGAAACAATAATTTCATACAATTGACAAAGCATTTTTCATATATTTTACCAGACACTTAATTGTAATTTTAAAAATCGCATTTTCAAAACGCACATTTTAAAATTGTAATTTTTATTAATGTATATTTTCAAATAGTTAAGACTTAAAAGTGTTGTGTAGCATTAGGTCCTCGAAAAGATCCATAAATTTGAATTAAGTGCTAAGAGGTCATAGATTCGAGTATTGAGTATTGACCTATTCTTCAAAATGCAGAAATTGTGGTAATGATGTTGAGTAATGGCATACCTAACTGTGTGCTAGTGGTACCTATGGGTTTACCTAAAAACACAAATGGCAATGTACCATGGGGGCATTGGGGCAATGACTACACATGCTAGTCTCACTTTTTCTTTGGACAAATTTCTCTTCAAATTTTTTTTTTCTGAATATGAATTTTGAAAATTTGATTGCTGGATTGCATTATGTTTTTTTTTTGTTTTTAACACGCATGTTAAATTTTGTTCAAATTTGATGTTATTTACTATTCAATCAATGAAATTTTTTTATGCATAATTTCAAATCACAAAAACTTGAAATTAAAATATTTGATTAATAACATAGCTATTGATTTTTGATCTTCTTTAAATTTTTCAAGCATGGAGAATATAATAAAAGTATTAGATTTTTAAAATTCACATCCAATAAAAATATATAGGAGGAATTCGAAGGTTAAAATAAAAAATCAAAAACTCAAACGTACCCAAGTCTCAGACTCTCAATAGAAAATTGTAACAAGAACCTAGATTGTGGGTTGGGCTGACTAATTGAGCATGGATCTGAAATTGGGCCCAAAAATTGGACCAAACTGCTACTTTCTTCTTCTTCTTCCTTCTCTTATTTTATTTTATTTTTAGAAACAAACTGGGTCGGGCCTTGGCCTTAATGTGTCTCTTTGGACCCTCGAGACTAACCAAATCTCAATCTCAAGAACAGTGGTGGCGTGCTGCGGTTCGATGACTTTTGCAAACAACCTCGCGGCAAGCCTCGGCCCAAACAGGGATTTAGTTATTTTATGGTTAGTTACAAAGAAGTGAATGGATTTAGTTCTTGTTGGTTGAATTCAAAACTGGTTCCTTATATAAGAAGAGTAAAAAGAGACTTAGGTTGTGGTTGTGGTTGAGGTTGTTACTGGACTTTTTTTTTTTTTTTTTACCTATTATTGGTTGTTGAAGTTAGCATATGTGCTTGCTTTTTAAGCTTTTGAGTTTATTTTAAGGGTAATTACACCTTACCTATATGTGATTTGCCTCATACTTAACATAATTATTTGTGGTTTTCTTTTTTACACTTTTCCCACCTGTGGTTTATTCTATTAATGCTCTGTACCCACCTCCCAATCTGTTGTTACTCTAACACATTTGATCCCAAAATCAAATAACAAAACAGATCAAACACTCATCTCCCCTAACAACTCTCTCTCTCTCTCTCTCTCTCTCTCTCTCTCTCTCTCTCATGCTTTAGTTTTACCACCAAAAATAACAGTCTGGTTGTTATGGCCGTTAGTTGGCCCCTAATCAACAGAATAAGGAATTGAGCTAATGGATGGAAAGGCACTGTTAGGGGTGCTGCAGTAGATGCAACTGGCAGGATGAGTTCCTTTTCTGGGGCTATTGCTTCATCTTTCCACAATTGTAGAGGCAATGCTTTAATTGTGGATTGCAGCTCTTCAAAGGCAAATTACTACCTTTTGGTTTTTCCTCCTAGTTGTATGGTATAATGTGCATTGCGAACATCAACTTGTCTAGATCCAACTCCTGTTGTGTATGGATTAAATATTGCGCATGAATCAACTCCAGAATGTGATGCAAGATTGGTTGTTGAGGCTATCCAGAAGTGGAATATATGTCAGAAACAAAACTGAAGAGAGATAGAGAAGATAATATTGATATATATATATATATATATATATATGGTGAGATTGGGAATTTAGAAAGTAATAAAATATATCTTGATGGATTGAAGAAAGGAAATAGCATCTAGCTTAGATAAAAGGACTTCATCTTAGATAAAGCTCACATATAATAATTATATATTTTTTTAATGTGCCAATGAGCTCTAGCTTATATAGCACCTCCTCCTTATAAGAGTGGGATAGAGGGTGAGGTTGTGGGTTTAAGATCCACTACCAATAGAATAAAAATCATATGATTTGCTTAAATGTGCACCCATAATTCTTTTGCTTTTGATCACTTTGTAAGTTATTTTTTTGTGCACAATAACGAGGGTTGTATTGACAATTTTTGGTACCATTTCTTATGTTATACGGGAACCTAAATTTAGATTGCAATACCAATGAGCTTTAGCATCAGAGGTCTGAGCTGTCTGAAACAGCAGGCTTTCATTAGGAGAAGCTCTGGCTTGCTTGATCATATGACTAACAGTGCTGCTATAGTGGCAGAATTTCATAATGCCAGCGAAGAAACTGAATGTACTGGTCCTCAGAAGCTAGTAGGAACTAGGAACCAAGGGCTTTGAAAATATTAGAGACAGCCCAAAAACAAAGACTCACTTGAGATTGTAAATAATAGAGAGAGCTTAAGAATGGAGGCTCAACTCAAGTTTGTAAATAGTAAAAAAGAAGGCCTGAAGGACTAACAGTGCTACCACTCTTTTTACATTTTATCAAAGATGAAAGGCTTGACCAATCTCATGTGTGGGCTCTTATCTTCAACCTGCAACAATTTGTTTAATCGGATTTCTTCCTGTTTTGTCATGGAGTTCCTAGATTCTTTAACCAGTTGATCTTTTCACCTGTGGACTGAAACGTGCTTACAAGTTTTACTCTCGCATTCTGCAACATCCTTTGTGAGTTATAGGGAAAAAGGGTTGATGCTTTTGTGGATTCAGGAAAGCTTTTCTTAAAGTTGTCAACAACGGTGTGTAACGGTAAATATTCAAACATGTTTGAAGGTATATCTGTTTGTAACCAAGCATCAATGCTGTATATTCAGGAAAATGGTTTTTATTTTCTAAAGTAGGAGATATGATAAAGAATTGTCATTTACATGTTAACAACATAGTAATGAGATGAGGATGATATTGCAGGGTCTAAATGAATAGGATTACTAGAACAGTTAGGCATAAGATCTAAAATTATCTTATTCTACAAAGGTTCTAATATAAATGGCATTTTAATCTAATCAGTTGATAAGCTGATTTCAATGTTTATCATGCCTATTAATGAACCAGTGGAACTAAAACTGGGTCAACCTTTTTCTCTTTTTAATATAAACTAATAAGTTGCTCGTGTATCGCACGGATAATGTTGTAATGTTTTATATAAGATAGTTTTGAAGAATATTGTACATATATTATAGCATAATTGTTATAGAATTTTGTTAGTAATAATTAAGTTTATAATAAGAAACAACAATTATATATTGCACACACATATATATTATAATTATTCAGTTCAAGTAATGAGAAATAAATAAATAAAAATGTTGGAAAGAAGTAATTTTAGTGATGGTATTAACTTGACATGTAATTTACTAACTTTAGGATAGATCAACTAAATGTGTAAATTAGGACATGCTTGAGATGGGTGCAGTAAAGTGTGTAATCTTTATGTTGGTTAGCTACCATAGCTGGCACGCATTCAAGCGTGCACGCATATATTGAGACAAACATATCTATTTATGAAATGTTCAAATGTCACTATTAGCTTACTGCGGCAAGAAACACATTCTCTCTAAACTGAAAACAACACGTACTCTTGATTATCAAAAAAAAAAAAAAAAACACGTACTCTCAGGTCTAGCAACACATGAAACGGCCCAACAAATTGGAATCTTTATGTAGATGCAGCATCAAGGTCAGGAGTAGCATCTTTAATGTTCCCTGATATCTAATATCTAAAGACAAAGGTGAATAAAGAGACAATAAAAAAAAAAGGTGAATAAAGAATATTAGAATAGATCAACTACATGTTGGACATAAGTAATCACATGTCAAGTTAATACCATTATTAAATTCAAAGCAATTGCAATATTAAACTCTACTCATCAATGCCTCTCAAAGGCAAATACAAAGCGAAAACGTAAAAGTAGAAAGACATTCAAATACAGGCGAATTAAGAAATAAGAAAGTACTTTTCAGCTAGACAAAAGCTATGTCAGTGATCAGAAGACTCTCATTACACTTGTGCTTATGAATCCAATAATGAGCCTAGTAAGGATATCAAATTAGACACACACATAGAGGGATGAGGGCATCATTACTTTCGGCTAAAACTTGTTAAGTTATAATTTTTAAGGCATCATCATATTTCACAACTTTCACCAGATTCTTTTTAGCCTTCATTAGTTCAACTTTTTGGTATCTTCAACTTGAAGCATAGAATTTCATTTAGATGCCTTATTATTGGTCCTTGTAACAAAAAACTAAGCCCTGTAGCCTAAATGTCTCCTCTACTTTCCAAAAAAAATAACATATGGACACTATAGAGGGACATCACAAACCTCTTACATATGCAAGTTAAATTTAAATCAGACTACATACATTCCAACTCTAATCAAGCAACTCGGAGGCAGAAATAAAATTAGAGTGATATGTTTTACAAAAATATTTTATGTTGACAATTCAAAAAACTATGTTAAGAGCCTAAGACCAAGTACTTAATTTCTACAAAATAAAATAGCTTCCACCTAATGCAATAGATAACATGGGTTGAGGGATTGCAAATGGATTTTCATATTGGTTATTTCTAAGACAATCGGGAAAAAAACATTAAAACCGGGGAAGGGGGAAACAGCCTTTCCAAGTTGAGTCTTAGCTTTTCTTGCCCGCGCTCCTACTTTCACATAAAAATTATTAAAAAAAAAGGGAAAAAATCTTTAATAAAAGTACATTACAAAAAATGAAATCTAAAATAAATTGATACAAAATTGGAGGAAGAAAACCACATACTAATTTATTGGCCGTATATATTGTAGGAAGAAGATGTATATATGCCCACGTATTAGACCTGCAAAATCGACATTTTACAAATTTAGATTCTAGAAAAAGAAGAAAACACTCAGGTATTTTATCAAACAATTTTCATGCATGTAACAAAATGTTTCGTTAGTTAAGTCCACTCTAGCAATTTTTTTGAGAAAAAGGGGTGGTTGGCAGAGAGACACAAAATAATAAAACCTTGAATGGGGTGGTGGCCAAATCAAGGTGACCAAATCATGCTCCGATTGGGTTAGGCAGAGGTAGGGAAAAATAGTTCTGAGAAGGAGATAGAACGTTCCAAGCTGAATGGCATTGAGGGAGGAATAAAACGCCTAAGTGAGATTTATAATTGGCTGAAGGGATGAGCATTGAAGCCCAAAATATTGAAATCTCTTAAGCTTCCACATTTATCACTTCAAGTAATCACTAAATCTGGATTGAAAAACATTGTTTTCAAAGTAGTTGAAGAGTTCACGATCTTTGCTTCCATCTACACGTGGGGAGGCTTGGGCTTTTCAAATAATCTGTAATGTAGTAAGTGGGGTTGGGCTTTTACAAACCTTATGGGTTGCCCATTTTTTGGAGAATAGTGAAAAGAACTTAAAGAGAAGTAGTTAATGCAAAGGCAGAAGGCTAAATACAAGATTAAAGTGTTATATGACAGGACTTCATGCTCTTATGGTGGATATGTTAGAAGACATGAAGAAGAGAGAAATGTGTGGTGTAAACTTAGGCAATTAATGAGAGATGAATGAGATAATAGTTAAAAAAAGTTAATGTAAACTTTTTTGTAACAGTAAAAATAGCCTAATAAAAAGAGGTAAAAAAAAAAAAGATAAATGTAAAATTAAAGCGTCAAATGACAGGACCTCATGCACTCCCGCATGAGATCTTTGCTTTTATATATACTAGTCGCAGACACACGCGACGCGTAAGAATATATAATTATTTTGTACTATGCTATAATCTATAATTTATTCTCTAAAATTTATTGAAGATAATATGGTCACCTCAAAAATAGTAGTTGTTTTGTCTTCATTGGATCACATCAACTATATCATAATGTGTTAAATAAGGAAAAAAACAGCAAAATCTAAAATTTTAAACTCGCAGTATAGTAGTATTGTTAAGTTTTGTCTAATACTCATGTACACAGTATTCTAGATATTCAAGAGGAGGAAATTCTAAAAAGTAAATCAAGTTGTTGGAAAAAATAGCATAATCCAAAATCTAAAACTAAAACCCAACTATTGTTCATAAGCACAATATTATAGATAGGTATTCAAGAATCAAGAACCAATTAGTTTTTCCATCCACACAATAATTAGCTTAAAGCTAGATACTAATGGAATTTAAAAAGAATTCAGTTATTTGAATTTTCTCACTCCTAGAATCCCAAACAATTTCTCAAAAGGTAAATAATCCACAAATTGTTTGTCAAAACCAAACAGGCCAACTAAGGTTTAAAACACAAAAATTCCAGCCACAAGACAATAGCCTACTTAAGCTAATGTACTTTGAAGAATCTATGTTTCCTTTAAAAAATTAAGATTTAAAAAAAAAATTTAACTGTTACACCCCAATTCCATACAACCAAAAAAAAAAAAAGAAATTAAGATTCAAACACTCTCTCTTTTCTCTTCCATTTTCCCGCAATTTCTAGGGCACCAAACGGTCCAATTAAACAATAAATAACAAATTATTAATATAAGGAAAGGGAAATCTAATATAGCTATTGTGTATTGAACCAAAAAAAGCAAATTATCAAGCACCACCAAAAAAAAAAAACAACAAATTTATTCCCCTTTGCTTCAAAAGGATCAAAGAAAAAATGGTTACCAATTGATTGGTATGACCTTAAAAAGAATAAAAAGCTTTTAGTGATTAAGAGACTTGATCGTTGACATCTGTCGATGAATTGACAAACAGAATAAAGATAAAAATGAAATTTAGTTCATCATATAAAACGATAGGAAAAAGAGACAATAGAAATTTCTCTTTGATGAAAATGAATAACACTCTTACTATAAAATGAAGACCAAAACAAAAACATCACATTGAAGCTAATTATCAAACAGAAAAACATTATAGTAAACATATTGAGATTAACACTCTTGTAGTCTAGAGAAGGGCAACCATAAAGCAGTTTACAACAAACATAATCAAATGGCCAACTCAAATCAATTTTGAAAAAGAAAAAATATATGTGGATATTTTCGAGACTAAAAACTTAAACTCATTCATCATGAAATCCCAAAATTGAATTATATTCTACTTTTTTTTTTCCTAATAATGAGACAGAAATAAATAAATAAAAATAATAATACTACAAATAACAAAACTCATTTTGAGTTCATACCCTTTGGACCTGGGCAACAAATGTTCGCCTCTCATGTACTTCAGTTTTGTCCGCAAGCTCTAGTGTTACACTCTATCTCTTGCATTCATTTGATTGGGTTTTGGCAGGCAAACTTGAGTCATGATCAAAAGAATGGCTAAAACACTCAAGAAACTATTCCATTGAAGGCCATGCCAATCAATTTGTGGAGAGAGAATAAATGGAAATTTATAAAGAAAAAAAATGAGAGGTAAGGAGGTGAAGAGATTGCAATCTATTGATGACTGTCCAAATTCCATATAATAACAGCATTTGAAAAGTTTGGGTTAATGGAGAGACACATGATAGAGTTGGAGATAAAGTAACACTTGAATCTAAAGAGATGCTCAATAAATATCAATCGGTATATCAAAAAGTAAAAATTAAAGAAAGAAAAAATTTATAAGATGGCGTTAATGTGGTTTAACTGGAGCGTAGCAACAATAAATGCTACGCTTCAGGTTTTAGATATTATAGACTAGTCGCTAACCCGTGCGATGCACGGAATAGCCATCGGATAAGTTTTAGGGGGGGGGGGGGGAAAGCAATGTTATTTTTTTTTATGAGAACAACATTGTTATTTTATTTATTAATTTTTTTGTGGAAAGGAATAAAAGATATAATGTTGCATATCTAGTTTAATTTGTATTGTATATATCTGAATATACAAGATAGGTCATAATATATATATATATATATATATATCAAAAAATGATTATTGAAAGGTCATAACTATTCAAATTGATATACCAAAAAGTGTCTATTAAATGAAAATGTGCATATTGACTGAAAAGGTACCTGTTGACTGAAAAGATGCCTCTTGATTGAAAAGATGCCTATTTGTTAGAGAAATATTTATGTAATTGGCTAATCCTTTGACAAAACGCACCTTACTTGTAATTGGATAGATTTTGGATATGTTTAGTACTTCAAGAAAAAAGAGTTCAAGTTAAGCATTGAAGTCATGCAAGTTTGACCAAGAAAAAAGTGAAGGAAGTGTTGTTCATTAAAGCTCGACGGAAATCTTGACAGAATCCTTTTTCCAGATCTGATTACACGCATACTTTAATATATTTGTGTAGAGTTTATTTTCCTACAACCCTAAACATATATAAGGCTTATTTTAAAAACTGTCGCATTATGCACAACATATGCACAGACTATGCAAAGTGTATGCCAAGAGAATACAAGCATATTGTGACCTAATTCATCATTCTCTCTGTAGAATCTACTGCGTCTTTACGCTAAGGGTTTTGTGACAAAGGAGCTTTCTAATCTTCATTGTTGGTGAGTTAGTCACGTACTGGAATCCGTGCATCATTGGTTAGTCACGTACTGATATCTATGCATTGAACAGAGAGATTGTCGCTACAATACAAGCCCAATTAGGTATTAGGGTAAGGGTTCAACTGTAGGTTAGTATTTCGAGATAGGCCATAGGGTTTGATAAGATTCCTTATACTTGTAACCGCTTGTGATTGATAATAGTGGATTTTCGGGAGTGGTGACCTTAAATTCACCCGATGAAGTTTTGCCTCGATAGTTTTCCCCATTCGTAAACAAATCACCTGTGTCAAATTTATTTCCCTCTGCATTTAGTTATTTGGTAATTTGTTTATGCTACCACACTATTGCATGTAATTTGACTAATTAATTAATTTGCAAGGGGTCAATACATTCTTAACCCAAACACTATCGAATTAAAAAGGGTCTATTGAATGATAATATACATATTGACCAAAATTGTACCTATAGAATGAAAATGTACCTATTGACCGAAAATATGCATATTGAATGAATGAACCTGTAAAAGAGTCATAATCCTTTGGGTATAAATAGTATTTCATATTTATTTGGTAACTTCTTTTATTTTATCTTTCTTAGAATCACAAGAAACCTATGGGTCTTCTTCAAAATTGTTATTTGTAAGTCAGTTTTTTTTTTTTTTTTTTTTTTTTTTTTTTTTTTTTTGGGTTAAAGAATTAAAATACGTGAATTGCTGTTTTTCCGTCATCTCTAAAAAACGTAGAGAATTCTGCAACTTTGTATCCCCTAGGAAACTCTACACACGGGCCTGTTATATCTGCGAAATGCAGGCCATTTTTATCAAGATAATCTGGTATTTGATCGACCCTATATCTATATCTATCATTAGCATTGACACCTTCTAGTGGCCTAATTGGATCGTTGTGATGATGCCTTTCTCCATATGGTTTGAAACCTACTCTTCCATTATGTTGGCCATTCCTATCATAGCCAAACCTATTGTTTTCATTCCTGTCTTCTACGTGGGTGTCTACCTCCACCTTCATTCCTAAGGCCATTATTCCTTGGAAAAACTACGTGACCTCACTGTTTCATTCTTGGTCCTTTCCCTCCGCCATTTTCATATTCATTGGCAAATGGGTGTGCAAACGCTCCCTCTTTATACACCTTACGAATGTTATTTCTCATTCTCTTCCCTACATCTTATTGAATGCTTTTCTTTTTAATGACAATTTTTTTTTAATATATACATCTTATGTGAAAATGTGAGTAAATACTGAAACTTAAAGGGCAAAATGAAAAGGCACAAATGTTTGGTGCTTTTAAATGTTAATGTGATATAAATTTATGTAGCCATATGGCGTAATAAGGTGCGGTCAACAAAGAGTCAAACGTTTCGACTATTAGTTATTTTTCATATTCATTGGCAAATGGGTGTGCAAGCGCTCCCTCTTCATACACCTTACGAATGTTATTTCTCATTCTCTTCCCTATGTCTTATCGAATGCTTTTCTTTTTAATGACAATTTTTTTTTTTGTTAATATATACATCTTATGTAAAAATGTGAGTAAATACTGAAACTTAAAGGGCAAAATGAAAAGGAACAAATGTTTGGTGTTTTTAAATTTTAATGTGGTATAAATTTATGTAGCCACGTGGCGTAATGAGGCACGGTCACCAAAGAGTCAAATGTTTCAACTATTAGTTATTACTATTATTATGCTCATGCGATGCACCGCTTAATAAAAGAATTTTATATAAATTTTAAAATATAAATTTTTTTGATAATATAATTAAATTTAGTAACAAATAAAATAGTAAAAATATTTTAAAGATTATGGAAAGTTTTAAATTTCTAAAAGCTTTTAGTAGTAAACGGGCCAGGCTTTGCATGGTTTTGGTCATAAACTTATAACATGAATAATTTTATTGAGAAACACTAATTAATGATTAAAGAGAAATGTTATATCCGGTCGGGCTAAGATATAACTTTTACTTATTCAAATAACAATTAAGGTGAAGTAGAGTGAGGAATAACAAATAATAATTATAACATACCAACATAATAACATTTATATTTAATTATAATAAAGCGCTTGCATCACAAAGTGTCAAATTAATATTAACACTAAACAAACAATAATTACAAACAATATTAATTTCTAAACATTAAAAAAAATCTGGGATTAGAGTTAAAAGTAAAGATACTCACATGAAAATTGAATTAACTTTGATAGCAAGGGAGGCAGCGAAGTCATGGAGATTTCTGAAGACCATAATAAGCATATAAATGAGAACAAAGTTAACAAAAATAACTTAAATAAAAGGCAACCAGCACACAAAACATATTCAATTTGATGAAAAAAAAAATAAAGAAGGGAATTTTATGAAAAAACAAAAAGAAGAAGGCAAATATATACATGCAAGTTTCATAGTTAAGGTAAGTATGAGAAGGAAAGAGTCAAGGAACCGTACGGTGGGAAAAGGGAATAATATACCAAACCATATATAATTTAAAATTTTGAAGAAGTTGATAATTTGGTATGAACAGAAAGAAAAAAGATTTTACATAATTAAGAAGTTTATGTGGATTACATAATAGTTTTTTTTTTTTTTTACTTTATCCCATAAAAATAGTTAATGTTATTAGATTTTTTTTAGTTTAAGTTAAAGTTAATAAATATTAGCTTTTTTTTGTTATTTATTCCAAAAGAAAAAAATTTTGAGAAGAAAAAAATAATACTTTTAAATTTGTTACTTTATTATTAGGAAAAAGATGATGTGGGATAAATGTTTTTCCAAAAAAAAAAAAAATACTAACGTAAGCTAGTAAAATTGTTACTTTATAAAATTTGTTTAAAAAATAGAAAAAAAGAAGAAGAAGTTCATTAGAAAACTTATTGTTACTTTATCCAAAGAAGTTGATAAAGATAAAAAACGTTTTGTTTTTATCTAAAAACTTAAGTAAAGGAATTTATTGAAAAATCTAAAAATCTAAAAAAAAATTCTGCAATTTGGTAAAACCACTTGGCACAACTATAGTTTCTAAGCCCAACTTTTATTATATAACTAGTTATAGGCCCATGCGTTGCACGGTTTTATGAAAAAGCTTATAAAATAAATGTATAAATAATTATATATTTTAATAAATTCAATAAAGATAAAAGAAAAAATGATCAAGTGTAAATAATTATCTCACTAAAATAAGGGGTAGGACTTCTTTTTAAAACTAAATTAAATTGATAATTTCAAATTTAATTTTAAATTGATAATTATTTAAAAAAAAAAACGTACTAAACAATTGATAAATCTAAAATTAATATAATCTTGATAATATTATAAATTTAAATTAAAGTAGATAATTCAAGAATACACATGTAGAACATCTTGATAATTTGATGTAACATAAAAATCAAATAAGAAAATTGTTAAAATTAATCTATTAATTCTAACCATATTTAATCATTAATTCTAAGACCCTAACCCTAAGCATATAAATTAGATCAAATCTAAGAAAATTAGTTTAAACAAAAGGCAACCAATACACAAAACCTAATCAATTTTATAAAAACAAAATACAAAAATAAAGAAGGAGCCTTTAGAAACTTGACAATGTTTTCAAATGTTTTAAATTCATTAATTAAAATCACATGAAGACAAAAAACCAATAATAACACTAAAGAAAATAAACAAAATGAAATAATAATAATAGAAGAAGAAAGAATGTATGCCTGCATTTTCATGGGATTTAGGCATTCACATAGTGAAATAAGCTTCACTCCAAAAAGGATATATAGAGTTATATATATTGGTAGAGTTCCATTTGAAATAAATTCATTTAAATCTTATTGAAATTAAAGATATCTAATCAATGTGTTTGTTTTTATCCCATAAAAATTGGAATTAAAAACCTTGAACTCAATAATTAAAAATGATTAAAGAAGTTATAATTGAAAGCATATTTAAGTGGTAAACATCTCAATGATGCATTTGGAATATAGACAAATTGGAAAAATCTTCTAATCAATGCTAATCATATAATAGCATCTGTGTGGACTGTGCACCCAGGATAACATGTTGAAGGGTAAAGTTTTAAGATCTTAAAACTTCTAAAATTGGACTTCAAAGCTTCAGGATAATCTATAACATAAAAATAATTTTAATTAAAGTGAATATCATAACATGATTAAAGGTAGAACATATAATTTGTTTATCAAAAGAAGAGGTAAAACATATAACTGATAGAAATTTAATGTGATAAGTATTCTCAATAAAAAGAATAAAAAAAAAAAAGTTAAAGAAGCCACCAAAACTGATGGAGCTAATGTGTTCTGAAGAAATATAAGTAGGATTTGTTTAAGTGAAATTGTAGAAGTTTTATTTGCCTGGAACCATAAAACTAGGGAAATTAATTGTTGAACAAATGTAGGAGTCTCCTTTATCCAAATTAAATCCATATCAATTTCTTTTGCTCATTTGGCTAACTCTAATGCAGCAAATATTTAGCAAATATATTCGACAACAATAATCATAGTTTTAGTTGAAATAGAATTTTATATTTTTTTTAATTTTTTTATATACAGAAAAATAATAAAAGTTTAAGTTGAAATAGAAATTTTATATTTATTTTAAAAAATATTTTTTTGAGAAAGTATTTTTTAAAACTTAGTCACGTGTCTATTGAAGATTTTAAAAGTAGGTAAATTAACACTTAAAATTGTTGATGAAAATCAAGTATTAAAAAATTGTAGAAAATTCATAAAGTGAAGAGGGAAAATAAAAAAGAAAGAGAAGTTGTTATTAAAAATTAAAGGAAAACAATAATATGTAAAACTTAATAAATTATAGGAGAAGCAGATAGAAAACAAAATATTATATCTATTTTTTTAAAATCTAAAACATATGAACAAATAAGTGAAATAACGTTGCTGTTTTTATATGATGTGTTGTAATATAATTTAAGTGAAAAATAAATTAATAATAAAAAGATAAGATGAAGAACTTGGATTGTAATCAAATCAAGATTTTTATCAACTTTTAAGCACGACTTTTATTATGTAATATAATATAGTATATGATTTAATATAATTGTAACATATATACAATCAAAACTATCTTTAAGAGACAGCAAATAAAAAAAAAAAAAAAAAAACTATCTTTAAGATTTTGTTGACAATAAAAAAAAAAAAATGAATAACAAAACTTCCTTTTAATGCTTTGAAACATTTTTTGAATTATATTCTTTATTTCTTGTAAATGGAAAGAAGTTTTAAAGGTAATGTATATGTACGATTGCATTACTAATAGCGGAAATAAAAATAAGGAATAGTTGAATTAAAATTATACTATTTAGAAAAATAAATTTAATCTAATTATGTACATATAAATATAGCACTTTTTTTTAGAAGAATATAACACAACTAAAAACCTATAAACAATAATTTAAATTTAATATTAGGAATATAATCAAATTTATCCATACTCTAAAATTAAGAAACTAACACAAATTATAAATTACATTAAGATATTAATGTAGAAAATTAACAAAGAATATACCTCTTTGTTTCTTCAAGATGAAAGGTAACAAAAAGTCGAAAACCCATGAGAGAAATTTTTATTAAGAATAGCTTAAACAAAATGAAAAAATAATAATGAAAAAAAAAAATGCATACCTACATTGTCATGATGGGATTTAAGAATTCATATATTGGAGTAAACTTCACTATATACATACATATATATATATATATATATATATGTATATGTAGAGTTCCATTTGATATAGAATTTAAATCCTATTAAAATTAAGATTTCTAATCAATGCGTTTTGTTGCTATCCCATAAAAAGTGGAATAAAAAAATAGTTCAAACGAAAAAAAGAAGAAAAAAAGAAGAAGAAGAAGAAGGGAAACGTAGATTTCAAATCAATGCGTTTTGTTGCTATCTCATAAAAAGTGGAATAAAAAAATAGTTCAAACAGAAAAAAAAAAAAAAAAAAAAAAAAAAAAAAAAAAAAAAAAAAGAGGAAACGTTGATATACACATATAGTGTTTACTTTAAATTCTCACTATTACGTTATTTACAATTTTTTGTTTTCACTTTATCCAAAAAATAGTTTGGTAAATCGGTAGGAATAAATACAGAACTTGGGTTTTTTTTTTTTTTTTTTGGCTGGGATATATATGGTTTTTGGAAATAGGATAGAATTGTTGTTTTTTTTTAAAAAAAAAAACCTAATTATCAATGTAGAAATTAAATAATAATAATAATAATAATAATAATAATAATAAACACAAAGAAGAAGTTGTTATCAACATAACTTTATCCATCTGATAAGCCAATAGAAGGAAAATAAGTGATAAACCAAAAAAAAAAAAAAATTTAGATTTTTAACATTTTAGTTAGATACAACTATTATGGTTGTAAATGAAATATTACTTTCTTTCTCAAAAAAAAAAAAAAAAATTTTCATTACTTGATTTGTCATATTTATCTAAAAACTATGTATATATCTATTCTTAAAATCTAAAAATTTATTAAAATTTCTGCAATTTGATGAAGCCACATGGCACAACCACGACATCTAAGTCCAACTTTTATTATATATAATATGATATATGATATAAATATATATATATATATATATATATATATATATATTGTGATACTATACACATTTACTCATATGATAGCATTGACACCTTCTAGTGGCCTAATTGGATCGTTGTAATGATGCCTTTCTCCATATGGTTTGAATCCTACTCATCCATATTGTTGGCCATTCCTATCATAGCCAAACCTATTGTTTTCATTCCTATCTTTTACGTGGGTGTCCACCTCCACCTTAATTCCTAAGGCCATTATTATTCCTTGGACTAGCTGATAGTGGTCGTTGGTTGATTTCATAGTTGAACTCTTTAACTTTTCTCTGCATGAGTGGAGTACTTCCGTTCCTTTCTTTTACTCCGCTGTAAGTCCCTCCATTTCCACCAATTGCATTATGCCATAGCATTCTTGCACTATCCGTTATCTCAATTCAATTGAGACATATGTTTCATCATACAATTAACTGTCCCTCAAAAATAATAATAATTAACTGGTAATTCTAATGACGTATAATTCATCATACTTAACCGTGCATCAAAAAATTACACTTTACTGGTTATTCTAATTAAGAAAAATATACAGAATCTTTCCATGAAGCTCACTCATCTACCATAACAGTGTCCTACTACCTTTCTTAATTTCCAATGCTTATTAATACCATGGCCTTGAAGGCGTTCTACGTCGTGCCCAAGAAGTTCACGGAGAACAAATCCCATCATATCATTCAAAACTTAGCCGTTCTTGAACTAGCAAAAACATGTCTATCCCAATCTCAGGGGCTCCATCCCAAATCGCCAAATCAGAGGTGATTCGCCGGACTGCAAATTTCCATCCAAGCATTTGGGGTGACCGCTTCATCAACAACACTTCCAGGGACAAGGTAATTAACATGATTATTTGCCATCCTAGTTTGTAAAGATTATACAGTAAAATTTATAATATTTTTTTGCATTTTTTGTTACAATATAATTGTTTGCTCATGCAATTCATGGTGTAGGATATTCATAGCCATAAAGTACGTGAATTTGAAGAGCTAAAAGAAGAGGTAAGAAGGGAGGTCTTTGCCTCTGCCAGTCATCTTTCACAACAGCTGGGCTTAATTGATGCAATCCAGCGCCTAGGCATGGCTTACAACTTTGAAACAGAAATCGAAAAAGCTCTAGAACATATATATGCTACTTATGATGACAATAATGATGTTGACGAAGATCTCTACAGTGTTTCCCTTCGTTTTCGACTACTACGTCAACAAGGATTTAAGGTTTCATGTGGTAAGACCTGAGTATGATTTTCTTCAAATATGCTCCACATTTCTTTGGGGATGTGTGAGTTGGCACTTGATGATTATTCATTAAAAACGTTTTGCGATTATTTAACAGATGTGTTCAACAAGTTCAAAGACGAAGATGGTCAATTCAAGGAAAGCTTGATGAGCAACATTGAAGGCATGCTAGCCTTTTATGAAGCTACACATTTGAGGGTGCATGGAGAAGACATTCTTGATGAGGCCCTTGAGTTCACCACCACTAACCTGAAGTCCACAGCATCCCCTATAAACAATCCATTGGCAGCACAAATAACTCGTGCCCTAAAGCAGCCCTTGCACAAGGGCATACCACGGGTAGAGGCACGGCGATACATTTCAGTTTATGAACAGGATGCTTCATATAACAAAGATTTGCTCAATCTTTCAAAATTAGATTTTAACCTGGTGCAGTCGTTGCACAAAGAGGAAGTTGGTTATATCACTAGGTAATTAGTTCTAAACCCATACGGCAAAATAACAAAGTACGTATATTTTTTGGTTACTTACAAACAATCAATATTAATTGGCCTATTCAAATTGTAGGTGGTGGAAAGATTTAGATTTTGTGACGAAGCTACCCTTTGTAAGAGATAGAGTTGTCGAGTGCTACTTTTGGGCAATGTCGGTCTACTTTGAGCCCCAATACTCACTTGCTAGAAAAATACTAACCAAAGTTATTGCCATGACATCTGTTATAGATGATATATATGATGCATATGGAACACTTGATGAACTTGAGCCCTTCACTAAAGCGATTGAGAGGTTTATCAATAGAATTAACTAATATATATTTAGACTGTGATATTTATACATATAGCTTCAGTCTAACTTCAGTTGGTACATGATATTTTCAGGTGGGATATTAGTAGCATAGACCAACTTCCCGATTACATGCAAATTTGCTATCGTGCACTCCTAGATGTTTTTGAAGCAGCTGATGAAGAGTTGGCCAAGCAGGGAAGATCATACCGTGTTTGCTACGCAAAAGACGCAGTACGTACACGAGTCTACCAAATCTACTTTTCATGCCGACTTTTTAATGCTCTCCTAAGTATGATTTTTTCATGAATGTTTTCAACGTTTGTTATCTTAGATGAAACTTTTAGTTCGGGCCTACTTTGATGAAGCCAAATGGTTCTTCCAAAATTATATACCAACAATGGAGGAGTACATGAATCTCGCTCTAAGAACCTCTGCGTACCCTATGCTCACAACTGTGTCTTTCCTAGGCATGGGTGACATCATTACAAAAGAGGCCTTTGATTGGATCTTTAGCACCCCCAAGATTATTGCTGCTTCATCTCTAATTGGTAGGCTGATGGATGACATAAGGACACACAAGGTATGCAACCAAAAATATATCTTACCAAATTTTAAAAGCTAGCTAGTGTAAAAAGTCTATTTCATATATATTACCAAATTTCTACTTATCCTTTTGGAAAGCTTTGTATGTAGTTTGAGCAAGAGAGAGGGCATGTTGCCTCTGCAATCGAATGCTACATGAAGCAACATGGTGTCTCAGAGCAAGTAGTTCATGACAAATTGAATGAGCAAGTTGTTGATGCATGGAAGGACATTAATGAGGAGTGTTTAAGGCCTACTGCTTTTCTGATGCCTCTCCTTATGCGTGTTCTTAATCTTACACGAGTAGTTGATGTCATTTACAAGGAAGGGGATGACTACACGCATGTTGGAAAAGAGATGAAAGATAATGTTGCATTAGTACTTATAGATCCAGTTCCAATATGACTAGGGTGACAAAATATGTATCTTTCAATTGGAAATTTATAAAGAATGAGAGACTTGAATAGAACCCAAGTCCATTAATATTATATGGGGTCCATTTGTATTGAAAATAAAAAGGACCATCATTGTTCTTTCATTTAATAATGTAGCACTATGTTTGTAAATAAAAATAAAAATAATGATAGTGGGATTTACTGGTGTATGCTTTTGTTTTAGATTAATTACAATGGTGAGAAATGTTTAGTACACATTCCTTAATGCACATATAGTGCACATACTCTCCAAAAATAAGGGAAATTGTGACTTCAAGTTCAAAACCTTGGCTTGAAAATTGTATGTATCATGTTCGCAAGTGTGTGTAATATATAGACACTCCTCTAAAATTATTATGCCATGCTAGTGGGGGTGGGTAAAGTTTCACTTAATATTTACCAAGTTGCTTCTTTCTTTTGCTTCCCTATACTACCGTTTATTCTATACTGCGAAGGAGCGAGAGTAATTGACACTTGAGAGGGTAAAGAAGCTCTTATTAATAAAACACACTGGGTTTTTGTGTTGTAGTGAATTTGAAAGTAATAAACTTATTGCAGATAATCCTAATTGAATGAGCATTTTTTTTATGTATAAACTAAAAACTGGAAGTTACAAAGATACAGTTATGGATCCATTGCAAGATACAAAGTAATTAAGATTAGTTTTGCAAAAGACTTCCATCAATAGCAAGGAATTGACTTTGATGAAACTTTCCTTTTGAAAGAGGTCTACTTGATGGACTCACTACCCAACACTACACCCTGGCTTCAAGTGTCCTCAGCACACTTCACTCTTAATCAATATTGCGGCCAATCTATTCCTCTATTTGGATAACATTGTCTCTAGAAATAATACCACCTTTATTGATAACCTCATCAAATCTTTAATATCTCTATTTGAACTCAAAAGATCTTTGCTCATTAAGCTATTTACTTGGTCTTCAAATAACACATACTGATCCAAGACTCTACCTTACCCAAACCAAATACAGTATAGACCTGCTCATCAAACACCATATGTTTAATACAAAGCCAATTGCAAGCCCTACTCCCTACTCACCAGCTGCTCACCTTACTACTTAATTTTATCTATCACAGTCTTGTTGGAGCCTAGAATACCCTATGAAGCATGGGTGCATTTCCAGATTTGGGTGCAGAACTCGGCAATTTTTGAAAAAGTAGGGTGTAGGTGCGGCGATTAAAAAATTATTAAAAATATTTTTATTTATATTTTCTATATATTTTTACTATTAAAATATTATTAAAAAAACACATTACTATGGCCTTAGTTCACAAAACAAAGAAAGAAGAAGGCAAGAAATACAAAACACAAAAGAAAACACAAAAAAAGCAACAAATATTCAGAATAAAATTGAGGAAAGACAAATGTAGGATGTTTGGGCCTCATTCAAAGTCGATTTCGGCTGTTCCAGCATGATTCAAGGCCGATTTCGGCCTTTTTCTACCGTTTCGGTCAGTTTTGGCTGCCGACCGATACAATCCAATTTAGTTAATATGACCCGATTTTGGCCGAATCGTCCCAATTCGGTGCGAATCGAAGCCAAGTCAGCGCGAATTCGAGAAAAAAAAAATCTCAGACGTGGCATCGACACGCAGACAGCGGTGTTGGTGGCTGCACCCCACGTTGGGCCGCATCAGACTCCGGTGCGGCACCCTTCCAGCCACATCGATGCTTCCTAGAGAATACCTCACATCCACTCATCCTTACATATACTTTGCAATCCATTAGGTTTGCAGTTTCATACAGCATCTCACATGGTCTCTACTTTACTCCTTAGAATATTGCAATGATGATTGATTGGGCTAGATAACCCTCTGATAGAGATCGACCGCTAAGTTTGTAGTGTTCTTAGGAAATGACCCCATTTAGGGCTAAATCAAAGAATTATGGGACTTTATACATGGCCTTTTATTATATTTAATTATAAATTTAATAATATATATTTAATTTTTTATATATATTATTCAATTAAAATTTATTTTTCTTGCTTTTTGAAAGGTAGAATTACAAATTAAGTTTCTGTATTCAAGTTCCTCTAACATTTCCTTTTTAATTGATAATATAACTAATTAATATTTTCACTTTCTTCTAAAATCTTTTGAGCTTCATTATCAAGAATTTTGCATTATATGTTTGAACATTATCATGACCACTTTGTTATCTTGTTGTACATTATCATTGTAGGAGCATTGGGCCAGGAATCCCTTATTCATATACATGTTGGGCCTAGAGCCTAAGCCGAGGACCAAGATTTGTCCGAATGTAGTTAAACCATATCAAGAAAGCCTGTGTTAAAGGATAAAGAAGTTGGTTGTGAGTGTAATGACCTAGGAGGTGGTACCGAGGATGAGTATCACCTAGAAATAACCAAAGCCGAGGTCTATTTTGGTGGTCTGCCATCTAGAAAAATACTCCAAAGAGTTCTATCGGAACGAGTAGACGCTGTAGACACCTATAGCGAGGAAACATACTAAAATATCAAAGGAGAAGGCTGCCACCATCGCATTGAATGCTCTGTAACTAACCCTCTGGCCCCATTAATGTGGAGGTGATATCTGAACAATGATTTTCAGTCCTACAGCTACTACACAGAGACTTCTAGAAAAGGTGGATGGGACAAGTATCAACACCAACCACCAAATATGCACATGGAAGGCTAAGAAGAGAAAGAAGAAAGGAGTATAAGAGGAGGGGAAGGCAATGAGAGAAGGGGATCGAGAGAAAAAGGGAAAAACACTGTAGCCACTAAGAACCAGATTTGTAATCAAATTAAGAACAATTTAGAAGAACTGACTTCCTCGAACACTTGCCGAGGACAATTCCTTGAAGTTGGATTTATCTATTATATTTTTCTTATCATCTAAACCCATATTATCAACTGCTCAACTCATCCTAATCCAGTTTCTCTCAACCTACTCTCTACAAATTTATTGTTTTGGGCCTTTTGGACTAGTCCATCCATCGTTTGGGCTTAGGAACCAAATTTGTGTCTTTACAATTGGCACCGTCTATAGGAAAGAAACTGAGGTGATAGTGAGTCAGCTTTCAATCATGGTAGGTTCAGGTCCACATCAATTAGAATCTATGGGGTCCTAACATGAAGACCATTTTTGTAGTCTTGAGCGTGGGAGGGACCGGGAGGGAAGTGTGCATACTACCCATACTGGTGAGAGTTATTCTCAGGGTGGTAGCCATGTTTCTCATGAAAAGAATGCGAGGGCCATGCAGAAGGAGATTGATCATCTAAAGAGGAAGTTACGCCAAAAGCGAAGAAGGTGAAGTCCCTCTATTTCTGACTTTTCTTCTGATGGAGAGGGGGATGGTGATTATAGGCGTAGGTCAAGGACACCTCCTAGTGAAACCTTCTCATATGATGAAGAGTACTATTGTGAGCATAAAAACAGAGATTCATCCTCGAGGGGCTTGGGGAATAATGCTATGAGTAAGGTACTTAACTGAATCTCCAGATCTCCCTTTACACGTAGAATTAAAGATGGGAAGCTTCCTCAGCAGTTTACCCAGCCCACGATCACCATCTACAACGGTCGGACAAACCCTGATGAACATGTTAGCCATTTCAACGAAAGAATGGCAGCACATTCCAGGAACGAGGCCTTAATGTGTAAGATATTTCCGTCTAGCTTGGAACCTGTGGCGATGAGGTGGTTCGATGGTCTAGAAGCAAGTTCCATCAACTCTTTTAAAGAACTCACTCGAGCGTTTGGGTTTGTTTTATCACATGCAATCGAGTTCCTCGACCTTTGGATTCTTTATTATCCCTGTCCATGAAGGAAGGAGAAACCTTGAAAACATATTCGGGTAGATACTGGGAGATGTTTAATAAGATAGATGGTGATTTTGATGATGTAGCTGTCAAGACTTTAAAGGTCAACTTGCCTGCCGAGCATGGCTTAAAGAGGTCCCTAACAGGGAAATCTGTTAACAGCATACGTTAGCTTATGGATAGGATAGATAAGCATAAAAGAGTTGAGGAAAACCAGCAACAAGGAAAGGGGAAAGGTAAGGTTATCCCTCAGGAGAGGAAGGATTTCAGGTCAGACCGTTATAACAACAACCAGCCGCAAAGTGATTTTGGAGGGCACTCCGAGTCCACAGCTGCCCAGGTGGTTAACACTGTGTTTCGGGAACCAGTGCATCAAGTCCTGGAGAAAATCAAGAATGAGCCATACTTCAGGTGGCCAAACAAAATGAGTAGGGACCCCTTAAAGCGTAATCAGAGCCTTCATTGTCAATATCACCAGGAACGGAGGCATACAACCGAAGACTATAGAACCTTATAGAGTCATCTATAGCAGCTGATCCGAGATGGCAGACTGAAACAGTTCTTGAACCAACCTGGCGAGCAGGAAGGTCAAGCATGGTATGGGATTCAAGGTAGCAACTCTTCAAGGCCCCCTCTAGGCACTATCCATGTTATCCTTGTCGCACCAGGCAGAACAGGATCTTGTCCATCTAAGGTAATAACAGTAGCTAGATCATCTGCTGAGAATTCTGGACATAAGCCAAAGAGGGCTAAGGTGGGGGTCCAGCCTGCGTTAAGTTTCTTGAACGATGACAAAGCCGGGACTATACAGCCACATGATGATGCTCTAGTAATAACTCTTAAGATTGGTAAGTATAACATGAAAAGAGTAATGATGGACCAGGGTAATGGGACAGAGATTATGTATCTAGATCTGTACAAGGGGCTCAATTTGAAATCGGAAGATTTGACTAGCTATGATTCACCTCTGGTGGGCTTTGACGAGAAAATTATCTCGAGAGGACAAATCAAACTGCCAGTTCAAGCCGGCTTAGAGGTGGATTTTATAGTGATGGACACTTTTTCTCCATACACTGCCATTGTGGCACGACCCTAGCTCCATGCCCTTGGGGCCGTCTCGTCTACTCTTCATCTCAAAGTAAAGTACCCGTCCGAAGATCGAGTTGAAGAACTGGTTAAGAGTCAGTTTGTGGCCAGGCAATGCTTGGTGGCTGCTATCACACATAGGCCTGAGTCAGATTCCTCGGCTCCAGCAAATAAAGATTTGTAGCAGTTAAAGACCAAAGCCTCATCTCTTAGTGGTGAGGCCGAAGAGGCAAAGTGTGAGGATTTGGAGAAATTTATTATAGATGATGATCCGGAGAAATTTTTTCAAATTGGAACTCAGCTACCTCCTCGGGATAAGGAAGAGTTGGTGAAATTTCTCAGGGAGAACATTGATGTCTTTGCCTGGAATGCTTACGAAGCCCCTGGGGTAGATCCGGGCTTCATTTGCCACCACCTAAATGCCAACCCGTCTGTCATCCCTAAAAAGCAACAACCTCAGTGCTCTTCAAAGGATCACTCTGATGCTGTCAAGGACGAGGTGATAAAGCTTAAACAGGCTGGGGCTATTAAAGAGGTGATTTACTCTGAATGGCTGGCTAATACTGTAGTTGTGAAGAAAAAGAATGGAAAGTGGTGGGTATGTGTAGACTTCACAGATTTGAATAAGGCGTGCCCAAAGGATCCTTTCCCCATGCCTCAGATTGACTAGTTGGTGGATACAACCGTAGGACATCCACGGATGAGCTTTTTGGATGCTTTCCAGGGCTATCACCAAAATACCTTTGGCCTTTGAAGATCAAGAAAAGATAGCTTTTGTCACTCCTACTGGGAACTACCATTACAAGGTGATGCCTTTTAGGCTTAAGAATGCAAGGTCTACCTACCAAAGAATGATGACGAGGATGTTTGAGCCACAGCTGAGAAAAAACATCGAGATTTACATTGACGATATGGTGGTCAAGAGTAAGAAGGAAGCCGAGTATATTAAGGACCTCGGAAGCATCTTTGAAATCTTGAGAATGCACAAGTTGCGACTTAATGCTTCCGAGTGTTCTTTTGACGTGGGTCGAGAAAGTTTCTAGGCTACATGGTTACGCACCGTGGGATTGAAGTTAATCCAAACCAAATTAGGGCGATCAATAATTTGCAGCCACCTTGGAACCGCAAGGAGGTTCAAAGATTGACAGGGATGATCGCTGCCCTGAACTGATTTATATCCCGATCGGCAGATAAGTGTAGGCCTTTCTTCCAGTTATTGAATAAATGGAAGGGTTTTGAATGGACCGAGGAATGTGCTTTGGCCTTCCAATAGTTGAAGGAATATCTTTCTCGGCCACCAATCATGTCCAGGCCCGAGGCGGATGAGCTCTTATTTGCCTATATTGCAATAGCTGCCCACGCGATGAGCCTAGTGTTAATAAGGGTTGACTGTGGCATACAGAAACTAGTTTGTTACATGAGCAAGTCCTACATGAGGCCGAGGTTCGGTATTTACCACTCGAGAAGGCTATATTGGCAGTGGTGCATGCCATTTGTAAGCTTCCCAATTATTTCCAATCTCACACAGTTGTTGTTTTGACCCAACTGCCACTCAAGGCTCTACTAAGCGCTAACTATATTGGAAAGATTGCCAAATGAGGAACGATGCTAGGAGCCTTTGCAATTAAGTACATGCCTCGCACTTCTGTCAAGGGTCAAGTATTGGCCGACCTAGTGGCCGAGTTTGTTGAAACCCTAATAGAAGAAGAGGTGAGGACACAGGACATAGATGGAAATTCAGTTGGTGTAATCTCTGTACAAGAAGCTTTGCCCTGGAGGGTTTATGTCGATGGCGCTTCGAATCTCAAAGGATCTAGAGTGGGGTTAGTTATAATTTCCCCCGAGAACATCACAATTGAAAAATCCTTGAGACTAGGCTATTCGGCCACAAACAATGAAGCTGAGTATGAAGCTTTGCTAGTTGGAATGACCATGGTCCAGAAGATAGGGGGGAAAGACAGCGGACATATTCTCGGATTCAAGACTGGTGGTAGGTCAAGTCCGAGGGGAGTTAGAAGCTAGGGATCCTAGAATGCAGAAATATTTAAACCAGGTTAGACATTTACAATCTCAATTTGAATCCTTTAATTTATTACAAGTCCATAGAAGTGGAAATACACATACAGACTCACTCACAACATTAGCAACCTTCTCGGCATAGAGTTTACCTAGAGTGATTCTTGTAAAGAATCTTATTAAGCCTTTTAGGTTGAAAATAGAGGTGGTCTCCATTCACCAGATAAGAGTAGGTCCTAGCTGGATGGACTCTATCTTATTATTCTTTAAAGATGATGTCCCGCCTGAAAATAAGACCAAGGCAGACAAGATACAAAGGAAGGCTCCTCGGTTCTGGTTGTCCGAGGATCAGAAATTATTTAAGAGATCCTTCTTCGGCCCATATCTACTGTGCATACACCCTAAAGCAGTTGAAATACTCTTGGAAGAATTGCATGAAAGAATTTTTGGAAGCCATACTGGAGGAAGGTAAAGCCCACAAAGCTCTTACTCAAGGGTATTGGTGGCCCAACATGCAAAGAGAAGCATAGGAGTATGTGAAGAAGTGTGATCAGTGCCAGAGATTTGTGCCAAACATCCATCAACCAGGAGGTGTCCCTAACCCTCTATCCAGTCATTGGCCTTTTGCTCAGTGGGGTTTGGACATTGTAGGTCCTTTCCCCAAGGTGGCAGGGAATAAGAAGTATTTGTTGGTCGGCATGGATTATTTCACTAAATGGGTTGAAGTAGAACCATTGGCAAATATCAGGGATGTGGACGCCAAAAAGTTTGTTTGGAAGAACATTGTCACTCGGTTCGGAATCCCTCACACTCTCACTCGGATAATGGACTTCAATTTGACAGTAAATCCTTCAAGAGATACTGCTGCAAGCTAGGAATAACTAATATGTATTCTACTCCAGCTTATCCACAGGGGAACAGGCAAGCCGAGGCTGTAAATAAGGTCATAGTGAGTGGGCTCAAGAAGAGCCTGGATGATGCCAAGGGAAGATGGATAGAGAAGCTACCACACGTTCTTTGGACATACTGACTACACCTCGGAGGTCTACTGGGGAAACCCCTTTTTCAATGACTTATGGGGCTGAGGCAGTTATTCCACTGGAAACTAGATTCCCTACATTGAGAACGAGCTCTTTCGATCTGAGTGGCAATGATGACTTATTGGAGAAGAGTTTGGACTTAATTGAAGAACGAAGAGAAAATGTCATGGTTCAATTGGCCTACTATCAACATAAGCTTAAGTAAAGATACGATGCCAACGTAAAATTAAGGCCATTGGCACCTGGTGATTTGGTGCTGAGAAAGGTTGTGGGTTCTGCAAAGAACCCAGCCTGGGGGAAATTGGGCCCCAACTAGGAGGGACCGTATCGCATTACATCTGTTGCAAGGGTAGGTGCATACTATTTGAAAGATCTGGAAGAGAAGGATGCACCACGTCCTTGGAATGTAAATAACCTAAAAAGGTATTATTATTAATGAGTTGTTTATATCAAGCGTTAAATAGAACCTAAGTTATGTCTAGTTCCTCGGACCATATGCTTTGGGAAAATTAACACCCTATACCATTTATCTAAGTATCAAACAGACCCCTGGTTATGCCTGGTTCCTTGGACCACATACCTTGAAAAAATTGATACTCTTTTAGACATCTATTTAAGTGTTAAACACAACCTAAGCTATGCCTGGTTCCTCAGACCACATGCTTTGGGAAAATTAACACCCCAAGACATCTAAGTATCAAACAAACTCCTGGTCATGCTTGGTTCCTTAGGCCACATACCTTGAGAAAATTGATATCTTTTTATTATTGATCTAAGTATCAAACAGACCCCTAGTCATGCCTGGTTCCTCAGACCACATACCTTGAGAAAATTGATATCTTTTTATTATTGATCTAAGTATCAAATAGATCCCTGGTCATGCCTGGCTTCTTGGACCACATACCTTGGAAAAATTGATACTTTTTTGGGCATCTATCTAATTGTTAAGCGTAACCTAAGTTATGCTTGGTTCCTTATACCACATGCTTTGGAAAAATTAACACCCCAAGACATCTATCTAAGTATCAAACAGACTCCTGGTCATGCCTGGTTCCTCAAACCACATACCTTGAGAAAATTGATATCTTTTTATTATTGATCTAAGTATCAAACAAACCCTTGGTCATGCCTGGCTCCTCGAATCGGTTACCCTGGGAAAATTAACCTTTTTTTATTATCGTTCTAACTATTAAACAACGCTTTGGTCGTATCTAACTCTACGTATTATATTCATTGTACAAATTTATCCTTTCTGGCATTCTCTCCAAACATAAGATAACTAAGAATTTCTTACCGATTGCTTGGATGTCAAAAGTAGTTAATTATTCTAAGCAACAAGAAACTCCGTCATAACAAACAAGCTTAAATGGATGCTCATGGGCATCGCTTAAGGCATTTATAAACCTACCTATATCTTTTTCAGAATTGATTATCTTTTTAAGTTGTTAAAAGATTTAATCTATGTTTTACTGAGATGATGCATTTATTGGATTTGACCTGACTCTCTGCTAATCATATCAGGTGAGTAAACTTTCTATTACTCATATAGATTAACAACAAAAGTTTTACCCTGTTAAATATTCTCATTGGGAAATTAGTAAAGATAAATGTTATATTAGCATAAGTGTAAAAATCACAGAAGAAAGAAATCCATGTGTAGTTTTCATTAACTTAAACCTCTGAATAAGACAATTTGAGTACATGGAGGAAAGTTTAAATTAAAAAAAAAAAAAGGGACTCAAACTAAACAAAAGCCTATTTTTTCTTTATTACAATTTTTCCATGTGGTGGGGCCTAAGGCTGTTGAGTTGCAATCTCAGTGGATCCCTTGTTCACACCTTTTAGGTCACCATTAGCAGGAAGAGGAAGGCTTGTGAGCACTATCTCCATCCTGGGTGCTTCTTGGTCTTTAATAGGATCTTGGGGAGCAACCGGGGACAAAGTAGTGTGAGGGATTACCTCTTTGGTTGTCTCAGTTTCTTTCCCATTTACCCCAAGCTACTCGGTCGTCTTCTGAGGACTGCTAGAGGAGGGAGGAGCCAAATCAGAGCAGCTTTTGCTTGGATTAGCCACCTCGGGTTGGGTTTCTATCAAGGAAATGGTTGGGGAGGGAGCACGAATGGCTGGGGGTAGTAGATATTCTCTACCCTCCTAAGTACAGAAGAAGCCTCAACCCCAGCCTGGTTGAGGGCTTCAATCCATACTTGGGAGCAGTAATTTCTACATACCCCCGAAACCTCGGCCCTAAGGGCTTCCTCGGTCTCGGCCATGCCTACGTCATACCCCTGTTGTTCTGCCTCGTCCCTAGCCCGTTTAGCTTCTTTTCTAGCTTTCTCGACCAGATCCTTGGTTTTCTGGACCTCCTCCAATTCCTTCTTCAGCGCAACAATTTGTTCCTTGGAGGAGGCTAGTTAGTCTTCAGCACTGCGTAGCAGCACCCTTTGACCCTCGGCCTGTCTCTCTGCGCCGTCCAAGGCAGCTGCGATGCTCTTTCTCTCTCTCTCTTCCTCAACCAGTTTGGCCCTCAAATCTTGGACGCTTTTTTCAGCCACATGGAAAGTGTCCATAGCAGCTACCCTCCTCCCCTCTTCCTCTTTGAACCTCTGGTAGGAGGATTTTACCATCTCCTCGGCCCTAAAAGTAGCTTGGATGGCCTAAAAGAGAAGAGAGATGTTTAAAAAAATAAATAAATAATGAATAATAATATATATAACAGAATAATAACAATCATTGATTATAAGTAAGTGAATTAGAAAAACACTTACCATGGCGAGGTCCCTATTCATGCTAAGGAAGACCTCATGCTGGCTCATAGACCTAAGGTCGGCCATATCATTGGCCAACAGGGGAGATTGTTCCATAGCATCAACAATATATCCAGCCCTACCCTGCTGGAAATCATGAATGGAGGCATTACAGGTTAGAGGCACCCCATCCAGTTCCGGGTGAGGGACCCAGGCTGGAGCTACAGCTCAGTGGTCGCTCCTTTTCTCGCCTTCAGTGGCCGATCTTGTCTGTTGGACCCTTGGATGTTTACCCCTCTATGAGTCTCGACTTCCTGAGAAGGGTGTTGTCTTCCTACGTCCATTACCTCTTTGCCCTTATCCTCCCTTTTTCTCTTGTGGTCAAGAGGATCAACGCGAGGTGGTTAGTTGTCAGGAGGGGTAGGAGGCTTGGTTTGTGCTGCTTTGCCAGGTGCATCCCTTCCCGGCTAGGATTCCAGCAATTCCTGGAGGGTTGACCTCTGTTTCCTTTGGATTCCCATCTCTTCAATTGAAAGTTTAGCTTCTTCAAAATGGCCGATGTCACTAGTTGATACCTCCGGAGACAAAGGCTGATCAAATACCTCGAAGAGATCGTCCGAATCTGAGATGTCAACTATTTCTTTCTGCTCCTCTTTCTCCTCGTCTTCCTCTTTAAAGATAGGATGGGAAGAAGTAGCTTTACCAGGAGAGCGTTGAGGTGGAAGGTTTGTTATAGGCACACCTTCGAGAATCGGTAGGGTAAAGAAGGTGCCTTCTGGGACGGGAGCGCCCTCGGGAAGAAGAAAACCTGGGATAGCTATGCTGATCCTATGGAGGCAGGGGTCCTTAGCCCTTATGACACACTTTGGTGCTTGGAAGCTAGATGAGATGGGCTTGTATCCCAAGATGAGGTGCGCCGCTCATAGTTGGCCGTCCGAGTTCACAATAAGAATCTTGTCCAAACTGTCCTTGTTTACCAAACTAAAGTTTGGTTCAGCGGCGTGCTTATCTGCAAAATCATTACAAGAACAAAAGGTTGTTAGAATTAGAAATGGCATAAATAAAAGGAAGGCAAATTAAGCGAGACAGATCTTCTTAAGCCTAGCACCCCACCTGGTTGCCCCTCTCTCGTCAGGCAAGGAAGGCCATCATGCCACTCCCTTGATACGACCAGAAAGTCTTTTTTCATCCCCTTGTTAGACTCGGGGAGACATTGAATTAATCTAACCTCAGGGTATCTTGATTTCAAGTAATACCCTTGCCCCTTCAAGTGGTGAAGGTTGTAGACCCAGTTAACGTCATGATGGGTTAAACCTAAACCCATCTTTTCATTTAGGGCATTTATGGAGCCTAGAATCCTAAACATATTTGGAGCGCACTGTGTGGGTGCCAACCTATAGGCTCTAAGGTAATCTCTTATGACTGTACCCATTGGGATCTTCATCCCCCCTTCTATAAGGGCAATCATAGGGATAACTACCTCTCCCTCCTGCCTTTTCTCGTGCCACTCACCTTCTTTGCAATACCTAATTTCTACATTTGGGGGAATCCTATATTGAGTCTTAAAGTTTTCAATAGCCTCTTCAGAGTCCACAAAGTACTTAAACCTACCCATCTTTAGAAGGGTTAAAGAGGATCTAGTAGGATTGAGAAGAAAAGGTAAAGCTGAGGAGAAAAAAAAAAAAAAAAAGACAAAGAGTAGAAAATAATATGGAAAAAGAAAGATCAGGGACTTATGAAGACTTACAAAAATAAGGAAAGTCTCCTCAGACAAGCTTTTGATATTTGTAGGGGCACGAGGTAGAAAGGAATGCTGACACGTTCAATGTATTTGCACTAGAACTAGGTGAATGATAAAGTGAAGGGAAAAATTGATTTAAGGGGTATTTATATCGAAAACACAGCCAGAGGCGGGAGAACTCCCACCCATACTCCAACACGAATTTTGAGCCATTTGATTTGCATCGCACCGTAGAACATGGGAGACAAAGAGCCGTAAGAATTCAATGAAGAGACACCTCGAATGCCACAGCGTCAAGAGCGTGACTTAAGTAGTTGAAAAGGCGTCTTCATTAGCAAAAGCGAGCCGAAGCAGGCGCATAGTAAATGTGGTGACATCGAAATCCTCCTTTCTTCCCAAGGATCCAGAAAGAAGCATCTCGAGGGGCTATTGTAAGAGCATTGGGCCTAGAACCTGAGCCGAGGGTCAAGATTTGTCTGAATGTAGTTAAACCATATCAAGAAATCCTGTGTTGAAGGATAAAGAAGTTGGTTGTGAGTGTCATGACCTAGGAGGTGGTGCCAAGGATGAGTATCACCTCGGATAACTAAAGCCGAGGTCCATTTTAGTGGTTTGCCATCCAATAAAATACTCCAGAGAGTTTTATCGAAACGGTTAGATGCTGTAGACACCTATAGCGAGGAGAGATACTAAAATATCAAAGGAGAAGGCTGCCACCATCGCATTGAATGTTCTGTAACTAACCTTCTGGCTGCATTATTGCTGAGGTGATATCTGAATAGTGATTTTCAGCCTTACAGCTACTACACAGAGACTTCTGAAAGAGGTGGATGGGATAAGTATCAACACCAACCACCAAATCTGCACGTGGAAGGCTAAGAAGAGAAAGAAGAAAGGAGTATAAGAGAAGGGGAAGGCAATGAGAGAGGGGGATCGAGAGAAAAAGGGAAAAACACTGTAGCCACTAAGAACCAGATTTTTAATCAAATTAAGAACAATTTATAAGAACTGACCTCCTCGGACACTTGCCGAGGACAATTCCTCGAAGTTGGATTTATCTATTATATTTTTCTTATCATCTAAACCCATATTATCAACTGCTTAACTCATTCTAGTCCAGTTTCCCTCAACCTACTCTCTACAAATTTATTGTTTTGGGCCTTTTGGACTAGTCCATCCATCGTTTGGGCTTAGAAACCAAATTTGTGTCTTTACAATCATTATCTTCTAACTCTTTTTGATGAATTTCTTGTTTATTTATGAAACTTTTACTCAAATTTTCTACAATGTTTTGTTTTTTTACTAGTAATAAATTTTTCCATAGCTCCTATTTGAGATTCAATTAGTTCCTCTCTTTGTCTTTTTTTATTTTATTTTAGTTTTTCATGTCTAGATGGATATTTTCTAGTAGACATTTATAATTAAAAAATATTTATGAATAAATGAATTAACACATTCTATAATAGAAAATTATAATTTAACTAGATTAAAATGAATTTAATATATAAAACAAGAGAACTAGTTGATCAAAAGCTCAATTACAATTTTACTTAATATGATCACTTTAAAATCTAAACCTGCACAAATAAATTAAAATTAATATTAATACAAAGTAAATCACTCTAAAATTATAATTTTGTTGTCATTATTTTTTTTATTTGACTATTATTAATAGCTTATCTATTAATAATAAAAAGAAATAAGATAACAATTATTAAAATTAAATGACAAATGGAATTAGCATGTGATGTGGGTTGAATGGTAGAAAAGCAATAAAGCAAAAACAAAAGACCGGCCCACTATCCAATATCCATTAAGTACCCTGATTTTTTTTTTTTTTTAAATTAAGATACGTGTGGGATAGGGTTACACACTTCAAGTGGGTTCCATAGTCTTCTAGAATAGACTAAAGACAATCAAAAGAGTAAAGAGTTTAAAGACAAAAGAGAAAAGTGAAAAGTGAAAAAAAAACAGAAAAAAAGAAGAAGAGGCTAATACAAGGGTGAAACTCAATAGCCTACAAAAACACAGCACTTAGAAAAACCAAAAAAGGTAAAAACCTAGTAGGCAACAAGGATGAAGTGAACTAGAGAAGACCAAAGAGGCAAAGAGAAGACAAAAAAAACTTGAACTTGAAATGAAGATTTGAGAATCAAAAGGAGAGCAGTGAACACACCAAGCCTAATGCCTACACCAATTGATGAGTTAGCCAACTAAAAAGAGTGTGTGATTTTTAGAATCAAGATGTAGAGAGTGTGTTTTTTTACTGCATTTGGTTACTTGTCTATTGAGATAATCTCTCTCTCTCTCTCTCTCTCTCTCTCTCTCTCTCTCTCTCTCTCTCTCTCTATATATATATATATATATATATATATCTATATATATATATATATATCATTAAATAAAGGTGGATCTTCTTAATGAAATTATGGTATAAACGTTTGATTTGTAGGATACTAAGATTTGGTCTAAAAAATGATTTCATCATACCTTCATGTCATTTCAATTTTTTTTACTTTGGAAGAGGGGCCTTAGGTTAGAAAAAGCTTATTTTCTTTTTGCTTTCAATTAGCGGGTCTTCAATATTTTGGATGGGTTCTTTTTTTTTTTTTTTAGATAAGAAAGTAATATAATATAATATAATATATTAGTACTAGTGAGGCCTTCCTCCAAGTGGAGGCATTAGGCAGGGGCGGCTTGATGCATATGGAAACCTAAGATGAAAACTAACATTGAGACCTTATATATATATATATATATATATATATATATAACTTGAAAAATTAAATATTACTTAAACTCTATTATCTTGTTTTTCTATGCAAAATTATTACTAATTAACAAGAATCATGTAATTTTTTTTTTTTAAGTTTATAGACACAAAAAATTTGATAAAACTTTTTACACCTATTGATGTGGTAGATTAATAATGGCAAGTAAAATAATCATGTTAGTGGTGGATCTAAGTAAGAACTAGTAAAAGTTTGTCAACTGAATTATTGTGAAAAATATTGTGAATTTTTTTTTTTTTTTTTTGTGTATTGCTCTCTTTTTTATTTTTTAAAAAGCGCTACATTTATAATATTTTTCACAAAAAGTCCTACATGTTAAATTGTTATTGATTCTAATTTGAATCTACATACTAGAATTATTTTTTTGTCATCAATAACGGCCTATAACAACTTGCTACTTAGGATTTTTTTGTAAAAGTATTGTAAAAATTTTTAAAAACTAATGATGGGTGAATTCGTCAGTTGTTGTAAGTGCGTCCAGATGGAACTGAGTAGTCGTCCGTATTGCCGAGGAAGTGATAAAATAGCTCCCTTAAAGTGGTCACCGATGTGGTGTCTGCTACAAAGTCTCTAATGCCAAAGTCAGTATAAGGAGGTTTTTGAAGAAAAATAACAGAGTATCAGAGTTTTGTATGCTTTTTTGTTGTATCTTGCATTGGTGCTGTGGGGGGCTTTATAAATGTTTCCACAGCTTCTAGTTGTTGTGGTCGTTAATGTGGCTTTAATGCCTCCTTTGGTAACGGTTCATGCTTTGTAATGATTGCCTTAATGTGGCATCTAACGGTCCGTACAACTGGTCTTATAACCACTCAAGATATTATTGGCCACATTGAATGGCTTCCTTACTTTCGTCAATAATATGGACACGTGGTTGGTTCGTCTTAGAGGACAGCCTCGTTGGTTTCGATGAGATCGTCAAGGGATATTTTAGTTCGTCAATCCCATCAGCTGCCCCCGGATTCTGTGGTTGTCATGACGTGTCATGACGATCATAGAAGATGAAAGGTCCTTGGGCTATTCATGACTCTTGGGATTTCGCTCCATATTAAATGCGCAGTGGTGGCGCCATACACGTGGTGGCCACGTGGCACGTTCTGATCAGTGGAGTTAATGCTCTTATTTGTGTGACTCTTGGGTTTCGCGCTGAATTTCAGTTTTTTGGGTCTTGGTTTTTAAACTTCTCCTCTTCTTGTTTTCCTTTTCACTTTTTTCAAACTCCCAATCATTGCTCTAAGTATTTCCTTCTTCAACCTTTCTCTGCCATTCTTCCCCAGGCTGTTGTGTGGCGTGGTCTTCCTACATTTTATCTTTTATGGTATGTTTTCCTTCTTCCTTTCTGTTTGTTTTGTTCACTTTTTCTTTGGTGTAGATGTTAATTCCTGATTTTCATTTTTTTTTTTTGTTTGTTTTTGATTTTCTGGGTTTTTAGTGTTTATCTTTTTCCCTCTGTTTTTGAGTTTTCATGGTCAGTAGTTCTAAGGTTAGGGTAGGGTGCCTTTCTATTTCCTTCTTGTTTGCTCGTTTGGGAGCTTCTTTAGGTACTTCTCGTTCTCATCTCCCTTTGGTTGGGGCTTTTGTTTTTGAGGGCAGTGGATTAGGTATTGTATTGGGTGAATTGTTCCCTGTGCTTAGCGAATCGGTCAATTGGTTTGGGGGTTTAACGGTAGAGGAGAGAAAAAGGATGTCTGAAGTAAGATCCAGTGAGCTCGATACTGGGTTGACTTCTAATGACGACCTAGTGGGGGGAGACACCACCGTCTCTACTCCCTGAGAGGTTAGGGCTTTTCATGCCCTTGAAGAGGCATGTATTTTGGACAGCGATATGCTTTCCAGGTTTCGGGATAGGTTCCAATTCCTAGATAGGGTTAGGGTTCATTTGCCCCGTGAGGAGGAACGGGCTGTCATTTCTTCCTTGGGGAGGTATGCTTCTATGAGGCTGCCTTCTTGAGCGGACTTAGGTTTCCTATCCATCTGTTCATTTTGGAGTGTTTAGATCGCTTTGGTATTGCTCCGGGGCAACTTATGCCCAATTCGTGGAGGATAGTGGTCAGCTGTATAGGGATATGGCTGGCCGCTACTGACGGAGACATGGTTAAAGTAGACGAACTTGTCTTATTGTATCGTTTGAAGTCGTCCAAGGAGTTTGGGTATTACAAGTTGGTGCCTTGGGAGAAGAAAACTAGGATTGTCTGGGATTTGCCTACATCATTCAGATATTGGAAGTCCCGGTTCTTTTTTGTATCCGGGGACATCTTTGAAACTCCCTCCAGCGAGGTTTGGGGTGATCTCCCCAGGTTGCATTGCAGGTGGGGAACCTTAGACTTAGGTGTGTCATCATTTCCCTTCGTCAGTTGAATTTCACTGCGTTTGCTTTGCCGTCACTAATTTCTTTGTTCATTGTCTTGTGCAGATAAGAGACGGCCTAAGCGTAAAAGCAGGTACAGAGAACAAGTTGAGAAAGCTATCGAGTACGCAAAGACGATAGAGGATTTTGACAACCTGGTGGACCCGCGGACCCTTGCCTTTTACTGCCTTAGTCAGGACCCGTCTACCTTCGTTTTGCGCAACCATGACATTGAGGGAAAAAAGAGTAAGTGTTAAGTTCGTCATTCCTTTCCTCATTTTTTTTTAACAATTGCTTTCCTCTTGCAGGAATGACAACTAAATTTAACCAAATTATGTACACCCGGATAAGGGCTAAGAAGAACGAGCCCTTATCTAATCTTGGGGCCAAGACGGTACGGGTGACGGAGAAGGGTGCCCCAGTCGCTGCAGTGACTCCGTCGACCCCTGGCACCGAGTTAATGAGGGCAACCTCGCCTGATACTTCAGTTGAAGAGATTAATCCCCGAAGTAAGAGGCAACGAACTGGGGACAGGCTGAAGAAGAAGATTGATTCCCGAGCTTCTAATGTTTGGGACGACGCCGGGGTCTCTTTGTCAAGAGCACAGGACGCTTTTATAGCTAAGGACATGAAGGTGTTCTCGAGCATGCCATCCAATGAGGCTATAGGTCATCATCTCCACAAACTTGTTTAGGTACCTTTGTTGAGCTACCTCCCTCTTTGCTCTTCGTTTTTTTTTTTTCTTTTTTTTTTTCTTTTTTTTGCTGAAGTCTGGTTTCTTCTTACAGGTGCTGGGAGAGAGCCTTCATATCATGTCTGAGTATCTCGCTCAGGAAACCAAGGTCGTCTCTGTAGTATCGAGAGTGGACGCCTTGGAAGCCGAGAACTCAAAATTAAAAAAGGATTTGATCATTCCATGAGGGAGGCCAATGCCGCGAAGGAGAAACTTAAGGTTATGGTGGACGAACATAGGGCTGAGCGTCAGCTGCTGGTGGAGAAGGATGAGAAACTCTTGGTGGCTAAGGAAAAGATTAATACTATTGCTACTAAGGCTATTGAAGCCTTTCAGCAGATTGACGAGCGTAACACTATGCTCTTCAGTTGGTACTTCGAGGGGTTCGAGCTCCTTAGGCACTACCTCATAAAGCACTCGGTTGGTGTGGACATGGAAAACCTTGATCTCGAGGAGGTTGATAGAGAGATGACGGCGGGCGAGGCTTCCCAGCCTACAACTCCAGAAGGTGATGCTCCCGAGACTACTATTGTGCCTTCAGCTAATGACGATGCAGCTACTGACACATGAATCTGTTGTAAAATATATATATATATATATATATTTTGTTTCTGTTTCTGAGCCTACTTTAAGAACAATGTTTTTGGCCCAGCATTTATGGGCTTATAGTTTTAATGTAAGAACAATGGTAGTTGCTCGTGGTTTTTGGGCTTTTAATTATGTTTGTTGCTGCATACTTTGCTTGCCTATACTATGCAATCTTTTTTC
The DNA here is from genome assembly GCA_033629205.1 of Lithocarpus polystachyus. NCBI lineage: Eukaryota > Viridiplantae > Streptophyta > Magnoliopsida > Fagales > Fagaceae > Lithocarpus > Lithocarpus polystachyus. The sequence continues at coordinate 18,461,900 of CM066169.1, forward strand.
CTGTGATTTTTCTTCCAGTACCTTGTACTTGGTCAAACCTTTCAGTTGTGACCCTTTAGGGGTACCATTACTTTGCCCTCATCAGTGCTTTATCTTTGATGCTTTCCTATTGATTGTAAGTGCCGGTTGGTAACTTAAATCTACCTAGGCGGAATCTTGCTACTTAGCAAAAAAAATAAATAAATAAAGATTTAAGAAATCTCGTCGTTTCCTAGCCTCGGCAGTAACTTACATCCGTTTTAAGTGGAATCTTATTGCTTAGCCATTTTTGACTTACACCCTTTCACGGGATTTTTTTGGCTTCGTCAATAATAACATCTGTCACGGTGGAATTTTATTACTTGGCCATTTTTTGACTTACACCCTTTCACAGGATCTTGTCATTCTTTTGGCTTCGGCAGTAACGTACATCCGTCAGGGCGGAATCTTATTACTTGGCCATTTTTGACTTACACCCTTTTACAGGATCTTATCATTCTTTTGACTTCATCAGTAACATACATCCGTCGGGGCGGAATCTTATTACTTGGCCATTTTTTACTTACACCCTTTTTTTTTTTTGGCAACCTTCTCATTACAAAGTCTACACTTATAAAAACAGTTGGCTAAATAGTTTTTTTTATTGCTTTCGAGAATGAGTACAATTGTCTGTTACATCTATTGGTGGTATTTCTTCAAGTGCTCAATATTTCATGGTCGCAGGAGTCTTTGCCCGTCTAGGTTCTCCATGTGGTAACTGCCTTGTCTAGAGTAATGGATGACCCGGTATGGTCCTTCACATGTGGGACCATGCTTTCCTTGGGTAGAGTCTCTAGTTGCTGGGGTGACTTTGCGTAGGATGAGGTCTCCTATGTCAAGTCGTCTGAACTTCACTCTTTTGTTGTAGTATTCGTCCATCTTCTGCTAGTATTTAGTCATTTTTTCGGAGGCTTTCTCTCTCACTTCATCTAGACAATCCAGGCTGACTCGTAGCTAGTCATCATTACTCTTCTCGTGGAACATCTCTCGCCTAATGCTGGTCACTCCCACCTCGATCGAGATTGCTGCCTCGGTGCCATAAGTGAGTCTGAAGGGGGTTTCTCCAGTTGGGGTTCTTGCCATGGTCCTGTAAGCCCACAAGACATTGGGTAATTCTTCCGGCCAGGCACCCTTTGCGTCATCTAATTTGGCCTTGATAATCTTGAGTAGTGTCTGATTCGTCACTTCCGTTTGCCCATTTTCCTGTGGATGTCCTAGGGATGAGAACTAGTTCTTGATCCCTAGGCCTGAACAGAAGTCCCTGAAGCTTTGGCTGTCGAATTGCTGCCCATTATTTGATATGATCATCTGCGGAATCCCAAACCTGCGGATTATGTTCTTCTACACGAAGTTTTGGATTCTGGCTTCAATGATGGTTGCTAGTGCCTCTACTTCGACCCACTTTGTGAAATAATCAATGGCAACTAGTAGGAATTTTACCTGCCCTTTACCTTGAGGCAATGGGCCGACGATGTCGATTCCCCATTGTGCAAAGGGTCAGGGGGAGGATATCATCGTTAGTCTCTCTGCTGGAAGGCGTTGGACATTTCCAAACCTTTGGCACTTGTCGCACTTCTTAACGAACTCTCTAGCATCTACCTGCATTATAGGCCAGAAATAACCTGCTCTGATGACTTTACTTACTAGTGATCTGGGGCCTGCATTATCTCCGCAAACTCCTTCATGGATCTCCTCTAGAATATATTTGGCTTCTTTCTCGTCCACACACTTCAGGTAAGGCATAGAAAAACCTCTCTTATATAATGCGTCGTTTAGGATTGTGAACCTAGCTGCTCTATTCTTGACCTTCTTAGCCTCTTTGATATCTTGAGAGAGATGCCCATCCTAAAGGAAGGATATGATTGGTGTCATCCAACTACCTGTGCTCTAGATTGCGAATGTGGAAATTTCCTCAATGCTGGGGCGTTTCTGGACTTCCATCATCAAGCCCATGTTCGCCATTTCTTCTACTGATGATGCCATCTTCGCGACTTCGTCTACTAAAGTGTTTTGGCTTCTGGGGATCTGTACAAATTCCACTTTGTCTAATTCCTGAGTCAGATTCTTTGTTAGCCTAAGGTATTTCTGCATTCTTTCCACCTTTGCTTCATATTCTTCCTTAATCTGCCCTATTACCAGTTTTGAATCACTTTGGACTAGTAGGTTCTTAGCTCCAAGTGCCTTCCCGAGTCTCAATCCCGTCAGTATCCCTTCATACTCAGCCGCGTTATTGGTGGTCGGGAATTTTAATTGAACTCCGTATTTGAGCACTTCTTTGTCAAGGGCGGTTATGACGACCCTAACTCCCCCCTTTTTTTGGGCCAACGAACCATCAGTCTGTATCGTCCAACTCTCCATCTCGTCCAAAGGGCTGTCTTCGTCTATAGGGGTGAACTCGGTGATGAAATTTGCTAGAGCCTATGCCTTAATAGTTGTCCTAGGGTGGTATTCAATGTCGAACTGGCTAAGCTCGATTGCCCATTGGACCATTCTTCCAGCTGCCTCAGACTTGCTTATGGACTTCCTATTGGGTTAGTCCGTCATCACCAAGATGGGATTCGCTTCGAAGTACGGTCACAGCTTACGCGAAGCTACTATTAGTGCAAACGCGATCTTTTCAATCCTGAGATACCTAGCTTCTACTCCTTTGAAAGCCTGACTGACATAGTAAACCGAGAGCTGTTTCTTGTCTTCTTCTCGAATTAAGGTTACGCTCACCGCCGTAGCTGATGCTGACAGATACAAATATAGATTTTCCCCCTCCTTGGACGGACTTAGGAGGGGTGGATTGCTCAGGTAGCGTTTGAGTTCTTGAAACACTGCCTCACATTTTTCAGTCCAGGCAAAAGCTTGCTTCAACGTCTTGAAGAAGGGCAAATATTTGTCCGTTGCTTTAGAGACAAACCTGTTTAGTGCTGCTATCCTTCCTGTGAGTTTCTGGACTTCTTTAACAGTCCTGGGTGATGCCATATCGAGTATGGCTCGTACCTTCTTCGAGTTTGCTTCTGTCCCCTTTTAGGACACCATGAATCCTAAGAATTTTCCTAAGGCTACTCCAAAGACACACTTGCTGGGGTTTAACTTCATCTGGTATTGTCTGAATGTGGCAAAAATTTCTTTGAGGTCGTCTAGATGGGAAGGCTCCTCCTTGCTCTTGAAGAGCATGTCATCCATGTATACTTCCATATTCTTCCCGATCTGTTTGCCGAACATTTTGTTTACTAACCTCTGGTAAGTTGCTCCTGCATTTTTCAATCCGAAGGGCATTACTTTATAGCAGTAAAGCCCCTGACTCGTGATGAAAGTGGTTTTCTCCTGGTCTTCTTCAACCATTTTTATCTGGTTGTATCTTGAGAAAGCGTCCATGAACGTCAATAACCTATGCTCGGTAGTAGAATCTACCAAATAGTCTATCCTTGGCAGAGAGAAACTATCTTTCGGGTAGGCTTTGTTCAGGTCCGTGAAATCTACGCACATTCTCCATTTTCCATTAGCTTTTTTCACTAAGACGACGTTAGTGAGCCATTCTGGATAATTAACCTCCCGAATAAAGCTAGCCGATAGCAACTTGTTAACCTCGTCTATAATTGCTTGGTTTCGTTCTGGAGCAAAGACTCGTCACTTTTGCTAGACGGGCTTCTTCCTCAGATCTACATTTAGTTTATGCTGAATGACTTCTGGGGAAATACTTGGCATGTCCTCATGACCCCACGCGAAGATATATAGGTTCTTTTTAAGGAGCTGGATGAGTCTAGTCTTCATCTTAGGACTTAGTGTCGTTCTTACCCTGGTTGTCCTTGTTTTCTCTTCCTTCTTCTCCTCGATCATCCAGGCATGGTTTTCTTTTGCAACTAACACAACCTAGTAGCATTCTCAGGCCGATACTTGGTCTCCTTTTACCTCGCTCACACCGTTCTCTGTTGGGAACTTTACCTTTAAGCAATAAGTAGACGTGGTTGCTCTCCAACGGTTAAAAGTGGGTTTCCCAATGATCATGTTGTAAGATGAAGGACAATCTACCACTAAGAAATACAGCTGACAAGTCAATTGTTACGGGTGGGTCCCCACTGTCACTGTCAACGTCACTATACCTCTGGGATACACCCTGTCCCCGCTGAAACTAACGAGGGGAGAATCAAATGGGCACAGCCTTCCTGGATCCAACTTCAGCTGCTGGAAAGCGGAGAGGTAGATGATGTTTGCCGAGCTACCATTATCTACGAGGATTCTCTTTGTATTGAACCCTTATATCACGAGCATTATGACCAAAGGATCGCCATAAGGTTGCTTCACCCCCCTAGTGTCTTCTTTTGAGAAACACATATCTCGATCCATCCCTCTCTGTTTAAATGGGGGCATCCTGTGGACACTATTCACCTGCCTTTGATATGCTTTTTTGAGGGATTTGAATGATCTGCTCGCTGATGGGCCACCTGTGATCTTCTTGATCTCCCCGATCACATTCTGTGGGCGTTGGGACGTGTGATCCTCGCCACTGGGTGAGGATTCGCGCTGGTTCTTGCTGTCGCCCCTGAATCTACTAGATTCCCCCTTCTTTACATACTTCTGCAAAATTCCTTTCCGTATAAACTCCTCTATCTATTCCTTTATGTCCCTGCAATCTTCTGCGTAGTGGCCGTGATCTTTGTGGTAAAAGCAGTACTTCTTTTTGTCACGAACGTTGGGTGACGAATGTAATGGTCATGGCCATTTGAGGTAATGCTCATCCTTAATTTGTGCCAAAATTTTATCAACAAGCATAATTAAAGGAGTGAATTTTACCGTTCAAGGAGTCTTTTCGTCTCTCCTTTTACCTCGTCAGTGGTTTGACGATCTGGACGCTCCCTTTTTTGTCCCCTGCGATCGTTCTCCTTCCTTCCCTTATCTCCGAGCTTTTCTGCGTCATTTATGGCGGCTAATGCATCTTCAGCGTTCATGTACTTCTGTGCCTTCAGGAGCATCTCTACCATCGTCTTAGGAGGATTCTTCGCAAGTGAGACCACGAACTCTCTAGACTTCAGCCCCGCTTTAAAGGTTGTTAACTGCACCTCGTCATCAACTTCGTCCACCTCTAAGGTTTCCCGAGTGAAGCGTTTCAAATACGACCTAAGGGTTTCTTTCTCCCCTTGTCTAATGGTGAGTAAGTGATCCGCTGGCCTTTTAGGGCGTTGTCCCCCAACGAAGTGGTGCAAAAAGGTATTGCTCAACTGCTCGAAGTCGTTGATGGACGATGCTAGCAGCTTGGTGAACCACTTTCTTGCAACTCCTTTGAGGGTGGTGGGGAAGGAACGACACAATATCTCGTCGGGAGGTTATTGAAGGCCTAATGTCGTCTTGAAGGTGTTGAGGTGGTCCTAGATATCCTTAAGTCCGTCAAACGTTTCAAGCTGGGGCAGCCGAAATTTCGACGGCACTGGGCATTCCAGGACGGCCGTTATGAAGGGCGAGTCTGTTGCCCTGACCATTCTATCTAGGCTTCGGTCTGTTTGTTCCCTAATGGCGTTCCTCAACTCGTCCATCTCCTTCCTTATTTCTCGAAGAAGATCCGAGTTCCGTTCATCTGGAGTAAGCAGCCCTAGACGATCATTCCTTCTATGGCTATCTCCTTCATCCTCTTGATTGGCCCTAGACCGGTTTTCCTCCTGCTAAAGGCTTAGCCTCATTTCTCGATTTTGCCTGGTGAGCTCCTCAACAGTAGCTGCAAGAGCCTGGACTTGCAGAGCTAAGGTTGCGGAATCTTGATTAGGTTCCATCTGAATATGACGGTTAGCTGGAAACTACGTTTTCAGACCCAAGTACGAAGATGTAGTTCCCACAGACGGCGCCAAACTAATGATGGGTGAATTCGTCAGTTGTTGTGAGTGCATCTAGATGGAACTGAGTAGTCGTCCGTATTGCCGAGGAAGTGATAAAATAGCCCCTTAAAGTGGTTACTGATGTGGTGCCCGTCACAAAGTCTCCGATGCCAAAGTGAGTATAAAGAGGTTTTTGAAGAAAAATAACAGAGTATCAAAGTTTTGTATGTTTTTTTGTTGTACCTTGCATTGGTGCTGTGGGGGGCTTTATATTTGTTTCCACAGCTTCTAGCCGTTGTAGTCGTTAATGTGGCTTTAATGCCTCCTTTGGTAACGGCTCATGCTTTGTAATGATTGCCTTAATGTGGCATCTAACGGTCCGTACAACTGGTCTTATAACCGCTCAGGACATTATTGGCCGCATTGAATGGCTTCCTTACTTTCGTCAGTAATATGGACACGTGGTTGGTTTGTCTTGGAGGATAGCCTCGTTGGTCTCGATGAGATCGTCAAGGGATATTTTAGTTCATCAGTTCCATCATAGACGTAGCATTTATCTCTTTTTTTTTTTTTTTTTTCTTGTCTTTCATTTGATAAAAATATTATTTTATTTTATTTGTTAGCTAATATTTGGACTTAATTAATTAAAAAAAATAACCCTATTGGTTAAAATTTGGGAGTCTTTTTTCTACTTGGGCCTTAGGCGTCTACATGGGCTGGCATTGCATTAGGTAGTGACCTAAGGCCTATAGGTTCAGCTGGCCCTTAGGCCCCTTAGGGCTTACCCCAGCATGTGGTCTGATAAGAAGTAACATACCGTCACTTGTTCCATCATGAATAAGATAGAATTTTAGGTCATTGGCCTCATTTGTTGTTAGACTTTTATTAACTAAGCTTCATATTCAAAGACTTTAGGTGATTTTTTTGTCAATCTCCCATGCTCTAGTGTGAATATGTATTTGCACTTGCTATTGCCTCTGACCCACTTCTCTTTCGAGAACAAAACATACTGATGTTGATTTTCACTTCATCAAAGAAAAGGCTTTTCTCAAATATCTTTAAGCCAAATACGTTTCTACTTTCTACCACAGATTAACTTGCCTATATTTTTCCTAATAGTCCACCATCCTCTCGCTCTTTAGATCCCTAGATAAATCTAATGGCACACAACTGTTGCACAAGATAGGTAGATCTTCCTCAATATCTTTAATGAGTAATGTTAAAAATACAAATTTTTTTATAAGTTTTTTTACGAACAACCAGAGCCGACTGAATGCTAGAGCAAGAAATGCGGTCGCTAAGGTGGTGTTTGGATTTATGAGTTTTCATCACTCATCATTGAGTTTTCTTAACTCATTACTCAAAATAGATGAGGCCATGTTTGGTTTGAAGATATCTTATAACTCATCATCACTCACCCAATTCTCCTCACTCAAACTCTTGTCTCAATTCTCATTACTCTAACTCAAAAAAACTGATAACTCTGCTTGGTGGGTTGTTTGGGTGAGATATCTCAGTGGGTTTTTCAGTGGAATCACTCACCTTTATGTCACTCACTGGGGCCCACAAAAATCAATGGCAAATCTATATGTATAGAACGGTCACAAGCCTACCCGCGTTGCTTCTCTCTCTCTCCTCTTCATGCCCTTTCCACAACAAAGCACTCTATTCATAACTCTTCAACACTTTTTAACCCACAACAGCGTCTCCACTCTCTCACCACCGATCTTCAGTTTTTCAAACCCTCACTCTGCCTCTCATTTTCTGCCCCTCACTTCTCCGCCTCCACTGCGTTAGATCCCATCCGTTACCAAGAGGGCTGAAGGTGCTTTCAGAGGTTCCCCTCTCCTCCTTCATCTCGAACTGAGAAACCCACACGAAGAAATCCTAGACTCCCAACTCTGAAGACAACCCAGGAATCCCACACTGCTCATCTTTCTCACCTTCAACTTGTAAACCCAGCGCGACACTGTGGGTCTGCTAAAGAGAAATTTGTGAGGCCTCTGTTGGTACGATCTTGTTTCTTATCGTTTTCATGATTTTGTCTATATATTTCATTAATTGTTTACTTCAATTCTCGTAAATCTATCTTGAACGATCAAATGTTGTGAATATGAGGTTGGATTTGAAATTTTTTTATGTTAGGTTTTTTTTAATATGAAGATTGTAAGGTGTCCTTCAATTGTTCAATTGACTCAATCACGGTGATTAGAATTGAAGGGGAAAGGGGGGGGGGGGGGGGTTTCTATTCATGTATCTTGGTGTTGCACATGTATATGAAATGGGGAATCAATGGATCATTTGTTGTGATATCGCATAAGAAAAATGGACTCATGTTCTGTTTCGTTGGGGTTAGGTGGGTTATGCCAACAACAGAGGTTGAGCTATTGACATGTTGGAAGGGAACAACTAAAAGATAGAGAAGCAACTAAATCAGAATCAAGTACTGAAGCCCCGTTTTCATGATTTTGTCCATATATTTCATAAATTGTTTACTTCAGGTGATGAGCAATGAAGGGGAAAGGGGGTGGGGGGTTGTTCAATTGGCTTCTAGAACTCACTGCTTAATTAAAAACACACACAACACTTGCACACAAAGGCACAAACACAAAAGCATCCACACTTAGCACAACACTACTCCTTTAATAGCTCTATGAGCAAAGTTTGTTTGGAATTGTTTCTTAAGCTTATTTTCTAGCTTTTCCAGGGCTTTTTCTTGGCTTCTATAATCCACGGTTTTTGTGTAATAAGTTCATAATGGTGCTTAAGAAACTTTGGAAATAATTTGGAGTAGAAATTTCATGCTTTTAGCTACCTGGTGAATATTTTGTATAAGGCTAGCCTGAAGGGTGATTGTATGTATGGCAAATTGGCAGTATAGTAGTGAAGCTGCAATCACATTTAGTTGCTGCTTTGTTGTTTTCTTCTTCTTTTTCTTTTTTTCTTGGTGTGGGAGGTGGGGGGTTATAAGATTAAAAGTAGTAAGTAGTAAGTACACCTATTTGTTCTATTAGGTTGCTCAGTTATTAGCTCTCCTACATTTATTTAATTCAAGAGCAATCCATTCTTTGTGCCTTTTGAATTGGGTTGTCTATACATTGGGTGGAGGTTTCAAACAATGTCGGAGGCAAGTAGTTATATGTGAAGTTGAAGAGAGGAAATGAGAGTGTATCAGGTGAATCGATTTAAAGCTGAAATTGGAACAGTGTTATGGCCGTTGGTGACAATAAATTTATCTACACTTGCTCTGCATGGGATGGGACTTGACCTTTTCTTGGGACCCACTTTGCTTTAGTTAATTACAAGTTTGCCACCATCACCCATATTTCATGATCCGAAAACAGCAAAATTGTGTTTTCATTTTCAATCACTCTCACTCACTTTTTTGAGGAACGAGTGATAGAAAGTGAGAAATCAGAACAATGCCAAACAAGCACAAATAGTGTGAGTTCCATTAAAAGTGAATAATGGATGATAGAAATTGAGTAATAGATGATGAAATATGGGTAAACCAAACATGGCTTGAGCTCCACGCATACTATACATCTGTTTGGCTATGTTCCCATTCTCAATTTCGATAACTGGTTTTCAACCTTTTAGAGAGTTTTTTTTTTTTTTTTTTTTTTTGAGAATAGCTAAACTAAGACACACACACACAGGGTTGGAGAGATGGCAAAGACTGACACTGCAAGTCTCAACAAAAGGCGCTAACTCTTGTAAAAACTTGCAAGGTTTTAAACTACTAGACTCGGCAACACACAACCTTTTTGAGAGTTGAGTTACCGAATTCATCAGAAAAAAAAAAAAATAAAATAAAATATTTTCGAGTTTCAAGAACTGAGTTAGAATGGCAATATTGTAATATCTCTCACACAATGGGCCCTACGGCCAGTGACTAGTCTCATCACTGCTCAGCCTTTGCTTCCCCCAACGGCCATATTCATTTCCCATCCCAACGAACTCTTCAACTTATCTCTCAGACTTCACTTTCCTCTTTTCTCTTCTCCCAAACCCACAGCAAAAGCTCACAATATTCTCTGGTCTTGCACACCCATCTGCCACGGACAAGCCTAAGCTACGCCGATCAGCCTCGTCAGTTCTGTCAAAAGAAAACCCAAGCTCCGGCTCTCCTTTTCACCCCACCAACGGCTTTTTCTTTCACGCCAAAATGCAACCCACAGAACTCTTCATTCCCAAATCTAAGCACTCCTCACACTTCTGAACCCATTTTCTATTCCACCAAAATGGCTCTGCTCTCTCTCCATACCCATTTACTCTCTTCTCCCCATACCAATCTACTCTCTCTCCCCATCCCATCTGCGAACAGCACTGAGCGAAAAATTGGAACCCATTAGATTGGAGAATCAAGGAACCAAAGGGGAAATTAAAAGCATCAAACCCATAAACAGTAACCCAATATAGAATAACACAACACAATCCATATACCCACGAATTTCCTAAATCAAAATTGAGAGAGGGATATATAGCCACAACGAGAAACGGAGAGAGAAAAAGTGATAAAGATGGAGAGTGATACTGATCTGTAGATTTTTCAGTGGAGTGCATCGTCCTGAGCTTAGCCGTCGCATGCGCCGATCTGCTTGATGCGGTGAGTCTTTACAGAGGAGAGGGGCGGAGAAGAGAGGGGGACAAGTTTTAGTTATGGCCAGTGAGAAGTGAGGAAAAAAGAAACAAAAAATTCTTTAACAAAAGAGAGAGAGAGAGAGAAAGAAGGAGAGTGAAGACGAAACAGAGGAAAAAAGAAAAATAGGAGGACTAAATAGACTCGAGTTTGTTACACTCACTTCACTTCACGTTATATTTATGTTGGTTGGACATGAAAATTTTGGAGGTGAAACTCGAGTTTGGCAAATTCGAGTTTCAAAATCAGTCCAGGAGCTAAATACTTTCACGTATATACTATTCACCGAAATATTTCCTAAAATCAGTCTATTTAGCACATTTTGCCGGAGGAGGAGAGGGAAGACAGATGAGAGGAACAATGAAAAGAAAAAATAAAATAAAAGAAAGGAGTCTTAAGCGGGTAACCCATCTAATAAAATAAAAGAAAGGTGTCTTACGCGGGTAACCTAACTGCGTGTCAGTGAGTGAGTCAGCACGTGGGTCTCATCTGAAGTGCCAAATTTTGAGATTTCTAAGAGCATTAGTATTGAAAAATGACAATTTTACTCTATTTTACCATTTTAAAAAGTTACTTTATCATTATACCATATCATTTTATCTTATTTTTACCATCTCAAAACTCTATTTTTATTAAAATATTATTTTTAATCTTTCTTTATTATTTTTTCCAACTGCCACTTTTTTTCATTTCCAACTGCCACTTTTTTTCAAACTTGCATGCTTCCAACGGTCACATTGCTGTGCACTTGCCAATTCTTTCCTGGCCTTATTTCTTTCCTTGGCCTTTCTTTCTTTTCTTGGCCTATATTTCTTTCCAATGGTCACATTGTATTTGGGAACTGTTTGTTCTGGAACTATCAATCTCAGATGCATATATAATGAGTGAAGCCAAGGAGAAAGTTGTGCACAATTGTGGAATTTGTATACTATAACCTATCCAAAAAAAGAAAAAAAAAATTCACATACATATATATTCCATCAAACCTACCAAATATCAATGTAAATCCACACACATATTTATAGATGCATTCTACCAAATATCAATGTATTCAACCTGCCAACTTTAATGATCCACACACACAAATAGAACCTGCCATTTTTTTTTTTTTAGAAAGAACTTGCCAAATATCAATTTACTCAAACTTGCTATTTTTAAAAATCCACATACATACACACACACACATATATATATATATATATATATATGCAACCTACCAAATATCAATGTATTCAACCTGTCAACTTAAAAAATCCACATACATATATATACTTGCAACCTGCCTAATATCAATATACTCAACCTAAATCCACATACATATATATACATGCAACCTGCCAAAAATCAATGTACTCATCCTGCCAACTTAAAAAAATCCACATACATATATATACATGCAACCTGCCAAATATCAATGTACTCAACCTGCCAACTTAAAAAATCCACATATGTATATACATGCAACCTGTCTAATATCAATGTACTCAACCTAAATCCACATACATATATATACATGCAACTTGCCAAAAATCAATATACTCAACCTGCTAACTTTAAAAATCCACATACATATATATACATACATAACTATCAATGTTGTCTTTAGAAGATTCGTACATATATCAAATTACAATAAAACACCAAATGCATAACTCACACACTTACTAAAAGTTCCTACAACTCCTCTTGTAATTGCCATAAATGCTCAATGAGGTCTGATTGGAGTTGAAAATGATTTTTATGGTCTCGAATACATTGATGGGTTTCAATGAACTCCGTAAATGTATTTGTGTGCTCTCGTGACAGTTGTATACTAGGATTGTCATCAATTTGCTCATAATCTAATTCCATCGCTTCATTTACATCTCGCTCATCCTCAACAATCATGTTATGAAGAATTACACACGCTTTCATGATGTCTTGAAGCGTTTCACTATGGAAAAATCTTGCAGGTCCACGCACAATTGCGAATCTTGCTTGAAGCACTCTAAATGCACGCTCTACATCCTTCCTATTCGCCTCTTGGGCTTTTGCAAATAATTTTTTTTTTTTGTGTCCATGTGGAGATGGAATTGTTTTAACAAATGTTGACCACTTCGGATATATGCCATCAGCAAGGTAGTATCCCATTGTATACTCATGGCCATTGATTGAGTAATTAACTACAGGAGCACGTCCTTATTCGAGCTCAGAAAATACAAGAGACCGTTCTAATACATTAATGTCATTATTTGACTCAGGTAACCCAAAAAATGCATGCCATATCCAAAGATCAAATGATGCAACTGCTTCCAAAAAAATGGTTGGCTCACGAATGTGACCAGAGTACTGACCTTTCCATGCAACCGGACAATTTTTCCATTTCCAATGCATGCAATCAATGCTCCCTAGCATCCCTGGAAATCCACGTCTTTCCCCATTGGCTAAAAGTCTAGCAATGTCTTCGTTGTTTGGGGACCTCAAGTATTCCTTGGAGAAAATATCAACCACCGCTTTAACAAATTTTTTCAGACTTTCCATTGCAGTGGATTCTCCAATCCGCACATACTCATCCATAAATCAGTTGTAACTCCATACGCAAGCATCCTAAGTGCAGCTGTTATCTTTTGAAAAGAAGATAAACCCCATTTTTGGGCATTATCTCTTTTTTGGATAAAGTAAGGTTCATAAATTTCTACTTTAGATTGAATACGAAGAAAAAGAGACCGACTCATCCGAAATCTCCTTCGAAATAAATTAGGAGGATATACAGGTGTGTCGGAAAAGTAGTCGAGATAAAGTCTTTTATGGCCTGCCAAACGATCATGTTCGATATACCGACGATGTTTACGTTGGGATGTTGAACCCTTAAGAATTCGCCTCATTATCTCATCCTCGTCTGAGTCGTCAAAAAGCAACTGTTTAAAAAGAGATCAACCCATAGAGACAACCTTGAAGACAACAGTGTTAGGAAATTATCACTATTACTGAACAAGAAAATAATTAATAAGGGTTTAGAGAACATAAACAGCAGTAATATAGTGTTGTTTTGCCTAAAGTGTCAAACAAAACGATATACGTTTGAGAGCTTGTTTTTTGTATGTGTGTTTACAACAAAGGAACCTTCCAAAAGAACCATCAGATGGGATTTGATAGATGTGGACAAGGAGATATGAACGGGCTAACTAATTAAATTAGTGTTTTGGGGGGGTTAGCTTATTAGCTTGTGGGCTTTAATGTCTATCATTCACTAGGACATACATCATGTGTTAAACTTGGACATTGTTGAAAAAAATTACACTTAACGTAAAAGCGTAAATGTTGTGTACAAAGTGTATATGAAAGAATGTGAAAAAGCAATGTTCCTTAACTTATTTGCTTGTGTACAACTATGTTCATTTTTTTCAAGGTATAATTGTGTTTTGCCAACTTTCAACAATAAGTAGATACACTCTTAGCAAAAAAAATTAATCCACATGCGATTGTAAGTAAGAGACAATGTAATACATAGATAATTTCTTTTCATAAAAGAATTGCTTGATCATCAAAAGTTAGAAGATTTGTCCAAGAACAAACAGTAAATGATGAACCACATGAAGTTAACAGTTTAAGCTCTTTGATTAGTGTAGGTGAAAAACTTAAAGCCTTCAGGAATTTAGTACACAAACATGTGAAACATAAATTGTGACACACAAAGGTCCACAGCATGATATATTTTAGTCTTGGGAACTTTTTTTACATGTGCACTTGCCATCCTCAAAGCAAAGTATTGAATTTTTTTTGGGTTATAGCATCGACATGTAATTGATATCCCATGGAACAGAACTCAAGATAATAGGTGGTGGAGATGGTACAATAATTCAGAGCATAGAAGAGAAAGAGAAAGTTGTTACGAGCAGACAATAAGGAAAATATACTTGTTTTCTTTTGTATTTACTGACACTCTAAACATTCCATGTATCATTAGATTGATATGGCTTTTTTCCCATGGCATTTTATCTTCATATCCATGAAGTTAACATGGCAAGCTCAATCATACAAATGCCATTATTACAGGGTAACATCAGAAAAATCAGCAGTTGAACAACTTATTCAGCAACCAAATTGATAACTATTATAGGCTGTGAATTCTTTGACTCTTTCTTGACAGCACCTCTATCTATTTGTCCCTACCAAAGAAACACCCTTAAAACAGAATTAAACATACTTAAAATAAAAGATATGATATCAAACATAGAAAATACATAAGTTTTTCATATTAGCAAAAATGATGTGATAACATAAGCGGTACAACCTAATGCCAATTGATCAAGTTGGAACAATACATCACCTACATGTTCCAAACCTATGCTTAAAATAAGGTCGAAACAAAATGGCATCTACATATGCCGAACCCCAACCCTAAGGTTACAACAAGACATCTACATGTTCCTTGGGTCAACCCCAACTTGTCTTGCAAGGATTTGATCCTTGAGATTTTCAAAATAAAGTCTTTCTTTTTCATTCATGCCACTTGTATCCGTGGTCATTATGCTTCTCTCCTCCCTAATAGTTTCAAGACGAATTCTTTTCGCATCCACTTGGATCTTTTCCGCTTTGATGCGAAGAGCCTCTTGGTCTTGTTCATGTGATGCTTGAATATATTGCAATTTTTTTGCCAAATAATCATCAAAACCCTTATCACCATCTGTCCTCTTTCGCTTAGCCTTTTCGGCTTTTCTACCAATTGGTCTCTCTAGCACCGCTGTGTCATCATCATTACTATCAACTTGATCAATTGAACTTGGAGTTTGAGAAAGCCCTTTTGATTTTTCCTTAGGCATACTCCACTTTGGTTGGTTCTTCAACACAACCCAACAATGTTCATAAGCAAAAGCTATTTTTTTGCCGGTTGATGGATTTGGTGTAGCTTTATATATATCCTTTGCTTTTTTCAACTAAAGTTTTTTTTTTTAAAATAAAATAATTAGAGTCTTGAAACTATAAAGGAAATTAATATTGTAACACCATTACAATATAATTTATACCTTGTCCTCGTCAGTCGCACCACTTCTATTTCGGGCTTCAACTTTAGCCATGAACCCAGCAAACCTACTTGTCTCCCTATTAATATTTCCCCATCTACTTGATAGGGAGGAACTAGAACGTATGGTTCCGTAAGTATTGTTCGCACAAAAGTATTCCCAAAATTTTCGCACTTTTGATTAGTACCATGCACAGCATCCATGCCAATGTTAAGCCATGTAGAGATGAGGAGGAGGTCCTCATCTACACTGAAGTTGCCACCACGTTTTGTTGAATTAGATGTGACAATTTGAACTTCCGGTAAAGACTGGATGGGCATTGAAGGATTTTGAGACCCACTAAAAAATGGTTCCACAAAATCGAAATCCCCTTGTAAGAAATTACCATATTGTTCAATGTCTTCTTGCCTAACCATCCCTTTTAAATAGGGAACTTAAAACAGTTAGTGTATGAAGCCAATTAATGTATGAAGTCAATTCTTATTTGTAACTTTACAATCAGTACTAATCATAATATTTTGGTGGCAACTTCTCACATATAGCAAAATCCTACAATATATGTTGACAACTCCTATAATCAAAACAATATATGTTGACAGCTCCTAATCAATATATTTCAACTATACTACAGTAAGTTTTTGTTGACAACTCCTAAGCTGAAACAACATATTTCAGCTCCTAATCAAAACAATAAAAGTTGACAACTCCTAATCAAAGAGAGAATGGAAAGAATAGATAGAGAGAGAAACTTACTGGTAATTGAAGATGATTCTAAGCAAACTTTCTGAAGATGCTAATCCCGTGCCTGAGAGCGAAAACCCCTCATGATGAAGCTAAATCTCACCTCTGCAAACATCAACAACAATTCTTTGATCAAAACCCAAACACAAACACAAGCCGAATCCCTCTTTTTCTTGCAGAGAGAGAAAAGAAACACAAACACAATAAGTAAATCGGTACATTGATCAAAAGAAACACAAACAGAGCTGCCTCTTCATCAGTATCATCCTCAGTTGTCGGCGACCTCAACTCCACCGAATGTTGCTGCCTTAGTTTTTTTTTTTTTTTTTTTTTTTTTTTTTTTTTTTTTTTTTTTTTTTTTTTATGAAGTGATCTCAGATATTCTAAAGAAAGAGTCAGGACCTATGAAAAAAAGTACATACTAATCTCGTGTAAATCCAGGACTGTTGTATAAACTAAACAATCCTACGGCAACAAATCCATGAGATACACATAATTATTTTAAATTAAACACCAGCAAACCAAGTGGTATCTAAAAAATTCTCTACAACAACAACAGGATTGCCAATATCACCATCTCCGTGAACTCCAGGTAGCTGAAGTGAAAAGGCTTAATAGACTCAATACTAACCAAGGGGTATAGCTATAAGAAACCAAAAAAAAAAAAAAAAGTGAAGCGGTGGCAATCAGACCAATTGGAGGAGCTAAGTATACAGTCTGCACAAACACAAACAGAGCTTACAATAAATCGGTGCAAAAAATAAACACAAACACAATACATTGATCAAAACCCACCTTACAGTCAGCACCAACACCGACGGAGCTGAATCCCCCAACACCGAGATGAGATTTTGGAGATGTGGGTGTGTGAGATTTCGGAGATGGAAATGGGTGAGAAATTTTGGAGATGGAAATGGGTGAGAAATTTCGGAGATGTGGGTGTGTTTCGGCGATGAAACTTCAGAGATGAGAGAGCAAATGGAGAATCAGAGATGGAGAAGATGGAGATGGGTAAGAAATTTCGGAGATGTGTGTGTGTGCTTCGGCGATGACGCTTCAGAGATGAGAGAGCAGATGGAGAATCGGAGATGGAGAAGATGGAGATGGAGATTCTGGAGATGAAGCTTCGGAGATGGAGATGGAGATTCTGGAGATGGAGATGGAGATGAAGCTTCGGAGATGGAGATGGGTTTCGGCGATGAAGCTTCAGACTTCAGAGATGAGAGAGCAGATGGAGAATCAGAGATGGAGATGGAGAGTTCGGAGATGGAGATGGAGATGAAGCTTCGGAGATGGAGATGGGTTTCGGCAATGAAGCTTCAGACTTCAGAGATGAGAGAGCAGATGGAGAAACACGCTTGGAAGAGAGAGAAGACCTCAGAGGAAATGAGAGAAGAGAGAGAAATTCCATGGGAAAGAAACCATAAAATATAATTTTTTTTTTTTACAATACTTGCTACAGTGCAATTCTAAAGATAGAATTGCACTGTAGCGGTATTGCAAAAAAATTTGCAATACCTGAGTTTGCAATTCCCTGATGCAAAGCATTTTGGGGCTGCAAATTCCAAATACTCCTTACATTTGGCATTTGCATTTCCCAATGCTAATGCTCTAAATGAAAACTTTGCTGAGATTTTGAGCCAAACGGAATTGCTTCCTTGGCTTATGGGTATTTTCAAGTTACAATAATGAGTTAATGGGGGATGAGAAGATTACAAATAAGCAGTCAAGTTTTGACTAATCCTATTTGGAATTTAAGTATAATGCTTTAGCATGGTAAACATGCCTCATTAATATGATGCACAGAGAGGCAGAGAGCTCAAAAGGAAAGGACCATGTTAAGCTTATGAAATAATGATCTAAACCTTTTATCTACCCAATTTTCTTGATCACTAAAGGCCCATAATTAGATGCTGAGAAATTTAGACACACAAACACTCGTGATCTTGTTGTTGTTCTACATTACTGGTCTAGTTTTTATTAGTTAAGACATGCTACGCACTCGGCAACAATGTTAATATAATGGGTTAAATTTAGAAAATAATGTGATACATAATTATAAATATAGGTGGCCTAGAATGAATTGTACTAACTTTTCTCAAATTAAGGCACTATGACAAGTCAAGTTGTTAGGGTCATATCTTCTATGTATTGACTTATCTTTTTACAAAACTTACTTTACTTGTAATTGAGTAGATCTAAGTTGGGTTTAATGTATCAAGAAGTACATAAAATTTACATCCTAAGTGGTATCATTAAAAACATGAAGATTAATTCAAGAAACAAGTGAAGAAAAGCAGTTTAGTATTTCTTGACACTAGCATCTATCAAGATTTAATGAAAAAGATCGACACAAACTCGATCTATCGAGATCTACGATTTCAGAATTCTCAAATCTGAATTTCAACATGCACTTAATGACTTGGATTGTAAGGGTTTTGTCCTCTACAACCCTTAACCATATAAAAAACTTATTTTAAAGTCATCAAGGATATATAGATTCAATTAGAAAAGTAAAAGTAAAAATTAGCGTGCAGTGACAAATTGCGTGAAATTTAATGTCCTAAGGGATTGTGATGAGGATCAAAACTAATGCACACATGATGGTGATCTATGTTGCTTTCCAAGAAAATTCCTTCATTTAGCACTGCATATTATCAAATTTTCTAATGGAGTTTTCTTAGCAAAGACTAATGGAAGGCCCGAAATGAGTAAATTTAAAAGTTAGAGTATTTTCATTGAACCAAAGTAAAACTGGAGGGCTGAATTGAATTTTGGTTAAAATTAGAAGGTCTTATTTGTAATTTAATCAAAAAAATTATTTAGATCCACGTTAGATACTGTAGGGGTCAAAGGCCCAATTTTAGATGTTAGGCCATGGGCTTATTCGAGGAGGCATACTTGTCCGAGGACAGTAAATTACGAGGGAAATGCATGGCTACAAACCTCACAAGGATTTGGCCTTTTTATAAACAGAGAAGAGTTTTCCGAAGAGGATTACCTCTTCGGATAATCAAAGATAAAGCCAGAGTGAACGCTCCGGCAATTATTATGATATTTTAGGGGATTCTTCTGATATATGAACATCTAGTAAGCATATAGGACAGGTGGAAGCAGTAAGATATTATGTAAAAAGCTGCTACAACTGCATTAACTACCCTGCAGCTAACCCTCTGGCCGCATTAATGAGAAAATGATGTCTGAACAGTGACTCTCAACCTTTACAGCTGCCGTGTAAAGACTTTAAGGGACGGTTGATGGGACAAGTATCAAAGAAAAATCATCTGACTAGCACATGAGAGAAAATGGGGTATAAAGAGAGCTAGAGGCAAGGAAAGAGAGGATTGAACAATCGGGGAAAGAAAGAGAGAAGCAAGAAAGAGAGACATAAAGTTGTAAACCTTCAAGTAACTATATTACTAACATTCTCGGATCAAGCCAAGGAAGATTTTATATAACATCATTGCTCTATTTTTATCTACCTAGACTTAAGATACATCTGAGTAACACTTTATCTCACTTAAAACCCAGTTTTTCTAGCCCACTCTCTACAAATTCATTACAAGGACTTTTTGGGCTTGGGTCCATCTCGCTTAAGGGCCAAACCTCAGAAACTGTGTCCTTACAATTGGCGCTATCTGTGGGAAATACTGGTGTGTTGGTGAGCTGCATACTTAACTATGGTTGGATCAGGTCCTAACAGGGCAGAATCTAATAGTTCACAACATCTCAATCATTTTCTACACCTTGAACGAGAAAGGGACCGTGAAAGGAGTGTGCGTACCATCCATACCGGAAGGAGTCGACTTCGAGATGAGGGAAACGTGTCTCATAGAGACACTACGAGGAACATGCAATGTAAAATTGATCACCTAAAGGAAAAGCTACACCTTGCGCGGAGAAGGCACAGTCCATCCGTCTCTGATCCTTCTTCTAATAATGAAGAAGATGGTGACTATAGGCACCGGTCACGGAAACCCCCTAACGAATCTTTTTCCCATGAAAAGGAACATCATCATGACCGCAGAGGTAGAAACTCATCTTGTAAGGGTTTGGGGAACGACGCTATGAATAGGGCATTCAACCAGATTTCCAGGTCACCCTTCGTGCGCAGGATTGAAGGAGGAAAGCTTCCTCGACGGTTTACTCAGCCCACGTTCATCGTATACAATGGTCGAACTGATCCTGTAGAACACGTAAGTCATTTCAATCAGAGGATGGCTGTTCACTCTAGGAATGAAGCACTTATGTGCAAGGTCTTCCCATCCAGTTTGGGGCCTGTAGCAATGAGATGGTTTGATGAACTTGCATCAAGTTCTATTGGATCCTTTAGTGAGCTCACTAAGGCTTTTTGCTCTCGGTTTATTACGTATAGTAGAGTTCCTCGGCCGTTGGATTCCTTGTTATCTCTGTATATGCGAGAGGGGGAGACTCTGAAAACATACTTGAACAGATACTAGGAAATGTTTAACGAGATAGAAGGGAATATTGATGACGTGGCTGTAAAAACTTTTAAGGTGGGCTTGCCAGCCGAGCATGATCTAAGGAAATCACTGACTAAGAAGCCTATGAGGAGTGTGCCTTGACTGATGGATTGTATTGATAAATATAAACGAGTTGAGGAAGATAAGCTACATGGCAAAGGAAAAGCTAAGGTTATCCCTCAGGAGAGGAGAGATTTCATGTCGGACCATTACAACAACAACAAATCAAAGAGGGACTATAATGTGCAGTCAGGGTCCACTGAGTCTTAGGCAATCAACACTGTATTCCGAGAACCAATACACCAAATCTTGGAGAAGATTCAGAATGAGCCATATTTTAAGTGGCCAAATAAGATGGGAGGAGATCCCATGAAGCGCAATCAGAGCTTTCACTGCCAACATCACCAGGAGCAAGGGCACACTACGGAAGATTACAGAACTCTAAGAAGTCACTTAGAACAACTTGTCAGAGAAGGAAGATTACAACAGTTTGTACATCGGCCCAATGGCCAAGGAGACCACGTCAGGCCTAGGGCTTCAAGGAGTGCTTCTTTAAGACCCTTGTTGGGCACGATCAATGTCATATTTGTAGCACTCGGGAGGACCGGATCCTACCCTTCTAGAGTGATGTCCGTTGCTTAGCTGACTGCTGAGGACACAAATTGTAAGTTCGTTTAGACCCCTTAAACCCAATAAATTAACCTAGAGAATTAGCCAAGTGATTAACTTAGGTTATTTAAACAAAACTAGGTTAACACAAATATATCAAAAACAATAAAGCAGCGGAAAATAAAGAACAGAAAGATATGATGACCCAGGAAAACCAAACCGGTAAAAAACCTGGGGAGGATTTAACCTAGCTATCCTCAAGGTAAACCGAATTCACTATGAAAGAATCGAAGTTTACACAATAAGACTTAGACCACTAACATCCTATTGCTACCCAGTGTAGGAAACTTACTACCACGACCACGTGATAGCTCCGAGATTCACGGACTCCTTCTTTCCATGAATTCTTCAACAATCCACAAGCGCACCTGCTTGTATATGTTTAAGTTCTCTTGATTCAGCAACTGTATGATTTACCAACCTCTTGACATGAATCTAGAGTTTGGAAACCCTAAGTGTATGTGAAGGTAAACACCTCTAGATCTTACAATGAGATTCACAAACACAGCATTCAGAACTCTAAAAACGTGGCTAGGGTTTTCCCTTATATACTTAGGGTAAAACATAAAACCCTATACATTAAATGGGCTTGGGCTGAGTTGGGAATTTTCTGCAGAAAAACGTTCTGCTCGATTTTCGATCGGTCGAATCTAATTCTCGATCGATTAAGTCAGGCAGAAAGTGAACAGTGAATTCTGCAGTCAACTCGATTCCAACTTTACATAAAAAGCCATACTTTGAGCAAGTCTAATACACAACTTAAAGAATGTTTTGATCATGGTTTGCCAACATTACAAATTAAAATTCTAATACATTAGTTCCTAATTCTTAGAACCTAACAAACTCCCCCTTTGGCAATCCGTGACAAAACACAGACTTAACAAAAAGCTCAAAGTTTACAAAATGAAACAGTCCATTACAAAATAAAAAGCCACTTAACCAATTCAACCTAACTACTATCTAACAGTTGCAAAGTAAACAGCAGCACGACTGAATCAACCTGTATATTCCTGTAACACTTAACAAACACATAAACGCATGTGTGGAAAATACAAGGAATATAAAAAATAACTTCTTGATTTCACATGACACAAAATAAAGAGATATATCATGAATAACATCATAAACATAAATCAATAAGCAAAGTAGCATAGTGAAAGAAGAAACATATACAACAAAATGTATCTCAACAAAAATATCTCCTAATCAAGAGCCAAAAAATGTAGTAAATACAAGGTGAAGCGCCTAGATACAATCTAATAACTCCACAAGCTCAAACAGTGTCACAACAAAGTACTAAAACTCCCCCTAAAACAAACCCCTAAAACAAAAATCTCATCTACAAAACTCTCCAAGATATACTTCCCCTTTTTGTGACGAATTTCCAAAGAGCACTCACTCATCAGTAAAAGGAGGTTGAGGAGAATGATGAGAACTCCCCAAATCTGCTCGCAAAGCACGAAGCTCATCAAGGATGTCCACCAGTAGCTGACCATGAGCCGCCTGAACAGTCATGACAGTGTCTAGAGTCCGACGAAGATCAGAAACATCATCAAAATGTGGAGGAACATCACCAGCAGTAGCAGCAGCAGCAGGATCAACAGACGTCTCAGCTGCGGGAGCATCTGTAGAAGAAAAAGGGGGTGGAGTAACACCGGAAGGCTCTACCCTAAGACGCTTAAAGCTAGCTCGAAGTTGAGCAGCCCTTTGCCTCAAAAAGGTAGCACCAATAGGAGCAATGACATGTACAGGCTCAGAAGTAGGAAAATCACCTAAACCGAGAAAAAGGAGAATCCTATGAATAAAAACCGGAAAGAATAAAGCATGAGCCGTAGAACTAGATCGATGTACCTCATTCAAAGAACGAAGGAACAAATGAGGAAAACTGATAGGAGCATCAGTAACAAGGGCATACAAAAAGACACACCTCTCAATAGGGATGGTGTGGAGATGAGAAATAGGCCACAAGGAATGACAAGCAATCCTAAAAAAAAGGTAATGAAGCTCAGAGAGCTCAGCAGACGTGATTCGAGGATCAGAACCCTACTGGATAGAAGACCCAGTGATGTATGACATAACATCATCTAGAGGTGGAGACTCCTCATAAGGAAAAACGGGATGATCAACAATGGGCACCCCAAGAGCATCAGACACCAATGAAGGGGTAATGCGATACTCTACACCTCGTAACCAAACCTTAACTAAGGTGTTGGTATCATAGATGTGGATAGAGAGGTTCGAATAGAACTCTCTAATCAAGGTGGCAGGAGGAGGAGGATGCTCAAACTCGAGCAAAGATAACCAACCCCGACGCTCAAAGTTACGTCCCACCTCAAGATCTATCTCATCTAGTATGACCCTACGCTCAGCTCAGATATGACGCCTAAGATTAAGGGTCTCATAGGTCACCTGGTTCGACTCACTAGGGAACCGATCACTATCAAATGAAGGTGAAGGGTCAGAAGTCCTATGGGCTCTAGTTTTCCTAGGCATGGTGCTAAGGAAAGCAAAGAGAGACACAGATAGAGAAGAGTAAAAACAAAAACCAAGGGCAGACTGTAAGTTAGCACAGCATAAAAAATATAGAAATAACAATTCTATATGATGCATGAACAAAATATGCACATGATGCATGAACTAATGCAGTGACAAGTTCAAATATAATCCAAATTAACAAAATTGACTTGAGCATGAGTTTTAAATTAACAATACCTAATTTTGAGAAACCCAATTTTTCAAAACACAATTAATTGATAAATTGATCAACACAGCAGACATATAACTCAATATAATGATCAAATTAATCAATCTAACAAGTCAATTTCATCAATTTGTATCAATTAGAACAAAAACCCCAAAATCCCCAATTTCAAGCCCTAGAATTTCAAAAATTCCACAAAACATCAAATTAATCAAATTAAACCATATATAGTGTTTGCATGTAGTGTCCCCACAAAAACCCATGATTCATTTGAAAAAGAAAGAGCCAAAATCAAACCCAAAAATCAAAATGGCGAAAATAACCCAAAAATGCTTGAATTAATGCATGAAACATGAAAATAAAAGCAAAAGAGAGGGCAAAAATGTCTTACCGGCCTTGGGAGAGAGAGATTATGCAAAAAGATCGGACGAAAACGACAAAAATCACCAAAAATAGGCTTGACCGGTTGGTAGGGAGAAAAAGTGTTTGAAAAGGTTTGAAAAGGTGAAGAACCACGTGAGAAAAGATCCTTTTTAAAAACACTCAGCCCGATTTTCGATCGATCGAAAAACAGATTCGATCGGTCGAAAATCCTTCGATTGATCCACTACCAATCGAGAACCGATCGAAATAGACAGAGACTTTACTGAGATTTTAAAAACAATTTCGATCGATCGAAAAACAGACTCGATCGATCGAAAATCTGAAAAATTGAATTTTTGAAAAATGAAACATATTAGCTCAAAAACTCCTCAAAGCATTAGATTTTATGAAAAAAATGCATGAGTATGAGATGAAATGTTTTCCAAAAACCATGTTTTTAAACCCAGATCTCTCAAAGCAAAATTTTCTCTTAATATCCCTCAACCAATTAGACAGGCAAACATGTTCTGCATCAATTTCCAGAAATAATCAAACTTGGTTGGTCAGACCAAAAACACACAAAGACATGTACACAGTTTAGTAGAAAATAACTTGTGTAGTTTGTGCAACTAGCATAAGCTTGAGAAACATGTGAGGTGATATGCACATAGTAGTCAATCACAATTTCTACAAAATCCATCACATGAATTTGAAAGAGACTATTACTTAAAGAGTTACATCATATAACTCTCACATTTCCTAGAATGAAAGCTTGCAATCATGTAAGTTTCTTGATTTCCTTCAAAATTAATATTCAAATTAATTGATTAGAAACTTAATAATATAGCCGGGATAATGTACACACCAATTTTATGAATTGTGAAATTATTATAGCCCAATAATGTACACACCAATTTTAGTTAGAAGCTACACCTTATGTTCTTTTTGTGCATGTGCTACACTCTCTCGAGCACAAAATCTTACGATATGCACTAAGGTGTTCATGATTGGCTAGTAAACAGTGGTGAGATGGTTATTTATGCCTTTCTCAATAAGACCAAGTCCGACAATCAAAGACATAAGACTTCAAGATCAAGATCATGTGATCAACAAATATAGCATCTTCCCACACAACATGCACAACAAAACTTCAGCTAGTAAAGTGCAATAGAAATAAGTGCATCAAAGCTAAACAAGGTACATTCACATGTTATGCAAAATTTGATTGACCAACCTTGTCTTCAAGTTCAAAGAAAAAATTGCAAAAACACAATTTGCAAAAAAAAAAAAAAAAAATTTATATAAATAAAAGAAACAAACATCTTAGAATGAAATGCATGAATGTTATGCAATGCAAATCCTAGAAACAAAGGTCACAAAAGATATAGCAATGAAGCACAAGGACCATGAAGTCAAGAATGTCTAAGGACAAAGAATCACATCAATAACTTGACAAAGAGTTTCAAACTTTCCTCTATCAAGTGGTTTGGTGAAGATATCAGCATTCTGACGTTCAGTTGGAATATACTCAAGAGCAACAATTTTTCGTTCAACAAGATCCCTGATGAAATGATACCTAATCTTAATGTGTTTGGTCTTAG
The DNA here is from genome assembly GCA_033629205.1 of Lithocarpus polystachyus. Classification (NCBI taxonomy): domain Eukaryota; kingdom Viridiplantae; phylum Streptophyta; class Magnoliopsida; order Fagales; family Fagaceae; genus Lithocarpus; species Lithocarpus polystachyus. The sequence continues at coordinate 18,487,917 of CM066169.1, forward strand.
AGTATTGAACAGGATTCTTAGAGATATCTATAGCACTAGAGTTATCACAATAAACAACCATGGTGTCCTGTGAAATCTCATAATCGCTCAAGAGCTTTTTCATCCAAAGAAGTTGAGAACAACAACTTCCAGCAGCAATATATTCTGCCTCAGCAGTAGATAAAGAAACAGAATTTTGCTTCTTACTCATCCAAGCAACAAGATTAGCACCAACATAAAAACAACCACCAGTTGTACTTTTTCTATCATCAGCATTACCAGCCCAATCAGAATCAGAAAAACCAGCAAGAGAAAGATTTGACTCTTTGTTGTAAAACAGACCATAATCACAAGTTCCAGCAACATACTTTATAATCCTTTTGACAACATTAAAGTGAGAAACCTTAGGATTAGATTGAAATCTAGAACAAACACCCACACTAAATGCAATATCAAGTCGGCTAGCAGTTAAATACAAAAGACAACCAATCATGCTTCTGTATAGGGTAACATCAACAGGCTCACCTGATGGATCGTTTGTTAGTTTTGCATTAGCAGCCATTGGTGTCCTAGCATGTGCAGCCTTGTCAAGACCAAATCTCTTGACCAAATTTCGTACATACTTAGCTTGGTTGATGTAAATTCCAGCATCCGTTTGCTTTACCTACAATCCCAAGAAGTAAGTTAGTTCACCAACCATACTCATTTCAAACATGGCCTTCATTTCACCTGCAAAAGATTGAGCAAGAGAATCATTAGTAGCACCAAAAACAATATCATCAACATAAATTTGAGCAACTACAAAATAATTCTTATCCTTTCGTACGAATAGAGTGGTGTCAGCAAAACCTCTCTTAAAGCCATGGTCCGTGAGATATGCAGTTAGTCTATCATACCAAGCCCGTGGAGCTTGTTTCAATCCATAGAGAGCTCTCTTCAACTTGTAGACATCATTCGGCCTGTGAGGATCAACAAAACCTTTCGGTTGTTCAACATACACCTCTTCTTGTAACATGCCATTTAAGAAGGCACTCTTGACATCCATTTGATACAACTTGAAGTTCATATGACTTGCTATAGCCAAAAGAATTCGAATGGATTCCAATCTTGCTACAGGTGCAAAAGTCTCATCAAAATCAATTTATTCTACTTGTGTGTATCCTTGAGCAACAAGCCTAGATTTATTTCTGATAACAGTTCCATGTTCATCTGACTTGCTCTTGAAGATCCACTTAGTTCCAATAACATTGACTCCCTTTAGTCTAGGAACTAATTCCCACACATCATTTCGAACAAACTGATGAAGTTCTTCATGTATAGAATTTACCCAATTAGCATCTTGTAGAGCTTCATCCACCTTTTTTGGTTCGAATTGGGATAGATAGCATGAGTGAGTAATCACATTTAATGCTTTGGATCTCAATCTCATGTTATCATTTAAACTCCCCAATATATTGGTAGCAGGATGATTCAACTTAACTCTTGAGGATGGACCTTTGACCAATGAAGTAGAGGTACCTTTCTGATCTGATGTACTTTGAGATTCTCTCTGTTCTTGTTGAGCTCCATGAACTGGTGTTGAAGGTTTTGAACTTGATGGCACAGATGCTGTATCATTTAACACCATCAACTCTTCCTCTGTAGGCTTTCCCACATAGTTTTCAGGTAGAGAATCATCAACTTCCATAATCTTTTCTTGAACCTGAGGTGCATTTTCTGAATGACCTTCTGAGTTTAATTCATCATTGATCACTACATTTGAAGATTCCATGACAGTTTTGGTTCTCAGATTGTATACTCTGTATGCTTTACTGGTGGAAGAGTATCCCAGAAAATAACCCTTGTCACTCTTAGCATCAAACTTTTCCAGGTTCTCTCTATCACGCAGAATGTAACAGTCACTGCCAAATATTCTGAAGTATTTGACTACAGGCTTCTTTCCTCTCCAGAGTTCATAGGGAGTTTGCTTGGAGTTGGATCTGAAATATACCCGATTGAGAGTGTGACATACAGTATTAACAGCTTCTCCCCAAAAATATTTAGGCATCTTCTTATTATGAAGCATGACACGGGCCATTTCTTGTACAACCCTATTTTTCCTTTCCACTATTCCATTTTGTTGTGGTGTTTTGGGTAAAGAGAATTCCTGATGTATGCCTTGATTATTGCAAAACGTAGCCAGTTTTGTGTTCTCAAACTCTTTTCCATGGTCACTTCTTATTCTGGCTATCACAGTCCCTTTTTCTACTTGCAATTTTTTGCACAGATGAATCATTTTTTCAGGAGCCTCAGCTTTATCTTTCAAAAGTACAACCCATGTGAATCTGGTAAAGTCATCCACCACAACTAGAATATACTTCTTTCCTCCTAAACTCTGAACTCTGGCAGGACCCATGAGATCAATGTGCAGCAACTCCAAAGGTCTTGTAGTTTGCACATCAGCTACAGAAGGATGTTTTGACTTCACTTGTTTACCCATTTGACATGGTCCACAGATGCATTTTTCAATCTTCTCAAACTTAGGCAGCCCAATTACTGCATCACATTTTGAAATCTTCTCTAATTGCTTAAGACTAGCATGTCCCAACCTTTGATGCCATAAATCAACTTGATTGATCTTAGCACTGAAGCATTTGTTGCTTATACTTGGGGTGATACCATAACAGTTATCAGCTGTTCTCACACCAACACACATACAGTCACCTCCTTCATCAAGTATTTCACATTCTTGTTTAGTGAAGAACACATTCAGTCCATTGTCACAAATCTGACTTATGCTGAGTAAGTTAGCCTTCAACCCATCAACATACCAAACATCTTCAAAGACTGGTAGTCCTGGAATGTCCACAGTACCAATGCCTCTAATCACAGATTTGCTTCCATCTCCAAAGGTAACTGTTCCAATCTTTCCTTCGAAAAGTGTCTTGAACAAGGCTTTATTTCCTCTCATGTGCTTGGAACAACAACTATCCAAATACCAAAGACAAGAATCACGTGCCTTTAAGGCGGTTAAAGCAATATAGTACATGTAATTATTATCATATGTGATTGAACCAAAACACTCAAGAAAGATTTTAACACAAAAAGTAAAAGACAAGCACACCAAGTAGACAATGTGGCAGACTAAAGAGAAGATTTTAGAGAAATCCATAACAACAGGGGTCAAGGATCAGCTCAAAGATCAAAGGATCAAAAACAAAAGCTACCCGCTCTGATACCACTTGTAAGTTTGTTTAGACCCCTTAAACCCAACAGATTAACCTAGAGAATTAGCCAAGTGATTAACTTAGGTTATTTAAACAAAACTAGGTTAACACAAATATATCAAAAACAATAAAGCAGCGGAAAATAAAGAACACAAAGATATGATGACCCAAGAAAACCAAACCGGTAAAAAATTTGGGGAGGATTTAACCTAGCTATCCTCAAGGTAAACCGAATTCACTATGAAAGAATCAAAGTTTACACAATAAGACTTAGACCACTAACATCCTATTGCTACCCAGTGTAGGAAACTTACTACCACGACCATGTGACAGCTCTGAGATCCACGGACTCCTTCTTTCCTTGAATTCTTCAGCAATCCACAAGCGCACCTGCTTGTATATCTTTAAGTTCTCTTGATTTAGCAACTGTATGATTTACCAACCTCTTGACATGAATCTAGAGTTTGGAAATCCTAAGTGTATGTGAAGGTAAACACCTCTAGATCTCACAATGAGATTCACAAACATAGCATTCAGAACTCTAAAAATGTGGCTAGGTTTTTCCCTTATATACTTAGGGCAAAACATAAAACCTTATACATTAAATGGGCTTGGGCTGAGTTGGAAATTTTCTGCAGAAAAATGTTCTGCTCGATTTTCGATCGGTTGAGTCTAATTCTCGATCGATCGAGTCAGGCAGAAAGTGAACAGTGAATTCTGCAGTCAACTCAATTCCAACTTTACATAAAAAGCCATACTTTGAGCAAGTCTAATACACAACTTAAAGAATGTTTTGATCATGGTTTGCCAACATTCAAATTGAAATTCTAATATATTAGTTTCTAATTCTTAGAACCTAACACAAATCATGAGTCGAAAAGGGCCAGGGTAGAGGTCTGACCAGCGTTAAGCTTCTCGAAAGAAGACAAGAGAGGGACCATACTGTTGGGGTTTATGCCCTAAAATCCAATTTATTGGCATGACATAAATAATTAAATTGTTTAATTATATGAGACTATTTATAAATGAACTAATGGGACATTATCTTAGTCCATGAGATGCATAGTATGCGATTTATGTGATTTAGTCACAGAAGATATAAATTGCAAGTTCTTTGTAAACTCAGAATGTAGTTCGTAGTCGGTGATGAAATTGGGCGTTTCATCTGCGAAGACTATAACATATCAACTACGATGATTTGTCTTGATCATGAAAATGGAGATTTCTAGTTGATATGTTGATATATTTTAAAAGTTAAGACATATTGAACTGGACCGCTGTGAGATTTATTATTCTCCTAACGACTGTTAAATGAATAATAAATCTCACGACTTCTATTTACATCAACTCTAAATCCTGAGAGAATAATGGACTTGATCATGAGATGTAGGTTGCTTTGATATATCAGGAGTGAGATCTATAAGTTACGGTCAAAACCTCAGTATGTCGGGCAGCCGCATTTAGTGTTGATGGAACATATATTCTCAAGATGGAATTCATAATCTCTTAATGGAGATATAAAATATTCCCTTGAGATAAGTTTAATGGGTTTAGTTATTCAGAGAGTTAGGCCCAACCACTTTAGTAAGGAGTTACTAAAGTATATATTTATGGAATTGGATTTCATAAATATAATATGAATAACATAAAGGATTAAACCGGGTATTTAAGGATTAAGATGTAGTAATCTTCAAAGTGGCAGTCTACATTCATGACTTTGTATTACTACGAATATTTTAATGAAATGGTTGCATGTATAATAAAGTCTTGGGATATAATTTATTAATAAGGCCTAGAGTGCAATTATATTCATATAGTGGTATTGAATATAATTAATGGTAACTTTAGACTTGTCAAGAGTTGATAGAAAAGCCCAAGGCCCATTAGAGCTAGAGTCTTATTTGTTCCCTTTTGGTCCCACTCCAAGCCACACACTAGAGCCCAATTGGAATGGCCCCAAAGGCTAGCTCAATTAGATAATCAGTTGTATATAAGGAGAGAAACATACAGAATTTCATAAGGTTCTTTGGATGAGTCTTTTCATAAGTGTTTTTCATCAAGATAACACAAGAAATGAAATGGTTTGTATGTGAGTGTTGGACACTCCCTTGTTCTCTCCTTGGAAACTGATTGAGAGACCACACATCTTGGGCATTAAGTGGAATTGGAGTGAAGATTAAAAGTCTTCCCAAGAACTTCTGATCTTTGGTTTTGAATTTCACCGCACCAAGGTACGCTTTCTTGTTCTTGAATTCCGAAACTTTCATAGTGCATGTTATCAATTGCGAATGAAGTAGATCCGTTAATTTTCCGCTGCGTATGTTTTGTATGTGATACGAACATGTATTTTTCCTAACACATACAGCCATATGATGACGCTTTGGTGGTCACCCTTAGAATAAGTGGATACAATGTGAAGAGGGTGATGGTCGATCAGGGAAGTGGGGCCAAGATCATGTATCCGGATCTGTATAGAGGTTTGGGCTTAAGTCCTGAGGATCTAACAGCATATGATTCACCTCTAGTAAGTTTTGATGGAAAAACTATCATCCCCAAGGGTCAAATCAGGTTACCCGTGCAAGTAGGGTCAGAGGTGGTCGAGGTAGACTTCATTATGGTAGATGCATATTCTCTCTACGCGGCTATGTAGCCAAACCCTGGCTTTATGCCCTGGGGGATTTTTCTTCGACTTTGCATTTAAAGGTAAAATTTTCGTCTAGGAATCGAGTCGAAGAACTTGTAGGAAGTCAATCTGTGGCCAGACAATGCCTTATATCTGCCATTATGCATTAGCCTGCCGCCGAGTCTACAGCTTCCGTAGATACAGGCCCATAGCAATCAAGAATCCCGATTCCACCTAAGGTTATAGATTCGAATGAGGTGAAATGTGAGATGCTAGAGAAAGTCGCTATTGATGGGGACTCGGAAAGGTTTTTCCAGATTGGAGCGGAGTTGCCTTCTCAAGACCGAGAAAAGCTGTTGGCGTTCCTTAGAAGAAATATTGATGTGTTTGCTTGGAATGCTTATGAGGCCCCAGGGGTAGATCCAGAGTTCATCTGCCATCATTTGAACGTTAGTCCAACAGCCTTTCCCAAGAAGCAGCTACTTCAACGTTCCTTTAAAAAGCATTCTAACGCTGTTAAGGAGGAGGTGAATAAGCTCAAGCAAGCAGGGGCTATCAAAGAGTTTTTCTATCCTGAATGGTTGGTTAACACAGTGGTGGTAAAGAAGAAAAATGGGAAGTGGCATGTGTATGTAAATTTCACAGATTTAAACAAAGCCTGTCCGAAGAATTCTTTCCCAATGCCACGAATTAATCAGTTAGTAGATGCGACTATAGGGCATCCGCGAACCTTTCAAGGGTATTACCAGATCCCCTTAGCTTTGGATGATCAAGAGAAAACGGCCTTTGTCATCCTTGTAGGAAATTATCACTACAAGGTGATGCCTTTTGGTCTGAAGAACGCAGGTTCCACTTATTAAAGAATGATGACAAAGATGTTTGAACCACAGCTGGGAAAATGCGTTGAAATTTATATAGGCGACATGGTGGTCAAAAGTAAGGTGGAATCCGAGTATGTCATGACCTCAAAAACGTCTTTGAAATCTTAAGGAAACACAAGTTACGACTCAATGCTTCCAAATGCTCTTTTGGTGTTGGATCTGAAAAAATTTTAGGCTATATGATTACCTATCATGGGATTGAAGTCAATCCAAACCAGATAAAAGTAATCAATAACTTGCAACCACCTCAGAATTCTAAAAAAGTTCAGAAGTTGACTGGGATGACTGCTGCTCTAATTCGATTCATCTTTTGGTCGGTAGACAGGTGCAGGCCTTTTTTCCAATTGTTGAAAAAATGGAAAGGGTTCGAATGGACTGAAGAATGTGTCTTGCCCTTTCAACAGCTGAAAGAATATTTATCTCGGCCCCCATCATGTCCAGTCCCATAATGGACGAGGTTCTGTTTGCTTATATCGCTGTAGCCGCCCAAGTCTGGTACTTATACGGGTTGATAATGAAGTTCAAAAACCTGTTTACTATGTGAGTAAGGCTATCTTTACCATTACTTACTACTAGAAAAGGCTATCTTACAGTGGTTCATGCCACTCGCAAACTCCCTCACTACTTCCAATCACACACTGTCATGGTCCTTACCCAACTCCCACTCAGGTCTCTACTTTGGAGTGCAGATTATACAGGAAGGATAGCAAAGTAGGGTACAATTCTAGGAGCTTTCGATATAAAATACATGCCTCAAACATCTGTTAAGGGGCAAATCTTGGCCGACTTGGTAGCCGAATTCACTGAGCCTTTGTTAGAAGAAAACACTAAGAAGATGCACATGAATGAAAATTCAGTTGGCCTAATTTCCGTGCAAGGACCTTTATTCTAGAACTTGTATGTGGATGGTGTGGCCAATTAAAGAGGATCTGGAGTGGGGCTAATTTTGATATCTCTTGAGAGTGTCGTTATTGAGAAATCCTTGAGATTGGACATCTCAACCACAAACAATGAAGCTAAGTACGAAGCGTTGTTGGTCGGAATGGCCATGGTTCGAAGAATGGGGGGAAGCTCAGTAGAAGTATTCTCGGATTTAGCATTGGTCGTCGACTAAGTTAAAGGAGAGATAGAAGCGCGGGATGAAAGAATGCAAAAGTATTTGAGTCATGTCAAGCAATTGCAGTCACAATTCAAGTCATTCAGCTTGCTGCATATCCCTCGAAGTGGGAATACACATGCAGATTCTCTAGCCACTCTTGCAACCTTCTCGACACAAGGTCTACCTCAGCTTATCCTTGTTGAATATTTGCATAAACTTGCTGAAGTGGAAGAAGGGCCCATCATCTGTCAAATTAGAGTAGGACCAAGTTGGATGGACCCTATGGTGGCATTCCTCAAAGATGATATCTTACCGGAAGATAAGGCCGAAGTAGATAAGGTACGGAGGAAGGCTCCTCGGTTTTGGTTGTCAGAGAACAAGAAATTATACAAGCACTTATTCTCGGGGCCGTACTTATTGTGCATACACCCTGAGGCTACAGAATTGCTCCTCGAAGAGCTACATGAAGGGATTTGTAGGAGCCACACAGGAGGTAGGTCTCTAGCCCACAGGGCTTTAACTTAGGGATACTGGTGGCTGAACATGCAAAGGCAATCACAGGAGTACGTGAGGAAATGTGATCAATGCCAGAGGTTTGCATTGAATATTCACCAACCAAGGGGAGTTCTTAATCCTTTATCCAAACCATGGCCTTTCGCTCAGTGGGGCTTGGACATTGTAGGTCCTTTTCCTAAAGCAGTTGGGAGCAAGAAATATTTAATCATCGGCACAGATTACTTCACTAAGTGGGTCGAAGACGAACCATTAGCAAACATCAGGGATGTAGACGTCCAGAAATTTATATGAAAAAATATTGTCACCCGATTTGGATTACCTTAGACACTGGTGGCTGAACATGCAAAGGCAATCACAGGAGTACGTGAGGAAATGTGATCAATGCCAGAGGTTTGCATTGAATATTCACCAACCAAGGGGAGTTCTTAATCCTTTATCCAGCCCATGGCCTTTCACTCAGTGGGGCTTAGACATTGTAGGTCCTTTTCCTAAAGCAGTTGGGAGCAAGAAATATTTAATCATCGGCACAGATTACTTCACTAAGTGGGTCGAAGCCGAACCATTAGCAAACATCAGGGATGTAGACGTCCAGAAATTTATATGAAAAAATATTGTCACCCGATTTGGAGTACCTTAGACACTTATCTCGAACAATGGTCTTTAATTTGATAGTAAAGCTTTCAGGAGATATTGCTGCGAGTTAGGCATCATAAACAGATATTCTACTCCAGCATATCCACAAGGAAATGGTCAAGCTGAAGCCGTTAATTAGGTCATAGTGAGTGGCTTGAAGAAGAGGTTGGATGATGCAAAAGGAATGTGGGTAGATCAGTTGCCCCATGTTCTCTGGACTTATCGGACAACTCCTCGGAGATCTACGGGAGAGACCCCCTTCTCAATGACTTACGGGGCTGAGGCTGTTATTCCCCTAGAGACTGGATTCCCCACGTTAAGAATGAGTTCTTTCATCTCGGCTGACAATGACGGACTGTTAGAAAGGAGTTTAGATTTGATTGTCGAGCGAAGGGAAAATGCCATGGTCCAATTGGCCTACTATCAGCATAAGCTCAAGTAGAGGTATAATGCCAATGTTAAGCTGAGACCACTTGTACCGGGAGATTTGGTTTTGCAAAAGGTAATGGGTGCTACAAAAAACCCAGCTTGGAGAAAACTTGGGCCCAATTGGGAAGGATCATATCGCATCCTTTCAGTAGCTGGAATAGGAGCATTTTATTTGGAGGATTTAGAGGAAAGGGCTATCCTACATCCCTGGAATGTAAATAATCTAAGAAGGTATTACTATTAATAAAAGTTTCAATTGTTGTACTTAAGTTTATTACACTGCTTGCCTACTAAGTGTTAAACAGAACCTTGGTCATACCTGGTCTCTCAGATCACATGCCTTGGGTAAATTAATACTCTAGTCCATTTTACTAAGTGTTAAACAGAACCTTGGTCATGCCTGGTCTCTCGGATCACATACCTTAGGTAAATTAATACTCTACTACATTTTACTAAGTGTTAAACAGAACCTTGGTCATGCCTGGTCTCTCAGATCACATACCTTGGGTAAATTAATACTCTAGTCTATTTTACTAAGTGTTAAACAGAACCTTGGTCATGCTTGGTCTCTCGGATCACATACCTTTGGTAAATTGATACTATGTGCCATTTTACTAATAGTTATACAGAAACTTGGTCATGTATGCACTCTCGGATTACATACTTTGGGTTAATTGGTATTCCAGTTCAATTTTAGCGATTCAAGGAATTAACTTCACTTATTTCCATTATTACTTTGGCTTGTTTTATCCAGTGGGTTTAAACTTCCTACAGATTTTTAAAAAAAAAACTACAAAAAAAAAAAAATGAATGAAACTGAACGTAATTAAGGACAAATTCAAATATTCTCATTGATTGAAATGAAAAGTACATTATGCTTAAGTACAGGATATCATTACTGGCTTTAAATGAGAAATTTAAAGCCCTAGAGCTAAGCCTCGGTCATCAGAGGAGGAGGGTTGCCTTGTCCACTCGGCTCGGCTTCCTTAGATCCAGCTACGGTCTCTGAAGCTACAGCTTCATTGGCCTTAACAACAACCGCGACCCTAGATAAGGTGACTGCCTCCATATCCTGGTTCTCATTTTTTCCACTTCTTCCTCTTGATCCTTGTTGTCAGCCTCAGAAGGAATGAGGGTTTGCTCTGATGACTCTAGAACATGAGATGACGGAGGCATAAGTGTATCCGGGACTTCGTGAATATGTGGATGAAAGTACACCTTCCCAGGCTGCCTCAACTCCGAGTCGGTAGGGACTCCTGCAAGGTTAAGGGCTTTCATCCAGGTGACCTTGCAGTAGTCCCTGCACACCTCGAACACCTTTTCAGCTAGCCTTATCTCCATCTCTTCGATCCCACGGAGATAGGATGCGTTCTTCTCAGCCTCAACCGCCTTCTCAGCATTCCGAACAGCTTCTTTGGCCTTCTCCAGGCTGGCCTTAAGCTCCAGGACCAGCTCCTTTTGAGTTGTCAGCTCTATCTCGGTCATGTGCAACTTCTTCGGCTGATCCTCGGCTTGGTCCTAGGCACTCTTCAGACTGGACTCGGCGCTCCTCCTTTCCCTCTCCTCAATGACCAGCTTCTTGGCCAGCTCTTGTTTCTCGTACTTGGTGATCCCCAAGTTCTTCTTAACATCTGCACGAGATTGGGCATCAGCCTTAGCCTGGCTACGGGCTTCCTTGACCCAATCTTCAACTACGTAAACTTGTTGAGTAATCTGCACATGAAGAATGAGAAAATTGCGTTAAAATATACAAAAGTAAAATGTAGTTTTTGGGGAACTAACTTCAATTTGGAAGAAGTAATCAAAAACTCACCATAGCCAGGTCCCTTTTCAATGACATGAAAAGGTCCATTTGCCTCCATGACTTGACAGCCTCCATGTCACGAGGCAAAAGTAGAGGCTGTTCCAAGGCCTCGGCAATGTAGGCCGAGTGTCCTTTTTGGAACTCCTTAATGGAAGAGTTCCATGGAATGGGAGCGCCGTCTAACTCCAACCGCGGAGCCCAGGGGCGCGGCTGGCAGACATCTTGCATATTGGTGTCTTCCCTACTCTCAACCGTGGAGACCCTCTTGTCCTTCATATTTTTCTGTTGTTTAGCCCCCTTTTGTGGAGGCACCTTACCCTCCTCTAAATCTACTATCTTTCTCTTATTCTTCAGGTCAGGATTTGGGTGAAGGCCGACCACGGTTGTGGGGGGAGGAAGAAGAGGAGGGTTGTTAGGAATTTGGGACTTGGGCACGTCCTTAAAAGGTGCACCCTTGCTCCTTCCAGCTAAAAGGTCTCTTAACCTTTTCCTCGGATTTAGAGACATTTCTTCTTCTTCTTCAGTGCTCTCGGATTCTGGGATGTTAACCGGCTTGCCTTGTACCTCTTCTTCTTCAAAATGAAACTGGTTTATCTCAGCTTCAAGAGATAGCCGAGAAGAGGTAGTTTCCTCTCTTTGGATCACCGGTGGAGGAAGAGCTTGTTGAAGTGGCCACTCGACCGAGAGGAGATCTTTTTTTGCTAGAAACTCCGGCCGAGACATGTCAATCCTTTGGAGTCTTGGGTCGCCTGCTCGGATTGCATTTCTGACTTCTTGGAAATTGTCTGATAAGGGTGCAAAATCTAAAACCAAGTGCACAACACGCAGTTGACCATCTGCACTCATGAAGATCTCAGATCTGAGTAGCTTGTTCAGACCCGCTACGTTCACGTGGCTAATTTTGGGAGCAACGAGTTTTCTATCTGCAATGACAAACGAGAAACGCAAAGACAGTTAGATCGTCAGATCATATCAAAAGGAAACACTTAAGCGACAAAATAAAGCAAAACCTAGAATTTAAAATTTATGTTAATGCTATCTAGTCCAAAGGCATCCCACCTAGCTCTCCCTCTTTGGTTGGACAATGGTAGCCGTTATGCCACGCCCCAGAGACGATAACGTAGTCATCCTTCATGTCCTTGTTGGACTTTGGAAGACACGACACCAATTTGACAATGGGGGACCTGGATTTTAGGTATATCCCCCGTCGGCAAGAGAGTGACATTCATACATATGTACGACATCGTGCCAGGTTAGTTGCAAACTTATCATTTGATTGAGGGCATCGACGAAACCCAGAACCCTAAATTGGTTGGGTATGCATTGATGTGGGCATAACCTATGGTTCCGAAGATACTCTCGAGTTACTTCGCCCATGAGGATGGTCATTCCTTCCTCTAAAAAAGCGATCACAGGAATGACCACTTCACCCGTTTTCCTATCGGTCAAAATCTTCTCCGGCGGGCAGTATCGGAGATTTACTCCCTCGGGTATATGGTATTTTGTTTTAAAAGCTTCTATAGTGGCAGGAGACTCAACTAGATACTTAAATCTACCCATCTAGGTATGTAAAGGAATGAATGGTAAAGTTCCTAGCAAGGGGAAAGATAGCAATTAGTAGCCGAGAAGATCGTCCAAGAAAAGAATAAAACGGAAATGAAAAACTTATAAAAACGAATGAAGTCTTTACCTCAGTTACTTCTTGAAAATCTAGAGTTTTTAGTGAAAAAGGCTTTAGAAATTTTTGAAGTGAGAGGAGTTCTGAAGACTAAAGCACTTAAGGTCTCTTGATGATTCTAGAATGTGTGAAATGGAAAAAGTAACTCCCCCGCGGCGTTTTATATAGGGAGAGAGAGTGAGTAGGAGTTATTCCGCTCAGAATTTAAGGGGAAATCCTAGCCACACGATTTACATCTCACCGTTGATAAGGGGGACAAGGCGCCGCCTGGATTAATAAATAGCGTATCGTGGTTCCTGAAGCGTCAACAATAATTAAGGGACGCACGAGACAGTGTTCCCACATTTGTAAATTGAGAAAATTTGTGGACTTGGCTCTTAAGGAAATCAAAATCCCACCTTTCTTCTCAGATAATAGGAGAAAGCCGGAACTTTGAGGGGCTATTATGGGGGTCAAAGGTCCAATTTTAGATGTTGGGCCGTGGGCTTGTCCGAGGAGGCATACTTGTCTGAGGACAGTAAATTACGAAGGAAATGCATGGCTACAAACCTCGCAAATATTTGGCCTTTGTATAAACAGAGAAGAGTTGTCCGAGGAGGATTACCTCTTTGGATAATCAAAGAGAAAGCTAGGGTGAACGCTCCGGCAATTATTATGATATTTTAGGGGATTCTTCTGATATATGAACATCTAGTAAGCACATAGGACAAGTGGAAGCAATAAGAAATCAAAATCCCACCTTTCTCCTCGGATAATAGGAGAAAACCGAAATTTTGAGGGGCTATTGTGGGGGTCAAAGGCCCAATTTTAGATGTTGGGCCGTGGGCTTGTCCGAGGAGGCATACTTGTCTGAGGACAGTAAATTACGAAGGAAATGCATGGCTACAAACCTCGCAAGGATTTGGCCTTTGTATAAACAGAGAAGAGTTGTCCGAGGAGGATTACTTCTTCGGATAATCAAAGAGAAAGCCAGGGTGAACGCTCTGGCAATTATTATGATATTTTAGGGGATTCTTCTGATATATGAACATCTAGTAAGCACATAGGACAAGTGGAAGCAGTAAGATATTATGTAAAAAGCTGCTACTACCATATTAACTACCTTGCAGCTAACCCTCTGGCCGCATTAATGAGGAAAGGATGTCTGAACAGTGACTCTCAACCTTTACAGCTGCCGTGTAAAGACTTTAAGGGAGGGTTGATGGGACAAGTATCAAAGAAAAATCATCTGACCGGCACGTGAGAGAAAATGGGGTATAAAGAAAGCTAGAGGCAAGGAAAGAGGGGATCGAACAATCGGGGAAAGAAAGAGAGAAGCAACAAAGAGAGAGAAAGAGAGACATAAAGTTGTAAACCTTCAAGTAACTATATTACTACCCTTCTCAGATCAAGCCGAGGACGATTTTATATAACATCATTGCTTTGTTTTTATCTGCCTGGACTTAGGATACATCTGAGTAACACTTTATCTCATTTAAAGCCCAGTTTTTCTAGCCCACTCTCTATAAATTCATTGCAAGGACTTTTTGGGCCTGGGTCCATCTCGCTTGAGGGCCAAACCTCCGAAACTGTGTCCTTACAGATACAATAATGCTAAAAAATATATCACATCAATTTTCAGTTCTACTTAAGATAAAAACTAACTAGCATGGACAGAAGAACATAAGGTAGAATGTTTGCAAAAGTTTAGGGGACAAAAAAAAAATTATATATATATATATTTATATATATTAATTTTAAAGTTAAAGGAGAAAACTGAACTTCATGTAAAATACAGGGAGAAATAATTTTTAAGCCTTTTTTTTTCTCCTATATATCAACTTGTGCTTTTTATGATAATTATAAATAACTCTCTCTGTGATAATTTATTAAAGGAAAATGTTAAAAGTACTACCATATTTACTACATAAACTTTACAAATTGATGAAGTAATTTTGATTGGTGGACTTCAACCATCTCATTAATGAATGTTGGAATTGCTTTTTCCTGATTGGTGACATATCATATTGTAAGCACAATGTAATTAAAAATCTGTGTGTGTGTGTGAAATAATTGATAATTATGACCGCATGAGTGTATGCCATGGTTAGTTATTGATCATTATGTAATATAGGATAAATCTCTATTTTAATTTATGTCTTTTTGTCGTTGATATTTTGTTAATATTCAGTAGATGATAGTTTGGATTTCGCATATTTTTTTTTTCCCTTTATTCGTATCTGTCCTTCAAGTTCAATCTAATTTCTATCCTAGATTTTTATCAACCTTGATAGTATGGTCTTGAACGGCTTTCTTTAGATTTTCTAAATCTTGATTTAGGGTAGATAATTCAGATTTAGGTTGGGGACGAGGAATTGCATAATATATCATCTATGCAATTGCATAAGCTTCAAATCATCTCTTTGATCTTAAAATTTACTTAAGAATATTGGGGTAGATTCTTGTGAAAATACTGTGAAAAACATTTAATACACAAGTCATCTTTTATTCTTTATTACGAGTATTATTCCCATGTGATGCATGGATTGATGAGGATTTATATATAAGCTAAAAAATATATATATATATATATATATATATAAAAGTAAAACCAAATTACTAAATATAAATAGTATATAACTTGTAAAATAACTAACTAATTTTAATAAAAAATTACTTTATGTTATATGATAAATGCTAATTTTATAGGCTTTATTAGTGTTTATCTACTTTTATATTTTAAAATTCTCTTTGTGCTTTGTATTAATTTTTTAGTATGAGATCTAAAATAAGTTTGATCATTCTTAATTTTAAATTTCATCTTTTTAATTCTAAATTTTATTTGTGCTATGTTTAATCTATGGATTTTCCTAGATATTCTAATTAAAAAATCAACATACTCACAAACTAAAACACAAAATCAAAAAACTCACAAAAGAGTTCAAAATTTGACATTAAAAAAAAATTACCTAAGAGGAACTAATAACTTAAATGGATGTCCCTTGTTTTACTTCTTTCGAGTAGACTTACTTTTGATATGATATCCATGCATGCAAATTTAGAAACTAATAATAGTACGTAAGATGAATTTATGAGATCAAAACTATTATATATACAAATACATAAGTGTAAGTCGCATCTTGAAAAAAAAAAAAAAAAAAAAAACCAACATGGTGGTATTGTGTGGGATTTAATTATAGTAGTAGCTTATTGTTTAAGAGGAATTGTATGAAAGACCATGGCTAAATATATATAAATTTTGAAAATAATAGACTTTTAGTTGGATTAGAATTTAATTTTTTGAAACTTAGATGATAAAGTTATACCTAAATTGAATTATTGTTAAATCTTATCCTTTGGCCAAGAGCCTTTATTTTTATTTCTTTGATAAGATAAAAATTTTGCTCTAACCTAATATAACTATAAGTATGTATGTGTGTAGAGATTGAACCTTGGCCTAAGAGCGTTTTAACTTAATTGGTTGGAATAGGCACCTCCTGGCTTATCCTTGTTTCAAGAAAATATATCCTAACAGTTAATAAAAATTAATTTAATAATTAATAAATGTAATATGCAACTCGAGAGGAAAAAATAATAATAATAAAAAACAAAACAAAACAAAGCTCAAACGTACCCAAGTCTCAAGACTCCCAACAGAAAATTGTAAAAAGAACCTGAATTATGGGCTGGGCTTGTTAACTGAGCATGGATCTGAAATTAGGCCGACAAATTGGACCGAACTGCTCCTTTCTTCTTCTCGTTCCTCTTCTTAATTTTTTTTAATTATTAAATTGGGTCGGGCCTTGGCCTTAATGAGTCTCTTTGGACCCGCGAGACATAACCGGCAAAATCTCAGTCTCAGGTACTGGGAGACGACCCGTCAGAACGGCAAATGCACGGGAGAGACAATAGTCCGGCGAAATATTGCAAACAACTTAGCGGCAAGCCTCTGCCCAAATGGCGATTTAGTTATTGCATGGTTAGTTACAAAAAAAGAAATGAGTGGATTTAGTTCTTGACAGCTTGTTCCTACATAAGAATTTCAAATGTTCATGAAAATAGTTGCATATTTGCAAAGAATTTGCACATAAATTAAATTCATAATTATGTGAAACCAGATGTACTTGAATTTGGACATGCAGAGTGTGTGAGTGAGGTCGTTCTTTTATGCTCTAGTGAAAGATTAATTATTTTTTATTTTAAAATTTCAAAATTGATTACAATATAGCCATTTGGTTGGAAATTTTTAACTCAATATTTTATTTTGTCTTTGATAATTTCAAATTGAGTAGACAATATGTATATAAATTTGTTGTTTCAAAGTGAGCTACATGGGCTGGGCTTGACAAGTTAGAGGGTGAGGGAAATTCCAGGTGTGGGATGTTGATATCTCTTTGATGCTACCATAGCATCAAAGAGATATGAAGACAATTTTGTTCTGATGGGTCCCTTTCTGAAGGTAGAATAGAAACACTAATAATGGGTTAGTCACTCCTTGCAATGGGAGCATCCCAAACTGCCATGATCCAGTGCCCGACAGTTTTTTGCCTACTGCTGTTTGGTTTCATTCCTTGTGATCTCAATCTTATGTTCATCTCCTAAAGTTTATGGGTCCCTGATGGCTTGCTTATGGGTACATGATTTTTCTTGAGTTTTGTTTGTTCTTCTCATTGAATCCACATATATATGCCTTCCCCTTTATCTCTGTATTATGTGTGTTTGCAAGCTTGATTAGAGGTCATACACTTTCACTTTGCTTGTGCTACTTTACCTAGGTGAATGAATTATATTGCATAATGGAAGCTGTGTGACAAATCTAGTTATGGTTAACCTATCATATGAATCATTAAGTCCATTTTGAGGCATGGGATACCTTCTACTGAACATGGTAGCAACCTTTTTATATTTTTTTCCTCCCTTCGGTGAGTGAACATAGTAGCAACATTGTCTTCGGCACAGATGATGAATTGATTTCCTACCTATGTCACTCCATTTTTGATCTTCAACGAACATAGTAGCAACTTAGTCTGGGGTAGATCATGTTGTTGTGGTATTTACTAGAGAAGTTGTTTTATGAACTAATTCTGGCATGATCCCTTTTGATATCTCACATATTTTTCCCTAGGTTTCTTATTGTTTTCTTGTCTTTATCAAGACAGATATCGTAAGAAAAGTTGTTATTGCCCATTTGAGGACATACAAGAGTACTATTTCAGCATTATGGCACAACATAAACTCCTCTGCATTTGATGCTGGTGCATCTTAAGTACATCTTTATAGGCTACAGCGTGGTTTTACAAATGCAGTGTTAGATAATTCTGTCATGGTACCTTCCTGAATATGTCGTTGTTATTGTCAAGTGCTTATATGTTTTTTGGATATCAACCTCAGTGACAACATCAACTGGATTATGATTAACTCATCAAGAGGAACACACTGACACACAATTTGTTTGCTATAAATTCTTTCAGAGGATCAGTAAACTTCCAGTCTACTGATGCTCTAGTTTTACAAACAAAATTGGCATTTTGGGTGTTATGGTTAAGCCCGCAGTTAGTTGGCCACCTAATCAACAGAATAGAGAATGGAACTAATGGATGGAAAGGCACTATTAGTTGTGCTACAGCAGATGCAACTGGCAGGATGAGTTCCCTTTCTGAGGCTATTGCTTCATCTTTCCACAATTGCAGAGGCAATGCTTTAGTTGTGGATTGCAGCTCTTCAAGGGCAAGTTACTACCTTTTCGTTTTTCCTTCTAGTTGTATGGTATAATATGCATTGCAAACATTGACTTGTCTAGATCCAACACTTGTTGTGTCTGGATTAAGCACTGCACATGAGTCAGCTCCAGAATGTGATGCAAGATTGATTGTTGAGGCTATCTAGAAGTGGAATATATGTCAGAAACAAAACTGAAGAGAGACAGAGAAGTTAATAATGACATATATGTTGAGATTGGGAATTCAGATAGCAATAAAATATATCCTAAAGGATTGAAGAAAGGAAATAGCATCTATCCTGAAGCTGGGGTTGCATTTATGAAAGCAAGAATCAGTCCTGAGGAACATCATTTCTATATATCAGAAGTTGAACTGCAGATGCGTTAGCCTTGGACCCCGTTGTGGGCAAAACATGAGGTATTTGTGTCCGGTGGAATGGAATATTGTGCTTGTTCAATCATGCATACATTTTGTTTGATGTCTAACATCTCCCTTGTTCTTGTAAATTTGCTTGCGAGATATACTTTCAATCAATGATGGTGGAAGGCTCCAAAATTAATGAATAAAATTCTTCCGGTTGAGAAATTGAAATTGAAAGGATCCCAGCTTGCATGATTGAGGCAAGGTCAAAAGACTTGGCTCCAATTTTTGACTATTTTCAAACCCCCAAAATCCAACAAACAAGGTTCACTAGGTTTTCTGTCTATTTATTTTACATTAACTGGGTTGTGGCTGTTTCTTATATATAACATTGTTTTCTCATTTTGTTTTAGATGCATGGGCACCTAATTCTTTACATTATCATACTAACAAGACTTAATTTTAGATAAAGCTGACATATAATAATTATATGTTTTGTTTAATGTGCCATGAGCTCTAGCTTATATAACTAACGCAGGACAATCAGAACAAAATTGAAACAACAATAAAATAAAGGGATATGACCTAGGAGTCAACACCTAGGCCTGACTTGGAGTCAGCACTAAGCGGGGAAACCACTAGAAGTCAGCACCTAGGGTAGACCTAGAGTCAGCACCAGACCAAAGAAGGACCAAACGGCCATTTTTTCATTCATCAAAAAATCAACTATCTCCTCAAGGAGTACAATAGGTTGCTTATAAAGGATTGCTAAACCCTAGTTCTAATTGATTAGGAAACCCTAATTGCCTTATTACGAAAATAACCTTGCTTCCAAATTAAAATATTAATAGTCTAATAAATTACTAGGACTTAAAACATAAAAATATAATTGACTTGCAAACATAAATAATACTAAATAAAAATCTTCTTGTGTCTCCTGCATCAATAACACCTCCTCCTCATAAGAGTGGGATAGAGGGTGAGGTTGTGGGTTTAAGATCCATTAAGTGGGTGTGCAACTTACCAATAGAATAAAAAATCATATGATTTGCTTAAATGTACACCCACAATTTCTTCTGCTTTTGATCACTTTGTATGTTGTCTTTTTTGTGCACAACAATGAGAGTTGTACTGACATTTTTGAGTACCATTTCTTGTGTCATATGGGAAACCAGCTTTAGATTGCAATGCCAATAAGCTTCTGAATCCGAGGTCTGAGCTGTCTCAAACAGCAGGCTTTCAAGTAGGAGCAGCTCTGGCTTGCTTGACTCTATGACTGACTGTGCTGCTGCAGTGGTAGAATTTCACAATGCTAGTGAGGAAACTGAATGTAATGGTCTTCGGATGCATGCTAGTAGGAACCGAGGGCTTTGTAAATATTAGTGACAGCCCAAAAACAAAGACTCGCTTGTGATTGTAAATAATAGAGAGAGCTTAAGAATGGAGGCTCAACTCAAGTTTGTAAATAGTAACAAAGAAGGCCTGAAAATGAAGAATCATTTTAAAGATGAAGGTGGTGAGTTTGATTAGAGGTATGTTCCTTGTCTGGTTTAAATGGTTGGTTGGACATGAAAAATGAAGTTACTAAGCTTATTAGTATTGAATAATGATTGGCTTTCGATATGGTAAAGACATTATACATGAAGGCTAGCTTTATATCATATATATATTGAAATTCATTCTACCTTGTTTGGATTTCCTTTTAGTCACATTTTAATTAATTTCCCTATTTCTTGCCAGTGGTAGTTTCGAATTACAGTTTGTCATTTTTCTCTTAACGGTGTTAATATGATGGGTGGAAATTTAGAGAATAGTGATGTGGAACTGTGTATGTTATGTAGTTGGGATTTCATCTACTCAAATTTGTAAATAACAGTCCATATATTTTCTCAATAACCAGTTGTAAATATGTACATAATATCATCTTGTAAAATCTCTCTCACTGTTTCTTTATTCTTGTAATTTAAATTTATTCTGCTACCACTCTTTTTACATTTTATCATAGATGAAATGCTTGACCAATCTCTTCTTATCTTCTTTCTGCAACAATTTGTTTAATTGGATTTCTTTAGCCGATCTTTTCACTTGTGGACTGAAATGTGCTTACAAGTTTTACTTCAAAAAGAGCATTTCAGCTTCTAAAAGCTGAAACAAACGGGCACTTTAACGAGTTATAGGGGAAAGAGTTGATGCTTTTGTGGATTCAGGAAAGCTTTTCTTACAGTTGTCAACAGCAGTGTGAAACAGTGAATATTCAAACATGTTTGAAGCCATATCTGTTTGTACCCAAGCATCAGTTTTGTATATTCAGGGAAAATGGTTTTTATTTACTAAAGTTGGAGATACGATAAAGAATTGTCATTTACATGTAAACAACATAGTAATGAGATGAGGATGATATTGCAGGGTCTAAATGAATAGGATGACTAGAACAGTTAGGCATAAGATCTAAAAATATCATATTCTGCAAAGGTTCTAATATAAATGGCATTTTAATATAATCAGTTGATAAGCAAATTTCAATGAATATAATGCTTATTAATGAACCTGTGGAACTACAACTATAAATCAACCTGTTTTCTTTTCAATATTAATGGCATTTTAAACTAATCAGATCCTGCATGCCTTTGGGTATGTGGTAGTTTTCGGGAGCTTATTAATTACTGCTTATTTGTATAAACAATTTGATAGTTTGGTCATGCATTACTTGTACAATGCAGGTGAAAGGCACCAGCTAAAAAGCTTTTTTTTTTTTTTTTTTTTTTGTGTGGGTGCTGAAGATCACATAATTCCAGGGAATTTGGAGATCTTCTATTTTGTTTCAGGTTGTAATTTATGTTCAGACTGAAAAAAGCTGGGAAGCACAGGTTACACAGTTACATGTACAGGAAATTGATAATGCTCCAAAAGCATAACATAAATACCAGAAAAGATAGGACAATAAAATTTTGGGAAGATTATTAATAAATTGCCTATTCGAATCATTTTAAGCTTGAAATCAAAGAGATGATCTGTTATATAACTTGCAGAAGAAGATAAATGTATTTCTTTCCCTAATGGATCTTTAAAAAAGAAGAAGAAATCATGAAAAGGAAAAAGCAAAAAGAGTGGTGCTCAAGATCTGGTTGGATTAGGGCTGCCTAGAAGGAAACGTGAAATTATTTTATTACTTGCCATATTTCTGAATATTTAATAAAATGGAAATTCTACTACCAACATTTTAATTTTTTAATTAGTATAAATATATCCATATAAACAAGAAATTAAAATATATTAACATGATTTCAATATCATTTCGCCAACTTCATACCTGCCTACGTCTTCTCCAAAAAAAAAAAAAAAAAACTTCATGCCAACATAACATCTATGGGCACACCAATAAAAATCCATTTATGAAAGATATAGATACAAACTTTTTTTTTTTTTTTGGTAAAAATATAGATACAAACTTCAAACTCTATAAATTTCTCACAATTTCAAAACTATTATGGGTAACTCAAAACTTTTTCGATCTTAACTCACAAACATGACACTCAATTATTCCAAATTTTCAATACACGCAATGGTGTGCTCACACTCAAATAATGCACATACTCTCACACTTGAAAAAAAAAAAAAAAAAAAACTCTCACAAACTGATCGGTGCTTTCACACTACGAAGATGTACGACTCTTAACTCACTCAATTTTCAAACACAATCAAAAGGGCCACTTTGGGCCAAAGCCCTTATTTGACCGAAGCCACCAAACTAATAATAAGGGTGGAAAAAAGGCAGCAAACTTGATTTGGTTTGGTCATCATCCCACTCCAAAGCATTCCACCATTCTGATTCTCCTTTTATTTCTTTTATGGTACCTGCATTTTGGTTAGTAAGAGGCAGCCTTCTGAGACCTTTGCAATGCAACACGTCAACCTCCTCCAGACACGGCCATGTCTCCTCGTGTCTACAAAGAGTTTTGAATTTGCGAAGGTTCTCCAATTGCAATATCCGTAGTTTTGGAACCATAGGATCTGGAGATATGTTCTGCCCCGATTCATTATTAAAGAGCTCCTCCAAGTTCTCACAATTGCGTACATTGATTACTTCTAGGTTTGGCAGAGTCTGAATGAAGTCACCACAGGAGAGAAGATATTTCATCTGAGAACACTGATTCACATCTAATGATTTTAGGCTATGAAATCTCAGCCCAATATGATGACCAGCTAGCTCTGAAATGCTATTTAGGTTTTCCATACGGAAGAGATGAAGTACCTCCAGGTTTGGTAGTAGGTCACAGCGGGCAGCACATCCTCCTCCCCGCCTTAAACTGGTTGGACAACCTGTAATATAAAGTGACTTTAAACCAGCAAAGCTGGCATCACTTTCAATGAAGTCTTCAAGCATTTCAACCAGTCCTGTACATCCAATTAATTTCAGAGAACTTGAATTACCCCAGAACCACCCAATCCATTCTTGCGAGAGAGAAAGATCAACAGACTCGACAGTACACCTTTTTTCATCAATTGTAATTACAACTCTTATTCCTTGTGCTTGGTAAAAAGAAAGTCGAAGATTACTCATTCCATTTAACCAGGAAAGATCTTCGGATTTTTCCCATGGGATCCCATTCAATGTAATGTTTAAGTGATGTAATCGATTAAAGGATGATTTGAGCTCTTCGAAAGTTGCCTGTCCGTCTTCCTCTCCCTTCAAACGGAAACGAAAGCCACTTTCCCATATAGATAGACTTTCTAAACAAGACAACTTGGATATAATTCCAGGTTGAATGCTTTTCAGTTTTTCAGTATTGCCTAAGTCTAAAATCCTTAGTTCACTTAGGTTTTCAATCCCTCTTGGCAAATTTGCGATACGCGTGCCTTGAAGATCAAGTTCTCGAAGTTTAGTACGCGTTCCCAGTGAGGGTAGTTCTTCAAGATTACCGCAACCTCGAAGAATAAGCAGACGGAGATCTCTGAGTTGAAGTAGAGAATGAGGCAATGACCGGATGCTGGTTCTACCGAGATTCAATACCTTTAGTGCTTCAAACCCTTGCAGGAATTTCTCAGGAACTGTGTCAAGGGCATGATTGTCTTGGAGTAGCAGAACCGAGGCCTTTGAACATTGTATCATGCAATCAGGTAGCCTTGTTATGTTGTTACCCATGAAAGAAACTCTATCGAGAGAATTTGAATTTGAAAACTCTCCAACAGAAATCTCACTCAACCCAATCCCCGAACGAACAAAGGATTTACACCCTTCCTCAGACGTTGATGAAATCCATATAGCAACGTCCCAAACAACGTCATGCATCTTCACAGCTATCCCATAGGGACTATCTTCCAACAAACAAGAGTCCTTTAGATTTTCAATCAAAGAAATGCCTTCGTCCATATCCTCGCAATTCTGTCCTTCACCTATTAAACCTTCTGCCCGCCAATATTTTACTAATTCCCTTGTTCCAATTACGCAGTCCTCGGGAAATAGACAGCAATATAAGAAACAAGATTTTTTGTTGTTACCTTGTAATGAGTCGTAACTCAACCTCAACGGCTTATAGACCTTAGCCTCAATTCCTTCTATAGAAGGCACTGATCTTTGCAACTCCTTTAACGCATGCCTCCACAACTCGACCTTTGTCTTTTTTCTCATGGCAGCTCCCACGGTGATGATGGCTAGTGCTAATCTGCTACATTCTTTTACAATTGCTTCTGCTAATGGTTTAATTTCTTCTAGATGAGCCACATCCCCTGCCTTTTGACAAAACAATTGCCAAGCTTCAACGTCATTTAAAACTTCC
This sequence comes from Lithocarpus polystachyus, assembly GCA_033629205.1. Lineage (NCBI taxonomy): Eukaryota > Viridiplantae > Streptophyta > Magnoliopsida > Fagales > Fagaceae > Lithocarpus > Lithocarpus polystachyus. The sequence continues at coordinate 18,512,601 of CM066169.1, forward strand.
ATTTTAATTTCTTTATCGGTTATCATTTCCCTACAGACTTCCATACGTCGAGAAGTCAATATGATCTTACAGCCTTTATGAACTTCAGGTCCTGGGACACCCAAAGTGTCTAAATCAATTTTCTCCCAAACATCATCTAGAATGAGTAGAAATTTTCTTCATTCTCAAGCCTCTGATAAAGCCGACTAGCCAATTCCTGCTCGCTTTCTTCCTTTTCCACCTGTAATTTTAATCTTTCAGCTATTCGTGTCTGGACATTTTTAATGACCAAATTCTTGGAAACGGTGACCCAAATGACAATGCCAAAAGGCTGTGTAGAAGCCTCTCCGAGCTCATTATTCAAGTTCGTCACCAGAGTAGTCTTGCCAACTCCTCCTAGTCCCCAAATACCAATCGTTTTGAATCCATCCTCCAATGCCTTCTTAATCTCGTCTAATTTTTTTGATGCAGTGGTTTGACCTCGAATTGAAGTTCCAGCAACATGCTCCACTGCTGTGGGAACTCTAGGATAAACCACACCAGAGTCAAAATTTCCAGCAAGAAGCCTTTTGATCTCTTCCAGAATTTCTTCCACTTCACTGCTCGCTAGATACCGCTTTCTGCAATTTAAGAAACATCGAGAAGGCTCTTTGTTGTTGACCGTTTGTCCTTGAATTGCATCTACTCTAAGCCGAAGCTTTTCTACTTCCTCAAGCTTTTCCGTTTGAAGATTGACTTCTTTTCTACGATCCAGAAGTCTTTTCATCTCGTTCTCAACAGCAGCAAGATTTGAATGCAAATTGAAAGTGGTCTTGGTCTTAGAACTTACACAACTACAGAGAAGCTCGCTAGTTGTTGCCACTAGTGCACCGACAGCTGCACCCACCACTTCCATGCCGGAAATTTTGCTATGGGAGATGCCGGAAGCTTAAAATAATTGACAGCCAAAGAATGAAAGAACCACAGAAAATACAAGTTTCCACGGTCTCGCTGGCACAATGATGTAAAGAAACAGAATGAAAAGACACACAATGACTCGTTGTTGAGAGGATTACCTTCTCTTACATAAATTATTGAGCATGGGTCCAAATTTGGGTCCCATAACCTCAACTTTTGTCTATGATTTATTGGGTTACAGATTGACTCGTTGGGTTTCACGCGTGTTTTGGGTTGTGAAAATGTTTGGAGTGCCATGGTCCCCTGGCTTTTAAAAAAAAAATCCTCTGGCTTCGACTTTTAAAATAAGATGTTAAGTGCAAATTTTAAAATAATGCTATAGCCCCCTAAATTTTAATTTGTTTTTACTATATTTATGCAAATAACTCTTCTTCTTTTTTCTTTTTTACGAAAGTGTACTTTTGGTCCTCTTAGGGCATTTATGTTTTAAAATTTTTATTTTGACTCATTATTTTTTTATATCTTTTTCTTATTTACTTTACCATTTATTTTTATTTATAATTTGACAATGCATATTATGTTTTTCAGTTTTCTGCCTAATGTACCAAAATAAAAATATAATTTTTTTTATAAAATGGTAGAATAGAAATTTCATATATATACTCATTTATTATAAATCATTAGTAAATCGTATTTTCTTGAATTTTTTTATGCATTGCATAGGTTATTGATTAGTTATATTAGTATTACAAATGCCTATAAAAAAATATTTCATAACTTTTTTTTTTCAATAATTCAATTGTTTGGGGAGGGACTATTAAAATGATACCATTTAAATAAAGAACAAGTTTGGCTAGGAGCCAATGAATAATACTTCCATTAAAAAATTAACATCATTATATATTTTAAAATTTTAATTGTTATACATTTTTTTTTTATGTTTTTAATACAAATGTCAAATTCGTGTCAGTCAAATGTTATATATCATTTTATTCATAAATTTATTTTTTATGTATTTTTATATTACAAAATTTTGAAATTTAAACATTTGATTAATATGTATATAGATATTTAATTCTACAAAAATAAAAAAGCAATATCTATTAAAAAAATATAATTTAATATTAGATTTATCAAAATTAATGTCTAATAAAAATATATTAAATAAAATTGCAATCATTTTTTTTTATATAAGATAGAATTTCTACTCTAGCTTAATCTAAGTGTATATATATGTATATATATGTGAAACTCTCTCTTGGAGACTTGAACTCCGGCTCTTGCCCTCCACACCTTACAAGCATTTATACTTATGGAATAACCACTGTATTAAGAGTGCGCAATGATTGCAATTATTTTTTTACAAATTAATTTATAGCAAAACTTTGTTGGTTAAAAACACATTTACCGCCTATTTTCAAGAGAGCATATTTGGGTGTTCTCACCCTCTTTCCTTAATGCTACTCTTATTTGTCAGATACCTTTAAAAGTATGAGGTTATTATATCTTCAATTGACAAACTTTTCCAAGGTAAGTATGAAATTAGATTTCTTTTTTGGTAAAAAGGAAATTTCATTAAAAGCTAAATAGCAACAACATTAGAAACATTGACAATCCTATCAGTGGAGACCCCAGCCTTGTCTAGACTAATCAGCAAGGCCACATCAGAAGGGGGTTCCAGGAAAATGACAAAGTCTTGGGGAAGCAAAGTTCCCCTCCTAGCTAAGGCATCGGCACATTTATTGGCCTCCCTATAACAATGTTTGATTTGAACCCTTGGAATTTCTCTTAAGCCCGCCCTGCAATCTCCAAGGATGGCATCAATACCATTCTGATTGCAACTCTCCTTCTGAAGTAAGTCCACCACAATTTTTGCATCCAATTCTATGATAACCGCAGGAATTTTTAAGGCTATACACAGACGAATTCCATCACGCAGCGCCCAGAGTTCAGCAGCAGCACTGGTTGTGACCCCTATGGCCCTTGCAAAGCCTTTCATCCACTCTCCGTTGGTATTACGCAACAGCCCTCCCCCTCTCGCCCAACCAGGATTTCCAAGCGAAGATCCGTCTATATTTAATTTAACCCAGTTCTCTGGGGGACGCTACCAATGAATCTGAATAGTTGTGCGAAGGCTCTTAGTTCTAGCATTAATTCCAAGCAACGAAAATTTAGACTGGGCCCCGTCTCGGCCAAAAACAATATTGTTACGGTGCAGCCACAATCCTCATAGCCCAAAAGGAAAAATATCGCCCCAAGTGATCCCCGAGAAGGAGGAGCAATTAGTGCTACGACAATTCAATCTCATCCAGTCCACAATACCAATTCCATAAAACAGAGAATCTTGCAAAGGGGGAGGGAAAGATTTCCAAAATCCTTGAGCATAAGGGCGGTCCCTTAACTCGTGAAGAATAGTCTCCGGAGCACCATGACAAATGGGACAAGAAGGCTGGATATCCATGCCACGAGAAGCGAGGATTGTATGAAATTAGATTTCATGATTATATATTATACAATGCTCAAACCTTTTAAAATGAAAGTCTTTTTTAAAAGTTACAGTACTACCTCTTTTTCAACGGTCAAAAAAGCAACGGTTTGGGTGTTCACTTTTTTGATGAGTAAGGCTTGGGTGTTCACATCCTTATGTCCTTAATGCTTTTTTATTGGGTCCCCCATCTAACGTGGTCTGGCCAAAATTAGGGAGTCTTTTGGCTTAATATTGTCATTTTGTAAGTTTATTTGTGTTATATGCACTATTCAAAGTTATTTGGGATTTTGAGGAGAGAGTGAATTTCGGCAACACAGTTGCCGAAATTCAATCAAAAAGTGGAGAGAGAAAGTCTGGGCTGAATTTCGGCAATGTCATTGCCGAAATTCTTCTGCCCAAATTTGCTCTGCCCGTGGTGTGCGTGTGCTCAAGAGTGAGGGGTGCCCAAAATAATTTCTTTGCCCCCCTATTTTGGCAATGGCATTGCTGAAATAGGAGGGCCAACCTTTTTTTTTTCCCCCTATTTCGGCAATGCCATTGCCGAAATAGGGGGTAACTTTTTGTTTTTTTTTTTTTGTTTTTGTTTTTTCCCCTATTTCGGCAATGGCATTGCCGAAATAGGGGGCAACTTTTTTTTTCCCCCTATTTCCCCTTAGAATAAACAAAATATATATATATGTAGGGGCGAAAGGCCCAACATCAGATCCTGGGCCGTGGGTCCGTCCGAGGAGACCTATACGTCCGAAGACTACACCTCATGAAGCATTTGCCCGGCCTGATCCAATGCTGAAGTGCGAATCTCGTGGGAGAGAGCCTTGTCCGAGGAGACCTTCTGCTCGGACTATTAAAAAGGTGTCCCAAATCAGTGCACCAGCCTCAATCTTATCTCTCCCAGAGAATCCCCCGATTTGTGTTGACCGTAAGGACAGATGGCGAAAATCAGATATTAAGCAAAAAGGCTGCTGCCACCGCATTTATGACCCTGCAGCTAACATCATGGCCGCATTAATGAGAAAAGACTCCTGAACAGTGACCCCCTCCTTTACAGCTGCCCCCGGAAGGGATAAGGATGAAAAAAGCCCATGCGATGAGTGAGGGCATATAAATAGAAGGAGGAGGAAAGAAAAAAAAAAAAAAAAAAAAAAAAGGAGGAAGAAAAGAGAAAAGCCCAAACAATATTTGTACTAATACACTCCTCGGACAGTGCCGAAAAGAATATTGTAATCCTTGATCATATCATCAATATACATCTGGTCATTACCATACTTGGGCCTTCAACCCATACGAGTCTACTCCAGTGATCTTTTATCCACCCTCTTTACAAATTCATTGTTAGGATATTAAATACAGTCTGGGCCTCCAGCTTTCTTGTTAACAGGCCCAATCGCGCTATTTGTGTCCTTACAATTGGCGCCATCTGTGGGAAGATTACGAGTGTACCTGTGTGTTATAGCTTGAGCCATGGTTCGATCAGACAGGGCGGAGTCTGCTGATTCCCCGCATATTGACCACTTTTTGCACCTTGAGCGCCAAAGGGACCGTGAAGAGAGCGTGCACACCAACCGTACTGCGGGAAGTCAACGCCGGCATGACGGTGATAAGACTCATAAGACCATGCAATGCAAAATTGATCACCTCGAGAGGAAGTTGCGTCGTGCGCAGAGGAGACGCAGTCCGTCTAGCAATCCATCCTTCACGGATGATTCTTACGTTGATGATGAGGATGCTAGTTACAGACCCCGCTCCAGGACACCACCAAGCGAATCTTTCTCCTACGAAGAAGAGCCTCACCGTGACCGCAAGAGCCGAAATACGTACTCGAGGGGTACTGGGCATGATGCCATGACAAAGGCACTCAACCAGATTTCCAGGTCGCCCTTTACACGCGGCGTCGAGGGAGGGAGCCTACCTCGGCGTTTTACTCAACCTACTTTTACCGCATACAACGGACGGACTGACCCCGTGGAGCATGTGAGCCATTTCAATCAGAAAATGACTGTCCATGCTCAGAACGAGACCCTCATGTGCAAAGTGTTCCCTTCCAGTCTGGGGCCTGCGGCCATGAGGTGGTTTGATGGTCTCGCGGCAAATTCCATCGGATCCTTTCGGGCACTCACAAGGGCTTTCTGCTCTCGGTTTGTAACGAACACCAGGGTCCCCCGGCCATTAGATTCCTTGCTATCTATGTCCATGCGGGAAGGAGAGACGCTAAAGACCTACTCGGACAGGTACTGGGAGATGTTTAATGAGATCGAAGGAAGTTTTGATGATGTCGCTGTGAGGACGTTCAAGGTCAGCTTGCCAACCGAGCACGACCTGAGGAAGTCTCTGACCAAGAAGCCTGTGAGGAGCGTCCGCCGACTTATGGATCACATAGACGAGTATAAGCGAGTTGAGGAGGACCAATTACTTGGGAAGGGAAAGGCAAAGGTTGTCCCTCAGGAGAGGAGGGACTTCAGGTCGGACAGGTACAGCAGTAACAGGCCGCGGAGAGACTACAGTGTGCAGTCCAGGTCTGCTGCATCACAAGATGTTCATACCATATTCCGAGAGCCCATTCACCAGATTCTAGAGAAAATTCAGAACGAGCCGTACTTCAAATGGCCGAACAAGATGGGAGGTGACCCCATGAAGCGTAACCAGAGCCTTCATTGCCAGTATCATCAAGAGCGTGGGCACACCACGGAGGATTGCAGGACGTTGAAGGGCCATTTGGAACAACTCGCGAGGGAAGGAAAGTTGCAACAGTTCATGCACCGGTCAAATAACCAGGGAGATCATGTTAGGCCAGGGGCTTCGGGGACTGCCTCATCAAGGCCCCCTTTGGGTACGATTAACGTCATCTTCGTGGCTCCCGGAAGAACTGGATCCTGCCCCTTCCAGAGTAATGTCTATCTCTAGGACATCTGCTGAGGGTGATAGTCAAGAAACGAAACGGGCAAGAATGGAGGCCCAACCAGCCTTGACCTTCTCAGACGAGGATAAGTTGGGGACGATACAGCCCCATGATGATGCTTTGGTCATCACCCTCAGAATAGGAGGGTACGATGTGAAAAGGGTGATGGTTGACCAAGGGAGTGGAGCTGAGATCATGTATCCAGATTTATACAGGGGACTGGGCTTACGGCTTGAAGATTTGACCGCGTATGAGTCACCCCTAATCAGCTTCGATGGGAAGACCGTCATCCCTAAGGGCCAAATTAGGCTGCCCGTACAAGCAGGGTCTGAAGTAGTTGAAGTGGACTTCATTGTTGTAGATGCATATTCCCCCTATACGGCCATCGTAGCCAGACCTTGGCTTCATGCTTTGGGGGCCGTTTCTTCGACCTTACATCTAAAGGTTAAATTTCCGTCTGGGGGACGAGTAGAGGAGATCATAGGAAGTCAACCTATGGCAAGGCAGTGCCTTATAGCTGCCATTTCACATCAGCAGGATGCCGAGCCGACAACCACTTCGGCCGGGCATTCATAGCAATCAACGTTTCAGGTTCCCCCAAGAGCGGAGGATCCGTCCGAGGAGCAATGTGAAAGGTTAGAGAGAGTTGTTATCGGGGAAGATCCAGACAAGTTTTTCCAGATCGGGGATCAGCTACCCTCTAAGGAAAAGGAAGAGCTGCTGGCTTTCCTCAGGAGAAATGTGGATGTGTTTGCCTGGAATTCTTACGAAGCCCCAGGAGTTGATCCCGGGTTTATCTGTCACCACCTTAATGTGAGCCCAGCTGTACTTCCCAAAAGGCAGCCACCTCGGCACTCATCTAGGGAACATTCTGACGCTGTCAAGGATGAGGTGAACAAACTCAAGGATGCAGGGGCTATCAGAGAAGTGTTCTATCCAGAATGGCTGGCTAACACAGTGGTGGTGAAGAAGAAGAACGGGAACTGGCGCGTATGCGTGGACTTTACAGATCTAAACAGAGCCTGTCCAAAGGACCCTTTCCCCATGCCACGGATCGATCAACTGGTGGATGCAACTGTAGGGCATCCACGAATGAGTTTCTTGGACGCCTTCCAAGGGTACCACCAGATCCCTCTAGCCCTAAATGATCAAGAGAAAACAGCCTTTGTGACTCCCATTGGGAACTACCATTACAAGGTGATGCCATTTGGTCTAAAGAATGCAGGCTCCACTTACCAGAGAATGATGACCAAAATGTTTGAACCACTGCTAGGGAAGTGCATTGAGATCTACATTGATGACGTGGTGGTCAAGAGCAAGCTTGAGTCTGACCACATTGGAGACCTTGAGAGCATCTTCGAGATCTTAAGGAAACACAAATTGCGCCTCAACGCCTCGAAGTGTTCTTTCGGTGTTGGGTCAGGAAAGTTCCTGGGATATATGGTCACTCATCGAGGAATCGAGGTGAATCCCGATCAGATAAAGGCGATTAACAGTCTGCAGCCTCCTCGGAACCCAAAGGAGGTGCAGAAGTTGACAGGGATGACTGCTGCTCTTAACCGGTTCATCTCCAAATCCGCAGAGAGGTGTTGGCCCTTCTTCCAGCTGCTGAATAAATGGAAGGGATTTGAGTGGAATGAGGAGTGTATTCTAGCTTTTCAACAGCTGAAAGAGTACCTGGCTCGGCCACCTATCATGTCTAGTCCTACAGCAGACGAGGTCCTATTTGCCTACATTGCGGTAGCCGCCCATGCAGTGAGTCTAGTACTTGTACGAGTTGACAATGGCATCCAAAAGCCTGTCTACTATGTGAGTAAATCCCTTCATAAGGTCGAGGTCCGCTACCTGCCACTTGAGAAGGCTATCCTTGCGATAATTCATGCCACTCGTAAACTCCCTCATTACTTCCAGTCACATACGGTTGTGGTCCTCACCCAACTCCTGCTCAAATCGCTGCTCCGGAGTGCAGACTATACGGGAAGGATTGCTAAATGGGGTACCATACTGGGGGCTTTCGACATAAAGTACATGCCTCGCACCTTGATCAAGGGGCAGGTACTCGCCGACCTAGTGGCCGAGTTCGCTGAGCCTGCGTTGGAAGGAATAACTGGAGCAACACCCATGGATGAAAATTCAGTTGGTCTCATCGCTATGCAAGAGTCCAAATCCTGGAAGTTATATGTCGACGGTGCAGCCAATCAACGAGGTTCAAGAGTGGGGCTAGTTTTAATATCTCCCGAGGACATTGTCATCGAAAAATCCCTAAGACTAAACTTCTCGGCAATAATGAGGCTGAATACGAAGCACTGCTGATTGGGGTGGCTATGGTCAGAAGAATGGGGGGCAGTATCCTGGAAGCGTTCTCGGACTCGGCTTTGGTCGTCGGTCAAGTTCGAGGAGAATTAGAAGCTCGAGATGAAAGAATGCAAAAATACCTGAAATAGGTCAAACTGCTACAAACGCAATGCAAGTCATTCAATTTGCGGCATGTTCCTCGGAGTGGTAACACGCACGCGGATTCCTTGGCTACTCTCGCAACCACCTCGGCTCAGGGGCTGCCCCGGCTTATCTTAATAGAAGATGTCCGAAGGCATTCTGAAGAAATTGAAGGGCCTATTATTTGTCAGGCCAGGGTAGGGTCAAGTTGGATGGACCCTATGGTGACTTATCTCCGAGAAGATATCTTGCCAGTAGACAAGACTGAAGCCGACAAGGTGAGGAGAAAGGCTCCTCAGTTTTGGCTATCAGAGGACCAGAAGCTATACAAACGTTCTCTTTCCGGACCCTATCTATTATGCGTGCACCCTGATACCACAGAGTTGCTCATTGAGGAACTACACGAAGGGATTTGTGGTAGTCACACAGGAGGAAGGTCCCTAGCGCACAGGGCCTTAACCCAGGGGTACTGGTGGCCAAACATGCAAAGACAATCACAGGCATATGTGAAAAAGTGTGATCAGTGCCAGAGGTTTGCCCCGAATATACATCAACCGGGAGGAGTTCTGAATCCTCTGTCAAGTCCGTGGCCTTTCGCTCAGTGGGGCCTAGACATTGTTGGTCCTTTTCCTAAGGCAGTCGGAAGCAAAAAGTACTTGGTCGTTGCAACAGATTACTTCACCAAGTGGGTTGAAGCTGAGCCGTTAGCCAACATTAGGGATGTGGATGTCCAGAAGTTTGTATGGAAAAATATCGTTATACAGTTCGGGGTGCCGCATACCCTCATCTCGGACAATGGCCTTCAGTTCGACAGTAAAGCATTCAGAAAATTCTGTTGTGGATTAGGCATTACTAACAGGTACTCCACCCCTGCATATCCTCAAGGAAACGGCCAAGCTGAGGCAGTTAATAAAGTCATAGTAAGCGGCCTTAAGAAGAGGTTGGACGATGCCAAAGGAAAGTGGGTAGAAGAATTACCACATGTGCTTTGGACTTACAGGACCACTCCTCGGAGATCTACCGGAGAAACCCCTTGTGCCCTGACGTATGGTGCTGAGGCTGTCATCCCCATAAAGACTGGGTTCCCCACACTTAGGACCAGTTCATTCTCCTCGGACAACAACGACGAACAGCTGAGGAGCAATTTGGACTTGATCGCTAAGCGTAGGGAAAATGCTGCAGTTTGATTAGCCTATTACCAGCACAAGCTCAAGCAGAGTTATGATGCCAATGTCAAACTAAGACCACTAGCACCGGGAGATTTGGTTTTGCGAAAAGTCGTGGGCACTGCAAAGAATCCGGCCTGGGGGAAGTTGGGACCTAACTGGGAAGGCCCTTACCGTATTCTGTCAGTAGCTGGGATAGGAGCCTTTTATTTAGAAGATTTAGATGAAAGGACTGTACCACACCCTTGGAATGTAAATAACCTAAAAAGGTACTACTACTAATGAAAGTCTCAATTCTCTTATTAAAGTTTCTTATACTGCATACTACTAAGTGTTAAACAGAACCTTGGTCAGGCCTGGATCCTCGGACCACCTACCTTGGGTAAATTAACACCACTAAGTGTTAAACAGAACCTTGGTCAGGTCTGGATCCTCGGACCACCTACCTTGGGTAAATTAACACCACTAAGTGTTAAACAGAACCTTGGTCAGGTCTGGATCCTCGGACCACCTACCTTGGGTAAATTAACACCACTAAGTATTAAACAGAACCTTGGTCGTGCCTGGTCCCTCGGACCACACACTTTGGGTAAATTAATACTACTAAGTGTTAAACAGAACCTTGGTCAGGCCTGGATCCTCGGACCACCTACCTTGGGTAAATTAACACCACTAAGTGTTAAACAGAACCTTGGTCAGGTCTGGATCCTCGGACCACCTACCTTGGGTAAATTAACACCACTAAGTATTAAACAGAACCTTGGTCGTGCCTGGTCCCTCGGACCACACACCTTGGGTAAATTAATACCACTAAGTGTTAAACAGAACCTTGGTCAGGCCTGGATCCTCGGACCACCTACCTTGGGTAAATTAACACCACTAAGTATTAAACAGAACCTTGGTCGTGCCTGGTCCCTCGGACCACACACTTTGGGTAAATTAATACTATTAAGTATTAAACAGAACCTTGGTCGTGCCTAGTCCTCGGACCACACGCCTTGGGTAAATTAATACCACTAAGTATTAAACAGAACCTTGGTTGTGCCTGGTCCCTCGGACCACACACCTTGGATAAATTAATACTACTAAGCGTCAAGCAAAACCTTGGTCGTGCCTGGATCCTCAGACCACACACCTTGGGCAAATTAACGCTCCTAAATGTCGGGCATAATCCTTGTCAGGTCTGATCTCTCGGATCAACCACCTTGGGTGAATTATCACTTTCCACTCATTCCTTTAAAGGTGGTATGAAGTCTCAGATGAGTCTGCTCTCTCAGATCATTCCCGTAGAACTATCTAAAGGGTTAATTCTCCATATTCACTCAGGCTGCACGCTCTAAGCACTTATTCTTACTTAATTTAACGAGTCAATGGTATGACAGCTAATTATGCTTACTCAAATTCCTTATCAGTTGTTGAGGCAAAAGTTTTGGGTTTCTATCCATAAACATAAACTTTGCGCAAGTAAATAAACGGAATTGAAAACAGATGAAGTTGGGCAAAATATTTTCATTGAATCATAGAATTGAAATACAACAGTTCAATATATGTCCTACTCGTTAAGTACAAAATGAGAACTATTCGTAGAAGCCTAACTCTAAGCCTGTCCGGCCTGGGAAGGGATGTTGCCGTCATCGCTTGGCAGGGTCGCTGAGGGAGCTGCGTCCTCGGTCCGATCAGGGTCCGCGGACACAGGTGTTTCACCCGGAGCATCTGTTTCTTTCTGAACCTCCTGAGCCGCTCCAGGAAGAATCACCGCTTGGCTCACTTGCTCTGGGGCACGAGGAGATGAGGAGGAGGGGCCAGCCGGCGTCAAGGCGAGATCCGGGTGGAAGTACGTCTTCCCCGGCTGCCTAAGTTCTGAGTTGGCAGGGACTCCGGCCATGTTTAATGCCTCCTCCCATGTGGATTGGCAGTAGTCCCTGCACACTTCAGTAACCTCCTCTGCAAGCCTCTTCTCCGTCTCCTCAATGCCGCGGAGGTATGCAGCCTCCTTCTCGGCCTCTGCCGCCCTCAGCGCCGCCTTGGCCTCTTTCTCAGCTTTCTCGGCCTTTTCAGCTCGGGTGCGAAGATCCAAAACCAGTTGCCTCGCAGTGACCAGCTCTATCTCCGTCATGTGTAGCTTCTTCCGCTGGTCCTCGGCCTGGTTTTGGGCATTCTGCAGCCCGGCCTCAACACTCCTCCTTTCCCTTTCTTCAATCACTAACTTATTAGCCAGCTCGAGCTTCTGATGCTGCAGCTCCCCCAGGCTCTTCTCCACTTCCTTGCGGGATTGGGTCTCGGCCCTGGCCACATTACGGGCGTCCCTGACCCAATCCTCCGCGACGAAGACCTGCTGAGTAAGCTGCGAAAGAAGAAACACCAAATTATACCATCACAAAGATAATGGAAATGCACAACTTAGACATGAGTAAACCTTCTATATACAAAAGAGATAATGGACTCACCATGGCTAAATCCCTCTTCATGGACATAAAGAGGTCGGCCTGCCTCCAAGACCTCACTGTGTCCATATCCCGAGGGAGAAGCAACGGGCGCTCCAAGGCCTCAGCGACGTATCCTGAATGGCCGTTTTGGAACTCCCGTATGGATGCGTTAACAGTGATCGGAGCCCCGTCCACGTCCAGCCGAGGAGCCCAGACTTGTGGCAGCTGAACCTCCCGGGGGTAGGGGTCACCCCGGTGCCTTGGCGGTGAAGCCCTCCTGTCGTCCTTCCTCTGCTGCTTCCCCCCTCTTTGCTGCCGAGGAGACACTTCACCCTCCTCGGCGTCCAGGTCCACAACTTTCTTCTTCCTCTTCAGATCGGGAATAGGAAGGAGACCGGTTGCAGTGGTGGGTGGAGGGGGAGGAGGGAGTTTGCCAGTCTCCTTCTCTTTAGGGGCCTCCTTTGAAGATGTCCCCTCATTCCGCCCTGCTATTAAGGCTTTTAACCCCCTTCTCGGCTGCAAAGGCATCTCTTCTATGTCTTCCGAGGTCTCGGAACGTTGAGAGCTGAGGGGTTTGGTTTGCACTTCTTCCTCCCCTTCGAAGTGGAATTGGTCTATTTCTGCCTCCAACGATGGTAGAGTCGAAGCGGAGCTTTCCCTTTGTGTAACTTCTTTGGGGGCGACTTGTTGAAGCGGCCAAGGGACTGGGTGAAGATCCTTGCTCGCCAAGAATCCCTGTCGAGAAACGTCTATCCGGTGAATCCTCTTGTCCCCAGCTCGGATAGAGTCCCCAACGTCTTGGAAGCTGTCTGATATTGGAGTAAAATCCAATATCAGATGAGCGGCACGCAGCTGGCCGTCCGAATGGGCGAATACCTCCGAGCGCAGCAGGTAATTCAACCCGTGCACGTTCACGAGATTGAGTTTGGGGGAAACGAACCGTCTATCTGTAATGACAATCAAAAGGAAAAACACGAAATCAGTCATCACACTCTTGAGGCTAAACGTATATACAGTAAAATAAAATCAAATCTAAACTGCAAACCCTACAATTGTCTTAATCTAATCCCAAAGTACCCCACCTGGCTCCCCCTCAGTGGTCGGACAATGGTGGCCGTCATGCCACGCCCCCGAGACGATGACGTAATCGTCCTTCATGCCTTTGTTCGATTTTGGGAGGCACAATATCATTTTCACGACCGGAGATCGGGACTTCAAGTAGTACCCCCCCTCCTTCAGGGAATGACATTCGTACATGTGTACGACGTCATGCCAGGTGAGTCTTAGGCCCATCATTTCATTAAGGGCGTCTACACACCCCAGAATCCTAAACACATTGGCAGCACATTGGTGTGGACACAATCTGTGGTTCCTAAGGTACTTCCTAGTGACGTTGCCCATAGGAATGGACATTCCCCCCTCTAAGAAGGCAATCACAGGGATAACCACCTCCCCGGACCTCCTAGAGATTAAAATGTCCTCCGGTGGACAATAACGGAGGCCAACCCCCTCGGAAATATTATACTTCGCCTTAAAACGCTCTATGGCTACGGGTGTATCGACTAAGTTTTTAAACCTACCCATATCGATATCTAAAGGTAAAGGTTTGCTAAGAAACTCCCCTAAAGGCAAAAATGGAGAAGAGGAAGAAGGAGGCCGAGGTGCTCAACCAAGATGGAATGAACAAAAGAAGCGAATACTTACGAAAGAAGGAGGTATTGTGAGTTCGGAAATCTCTTAGAAACCTAGGAATCTTTATAAAAATCTCCTCGGAATGCCTAAAACGATGAAACGTGTATCGGTAGGATGTTTTGGAATACTGGGTACTTAAACGAATGCAAAGTGAAGAAACTCACCTTCTCACGGCCTCTGATATATATAGCAGGCGAAAGTGGTGGGATCTATCCCGCTCAAAATTTCATAGGGAAATCCCAGCCGCACGATCTACCTCCAGCCGTTGATCAAGGAGACAAAGCGCCACCCAGAGTAATAAAGGATGCGCTACAACTTCCAAAGCGTCTTTGGAAAATGGAAATCTCGCGAAACGGCGCATCCACGTGGATTTGTTGGAGCGCTTGATGGGTTTCAGCCTTGTAGAAATCAAAGTCCCACCTTTCTCCTCGGATAAAAGGTAAAAACTGGAACTTTGAGGGGCTATTGTAGGGGCAAAAGGCCCAACATCAGATCCTGGGCCGTGGGTCCGTCCGAGGAGACCTATACGTCCGAAGACTACACCTCATGAAGCATTTGCCCAGCCTGATCTAATGCTGAAGTGCGAATCTCGTGGGAGAGAGCCTTGTCCGAGGAGACCTTCTGCTCGGACTATTAAAAAGGTGTCCCAAATCAGTGCACCAGCCTCAATCTTATCTCTCCTAGAGAATCCCCCGATTTGTGTTGACCGTAAGGACAGATGGTGAAAATCAGATATTAAGCAAAAAGGCTGCTGCCACCGCATTTATGACCCTGCAGCTAACATCATGGCCGCATTAATGAGAAAAGACTCCTGAACAGTGACCCCCTCCTTTACAGCTGCCCCCGGAAGGGATAAGGATGAAAAAAGCCCATGCGATGGGTGAGTGCATATAAATAGAAGGAGGAGGAAAGAAAAAAAAAAAGAAAGGAGGAAGAAAAGAGAAAAGCCCAAACAATATTTGTACTAATACACTCCTCGGACAGTGCCGAAGAGAATATTGTAATCCTTGATCATATCATCAATATACATCTGGTCATTACCATACTTGGGCCTTCAACCCATACGAGTCTACTCCAGTGATCTTTTATCCACCCTCTTTACAAATTCATTGTTAGGATATTAAATACAGTCTGGGCCTCCAGCTCTCTTGTTAACAGGCCCAATCGCGCTATTTGTGTCCTTACAATATATATATATATTTAAACAATGACTATTTTAAAATATGAAAATAAGAAATATTGTCACTTTTAGTTTAACTCCAAATGAAAAAAAAAGGTGTCATGTCTCAGCCAAAATTAAGAAAATGTAATAGTCTTTTGGCTTAATATTGCTATTTTTAATGTTTATTTGCATTATGTGCACTCCATAAAAAGTGTACATTTTAAGGTGTTATTTTTTCCCCTCTATTTCGGCAATAGCATTGCCACAAATAAACTCTAAATTTTTTTCCCTCTATTTCAGCAATTGTATTGCCACAAACCAATTGCAAAATTTTTTTATTTATGAAAAAATTTTTTATTTTTTCCCTCCTATTTCGGCAATGGCATTGCCGAAATAGCGGGGGGGGGGGGGGGGGGGGAAGGTTGCCCCCTATTTCGGCAATGCCATTGCCGAAATAGGGGGGCAAAGAAATTATTTTGGGCACCCCCTCACTCTTGAGCACAGCAGAGCAAATTTGGGTAGAAGAATTTCGGCAGTGACATTGCCGAAATTCAGCCCAGACTTTCTCTCTCCAACTTTTTGATTGAATTTCGGCAACTGTGTTGCCGAAATTCACTCTCTCTCCTCAAAATTCCAAATAACTTTGAATAGTGCATATAACACAAATAAACTTATAAAATGACAAATTTAAGCCAAAAGACTCAAAATTAGGTCCTATTTTGTTTTTGTCCTTTTGCTCTTTGAAATTACATTTTGATTGAGAAAAGATGGAAAAAGATGGGAGGTCACCAGGGCAATTTGGGCTGTTAAGCCCTCTTTTGAGTTATTTTTAAGCCAAAAAGCCCTTTTTTTTATGTGTAACTTAATTTTTTTAAAATCAATTTCTAAGTAATATGGAAGATTTTTTTTAAAAAAATTGCCCCAGTGTTACTTGGGTAGTAAACTAGAGTTACACCGAAAAAATTTCTGGGTTGAAAAATCAAGTTATGTAAAAAAAAATTTATAAAGAACCCTGTTATAGAGAAATTGAGTTTTGTATAAAAAAGTTGTAACAAGCCATGCAAGCAAGCAAAGATTATTTGAGATCTTCCGGAAAGATCAATTTCAATACCAAGATTTTACACACAACTCGATTTCTCTACAATTGAGTTCTGCATAGAAAATTTTTCCATGTAACTTGAGTTCTACCTAGGAAAGTTTTTAAAGAAACTGTTACATCCATTGCTACCACTTCAGCCTAATTTACTTAAAACTTAATTTTTGAAAAATCAAGGTACAGGTAGAACTTCAATTGACTCAAATCAAGTTGCAAAACAGAGGTCCAACCCTAAATATTTTGAAAAGGGAGATTTTTGGCTTAAAAGCCCACAAAAGAGGGCTAAACAATCATAATTACCTGTCAAGAGTTTTATAGTATATAGTTCAATAAACATCTTATGTAGGATGGAATATGGAGGTTGTTTTTATCCTTTGTTATTTTTTTTCAAAAAGTTTTATGCAAATTTCTCTATTTTAGTATCTAAGATTTTATTTTTTTGATTTTAGATTTTATTTATAACTAGTGTTGGCTACAGGTGCTGCCCCAGTAGTGAGAAAATTAATATAGATTTTGTGTGTGAAACCGTGAATTTTGTCTCACTCAATTTGACTATAATAAAAAAGAAGTCTAAGAATACAACAAAATATCACAACATTTTCACAATATCTTCATTTTTAGTATCCGAATTGATATTTTATTTATTTTATTTGAGAGAAATGCTACATTCATAACATTTTTAGAACAAATTCTAAATGACAAGTTATTATTGGTTTTAAACTGATAACATTATTATTGTTATTCTCAAAACATTTATTTTCAATTGTGGTTGGTCAGAGTCTCATATTTTATTATTTTATTTCGACTTGTAAGAAATTGATACTTCAATATTTGTAATAATATTATGAAATTTGTTGTATCAGTATAACAATATATATGCCAGCTTACATAAATATTTAAAATAAATAAATAAAAAACACAAACCGATTACTGGGAAAAAAAAAAACTTTAGACACGATAGAAATTAATGTTAAAATGTTTTGGACTTAGCATTTTTTATTTGATCTATAAGAAACTGAGATCTCAACAATTGTGAAAATATTGTGATAATAATAAGTGTTGTAACATTTTCTCAAAACATTTATTTTCAGTTGTGGTTAGTCACAGTCTCATATTTTATTATTTTATTTCGACTTATAAGAAATTGACATGTCAATAATTGTGAAAATATAATGAAATTTGTTGTGTCAGTATAATAAGATATATGCCAGTTTACATAAATAATTCAAAAAAAAAAAAAACACAAACCGATTACTGGAAAAAAAAAATTCTTTAGGCACTGTAGTTACAATGCCAATTGAATAAACCAAAAGTACTGTAGCTCTAGTGCTATCCATCAATAATAGTTTACCTATGATTTGTTGTGAAATTAATGTTAAAATGTTGTGGATTTAGCATTTTTTTTATTTGATATATAAGAAACTGAGATCTCAACAATTGTGAAAATATTGTGATAACAATAAGTGTTGTAACATTTTCTCAAAATATTTATTTTCAATTGTGGTTGGTTACAGTCTCATATTTTATTTTTTATTTCAATTTGTAAGAAATTGATACCTCAATAATTGTGAAAATATTGTGAAATTTGTTTTGTCAGTATAACAATATATATGTCAGTTTATATAAATATTTAAAAGAAAAAAAAAACACAAACTGATTACTGGAAAAAAAAAAAAAAAAAACTTTAGGCACTATAGAAATTAATGTTAAAATGTTGTGAACTTAGCATTTTTTTTTTATTTGATCTATAAGAAACTGAGATCTCAACAATTGTGAAAATATTGTGATAACAATAAGTGTTGTAACATTTTTTTAAAACATTTATTTTCAGTTGTGGTTGGCTACAGTTTTATATTTTATTATTTTATTTCGACTTGTAAGAAATTGACACGTCAATAATTGTGAAAATATTGTGAAATTTGTTGTGTCAATATAACAATATAAATGTCAGCTTACATCAATATTTAAAAGAAAAAAAAAACACAAACCGATTATTGAAAAAAAAAATCAATCTCATATTTTATTTTATTATTTAATTTCGACTTGTAAGAAATTGACACGTCAATAATTGTAAAAATATTGTGAAATTTGTTGTTTCAGTATAACAATATAAATATCAGCTTACATCAATATTTAAAAGAAAAAAAAAACACAAACTGATTACTGAAAAAAAAAAAAAAAAAAAAAAAAAAAAAAAAAAAAACCAATCTCATATTTTATTTTATTATTTTATTTCGACTTATAAGAAATTGACACGTCAATAATTGTAAAAATATTGTGAAAATTGTTGTGTCAGTATAACAATATAAATGTCAACTTAATTCAATATTTAAAAGGAAAAAAAAAACACAAACTGATTACTGGAAAAAAAAAAAAAAAAAAAAACTTTAATTACTGTAGCTACAGTGCCCGTTGAACAAATAAAAAGATTGAAAAAAAAATAAAGGATTCACGAAACTAAAATATTGTTGCCTTTACAGTGCTTGCACAGTTAAAAAAAACACTAAATACACGGTACCAAAGTACTGTAGCAGCATAGCCACTTTTTATATATAAGATTTTGCCCTTTTAGTGCTTGTACAGTAAAAAAAAAACACTAAATACACGTTACCAAAGTACTATAGCGTCATAGTCACTTTGTATATACAAGATTTTTGTAGTATAAAATTAATTAATTAATTAATTAATTCATATGACTTAGAGCATCATTATCAGATGTTGCAAAAAAAAATGTCATTTTACAACACCAAAAGCCTACTTTATTATTTTACCACATCATTTTACAACATCACATTTATCAGATATTTTATCATTCAATTCTATACATTAAAATAATATTTACTACACTTTAAAATAATATATTATCACATTCCCATTTATCATCAACAAACAGCAACAACCACCCACCCAGATTAACTGAACCGGCCATCACCTCCACAGCCCACCACCACCACAATCAACCCACAACCACCACAATTACTCACTAATATCAAATCAACCCAAATTGCAGCAAAAAAAAAAAAAAAAACACCCACAACCAGAGAGAGGCGAAAGGCAGACAGAGAGGAGAAGGAAGAGGGTGAGATCGACCGACGAGACTGGAGAAGGTGAGATCGGCGGCGAGAGACGGCGGCTTGACAAGATCAGCCGTGACTGGAGAGGATGAGATCGGCGAGATCGAGATCGGCAGCAAGAGACGGCGGCTTGGCGAGATCGGCTGTGACTGGAGAAGGTGAGATCGGCGAGATCGAGATCGGCGGCGAGAGACGACGACTTGGCGAGATCAGCGGCTGGGCGTGATCGGTGAGAGAGATTGAGAGGAACAGAGGTACAAGAGAGAACCGGTGAGAGAGAAGAGAAAAGAAAAAGTGAAGAGAGAGGAGAGAGAAAAAAGAATAAAAAAGTAATAAAAATTTATACAATTCTGATCTGTACCGTTCCAAATCTATGAGATTACTGTAGTAAGTTGCATAAATTTTGACATTTGTAACATCTGATAAAGTATTATTTTTGATGTTTGACGTAACAAATGTGCCAAATATTTGACATTTGTCACATTTGTCACATCTAGTATGGATGCTCTTACGTAGACATGGCAAAACGGGCGGGTCGGGTCGGGTTCGGGTCGAGTCAATCGAGTTACGGGTTAAACGGGTCACAGGTCAGAAACGGGTCATTTTTAGTGGGTTAAAAACGGGTTCGGGTCAATCGTGTTGCAGGTCGGGTCGGGTCGGGTTGACCCATATTTTTCACATGATTTTTTTTCTTTTTTCTTTTTTTATTTTTATAAAGAAAACAACATGTATTTGCCATTTAGAAAGTTATGCAACAAATTACTTGATGTAAAATGCATTATTTTGAATTCACCACTTATATCAAGAATGAACTCAGTTAAACTTATTAATACTTATTCAATAATTTTAAAATTATACAAATCTTAACATTGCTATCTAAAACATAATAACACAAAGATAAGTAAAACAAATACACAAGTTTTATTTCTGCACAATATCAACATTCCAAAATATAAAACAAAATTACAAATGACTTATTAGATAACTCATTTGATAAAGAATAAAAAAATATAAGATATTTACAATCTTGAAAATTAATTTTATAATCTATTATCAATTGTGGTTGACACTCTATTTCAATTTGAAATATACATTAAAGTTTGATTGCTTACTTATTTATTCATGGTCTCTTTTATGAATATCATACCATTGTTAAGTAACTCACACTTTAGGAAATATCATAATTTATATTAAGAAGCCATCTATTTTGGACATAAATTGTTAAAAAATAGGTCTAAACATTCATAATTTATGTTAATTTGAACACTTATGAATGTTTCTCACACATGTCTACAATTTTAAATCTATGTTTTTAACTTTATTGTAACCAGATTATCTTTAAATCTATTTGATATCTAAAAATCTTTACTCATTACAGAATGCTCAACCATTTATCTTTCAATTATTTGCATGCAGTTATGTAAATGTATCAATTGTTTTCTTAAAACTCACAATAAACAATTAAACCAATATTGTCTTAATTTTACTATTTTTTTTTTTACCAAAAAAAATTTTTTTAAAAATGTTTCGGGTTCGGGTCGGGTCGGGTCACGAGTCAACTCGTTTTTGCTTCGGGTCAAAAAAATCAAGTTCGAATCGAGTATTTTTCAAATCGGGTCAAATCAAATTAAAAAATTCTAATCCGTTTTGCCATGTCTGCTCTTACGAAGAGGTGCAATTACTTGCTCAATAGCCTCAATTATTGCTTGAGCAGTGGAGTGAAACTATCGGAATGGCAGACTCACGTGCTCTGAAAATTTCAAGCTTATCCACTGTCTAAGGTGATCAGGGCCATATTAGGGTCCCATAATAACCCCACTTTTATTCTCCCTGTCCTTCTCTCTCTGTCTTTGAAATGGCATTTGATTGGTACGTAGTAATACAAGTGGTGTGGTTGATTTCATAGCTGAACTCTTTGCAGAGTCATCACCGAGTGGAGTCCACCTCTCTTGAGAGAGAAGTAACCTGCACCGAAAACATAATATAACTTCTCCTAGACCATTAGGCCGGCAGTACAAATTTTCAAATGTGAAGAGGAGATCAAAGAAGAGTTTCCTTTCTTGACTATTCTTTAGCCATTTTTTCGACCTTTTCAACTAGTGCAGTTTTTTTGTTTTTTTTTTTTTTTTTTTTTTTGCTTTTAAGTGATAGCATTTAAAGTTTTGTTGTCTGGTCTCTTTTATAAGCTCTATATAAGTTTAGCTACGGATTGTATGGAGGCATCCAATAGAGAAGTGTTGTATCCGAGAATAAGTAGTGAGATAGCATATAAGAGAATTCACATTATTAGAGCTAAAAATTTAGTTATTTGGCATTATAAAATGTTATTTTATCTATTTTACCTACACATACTACAGCAGCAGATTTATTTTAACTTTTAACACAATAAAATAATATAAATATCACAATAAAAGAATATATCTACTACACGTAACTATCACAATCACACACACAACTGGACAAGGAATAATTTTTTTTTAACTCTAAGCTACAGTGTACATCCATAAATAGATGTGTACTGTAGCAATAAAGTTAAAGAAAATAACTTTAACTCTACTACTGTATAGTTATTTTTGTATTTTTATGAAGTTAAAATAGTTATATAATTTTTTAACTTTCGCTGCTACAATTGCTCTAAATGTAAGTAAAATAGCAAGAGAAACAGTGAGAGTGGTGTGTAATGTATTAAGCATCTTTTATTTTATGGATAAAATATTCTATTTGGTTGTGGTAAAATTTATCACAAAGAATTTGACAAGAGACATTCTTTTTTTAGTGTAAAATTTGTTTTGACAGAACTTCCGCACAAATCTCTATGCTTTTTCCTGGAGTACTTTTATTCCTTTCAACTTTTGACTAATCCTATATGGTATAATGTAAAATGCTGGATTTTTTTTCAAAATAACAATAAAACCTTAACTATATAGTTAGTAGACTAAGGTTTGAAACAAATTTGGTTTATAACAATTCGAGTGTCTTGGACTCGATTTCACTGTAGCAAATCGAGTTCAAGACACTCAATTTTGGTATTTTAGTAAACCTGATGTGGAGGAATGATCCACGTGGAAATCGAGTTTTTAAGACTTGATTTTACTGTTCATCTTCTTGCAGATCGTGGACAAGGTGCAGATCATGGACGGAACAAGGTGCAGATCGTGGCAGAGGAGGGGTAACTGAGTTAGCGCAACAAGGTGCAGATCATAGCCGGAAAAGCGCAACAAGGTGCAGATGAGTCAATCACTTCCACTCGAAAGCGCAGATCGTGGACAAGGTGCAGATCATGGACGGAACAAGGTGCAGATCGTGGCAGAGGAGCGGCGACTGAGTTAGCGCAACAAGGTGCAGATCGTGGCCGGAAAAGCGCAACAAGGTGTAGATCGTGGACTTGAAGGTGATGAATAGCAGATCGTGGACTTGAAGATGATGAACAAAAAAAAAAAAAAAGGGTAGAAGATGATGAACAGTAAAATCGAGTCTTTAAAACTCAATTTCCACGTGGTTCATTTCTCCACATCAGACGTAGTAAAATACAAAAATCGAGTGTCTTGAACTCGATTTGCTACAGTGAAATCGAGTCCAAGACACTCGAATTGTTATAAACCAAATTTGTTTCAAACGTTAGTCTACTAACTATATAGTTGGAATTTTATTGTTATTTTGAAAAAAAATCCTAAAATGCTAGCTAGCATGGAAGGCAGACCTCACTAATATATTGCACAGAGAACTCAAAGGACCATGTAAGCATATGAAATAATGATCTGAATCTTGTTTTTTTTTTTTTTTTTTTTTTGATAGGTAAGATCTGATCTGAATCTTGTTGAATCCAAGTCTTGTTGATCACTAAAAGCCCATAATTACATGCCGGACACAATAACACTCCTGATCTTGTTGTTCTCCTACATTACTGATCTCATTTTCAGGAGTTCCACACGCTTCCCATTCATCAACATTGTTAACATGATGGGTAGAAATTTAGAAAATAGTGTGATACTATGTGTTGTAATTAATCATTCTAAGCAAGATTAAAGAAGAGAAAAACATCAAAAAGATTTTGACTACGTCCATAAAACCGAGCGGCTATCAATTCACTATATGAGAAATTCAGCAAATACAAACTACTAGTAGAAATCATCGGGGCTAGGACAAAATTGCGTGAAATCTGGTATCATAAAGGAATCTCCCATGAGATCAAAACTCACCGTCTATGGCTGTGACCTATGTTGCTTTTTGGGCAAATTCTTTTGTCTAGGCCTCCAAATGATAAAATTTGCTACTTCTATAATGTTCCGTTCTTTATAATCTCCAAAGTAGAAGTCAGAATAAGATCTTTTAACTCTGGACATTTCCTAGAATGCAATTTTCTAAAGTATGCCTTGTTTGGTGATTTTTCATATTTTGGCCTAATTTTGTGCTTAAAATGAATTAGAAATTTTCTAGGATTCCATAAGGACCCCTCAACACCCTAGGATTTCATCACTATATATTGGAGGTTGTAGCCCTCTGCGCAATCATATTATGGAATAATAAAATTTCAAAGAGCTTTTCTTCTTTTTTTAGGTGCTCTCCTGTAGCTTTCTGCTTGCATCACTGTGTTGTTGGCTTCTTCATCTACTCAACTTTGTAAATGGAAAAAAATTATTTTCTCAATAATCATTTATAAAGATGTAAACAATAGCATCATCATGTAATAAGTCTTTCTCACAGTTTCTTTATTCTACTAATTTAAATTTATTCTGTTACCACTCTTTTAGCATCTTATTCAGATGAAATGCTGGACTAATCTCATGTGCGGGTTCGTATTTTGTTATGAAATGACTGTTTTATTGGATTCCTCCGGCTCTGACATGGACCATTTAGATCCTTTAACCATTTGATCTTCTTCCCTAATTCTTCAGTAGGGGAAGAGGTTTGATTCTTCCGTGTATCCGGGCAAAGCTTGTTCAAGGTTGTCAAAAGTGGTGTAAAGTATTAATTTTATTTATTACTGACTATGTTTATCGAATACTGTGATTTAGCAACTATTTATTTGATTCTGCTTCTTGAAAAGCAGCCATTTTGACAAATGGTCCTCTGAAGCAATAGTTGTGATAGCTGCAGCAGAGCTAAATCCTGAAAGTTTTAGTGGAGGTTAGGGAATAAATTTTTGGAGTTCTCAATTGTTTGGAGGTGAGTTTGGTAGAGCTTGTTAAAAAAACATAGTGCCTCAATTGTTTGGAGGAATGGGGTCTCTCTGCTTCTGTGAAGTTCAATCTGGAACTGCAAGACTTGGGGTCAGTAAAATTAAGTTGGTGAAGTAGTTGAAGAAAATGAAGAGTACTAGAGCAACCTTGATGGGACCATCTCTATTATTTTTGGAGGAGTTTTCGCCAAGAACTCTCACCTACAAATGATTTTCTATCATGTTCAGAGGTGGTATCTGTTTGTACCCAAACATGTGTAAAATATTCAAGGAAATCATTTTCTAGAGCAGGAGATGCAAAAAGAATTTTCATTTAATTACTAACAGCACAGACAAGATAAGAATATATTTGCGGAATGTAAATGAATAGGTTGACTAGAATAGAAACTTCATCCGACATAGAATCTAAAGGTGCCTAGATTTGGAATTACAGTTTGCACTTTTGGAATTTGTCACCCACCAAGATTAGTTTCAAGCCTTTATCTTGTTCTCAAAGGTTTTTGGCATAATAAGGCTTCTAACAAAGTTGTGGACTTCAACTATGAAGTGCAACATTCTTTCTTATATATAAAATGCCATTTTAACTAATAGATCCAGAGTTTTACTTTTTCTACGAAAGCTGCCTAGGTTTGTAAACTTGGAACGGCTAATTTGCATCTGTAACCTGTTATGTTAGTCATGCATTACTTGTACAATTCACTGAGGAAGGCATCAGTTAATAAGCTCTATTACTTGTAACAGGGTCCTTTATTTATTGAAGGGCACCTTCTTCCAAGCAATTTGGACCTCTTCTGTATGGTTTAAAGATGTAGTTTATATTTAGACAGAGCTGTAAAGCATATGTTTCATATTTACAACGACAGAAAAATTACTTTAATGCTTTATATCCAGAACATCTGCACCCAGATACATACCAGAAAGCAATGGAAAATGGAAACTTTACAAACATTTAACATAAATGACCTGGCCTTTAAGCATGAAATCAAAGAAATGAACAGATATTTAATTAGTACATGAAGATAAATGATCTGTATGAATCATCTTTGAGAAATAAAGGAAAAAATACTGAGGGAAAGGGAAGTTGAAAATGTGGTACTCAGCAATGGAGTTTTTTTTTTTTTTTTTTTTTTTTTTGAGAAAAAGCAATGGAGTTGAGGGTAGGTAAGTAGTGATTTCAACAAGCTGCTCAGCAAGTAAAAAATATGCATCTTAATTACAAATTTTTGACTCTATCTCTCTCACATTCCTAAAAATCATTAAACCCAAACTCTTACATAGGATAAGACCTCTTTAATGTTCAACTCTCCAATGGGATTCTCTAGAATTTCAGGCAATTTATAACAGACTACACAGATTTTCTTCAACCTGTTGCTCTTGTATCTGTCCCAGTTCACTTCCAGAGGTTCTAAGATGCATTGTTCTCGTCCTCAGCTGGATGAAAATAAGGTTGCAGAGTTGATTTGGTTCTATCATCATGCAAGTCCAATGTGCTCCACCATTGTGATTCTCCTCTTATATCCTTCATAATATCTGCACTTTGGTTAGTAGAAGGCAGCTTCCTAAGAAGATTGCACTTGATCACATTAACCTGCTCAAGACACGGCCATGTCTCTTCATGTCTGCAAAGAGTTCTTAATTTGGGAAGATTCTTCAATTCCAATATTCGTAGGCTTGGAGCAACTGGATCTGGACACATTTTCTGCCTTGAATGATAACTAAAGAGCTCATCTAACTTGTCACAGAAGCTTACCTTGATTACTTCTAGGTTTGGCAGGGTGAGAATGAAGTGACCACAAGAGATGAGATATTTCATCTGGGAACATCGGGTCACTTCAATTAATTTTAGTTTCTAAAATCTCAGCCCAAGATGGCCAACTAGTTCTGAAATGCTTTCTAGGTAGGTCATATCTTGCAGATGAAGCTCTTCTAAATTTGGTAATAGGTCAGAGTGGGCAGCGCATCCTCCTCCAGGCCGTAAACTGCTGTTAGAGCTTGCAATAGTAAGTGATTTTAAACAAACAAAGCACCCAACACTATTAATGACCAAGTCTTCAAGCATCTCATTCAATCCCAAGCAATTTTTCAAGACCAGAGAGCTTGCATTACCCAACAACCACCCGATCCATTCTCCTAAGAGATTTAGACCACTGATAGTCACCCTCCTTTTGTCATGTCTAGTTGGTAAGGAGTTTGCTGTTGGGCCAATGAAAAATTGAAATCTTCTCAATTTATTTATCCAGGTAACATTTTCAGAACTCAGACATGGAATCCTATCCAATCTTATGGATAAGATGAGTAATCGCTCAAGGCATCCGAGCTCTTCAAAAGATGTTTGTTCCTCTTCCACCTCTCCCTTCACACTCAAATGGTAAGCACTGAGAGTCATATCCAGAACCTCTAAACAAGACAACCTGGATATTATTCCAGCTTGAATGGTTTTTAGGTAGTGAGTGCGAGATAAGTCTAACTGCCTTAAGTTGTTCAAGTTTTCCATACCTCTTGGTAATTCTCTAATTCGGGTAGCACAGAGATCAAGCACTTGAAGCCTACTAAGCTCTCCTAGTGAGGGTAATTGTTCAAGATAGAAGCAATCCCTTAAAAGAAGAGCACGGAGGTCACCAAGTTGAAGTACAGAACTCGGCAAAGACTGGATGCGGGATCCACTAATATTCAGGACTCTCAGAGCTTCAAATCCTTGCAGAAAACTTTCAGGAACTGTGTCAAGGGGAAGATTACCTTGCAGTAGCAAAGTTGAGGCCTCTGAACACTGTATCACACGATCAGGTAGCCTTGTTATTTTGTTATCTATGAAAGAAACTCTTCGGAGAGAACTTGAAAACTCTCCAATTGAAATCTCACTCAAGCCAATCCCTGAACGAACAAGGGATTTACATCCTTCCTCAGATGACGATGCAGTCCATATTGCAACATCACGAACAACGTCATGCATCTTCACAGTGCCGTCACGGGAACCATCTTCCAACAAACAAGAGTCCTTCAGATTTTCAATCAAAGCAATGCCTCTATTGACTGAATCCTCATAGTCTTGTTCATCTATCAAACCTTCTGCTACCCAGTAACGTACTAGTTCATTTATTTCAATTGAGAAGTCCTCCGGAAACAAAGCACAATATAAAAAACAAGGTTTTATGTTATTACCTTCTAATGAGTCGTAACTCCACTTCAAAGGCCTGAATAGCTTAACCTCAACGCCTCCCATACAAGGCACTGACCTGCGCAACTCATTTAACGCATGCTTCCACAACTTGATCATTTTCTTACCCCTCACAGCAGTTCCCATGGTGATAATGGCCAAAGGCAATCCACTACATTCTCTAACAATTTCTTCTGCAAATGGTCTAACTTGTTCCAAACCAACCACATCCCCTGCAATTTGACTGAACAGTTGCCAAGCTTCTTCATAATTTAAAACTTCCATTTTAACTTCAACATTTGTCATCATTTCCCTACAAACTTCCATAAATTGAGATGTTAATATGATCTTACAACCTTTATGAACTTCAGGCTGCAGTACTCCCAAAATGTCCAAATCAATTTTCTCCCAAACATCATCTAGAATAAGAAGAAACTTTTCCTCCTTCTGAAGTCTTTGATAAAGTCGAGTAGCCATTCCCTGCAAGGTTTCTTCCACTTTTGCCTCCAAATTCAATCTCTCTTCTATTTGTGTCTGGACCTTTTTAAGGTCCAAATTCTTGGAAACTGTAACCCAAATGACAATGCCAAAAGACTTCACTGAAGCACTCTTTAGCTCATTGTTCAAGTTCTTTACCAGAGTAGTCTTGCCTATTCCTCCCATCCCCCAAATACCAATCCTCCGAACTTCATCTACATACAATTGACTCATAGTTTTTTCTAAAGATTTTGATGCAGTTGTTTGAGCCTGAATTGAAGGTCCAGGTATGTGTTCCACTGCTCTGGGCCTTCTACTTGGATAAAACACATCAGAATTGAAACTTGAATCTTTAAGAAGCCTTTCTATCTCTGGGAGTATTTCTGCCACTTCTCTGCTTACTCTATACCGCTTACGACAATTAAAGGAACACCCAGAAAGCTTTCTGCTGTTGACCATCCCTGCTTCAATAGGTTTGACTTTTAGCTGAAGCTCATCAACCTCCCTAAGCCACTCTATAACATTAGCTCTTATTACTTTTCCCTCTTTCTCAACTAATTCTGTTTGATCTTTGACATCATCTCTAAGAACAATAAGACTTCTCATCTCCTTATCAAAAACATCAAGTTCTGATTGGAGTTTGATTGTGCTCTTGATCATAGAATAGAAAGAGCCACAGAAAAGCCGACCAGTTGCTGCCACTGCTGAACCAACAATAGAAGCCACCACTTCCATGCCAGATATAGTGATATGTGAGATGCCAGAAGCTTCAAAAGTTCACAGCCAAAGTGCTGCTGTAGAATGCAAGCTTTCAGAGCCTCTATGGCAGAATGATCCAAAGAACCAAATCTAAGAAAACCCAGGTAAAAATTTAATTCAGTCTGTTAGAAATTAGAATTAGCCAAAGAGCTGTCTTCATTGAATTTGAGTTTTCATTATCAGTCTATAAGAATTAGCATTCCACTGGGTCAGGTATTACCTTGGCACCTTTTTTTTTTTTTTTTTTTGGTTTTTTTTTTTTTTTCCTTTAAAATTGAGAAGACTACCACTATAATAACCACACTGTTGAAAATTCCCTAGGCTCTTACATGTATTATTAGTCCACTAATAACCCCATAAATTCAATCATTTCTGTCCAAATAAAAAATTAAAAAAAAAACCATAAATATTATTCAGCAGACATAATTGACGAAAAAAAAAAAGTAGTAGACCGACTTTCTCTCCCTAGTCCTTACTTGGCATCTTCTCTGGTTAGTGTTTCAATAACGTGTTGGAAGGCATTCTCTATCATCTTCAAACTTTTTGTTCTTTTGAATTTTCTCACATAAAAAGGACCAATAGGCCTGCCCATCTTTTAGCTCAACATGTTAAGTCTGTTTTTGATTTTGAGGCATGGGTTGAGGAAACCCCCTCTTTTTAGAAGCTGCTATTGCCTCTGATGTAGCTGCTTGTAGCACTTAATTTCTTTTTAATGTTATGTAGAAATATTCCCCATCAAAAAAAAAAATTATTGGTTACCTTATTGTTCATTCATTTTATTATGTCTTTGACCAAGACTTCAAGTGTTTGGAAAAAAAATATTCTGTTAAATGCAAATGACATATATTTCCCAATTACTTGAATTAATTGTAAGTTTGATAAGCATGATTTGTGAAAATTACACGCAGCTTGCTAATAGTTTTAACTGATTTTACCTCGACCAAGTGATAAATTTTTTAAGATTCAATGTACAAGCATCATGGATAAGTTATGACAATAAATAAATCATGAGTTTCAACTAGTTCAACTAATAAAATTTCTGATGGTTGAATAAAAGATTTGAGATTTAATTTTTCGCCTATACCAAAAATTAATTGATGTCTTAGTCTGAGCAGATGCCATAAGTTGAAACTCTCTCAAAAAAAATATAACAATAAATAAACCACAACCTACATAGAGACTATATATATATATATATATATATATATATATTGATAAGAAGAGACTATATATATTAGTTGCACACCCACGCGATGCGTGCGAATATACAATTATATTGTAGCTATGATATAATATATAATTTGTTTTCCCAAAAAATTAAACAATTTCTAAGATTATTTTTCTTTTATCTATCTAAAAAATAATACCATTATTATTTCATTATTTGGATTTGTTTGACTGATATTATTCACTTTTTAGGTGGTCCATATTTTTCTAAGTTATGTTATGGTGAGTTATATTTTCCTATTTTTTTTTAATGTACAACTAAATTGTTTAAGTTTCAAATATATAATTCAAATTTCTCATTTTCTTAAAAGAGATTATCGTGATAATTAAAATTTATCACAAAAAAACATTTGATATTATTCAAATAGTTGATAGACACATTCAAATATATAGCCAATATTGTATTTTGATATAAATTCAAATTCTCACTCCCAAAATAACTAGTATTATGTCAAACAAAATTTATAAAAGAGAGAGAGAGAGTGAGAGGACTTGTGATGAAAAACTCAAAAAGCACACCACAAATTGTATCAACCCAAAATAGTGTTATATAAAAATACAATGATTAATCATTGAATATTCATCAACCTAAAGAAGATTTCAAGAAAGAATAAATAAGAGAGAGAGAGAGAGAGAGAGAGAGAGAGAGAGAGAGAGAGAGAGAGAGAGAGAATAACCACTTTTTTCGGGAGAGAGATAGAAAATAAGATGAGAAGAGAAGAGTAAAAATAAAAGATATAGTCATAACTCAAACACCAAATTATCCAAATCATGCTATATAATATAATAACATTATATTCTTATACATGATCTTTATATGCAATAGGATAACATTTAACAATCAAAAAAACAAAAAAGATAATAACTTAAAAACAAAAAATCAAATTGCATTTACTCAATATAGAGCTCTAAAGAACACATAAATTCATCAACCTAAATTAGAGATACAAAAAATAAAAGATTCACACACAAAAATGTGTGTGAAAGAGAGAGAGGGAGAGTAATAACTTTTTTTGTGGGAAAATATGTGTAGAATGGGAGACAAGATAACAAATTTATAGTAATAGGATGGAGGTAAGAAGAATCAAAATAAAAGGAGGAGGAAAGGATAGAAGAAGAGTGACATTACGGTTGTAGTGGAGAATTGAAAAGGTAAATGAGAGGGGGAAATATTTGAGGAAGTGTAATAGTAAAGTACAAAATTAATAAAAAGAAGAAGAGTCAAACATAAAAGAGAAATGGTTGGAAATAGGTGGATGATGTGGTTCAAAAAATGCTATATATATATATATATATATATAGCGGGCAAAAAGTAAGTTGGCTTACGTTAGGCACAGACTCACTAGTTATACTCACACAATTAATTTTTAAGAGGTGAGATGCTCAATAAACCTTAAATACCCTTAACAAGATGAAATGATTTTTAATGGATGTGTTTAAATTGATTCTAAGTGTAAGTTAATAGTCATAGGTAAGAAGCAGCCTTTAAAGGCTTATACTGAGCTCCTCGAGTTTAGTTCGAGGCAGTGATTACAAATAATCTTCAAGTCTCGAATAGTCCCTCTATTCCTTTGGGGGCTTCTTGGCTTTATATAATCAGCCAAGATATGTCTAAACCCTACATTTGGAAGGTCAGGATTGGATTTCCTTGATACTTGTTCCATCAAGGTTTTAATAGAAGGCTTCTACATTGAGGTATGAGCTGGGTTGACACTATTCATAGGTCATTTCCTCATTAATGTGGCTAGCTAAGTGAGTGTAGACTGCAGAGCATTAAATGCAAAGGTGACGGATACTTTATCTGTCCTCCTTCCTTACTTCCCAACTTGGCAACAAATCTTCCTCCTCACCCACGGTTTGCACCTGTCGGCTCTCAGCCTTGGTTCTTGACTTCCCAAGGGCATTTAGGCATCCTCGGCATCCTCAGGTGTTGTATTCTTTCTACACTTGCATAAGGTCACTTGTATTTTCTCGAGGACACTCTATTGGTGCTTTCCGAGGTTCGCACTCCTATATATATATATATATATATATATATATATATATGAAGAGAAACCCAAAAGGAAAAAACCCTCTAAGCCCTAGACCAAGAAACATAATTCACTATAAAGATAGTTGCAATATATAACAATTACAAAACCTCCCGTTACTATAATGTACTTGTAGCATCCACCTCCTACTACCAAGAGACTACACTAGTTGTTTCTCTTCACAATCTCCAAAACGCAAATCGCAACACCAACAACCAATTCAATCTCTGAGACACTCCAAAGTCACTTGAAGATTTGTTTCAAGGTCCCTATAGTTTCTAGCAATCCAAAACACTTAGGTTGCACTCAGATTTCAGATGGTGATCTCCTCTTAATGATAGGTAAGTTTGGAAAGGGTGAAGATATATGAGGCTGTAAGTGTCAACACTGAATTTTACTTCAGGCTAAACTTCCACTTCCTTTGGAGTATTGGTGAAACATTTGTATGATGTGTGACTTGTGTACATCACTAGGAGTGATGTGTGTGGATGAGTGTAGCTTTTTGTCATTTTCTTCATTTTAGAGAGTCACCACCAACCATATGAGTTTTATTTTTTTTAAATGTCTAATTGGTGACTAAGTCTAATTAATTCTATTTTCTAATTTAATTAAAAAATTGTAAAGGCTCTTAAGCTGAAATAGAAAATAACAGAATGTCTTGAACCAGAAGATATGAACTTGAAAATTCAATTACATATGGGGAAGGTGTTAGGCACCTCACAACATGCATCTTTCAATGGTACCTTATTTTGGAAACATTCATAAAACACAATATTTGAATGGTAACTTAAATATTTAGCAATTGATTTTTCAGAAAAAGTTTAATTTGCAACTTACTTCAATCACATATTTGTTGGAAAAATAAATTTCATTTTGGATTAAATATGACTAATCTCACTCTATAGCATAGCACAACAATCTCAATTTAACAATTTACTCTATCGAAGCATTTTCCTCATGCAAAAAGACAGGGAGCACATAATGGTCAAATTCTTGATTTGTGGAAATTTTATATTTTGAGGAAATTTCATTTATTTTGGTGAGATTTGGGGTTGTAAACATGATTCCTATGGTTTTGGGGGCTTTGTGTAATTTTTGAAAGTTTAGGAGTTTTCAAAAGTTATAAGGACTTTTTGTAAGTTTTGAAAATTCTAGGGTTTTTTGTGCCATTTTTGAAAAATTGAGTCAACATGTAATTTTGTAAAAAAATTTGGGAAACATTTTAGGCTTCATGGGTAGTATTGAAAAATCAGATAATCAAAGTTTAATTTTTAAAATTGGAGGGTCTAACTACAATTTTAAAAATTGAAAGGGTTAAAATTTAATTTTCAAAAATGTTGGGTCAAAACGTAATTATTGAGGAAATTTATGGGCTAGTGAGCTCTTTTAATTTGTGAAATAATTTGATTTTGGGTTTGGAATTAGGTTTTATTTTATGAATTTATTTTTGGGTTTGAAGTGAGCATATTGCATATTACTATTCAAATGGGTCAGTTAAAATTGATTTTTGGGTTTAGATGTGAAGAGAATCACTCAACGCAACTATGATCTATAGGACCCAACCTTTTTTTATAGGGCACATGATTTGAGGAAAAAAAAAAACAGAGGAGAGATTTTATTCAATAAAGAACTTTTTGTTCTCTTTTTCTCGCTTTTATGTTAACATTGATCACCAAGAAACGCAATGAATCTGTCAAACTAGGGGCCAAGGTCCATTAGTTAGCCAAACCGAGTAAATACCACACACACTAGGGAGACACTTTACCATGAATGATAAATTTTGTTAACAAGAAAAAAACTAATACTGAAAAATCAAGAACTAAAAGACTTCATCTGGCAAATCCAGGACTAGAGCAAAGCTAGCATTCCGGAGCCTTCACAAACTGCCTAGAATTTTGTTCTGAACGGCGTTTATTCTATTGTTTCTGCAGCAAGACATTCTGCCCCACACATCAACCATAACACCTTGCACCAGCTTATCTTCAATACAAATCTTCTCTCCGTGCTCTCTTGCATTCCTTTCAGATCATATATGATGTAGATGACTCCAACCATGAAAGCCAATTAAGTTGTGTCTGAAACACTGGAACTTGCTTGTCAACCACATATATCAAATTCCTCAGCCCTATACATCATAAATAAAATTACTGTGTACAGTAATGTATAGCAAATATCTGCAATAGTTTTAAGATGGATTATAGCTGCCATTTTACCAATTTTACTAACTAGACGCTAGACCTTACAAATTGATTTTGTTAACTTCTATAAAGAAAATGCTTGCACAAAGAATAACAAACAAACAAACAAAAAAATCAACTTTGAAAGTTTCCTGTATAAACCACCCCACTTTCCAATTGAATAACTCTTTGCTCATAGCACCAAATGACACAAATCTGGTACCTTTTGAAATTTTGTTGCACAAGCTTTCCAACGGTACCAAGAACACTGAAAATGGAGTTTGGGAAGGCCCCCAACCAAAGGCTAATCATGCCATTGTTTCCAAGTTTGGAAAAATTAGGCCTTATTTCCAATTTGATTAAATCCAATTAAGTAGTATGAGTCAGATTTAATTAAGGGGATCTTTGAATCAGTGGTATCACATTCACTGGTTCCTCCTATTGCCTTGGTGTATTTGTCGCATTGATGATCCTAGTTCAAAATATGATGCTGAAAAAGCTAAGCCAAACTCTATATTTGTTGACAGGAGATGGTGCAGATCAGGCATATGACCTGAATCAGAATTCAATTATATAAATAGTAAATATGAAATGAATTCGAAGGACTAATAAAAAATACAACCAAGTTGTAGTCCATATAAAAATCAGGATTAGATTTTAAAGTTAATTATTTTAATCGGACTTGGATCTTAGTTAATTGGGTTCAATCTACCTATTTCCAACATTGATCACACTATAAATAAATCTTAATTGGGTCTGATTTGGCCGGTTCTGATCTTCGGCCAGACCCATTGACTACCACCAAACTTTTGCTCCAAGATGTGTAACTTGTAAATTGCAATAGTCACAATGAAATTATGGTGGAAAAATCAAACCAAGTCAGGTTGGGCCTAAGCAGAAAATTTTTAGGTTGGAAGCACCTATCTTAATCCCACCTAATTTACAATTACCATCTGTATATACAGACCCGATTATCAGCCCCAGTCAAATGTAGATATGCTGTCTCAATTTGTTTCCTTTACATGTGACTCAAAGACTCTATCGTTCTATTCTAAATTTTTTCAGTAATAGCATTCTCAACAACAAAAAATAAATAATTAAAATAAAATAAAATAAAATTCAGTAATAGCATATTCTAATATGTCCATGTGGACTAGTTACAATTAGACTATTATATATGATGAGTAATAATTTTCTCAAATAACTTATTTTATATCATCCATACATATCACTTTTCACGTTTTAAATGTGGACATCACATTTTTGCGTTTTAAAATGTGTACAGTTGACATATAATTGTAGATGTATGTGATAAAAGGGGTGTGAACAAATATTTAACAAATGCATATATAGTATGACACCGTCACACTGGTTGTAATTTTGTAAACTTCTATTCTGGCATAAAAATGTTTGATTTGAGAATAGGATGTTACAAATTCTATCTGTATATACAAAGTCTAAGAAATTCGTCCCTCAAAAAAAAAGTCTAAGGAATTCATGAGGTGGTGTTTAGTGTGACTCTTTGATTGTTTCTGAAGCTTTGAACGGGGCTTGTGAACCTCCCGTGGTCATAAGCAATATCATTGACGGAAGTAGACATAGGATGAAGGATTTTAGAGGCTATCATTGACAGAAGTTGACATAGGATGAGGGATTTTAGAGGCTAAAAAGTATATATGTTAGAAGACAAGGTAATCGTCTAGCACATCTCTTGACACAATATGCCAAGAATATTGATGATTGTATAACTTGGATAAAAAAGAAAAATAAAAAAAACCAACCTAATATCATTAAATCAGTTCTAATTCAAGATGTAATATTTTTATCTTCTACTTAATAAAGTTATGATATTCTTATTAAAAAAAAAAAGTCTAAGAAATTCATTATTACTGTATCAATACTTGATAAAACCACCTCACTTTCCATGCTAATTATATAATGAGTAAGACTTAGGTACTGTTTTTTATGTTCCCTTTTTAAGATTCTGCCATGTGGTTATTTAACTTAAAAATACACTTCTATCACATGAGAAAAAATCCACATGACAGAATCTTAAAAAGAGAATTTAAAGAACAACATATAAAGTACTGTACCTAAGTTTTGTCTTTATATAATTAACGTCTGCAACCTAAAAACTAAAAATAAGATTGCTTTTGGCAAACAAAGATAAGATTTAGCATCATAATCATATCATTAAATTGCTTTGTTTTTTGTGGTAACCTTTTTTTGTGGTAACCAATTATTGACTGACAGTAACTTCCAACTAATACATGCCTCTTGTTCACTTGTTGTCCAATAGGGAAAAAATTAACACTAATTAAGAAAGAAAGAAAAATAGTCTTTTATTAATGTCAAATTTACCCTTAAAAGTTAAGATGCTGGAACACTCAAAATCCCTCAAAGCATTTGCATCAGTTGATGCAAAATTTTTATAAATTTACACGTCTAAAACCTACTTTTTCTATTTTACACACTCATTTTTACAACACACCCCCATCAGTTTATCTATTCTACACATTTATTCAATAAAATATTCATTCTTTTACAATTTTTTATTATTCCCTCCTCACTGCCCCTCTCTCTCACAGACCCATCAGCCATCACTACCAATGATCACTCCACACCCAGCCACCATCATCACTACCCAACCAGCATCATCAAGGAAAACTAACCCACTCAATCCGAAACCCAGTCAATATGAAACCCATTCAATCCCAAACCCATTCATCACCCACCCAACCCAAAACACAGTCAAGCCAAATCATCACCCACCTAATCGGCGGCAAGATCATCAAAACCCACCAATGAACCAAAAAAAACAAGCCGATCAAGATCAAAACCCACCGACCCACACCCACAATCAACCAAAAAACCAGGAAAAAAAAAAAACCAGCAACTAACAGATCAAAGCGAGATCAACGCCTTCGGCCTGAGAAAGCTTGACGCCTTGCAACATCGCCACCTCCTCATGATGGTCGCCACCATGTGCTCCATCCTCACCTCCGAGTCCCTCCCTCTCACCCCGTCTGCTTTTAAAGGGATTTGACATGATCGAAGCTTTTGTGATCGGAGCTTATTTTCCTGTGAATGATTGAGGTGAGATTGGTCGATTGAGGTGAGATCGGTGGACTGATCGGGGGATTGAGGTGAGATCGGTGGACTGAGGTGAGATCGGTGAGACCAAGGGAGAGATAAAACGAGAGAGAGGTGAGAGTGAGAAGCTGAGAGAGTGAGGTGATGGAGAAAGAAAAAAAAAATCTAAAATATTAGATACACGATCTACAGTAGCCATACATATATGCACGGTTACTGTAGCAAATGTGCAAATATGCACACTTTTAGAAGCACTGATGTGGAGCATTTTTTAGGCAAAATGTGTAAAATTGGTGTCTTTTTCTATTATACAAGACTTTGCATCAACTGATGCAAATGCTCTCAGTGTGTTAATGTCCAGTGGGGATATGTTGAGAACATTCCTATATGCGAGTCCTCAATGTGCAACTCTAGGCCTAGGTTCCTTATTAAAGCATTCTCATTCGGTACTTCAAAAGCCATAGAAAAAAACAAACAAACAAAACAAAACAAAACAAATTAGAGAACTAAATACACAAAACCACCCCACATTCTTAGAAAAAGGTCCCATTATTGCAGCATTTTTTTAGTAAAATATTTTTTTTAACTAAAAAATGATAATTTATGTCACAAGAAGATTATTATCAATTGAAGATGGGAATAAAGGTTACAAAAACTACTTATGCTAAATTATTAATCTTGTGACATGGACCCAATTTTGTATTGGTTGCTTTTGAGAGAGTCCAAACCTCTACGTTAGACTAGTTAACAATTTATAATTCAAAAATTCATGACGGTTCCATTTTCATTTTTCAACATATAAATTTATACAAAATAGCTTCTAAATAGATTGATAAAGATAAATACTAACTATTAATAATCTATCAATAAAACTAATATAGTTAATTCCAATCCAAGCTAATTTATTTCATAAATAAAACTTATCTCTACTACAATTTATCCAATTTTTTTTTTTTTTGAAGAGATCCAATATTAATTCAAATAAAGTAGGCAATGTAACATTTTGCATCTAAAATGTAAGAAAAATTATTTTTAAATTAGGGAAAATATTATAATATATAAAGTTAAATATATATTGATGAATTAATATTCAAATATTATAAAAATTCCATTCAAATTTTTCGTCTTAAGCCTTAAATTATAGGGTGAATTACATTTTATCACCCTAAACTATATATCAGATTACACTTTGCACTCTAAACTTTTCGAATGCACATTTTGCACTCTAAACTATAACGTTTGTTACATTTTGCACCCTGACGTTAAATTTGCTATTAACTTGGATGGAAACGTATGACATCATGTGAAATAACACAATTACCCATCTTCTCAATCCATTAAAAACAAAGAAGAAATTAATTACTCTTTATCACCCTAAACTATACTCTTGATTACACTTTGTACCCTAAACTTTATATTTCCATTCAAGTTAACGACAAGTTTAACGTCGGGGTACAAAGTGTAACAAGAGTCATAATTTAGGGTGTAAAGTGTAATCTATGATATAATTTAGGGTAATAAAGTTCAATTTTATCTAAACTATGTCAAGGCAGTCACGTGGAGAAGAAATATAATTTTTTAACTAATTAAGTATATTATATTTACCGTGTGGTATCCTAATTTTTTAAGTATCATGGTGTCATTGTATCTCGCTTCGTGTCATGTCTTTGTCGTTGTCCATGTTTTTTAGTTTGAAAGTAGCAAACATAAGCCAAAACCTTATTGAAGTTCCCTTCATTTATTTTATTTGTTAGGGGAAAAAAAAAATTGGAAGTAGAGATCCCTGTGTTTTTACTCCAATGACCAATGCCCCAACCCACGCCAAAAACAAGAGATTAATAAGTCATTTTCCATGTAGAAGCCCCGTTGTGTCAAAGTGTTCAAAGTCTTTGTATGTTAAAAAGACTTCATGTGGAGGCAAAGCCAAGAAACACCAACAACCCCCTCTCATATATAATTTTTATCCCCTTTTTTTTTTCTTTTTTTTTTCTTTTTTTGCTTTTCTCTTCTCTCTCCCTCTCTCTTTCTCAACTTCCCTCCTTCAAACTGAAGCCAAAACACAAACCCACAAAACAAAGACAGCCTCTTCTCAGTTCTCAGTCCAATGTCTCTTTCTCCTTAACAACCCTTCCTGCACACCCTCTAGCTAAAATAAATTAAGTCCCTAAATTTTTGACATCTCTAGCCCAAATACTAAGCAAGGTTAGGTAACAGATAGCTACCTTGAACACATATCAAATCCTTACTTCTACAGCATAACCATCACAAGGGTGTTCTTGCAATTCAACTCATATCATCAGCTCTTCTTTCGTTGATTGCCAAAGGAAATAACAAGCCCACCCCCCTGACCAACAACTTTATACGTCGGGTTTTTTTTTTTTTTTTTTTTGGCTTCAGGTGTATGTGTATGTGTCTTTCTTGGTTTTTTGTTTTGGACAAAATGCAGCTTTACATATCTCCAAGTTTGAGGCACATTACAGTGTTTCCGGCCAAAGGGTTTAAAGAATTTATGAAGGTGAAGGTTGGCTCAAGGCGGGTTTCGTATCGAATGCTTTTCTATTCGCTTCTGTTCTTTACATTTCTTCTCCGGTTTGTGTTTGTATTGACAACAGTGGACACCATTGATGGAGAAACCAAATGCTCTACTATAGGTACGTGCATTCTAAGCCGTTAGCTCATTCATTTTTGCATAAGCTAGACACTTGCAGCATTGGTATCCTGGTCTTTGAAAAAAATGTGACAGGAAATCTAAGAGAAGCTAACCAAAATTCAAATTCCAATATTAGTATTAAAACAAAGACAAAGTTAGAACATATAAAGAAAATTTTTTAATATTATGGTGTTCTATATATTATCCATCTTGGTCTGTTGTGTTATACTTACAGGAAGCTCGACCACAATAGATATAGTATAAGATCTGTACTTCTGTTGTGGTTTGCTTATCTATATGTTTTTTTTTTATAATTATTTTATTGGAAGGTTGGTTTATTGTTTATATGTTTATCACTAAAAGACATCATCATCTAAAGCATGAACAAGTCCCTAGGATTAATGCAGAAGGATGTTTATTCTGCCTAGAAGCTAGAATACCTCGTAACTGACATTTGAGGATATAAAATTTGAAATTTACCCATAAACTGGTATTAAAAATTGGATGATAATCCATTTAGATTAATTATCTATTCAGACATCAGAGTACTCATTAAATTCCAGTTTAAAGTAAATTAATAATTACCTGATAAATTTGAAAGACTCAAGTGGGGAATTCAAATCTTGTAAATCTCAGTCTCTTGCGTTTTGCCGGGAGATCCATTTTACGTAGACAGACTTGGCTATAACTGTGAATTATCTAGAATACCCCTATGGAAGTATGATTTAATTTGGTATTCAATAATTCAATGGTTCATTCTTAGTCATTTTGTCCATGAAATAATTAATATGTACAATAACACAGCAACATGTGGTCGGTGAAATTTATTCACCCCAAAATAAAATAAAATAAAAGTTGTCGGTGATGATGATAAGGATATATATATATATATATATATATATATTTTTTTTTTTTTTTTTGGTGCTGAATATTAACAATATTATTATGTTTAATTTCTACACTGTTACTGATGTAATATTATGTTCTAATTGTATAGGATGCCTGGGAAAAAGATTAGGACCAGGTATTTTGGGAAGAAGGTTCGAATCAAATGTAATCTCTGGACCCTTATTTTTGTTGAAAACTGTTCAATTAGTGTTTTTTTTTTTCTTTCCCAATTATATAATATTCATGCTAATTTGGATTATTAATTGAAATAATTTTGGTATTTGAAAGGTCCCAGAAGTGATATACCAAGTACTAGAAGAGCCCATTGACAAAGATGAATTAAAAGGAAGACCTGATGTTCCTCAATCTTTAGAAGATTTTATGGCTGAGATTAGAAAAGGGAAAACAGACGCAAGGACCTTTGCTCTCAAGCTTAGAGAAATGGTACTGATTTTTTTCATCTCTGTTACACTAGCTCTTTTACTAGTACTAAGAAATTAAATGTCATTCACCATTAAGAAGTGTAGGGGCCATTTGGCAGTGGAAACAAAAACTGTTTTTTGCTCTTTCAATTTCACAAAATGTCAATTTCCTGTGTCTTCAAAATCACAAGCCTATTAATCATTACCAATGGAATCAAAACCTAAAGTTCTCACAAAATTTATGATCATTTCTGAAAATAGTTTTTAAAGTTATACTATTCACTTTAATTTTCCACCAATTCAGTTCTTAATTTATGATAACACAGAACACATTCAAGCAATTGACTGTGACTAAGACAGGGTCTCAACTAAAGCTTTTACAAATATCAGGTTACTCTTCTTGAACAAAGAACCCGGACAGCCAAAATCCAGGAGTATTTATATCGCCATGTAGCATCAAGTAGCATACCAAAACAGCTCCACTGCCTTGCACTAAAGCTAGCCAATGAGCACTCCACCAATGCAGCTGCCCGCCTCCAGCTCCCTTCTGCTGAACTCGTCCCGGCCCTTGTTGACAACTCCTACTTCCACTTTGTCCTCGCTTCAGACAATGTGCTAGCTGCATCTGTTGTTGCAAAATCACTTGTCCGAAACTCATTGAGGCCCCAGAAGGTTGTCCTACATATAATCACGGATAGGAAGACTTACTATCCCATGCAGGCATGGTTCTCACTGCATCCTTTGTCTCCTGCCATAATTGAGGTCAAGGCATTGCACCATTTCGATTGGTTTACAAAGGGAAAGGTTCCCGTTTTGGAGGCAATGGAAAAAGATCAACGTGTGCGATCACAATTTAGAGGCGGGTCATCAGCCATTGTGGCAAATAAAACTGAGAAGCCTGTTGTCATTGCAGCAAAGTTACAAGCACTGAGTCCTAAATACAATTCTGTGATGAATCACATTAGAATACA
Source organism: Lithocarpus polystachyus (assembly GCA_033629205.1). Classification (NCBI taxonomy): domain Eukaryota; kingdom Viridiplantae; phylum Streptophyta; class Magnoliopsida; order Fagales; family Fagaceae; genus Lithocarpus; species Lithocarpus polystachyus. The sequence goes on from CM066169.1 coordinate 18,554,940, forward strand.
TCTACCAGAGGTAAAAAGAAAAATAGTTAGCTATGGCTTAATTTTCATTTTGAAAGAAGACTCATTGTTTATGAAAGCAAAATTGTCAATGCTTTTTTTCTTTTTTGCAGTTGTTCCCCAGCCTAAACAAGGTGGTCTTCCTGGATGACGACATTGTGATTCAAACAGATCTTTCACCACTATGGGACATTGATATGAATGGAAAGGTCAATGGAGCAGTTGAAACTTGCACAGGAGAAGATAAGTTTGTAATGTCAAAGCGGCTGAAGAGCTATTTGAACTTCTCCCATCCTTTGATATTAAAGAATTTCAACCCCAATGAATGTGCATGGGCTTATGGCATGAACATTTTTGATCTAGAGGCATGGAGGAAGACCAACATAAGCCTTACATACCATTACTGGGTTGAACAGGTATATCTCCATCATGCACTACCTTGGTTTAAGAACAGAAAAATCTAAGTAAAGTGATGCTATTCAGTTTTCTAACTTTTTCTTTCAGTCCTTGTATTTGAAAATTCCAAACAGTTATATTATAAATCATCCCTAACTTTGTTTTCCTCTATGCAGAACTTGAAATCAGACTTGAGTTTGTGGCAACTAGGGACATTACCTCCTGGACTAATTGCTTTCCATGGTCATGTCCAAGTTATTGATCCCTTTTGGCACATGCTGGGGTTGGGTTACCAGGACAATACAAGCTTTTCTGATGCTGAGAGTGCTGGTGTCATCCATTTTAATGGCAGAGCGAAGCCTTGGCTAGAGATAGCATTCCCAACACTCAGGCCATTGTGGGCTAAGTATATCAACTTTTCTGATAAATTCATCAAGAGCTGTCATATTAGGGCATCCTAGGTTGGATTTTGAGAAAAATATGCTGAGCATATTGATAAAAGAATATCTTTCTGTATATGAAAAAGAAATGAGAGTTCTTTGCTGAAAGAAAGATGATAACAGCAACAGCATCCTGTTTTTGTGAACTCTCATTTGTTGTTTGAAGCTCCCTTCCTACTCTTCCTATTTCTTTCTTATTTTTCTGGTCTTCAAAGGTTTCAAATCATAATTTATTTATTCAAAGTTCTTGAAATTTGTGTACATATATATTTACACACACAAAAGAATACATATATCCAAGATGCAGGACAGCTCTTTTTGTCTGGCACTTGGACACAGAAAGAAAGCCTCAATCGTTATTCAACGCGGCCGCCCCCCCCCCCCCCCCCCCCCAAAAAAAAAAAGAGCAAAATAAGAAAATGGGCTGCGAAATAAATTCATCAAAGATGTAATCATTTCTGCCATCTCTAATTCAAGACAATCTCAGAGACTAAATACACTGAGAGTCCCAAAACATGATCCCATCATTCTATATTCAAAATGCCAATCCAAGTTTTTGTCATATAACATATAACCAGTAGAGCAACCAATATAGCACATACATTGACATATAAAAGTGGTCAGCAAAAGTACAACTGCGTTCATTCAGGCAATTCAACAAACACTTCTTAAAGTTCTCAATTCCTAATCATAGATCAAAACAGAGTTATTTAGCTCACTTCTTTCCAGTTACATTAGAAACCATACCCCTAAAAAACTTAACAGACTTTGTAATGGGTGAATTGATTGCCATCAAATTATACAGAACATTCTCAACTTCGCCTATTGATGGCCGCGTCTTGAACCTCATAATCACTTTCAATTCTCCTTCTTCTTCAACAAGAATAGTCCATTTCTCACCACTGAGAACCCCATCTCTCACACACTTGAAAACCACACCCTTTCTCTTACTCAAAACCCCTCTAACCTCCAACCCCATAAATGAATAAACCACTTCAAAGGACCCCACAAACCCACTCAGCTCACCAAAGTTGCTCTCCTCTTCAAACACCCATTTTGGGTTGAAAATCACCACAGGCTTTGGATAAAAGCTGTCAGAAACGGTTTTTATAACTGCCAATTGTGAAGCCTCTGGGGCCAAAAAGACTGCCACGTCAGCAGAGTTCAAAATATTGGTGTCAGCATTAGTAACTGAAGAGATGTAAATGTTTTCAATTTGGTTGGCTGAGTTCTGAGTTTGAAAGGCTTCAATTGCAGCTTCTGTTAAGGTACGGTTAGGCCATAGAATTAACAACTTAACAGGAGGGCCTTTTCTTTTAATGGGTAGGTCTTGAAAGACATTGAAAGCTAGTTGGGATAGTGACGCAGACGAGTCATCAATGACCGGTATTTCAATCCGGAACCTGGGTTGCTTTAGTTTCTTCAGTTTACCAACTAGTTTGGGGTTGTTGAGGGGCTTCTCTAAGGTGGTTGAAAGGCAGGTTTTTGCTTGGAGAATGGCTTCTTCTTTTGAGGTGGGTGGGATGGAAGAGGAGGATAGTGAGGAGTGGATGGATCTGGGTTTGTGGTGTAGAGTTGGAGGAAAGAATGAGACATGGTAATGGTGTTGGTGTAGAAGGTTTTGGTGTGAATGAAATGGCAGAGACGTCAATGGAGTTTTTGAGTGTGGAAATGGGGTTGATGGCTTTGCAGTTTTAATGGTTCGTAGATGCAGTTTGAGTAGATTGGAAGCCATTTTGAGGCTTGGAACTGAGTAAAGAAGGCCTGGCGGCTTGAAAAGAAACTAGATTCAAAAGCTCTAATCTAGTCTATCTAGATAAGATTTCCTATCAGAGGATACCAGCCTCACAAGATTTGTAACATAGAAGTTGGTCCCCGTTGGTAACTGTCAACATCCTTAGCCACTCCATCATTGTAAGATTTTTTTTTTTTTTTTTTTTTTTTTTTGATGGGCATTGTAAGATTTTTTGTCATCGTTGCAACCCTTTTTCCAAACCATATTTTAGGCTCCATGATAACGCCCTGTCCTAGGAGGTATTAGCTAACCAATGTGCATCCTAAATTCCTAGTAGGATAATATTCATCAAGTTTTTTTTTTTTTTAGAAAGATCTGCTCATCAGGTTGATTATTCTGATTCAGTAGTTTCCACCATCGAGTTTCAGTTAACTTTTCACTCAATGAGAAAATCAAATGCAACATTATCACGAGGCACCAACAGGCAAAAAACAAACAAAGATTGCTAGACAAATTTATTAACATTTACATGGTCATTCCAGCATCAATTCATAATAGTAGTTGCAACGCAAATAAAGTCATCCACCAAATCCAGTTAGACCTTAGAAGACTTCGGCAAAAACTAATACAGGCAATAACAATAACAAAATGAATACACTTATTTGGGTCAAAATGTAACCCAAATCATCGTAGGGTGCCCAACTTAGGCAACCGGTGGGCGAAGTACATGATCCTGTGAGGTGTCCACTGCAGCAGGTGGCATGAACTGCCACATTGCGACTCCAGGGTAACCAATGATAGGCAACAATTTGTTGCCAGGGGCCTGGCCCTGAGCAGCATATGCAGCAGGGATTGCAGGAGGGGGAGCCAAGTAGCTAGGTTGTGCATTCATGGCTTTCATTTGCTGCTCCAACTTCTCTTTTTCTGCCTTTAGCCTCTGCTTCTCATCTCTGAGCTCATTCTTCTCAGCCTACAAAAGGTAAAAAGGAACTTTAATATAATTGGCATCAACTGCCTACATCTTTCCTCATCATCTTTTGGACATACCCCTAGTTTTAAGGTAAATCGTAAAGTAATATGAGTACACCACATAGGATATAAACCTTCAGGCAAGCATTTAATTCTCAAAAATTTTCATTTAACAGGAATTAAAAGAAATTCACCTTTAATTCTTTGATCTTCTCCTGGAGATTTGAATTTGAATCCTTCAACTTTTGGGCTTCACCCCGTAACTGAGTCACCATTCTGACAGCATCAATTAAAATAGCAGCCTTGTCTGTTTTAGGAGGCCTTCCAGGCTCCAGAATAGCGCCCAGTTCCACAAACCTAATCATGTCAAACATAAGAACATGCAAAACACACAGAGAGGGGGTTGAGGAGAAAAGAAACCAAGAGAATACTTGTCATTCAGTCTATCCCTACGCAGCTTCTCCCGAGAAGCTTTGGAGCTAGATGCACAGCAGGATTCAGATCTACCCCTGTAGCAGGAAATGCAAGAGATAGATAAGATAAGATCTAATAACAAACTCTTTGGCTCTATTCTATAGTTTTCAAACAATATACAATAGTAAATAAAAAAATATTTGACCCATGTATTAAACTTCTACCAAATCAATTTTTGGACATATTTTATTTTATTACATTATTTAGCTAAGAAATTTAAATGGAAAAAACATCTTTCTAGATGTTGTGCTAATTTTGATGAAAGGATACTGTAAATTCATTGATTAAGCTAAATTACAATCCGGGCTACCTATTGTTACATCATCTTCACCGAAAAACTTGTAATGATGCATAAATCATATATCAGTCACATTAAAGTCCCACTTGCAACACTAAACTGTATGGTATTGGCAGCTTGTGACCATAGGCATGCTTTTGACTAATTGAAAAACTCGACAAATTTCATTTAATTACTTAAACTCAGGCTTTTGTAAGACTAGCTATGCGTCTATTCATTATAAACAATTGATGAAAATCCTCTTAAAAACACACAGACGTAGGGGAACAAAGTTTAAAAGCCTTCACCAAGGATTAGCGAACACAAGCTTTTGTGAGTAGTATAGAACCTTGTTCCATCCATTTAAACCGTGAAGAGAAGAAAGGAAGTTTTGTACCTCTTCTTTGGGCAAGACTCCTTGACGCCATCTGAATCCCCCAACGAGCCATCGATTTCCACACTAGAAATAGATCATATAATCACACAATAACTATAAGAAGTCAGTAACCATACAGATACCCATTGACAAGGTCCTTAAATAAGATCAACCACATGTTGCAGCTTGCAATTACATACAAACTAATTCTTACTCACTAATCAAATGTTTAACATGACTTCTCAGATTATATAAATAACAGCATATCATTCTTCACAGAAACACAAAGCATTAAATTGAAATCATGTAACCTTATTTGTACTGAACAAGGTATTGTAACTTCCAATAAATTCTGTTAAAACACTATCATCTAAACGAAAAGGATATCATATCCATAGTCTCCAGAACCTTGCTGACCAGCCACTGATTTTTTTTTTTTTTTTTTTTTTTTGATAAGTGACCAGCCTCTGATACTAGTACCAAAACCTTTTCAGAACTCAAGTGAGTACTCTGCATTGCATTGGTATCGAGATAGGAAGGAAAAGAACGGTTTATATGGGTATATTGCTACATCTTCAATAAATCAGGAGGAAATTGTGATATAATAGTAAACAAATAGCATCTGAGTCACTTAGTAACACCCTCTTTTTTCTGTTCTAACTTCTGTCAATCAACAAAAACCAATAAGGTCACATAAACACCAATGAGCCACTATATTATATAAACCCCTCCATAATTACAAAACAGCTGATTCCACCCTCTGTGGCAATTCAAAGAGTTCCATCTTTGTAATAGCCCCAAAATAACAAAGTTCACATTCTAATAATGGTTATAATGCACCCCATCACTTTTCTTTTTTTGATTACAAGACAGAATGCCCCATCACTTAATCCATAGACATTTCCCAAATTTATGGTACAAAAAAGACAATAAAGCTAAGTTTTTCAACATACACACAAAAAGATTTCCCAAAATTAAAATTAAAAAAAAAAAAAAAAAAAAAAGTAAAATGGGTCACTAGAAATGTACCAATTGGACTCGAATTAATCATGCATTAACACCCAAAAAAAAAAGTCCAAGCACATGCATAATTACAACAATAATTTCAACCTGTAGTCATTTATGAGCCCTAAAATACCTAGACAATCAATATAATTAATTTTCCCTTGATAGTAATCAAACCCTGAACCATTTCACATGCACAAGACCAAAATCAAGCAAAATTACTAATTGTATTAAACCACAAATTCCAATACAAACCAAGAGAACCCAAAAACAAACAAAGCCCTAAATTGATAACAAGATACAGAACCCCAATCAAAGAAAATTGGGCAAAACCCCAAAATCGAGAGAAGCAAAGAAGAGCTGAGCAAGTACCTAACACTGGAAGAACCATTCAAAGCCTGTACAGGCCAAGTGAAACCCGGGTTAGAAACAGAGAAATTCGCATCGGGAACAGGGATATCGTCCATCAATCCGTAATCGAAGAGCCAATTGGTGTTGTTTTCTGGGGTCACCATTCTTTTGCCGGAAAAAAAAAAACCCTAAATTTTTTTTCCCGGCTAGGGATTTTGGGTTATCCTCGGAAACAAACAGAGGAAGAGGGGGGTTTGGGCGTGTTTGGAGAGAAAAAAAAAAAAAGAGAGAGAAAAGGAAATGTGTTCAATGTTTTTTTTTTTTTTTTTTTTTTTTGTAAGTTGGGTGGGTATTTGAGTTTTTGGGGAAAAGTGGGAATGGATATAAATCTGAGCGAGGTGGTAAGTTATGAAGAGTTTGTAGGGAAAATCTCAGAAATGGAAAATGTGAATATGGGGTGATTGGTGGCTGGTGGAGTTGGGAATTTGGGATGGGATGGGATTCGTCATCCTTCACCCAGTAAACTCTTTTTCTTTTCTTTTCCTCAATTTCTTTTTCCTTTTCTTTCTCCCGTTTTTTTTTTTTTTTTTTTGTGGTTTTGGGCTTCAATGTTCAAGCCTGGTTTTTTTTTTTTTTTTAAGCCCAGTCCCAGCCAATTGGAACAAAAAGAGAAATGTTAGGCTGAAATTTTCGGATTCTTGATGCTCTTTATTTAGTCTAAAAATTTATTGGGTACCTACTTATGGAGTAGGTGATAAGGTGCTCCCTTCTCTTAGAAGACACTATGATTTTTATTATAATAATTGAATTTTGAGAATATTAAGATGAGGTAAAAATCTATTGTACATTATGTTATTAAATTATTAATTTAGTTAATGGATGCACTTATGGCATTTGTTAATAAATTATTTAAAAAAAATTTTGATATCACTTTTATGAAAATTATAGAAAGCTGTTCAAAAATCAGTATCTTTTTTCATTTCTCATTAAAAAATTTTAAAAATATTTTATAAGCTAATATCCTTAAGGCAATGATTAACTTTTCTCTTAAATTATTTCAAAAAAGAAATATTTGCTCTGTCACATATATGGTGTTTAGGATTTTTTTTTTTTTTTTTTTTTAAGGAAAAGATAAGTGCAGTATTATTAATTTCTGAGTTACAAAGTTCTTGGCATGGCAAGTAGCTAGATGTAATTCATGATTTATGAAAAGGTGACCATAGAGATTTGTTGCCTCAACGTCAATCACCATCACTCCTTGAATTAAATAGATATTGGACTACAATCTTTATAATCTTCTCAAAAATAAAATAAATAAATAAAAATAAAGAAGAAAGGGAGACTACAATCTTTATAACATACGCATGGGGAATATTTTAGAAAGTTCAGGTTTAAACAAAATCTCTAAATTAGATTGGTGTTTATATATTCTTCATATAGATTTTATAAAAGCTGATATTTTAATTTTTAAGTGATACATAAGGCCTAGATCTTAGCTTTCAATTGGGTTCTAGTATTTTGACCAGATATAGACGGTTTCTTACTTTCTTAGCCTAGTGGGCTTTTTCAAAAAATAAGATAACTTTTTTTTTTGAGAAAGAAAAATAAGATAACTTAAATAAAATAAAAGGCCTAGTTCTCTTGCTTGCATAGTTGCATACGTGATTTTCTCCTATCATAATCTTACATTTCTATTTTAGAAGAATCATAAGCTTAGTTGATTGGACATTAGAGCATGCCTATGCCTTATACACAATATGGTCCAATAATGCAAAATTATTACTATTTTTTTTTTCCCCTAGTTAAATTTTTTATCATCGAATAAGAGATTTAGATTTTGGTATCTTAGCTTGATTATAAAAACAATTATCAAATCATGAAATATACGCTAAATGATGAAATTCTATCCTATTTATGCACACACAAAAATAAAAAGAGCAAGATCATAGTCTTTTGTTTGTGTATGAGTGTGAGAGAGGGGAAAATCATATTCTTAACTTAAGTCCAAATTCTTCTGATAAAATAACCAGACTACCTTCAATAAGGATATCCATATCCTGCCCGAAATTGTAATTCTTGTTCAATGAGATACTCAAGACTTCCTTTCTCACTCAATTCCTCTTCTAGCTCTTTCGGCAGACATAGATGTTGGTCTCTAAAACCCTACCACCCCTTCCAAAGATTTCCAACGTTTTAAAAGGATCCCAAAGAGAGTGGAAATAATTGAATTTTCAGGTTTATATATATCTCAGAGACAAGTTGGTGGAGATTACAGTCTCAACTGAACCAGCCTACTTTTGGGCTTTGATTTATAATTTAGGGTGGATGACCTCAGTCTCTACCAAGCCAGGCCAGCCAACATTTCACTTCCCACACACACAACAAAACTTGAGTAATTTCTTTTTTCAGTATACAATAATCAAAACTAGGTAATACACAAGAATGACAGCAGTCGCAACACAAACGTGCCTCTCTTCTTTTAAGATTTGGATAAGGCTTGGCTCTAGTGCTCCAGTGCAGAGGAACTTGGAGCAATGGAGCTAAGCAGGATCCTTAAAATTTATAAGTTAAGAGTCATCCTCACCTAAGTTGCCTCTTCCATTAGTGATGGCACCATGTTTCATAAATGGAACAACTTTAGCTTATAACAATTGACGTGGCTATGGCTGTTTGGGTGACAATTTGGCTGAAGTGAAGGGTTGCTACTTACTAGCCATAATTTCTCTATTCAAGGAAAATTTAGGTTCCTCCGAACCCCCACAAAATGTGTTACAATAATATACCAAACCCAGGCCAAACTGGGCAGCTGAAAGATGCATCTTCTAACCCAGCCAATTAACCCACCTAGATAGGCTCAAGAAGTTGCCACAGCATCCCAGCGCCAAATAGTCCCGTCCTCACAGCAGCTGAGAATGGTGCTGCAACATACAGAAAGGGAGATTCCATTTTATACTTTTAACAGTCACTAGAGTTGTCATGATCATAAATAATAGTGACATAATCTAAGGCTATAACTAATAGTCTAATATATGTGGGCTCACCTTCCATCGAATGACATGGCAGTTTGTCTAATTGGAGATTTTGATTGAGCATGTGTCAGCCTGAAAGAAGTTAAAGAGTAAGAAAACATCATTCATATAGTACAGAAATTGCAACTTTCTTTAACAGAAACTTCAACCAAGACAAGCAAAACCAACCAACCTTGCAATAAGAACAGGGGGGCTGGATTGCAATTCCCAGACAAAAATCTTTCCTTCCCTATTCCCTGGTAGATAAGACCGTATAGGATTAGAACTCCACATATTGTAATGCAAAAGCTTGAAGACATAATGCTCAAGTAAATGCAATTTCCTGGTTGATGATTCATACAATTTCACATCCATTGACAATAAATCTCATGTGTCTATGCATGTTTATATTACTAAGCATTGCATTACCTATAGCAGCTGCATTATAATGAAAATCGCAGGAAAACTTGATGAACCATATATCACACTCTGGAACAGGGTATTTCTGAAGGATGTCAACTGAACCCTATACCATAAATGTCAAAAATAAAAAGATAAACTGGGGATTTCACATAATCGATCAATGTCAAGAATAAAATTTTTTTGAAATAAACTGATGTAGCTTTAGAGATATTCATAAAAGACAATTCATAAGTACTGGACTGATGACAAATTCTAACCTCCCCAGGAGACTGGTCCTTCACTTTAGGTTCCCATAAAACAATTTCATTGTCAACGCTCTGAAAACGGCAGAATAGGAAAATTAGTATGAGCATAGATGACACCTACAAGAATGCATCTATAAGCAACTCCAAGTTCTGATGACTCCTAGTACTTTCTACAGTTACATTTGCTCAACAATTTCCAGTTCAAGCCAACTGACAACAGATTAAGAGTTTGACATGTCACTTTTTCAACACTTATCTTTTCATTTGAATACATGTAGTAGAGGTTAACATTAAAACAACATTAACACAAATGAAACACAGTTTATAAAGCAGCAAATGGTGTCTCGAGAAGTTATTTAATGCATCTGACTCACTGATTCAGTTTGTCAATCAGAAAAGGCAACACTTTTTCAAATCTCTTAATGTTTCAGCCCATATAATATGGTTTGCCACCCCCCCCCCCCCCCCCCTCCTCCAGATCAACATTTGATTTTAGATTAGCAAACACAAAATGGTGAACCAAGAAATAATTCACCTTTGAGAGGATAAAATCACCAAGCCACCTATTACAGTCAACATAGTTTAAATGAATTGAAGCTGTGAACACCTGAAAAGGGTAAGGTGAACTAAGATACAATGAGAAAAATTATTCATCAGTCACACAAAAAGTGGCTGCTACTCACAGGAAACTGAACATATTTTGTGGGGAACTTAGAAGGGAGATCTGTCCATGTGAATGATTTCTCTACGTACGTCCAGAACTCTGAAGCAGGGTTATCACAAGACAAAAAAATTTAAAAGAAGTTACAATGATGTTAACTTGCTAAAATTAACTAAACTAGCTGACCTGCCTGGCATTCAATCAAGCAGGCCAACTCTGAAATGAGAACCTGACAACACACCATTAAAAAAGTTCCAATCATTTGACTTGGAACATTATAGTAATATGAAGAAAAAAAACTGTTCCAAGAAATTTTCAGGCATAAATAAAATCCATAGACAACTAACGGAGAATTTTTTGTGCAAATGATAAGTGTCCTAAACTCATTGAATTATACAAAGAAAGAAAAATGTTCCAATAAACTCCTCTGGCACAAATAAAATCTATACACAACTAATGGAGAACTTTTAGTGCAAATGATAAGTGCTCCATACTGATTGTCTTCTAAACAAGCTTTTTCCAAAAATTTGTACTCGTATTCCTAGAATCCAACATTTTTGGAAAAACCAATGCTTTTAACACTTTAATCCAAGATACAGGTCACTTAAGACATTCCATAAAGAATACAATTATCACCCCCATGACATCCTAGAGCAACATTAATGGCTTACCAGAAGATATGATGTACTACATAGACTGTTACACTCAATATGATGGGTATTAATATAATTTGTGATCGTTGTTTATAATTTTTAATGTTCATTATTCTGTGATGCATATTTTTTTTTTCATCTATTCAAATTGGTGTGTCAAACAGTGTTTTAAATCGGACAATCCATCTAAGCACTCCAATGTTCCAATTTTGTTCAATAACTGTTTCTTTTTAAAAAAAATTACAAGAAAAACAACAGTAATGCCTTACCTTTCATTGACCAGATCTTAACAGTGTTGTCCATGCCACAACTTGCAATGCGATATATGTCTGAAGGATGAAAGTCCTACATAGCCAAAATAGTGTTTGTATAATCCTTTAAAAGTCCTTATTTTGCAACATGAGCTACAATCAAATAGTGAATAAAGAACTCGGTTTTTTAGTTTTTCCCTATAACAACTTCATAGGAAGAAGGCTGTTACTCTTTCTATTCTTCACTCACCACACTCAATACTTCATTACGATGACCCCCAGCTCCAGAAAATATCAAAATGCATATTCCAGTATGGACATTCCATATGCGAACTGATTCATCCTGGTCACAGTTGAATATAAGTCATAATTATAAAACAAAAAGGTAGAGAAAAGAGAATTTTATATTTCATACTTTGCTTGCAGATACCACCAGTGATGGCTTTTGTGGTTGAGTCCGGATTTCATTTATAGAATCCCCATGGCCAACAAAACTCTGCACAACACAGGCATGTCACAGGGCAAAACAAGAATTATTTATAATACTATATTTCAGAATTACACAGTTATATACCCATGAATAAGTATAACTATAAAATAGTATTTTATGACTTTCAACCAAATTTAGATCTAGATATATATCTTAATTGTATATGAATAGTGCCAATGTGAGAGGCAGAAGGGTATCTGCCCTAGATAGGTTGTGACAAATAACAAAAGCCAACTTGGGTTCATCTCTAGGCAACCGAAGTGTACACCCCATTTTTAGAGCTGCTTTTTTTCTACAACTACCCAAAAAAAAAAGTCTCAAATTCAGGAAATAAGAAACCTTGTGTATTTTCTCGCTGCCGGCATCAATGACACGGAGTATACCATTGAGTCCTCCAGCCACTACAAAAGGCATACCATCAATGCTGCATGCCCATGTCACAGTGTAGAAAGACTCATCCTTCTGATCTACAAAACACATTGAATTCATATCGGTTTTTTACATATGAACAGTCATTCATTAGAAAAATAAGAATCAAAGATATAGCTATCAACAAAAATTATGTCATTCATCAATGGACAGTTGTCTCCACATACATCTTCATCAACATAAGACTGCAAGACAGCAATGACACCCCCTTCAAGACATTGGTATACAGTCACCTGTGGAAACAAACATCGACAATTACAACTACAATTACACCAAAATAAATTAACTTTGTGACTTTTACATGTTCCACCAAAAATTAAGTCCTCAATAACAAATGGATCTCTGCCATATTAATATAAAAATTGTTACCTTTATATGTCCCACCTAAAAATAAGTCCTTAATAATAAATGGGTCTCTTCAAAAATATAACTTTAACCAACGCTCTAACATTTGCATCATATAGTGTACTTAAACTAGCACAATAACACAAAGAACAAAAGTAAAAAGCTACAAAGTATATATGTTACACAAAATGTCAATATAACCAAAACCCAGAAGAGAAAATGCAACATATATAGTAAAAAAGGGACAGACGGACCCGATTGCCGCCAACAGTGGCGAAGACGTTGAAGTGGCGAGAGTCAATGAAGTTGAAAACGACAGCGTATAAGGGGCGCTTGCCTTCTTGGAGTCTGTTGGTGACTCTGTAGTCTCGCTTCTTTGATGGGGTCGGCAACCCCATCACTGGCTCGCTCCCAATGGTGAACTTTCCTGACATCACTCTCTCTCTCTCTCTCACCAAATTGCGTCAACAAATTTTCAGAATATAGCAATCACACACAGTGATTAGTGAGAATTTAGGAAATGAATGTAGAATAAACTCACCTCAATCAGCCCCAAAACACTACTAATAAATGTCAAAGAAACCCCAAACATTTTCTATAGCCAGTTATATATAACACTATTTTGGGCTATGGGCCGGGCTGTGTTGGATTAGGCTATTTCTCAACTTAACCCAACCCAATCTATGATAGTTCTGAAAACCAACCCATCAAATTTTGTCATCATTCCTATAAACAAGAGTAGTGTGTGTGATTACAATTGACCTTTGTCCTTAACACTGATTAGGCACTTTGTTCTCTCTGGTTGAGTTTAAAACCTTTTTTTTTTTTTTTTTAATATGTGAAGCCAAATTGCCTTATCTGGTTAACTTTGGTTCCATTTGCTTCCACATTGGCATGAGGCATGGCTTCCACAGTCCTTCACTTCCTATCTCGTCCGATTTCAAACCCTCTTCATCTAAACCACCTTGTCCCAAGCCTAAACCCCCAAGCCTCCACAAACTCATCACAGTCAGTACTCATCTATAATATCCCACACAGAAAGCACTTCTTCATCAAATGCACTTCTGAGTCTAACTCTACGCCTCTGCCTGAGCCTGACTTCCCATTCCCAACTCCAACTTCTAATACCAGCAACAAAGCAGAAACTTTCCCTATTGAAAGGCGAAGAAGGTCTGAGATAATCCATGACAGGGAGTCTGGAACTGGGCTAGTACAACCTGAGCCACCCAATTGGTTGGAAGAGAAGCAAAGAGATCAAATTGGATAAGCCAAAAGGCTAATGTCATAGCTGACTTTCTAGAGAAGTTGGAGGATCTAATGGGGAAAGAATTTGGCTCCACGGAGCTGCTAGCAAAAGCTGGAGAAATTGTGGCTGAAAGAGCTAGAGAGGAAGCACGAGTGTTGAGTGATAAAGGAGAAGTGGAGGAGAGGATGATGACTGAGTTGTTCAGAGTGTTGAGACTAATGGAGATGGATTTGGCTATGGTAAAAGCTGCAGTGAAGGAAGAGACATTGGGTGAAAGGCTTGAGCAGGCCAAGGCACGCTGCAGACAAGCTATACTTGTAGCTCTCTCCTTTTGAAAGGCTCATATATGTAGAGGATTTGAACAATTGATTTATATCTTCTTTATAAGAATTAGCCACATTCACATGGTCTTGTTTATTAGGATATATGGGGTTTAAATAATAAATTCAGTTCTTGTGACTTCTTAATTAGACTCAAGTAATTTGCTTTAAGCCAAAAACTCAAAAATCAAGCTTGCATTCAAGCTGCATTATCAACAGCAATACCCTTATGCTTGTTCTATACTTAAATTAGTCAACTAATTCAAATTAGCCATCCAAGAAAGCTAACAAGTTTATTTATATATTCTAATTTTGTTCTACCTGCAATGAATGGAATTAGCAATGGTTATACAACAAGTTGAAAGTCAATACCCTATAGAGAGATTTATCCTAGCTATATACATTTGAAAGTTTATGATCACTAATTAAGATGGTCTATTGATTTTTCAACTTATTTCTGAATACTTAAGCATACATCCTGTCAACGGAGGAAGTTATTTCCGTCTTGCACTCTTCCTCAGTTTAAGATGGTAAACCTAGTCCATATAAGAGGTTTCTCTCATAAAATCACCAAAGCGTATCATAGCAGATCATATAATTAGAATAAACATTTTGAAAATAAGACCTGAGTCAAGATATCTAGAACTGCTATCATCTATATTGGTTCCTCTCATGTTACTGTTAACATAGGGATGGAAATTAATAAAGGTAGCAATTTTGGTTTCCCTCATTGAGAAAGAACAAATATGAACTTAAATGATGACAATTGCAAAGTAGTAACAAAATTAATATAATTGTAATTAATTATTTAACAGTTGAATGACACAATTCCTTATATTTGGCATATCTCAAATATTGATAAACCTCGAGTGTCTCTCTCAGCTGCAAACTGTCTAACTAGCATTAACCATGAAAGTTAGTAATAATGTGTCTGAATAAAAATTTATATGATATCAATGAGAGCATCCAAATAATAGTCTTTAAATTTTACAGCCCAAATAAGAAATTAAGACATTCCAAACTCCAAAGTATCCAAAAACAACTAATGAGAGCAGTTCATAAAAAAAGGAAAAAAATTGCAAGATGATCATTGTTGATTGAGTTTGCTACGGCAATTAGGACAGGTGTTGTGCATCTGGAGCCATGGAAGTAGACAATATTGGTGATATATATGAGAGCAGTTCATACGAATGAGCTTATCCCCTGCTTGTGGTTCCTCCAAACATATACTGCAATAAAAACCCACATCACATCCTTGCTTTTGTTGACTGCTGCCAACAACAAAGCTGCCATTTTTGACCAACTTATCATTGGCACTTGTTGATGCATCCTCCTCACTGTCAAACAGACTGAAATTTGGGCTCACCGAGCCATGGTAAGTTGGTTCATGTTCGTGATCATTGCTGAACTGGCTGGGTACATGTTCATGATCATGACCATTACTGAACCGTCTGGGTACATGTTCATCATCATCACTGAACCGGCTGGGTACATGATCATGATCGAACAGGCTGGGTGGTGCATGTTCATCATCATCACTGAACTGGCTGAATGATGATGGGAGTCTTGAGGATGAGAATGAAGCCCCACGGTCACTTAACCAGCCGCGGTCGGTTGGTTCATGTTCATGAAGACTGAATGATGATGGGAGTATTGATGGGAGTAATGAGAATAAGAACGAAGCCTCGCGTTCATTTAACTGACGGGATGATGATGATGATGGGAGTCTTGGGGATGAGAATGAAGCCCCACGGTCACTTAACCAGCCACGGTCGGCTGGTTCACGTTCATGATGACTGCATGATGATGGGAGTAAGGAGGATAAGAATGAAGCCTCGCGTTCATTAAACAGACGGGATGATGACGATGGGAGTCTTGAGGATGAGAATGAAGCCCCATGATCACTTGACAAGCCACTGTTGGTTGGTTCTTCATTGAACGGACTGTATGATAATGGGGGACTGAAATTTGGGATCATGGTTAGTTTGATCAATAACTTGACGAGACGAGGTAGAATTTTGAAAATTTGTTGATTACTGTGTATTTGAGGGAGAAGAAAACAGAGACTAGTGCTGTTTATATATAATTTGTATGTGAAATTGTAACTATATAATTTGTTTTGGAATGGGAGAGGGAGACGTATGTAAACTCAAAAGTGTTTACACGACACTCCCAATTCTTCAACTAAAATCAATAACTCAACAGTCCTCATTCAAGTATTCAACAAAAATCAACAACTGTAGAGGCACGTGTGTCAAAATGTGCCAACTAGATTAACCTTGATCCCACTCGTTTGGAAAGGTTTAACTTAAATTTTTTGGATTCCTATTGGTTTAAAATTTAACTTACATTATTAGTTTTTCTATTTTGTGATTGAGAGATTGATCTCATGATTATCGATGGGATCTACTGAGTAGGAGCTTATATTGGTTTGCTGTTGCATCAATAACGATGTATTAAAATTATTGAGAATATCGTTAAATCGCTAAATTTCAACAGAAAATATTAACATTTTTTTTTATTTGTCACACATGTAATGTTTAGCAATATTTTCTGAATTAGAAGTTCAAAAACCACATTGTCACTCATGTCAAAGTAAAATTGTGATATTTGTAAAAACTCGTGTATTTTTTTTTTTTTTTTTTGTCTCTAAAATTTTGTCTAAGCTTGATTTATGTTCGACTAATTTAGAATTAAATTTTGTCACTAAAAAGCTTTAAAAAAATACAAAATCTATTATACAATATACAGATGGAGTACCAGCGTGGTTTGTAAAAAATCTAAGTTGATTTGAAATTAATATCATAACACATGAATGGAAAAATGAAATCATAGCTTTTTAAAATTTTCAAAGATGAAATGAACAATTAATAGCTAAGATCCCAATAATTTACTAAATTCCTATGTACGTACAATTTTTGTTATGCAAGTCTGCCTAGCTCAGAGGTTAGAGCATTGCATTTGAACGAGAATTGAACTCTCTATAAGATCAAATCTCTCGTTGTTCCTTAGTAGCTTAGTGGTAGAGCAGTCGGCTGCAAGACCCACCCGTCGAGCAGGGATGAAAGTCGACCTTAGTGATCCGACGGTGCCGAGTGGAAGGGCCGTCGTTTAACGGATAAAAGTTACTCTAGAGATAACAGGCTGATCTTCTTGTAACTATATAAATTTAAAATATGAAAATTGTAACTAAATGATGAAATTATTAACTCAAGTACAATTGTCAATAAAAAAATAAAAAATAAAATACTATGTTCCAAAAAATTAGCGATATATTTTCAATAGAGTTTTATAATGAATAAAATTTAGTAACGTTCTTGAAAAACGGAAAATACAGAAAATAGACCATTTTTTCTTACAAAATTGGAGCAATCTATGATGTGCAATTTATGTATTCTACAAAATGATTTGACCTAAATTGTTTGTCCTTTTTTTTTAAATACCAAATTAAAATATCATACTTAAACCCCTTTTTTTAATTACTTCGCATATGGCTTTGTGGGAGGTAATGGTGAGTGATGATTAATGAAAAATAAGTGACAATAGAGATTTATGGCACAAATCACTACTAATTTATGGATTGAAATTGAATAGATAATGGATTGCAATCTTTACAACATGCACATGGGCAATATTTTAGAAAGTTGAAGTTCATGTCATATGCACAATAATTCCTTTAACAAGTGTATAGCCCCGTGCATATACACGGGTACAATTAAAAATAATCACAATTATACGGTTCAAATTATACCTTTTTTTAGAAGATGTTCAAATTATACATAATATTAGCCTTTTCTTTAAACCATACATTTCTAAAATATGTAATGGTTTCTCATATTATTTATATTATATTATATTATATATATATATATATATATATGATTTAGAATTTATTGGTTTACAGAAATCCCATGGGAAAACATTAAGATTCATTAGAAACAGTGATTCCAAGAGGGAGTTTTTCACAAAACATCTTCAAGTCAATTTTCTTTTGATTAAGGCCTTTTCTAGCATTGATCTTTGAGTTTAAGATTACTAATCATTATTTTATTGAATTGTGAATAGATTTGATTGATGGGAACGGTCAAAAATCAAGCTTGAAGAGCTTTTCTTTGGGGGATTAGTTTCAAACTTTTCTTTTTCCTTTCCTTTCCTTTCTTTTATGTTGTTTAATCTCTCTATCTGTTTTAGTTTTTTTTTTTTTTTTATGCTTTAATATGTTTATCTAGTTTAGGTTTATGTTTTTATATGTTTAAAATGCATGTTACGATGTTAGATTTAGTGCTTTAAGTATCTGCTATGTTTCCAGGGTTTCTAGGCAAGAACCTACGTACGCATAATATTGCCTGCACACGCAGACTTGATTATGCTCACGCAGGGAAGTTCATGCGTGCGCAAAAGTTGCTCAAAAACCCTAATTTTATTTTTCTATTTTTGTTTCTGTTTTCACATGTATGTCCTTGTTTGGTTTCTTTTCCGTACTTTTATGCTTTTAAAGCTTCTGTTTCACATATTTGAATTGCTTGTTTGCTCTCATATGTTAGAATTAGGATTTATCTTGTGTTTTCTTTAATTTAATACCATAAACATGCATTCACATGCTCATGCATAAATGTCATAAGTGCTAAGTTGCTGCAAGGTAAGTGAGGTAAATAATGCATTCATATGTACATGCAATTGTTTGTTTTATAAGCTTTACCCTTCTTTGATGAATATGTATATGCAATGCTTTTAATGATGACATGATGTGCTTAGTGCCTATATTCTTGCTTTGATTTGATGATGCATGTCCTGCTTTGTTTGAGATGATATGTTATGCCATGATTAGCTAAATGCTAGGATGAAGTGACATGTATGCTAGATGTATGTTAGGATATACTATGATGTAATATGATTTGTGATGAAGCATGTTTAGATGTATGATAATTAGGGTTTGTGATGTGATGAAGTATGCTAGATGCATGATAGGTTGTTTGATATGCATGATTAGATGTATGGTAGGCTTTGGTTGATAAGCATGATAGATGTATAGTTAGCGATGTTTGATGTCATGTTGATTGTTAGATGTATGCTAGTGTGTGTGTGAGTTAGATACAAGTATTGAGTGTGCCTTTATAGGGCTAAGACATAAGACACAATAATGGGAAGCCAAGCTTAGGGTTTTTGGGTGCCTAACACATTCCCAAGATCTTACCTTAATTCCGAAGTCATATCTCTAGTAGTAAGATCAAAAGGTCCTTCCTTAAAATGACGCTATATATATGATTCCTAAGTCATTGCAAAAACTAAGTGGCGACTCCTAAAAAAACGACCCCTTGTGTCCACAACGAGCAAAAAGGGCAAGAATGCAAGTAACAAGATGCAAACCCACAAAGGGCAATGATCAATAAATTAGGTATGGCAATGTCTGTTTACATTTCCTATACCTTGCTGGGCCATATCCTTTGAACGTTGGCAATGTCTGATTTAGTTTTCCACTCTGTGTGGTTACATTGTTTATGATGTATGTATATCTATATCTGCTTGTATTTGGGTGATTGTGCACTTTGTATGATGGACTTTCGTTGCTACGTGAGTGACCCTCTCTAGTCATGAGAGCTCTTGACCTTGTAGTGTGGGTATGTACTCAAGGTGATTGCCGTAAGTGCATATTCGTGCTATATTGTGTGCACGATCATCGCGGTGTGGTTGTCCAAATCCATGTCACCCAGTGACACTGGTTTCCCCGTGTATGCGACACGCATCAACATGCTTGATACTTTGGAAGGCTTTGGCTCATCTCGATACGAGCATGTTGATATGCGCCGTATACACAAGTACGAAACCCTGCTGATGCCCCATAGCACACCAAACGCAAAACTTTGCCGTATTTTCGCCGTGATTCTTACAGCAAAAGCTTGGTAAGAATAACATTTTGTGTGCTATGATGCACCTAAGGCGAAGTGCTGCCGGATTTCCGCCACAAAAATAAGGTGAAGTGCTATTGGATTTCCGCCATGAAAATAAGGTGAAATGTTGCCGAATTTGCACCATGGATATTTGACATTGATTCCAAACACACTAAGAAAGCATCGATTGGGACCATACCCATTCCAAAATCAAACCTCAAAGCCTTACACGTTTAAAGCTCTGTAAGCTAATGCCAATAGCTTGTTTTCAATTGTCAATGTCTAAAAATTATAATTTTACCAAAATAAAAGACTATCCTTAAACAGGCGCAATGGAGTGCCAAACACCTTCCCCACTCATAATTAGACTTCCAAACTCAAGAATCAAGATTTTTTATCCATCCATATTAGATGAGGAAAAATGACCTTTTTCTTAGCCTAAAATCAGTAATAAAATCAAATAAAGTCAAGTGGCCAATCACACCTTAGAAAAACCCAATGATTGATGGCGACTTCAATTACCCTTGGTGATTTCCTTAAAATCGACTCATAACCCAGTCACACACCCGGGGCACGACACACCTCCACAGTACCCAAGCTCCAAGCTTCGTATGCACGTCGACAATGCCTACACCGTCTCTCTTTCCAAAAGGAGGGAGAAGTGCACGAGCGTCGCCGCAATGGGTGGTCGAGCAACCACAAGGCTTCAACACGCATTAACTGCCTACAATCAACATTCTTATTTGGTCATGGTATTACCTACAAAACTTCACCTTGCAAAGAACATATCACATCCCTTCTTATAGTCATTGCCCTCACAAATAAAAACATCCATTACCCATTGCATACACACAACGCGTTCATCTAAGATCATGACATTCAAAACCTACGCACATCTTCAACATTTCAACTCTATTACAACTATTTAATATGATATAAACACAGTAATTGTATGAGTATATATCTAAGAAATAAAAATTTATATAAACCAGATTTTAGAAAAAATAATGACTAAAATATAGTTTATTTATTTGTAAATTGAGATATCCAGTGGTTGAATAGAGTAATAAGAAGCTTTGAATGAATTGAAGGTGAGAAATGAAGACAAATTAAAAAGAAAGGTGAGAGAGAGAGAGTTGTAGAAATTGTCTGAAACAAAAGATAAAATGCAAGAATGAGAGTTTGCTGAGTTTAAAGATAGCTGGGCATGGATTCCCAAATTCTTAGTGGAGCTCAAGTTTATAAAAGTTGAATTCTCTAAAGAGCAGAGAAAAAAAAAACACTAAACACTCAACTCTTAAAAAGTCAAAAGTTACATATAAAACTCGATTTTATAAAACCTGATTTTCTTGTTAACCTTCTTTTTTTAATAGCAACTTTTCAAGAGCTGTGTTCCTTGCAATTTTTTTTAACTTGGACCAGAATTTCTAAAAAGGTCAAGTTCCACCTTTTAAAAAAAAAATTACATATTTACCAAGAAATCAATTTTTCAAGAGTCAAGTCAAGTTCATTGTAATTTTTTTTTTTTTTTTTTTTTTTGGTGGTAATACCATATTAGCCGCACCACATTAGTTGTTAGTTTCTTAGAACTCAGTTTTGGAAATTCAAGTTACAAATAGGGCTATTTCCCTAGATAACTTTCATAGAAACTTGATTGGTAAAATTGTTTGGGGGAAAAGAAACATTATTTAGCAAAAAATGGCCCATTATAGGTATGCAATTTATCATATGATTGGAAAGATAAGAATACTCAATTGAAGAACTGATCCTAAGCATATGTCACTTAAAAATAAAGTTATTAAATACTTTAATTATCATGAGATATGCTTGCCACTAAAAATCTAAAACCATTTGGTCAAAAGCACTACTCCTAGGCTTGCCATTAAAAATTCAAAACATCTAATGCTAAGTAGTTATTATTATTATTAAACAAATGATTTTAAGTACCTAAATTGTTTGTCCTTTCACAGTATTGTTTTGAAAATACCAAATTAAAAAATCATACTAAAACTCATTTTTAAGTACTGCGCATATGGCTAATAGAGATTGTGGGAGGTAATTGAGTGATGATTTATGAAAAAAAAGTGACAATGGAGATTTATGGCCCAAATCACTACCAGTTCATGGATTGACTAGATAATGGGCTGCAATCTTTGTTTTTCGTTTTTTTTTTTTTTTTTCCTGGGTAAATAAGATAATTGCATATGTAATTTTGCTCTATCATAAGCCTACTTGGGTGGCCATATTAGAGCACGCCTTATTCTCCAATGTGGTCCAGTAAAATGCAAAATTAGAGTGTTTTTTCTCACTTCTACCTTCAATGAGGATTATCCTTTTCTAGTGGTCAGTAGTGGCCAACACTTTGCAAACGGATATATCCGAAATTGAAACTCTCATTCTATTAGGTACTCAACAACACTTCATTTCTCACTCAATTCCTCTAGAATGGCTCTTTTGGCAGACATAAATGTTGTCTCCAAAACTCTACAAGCCCTTCCAAAGTTTTCCAAAATTCAAAGGATACCAAATAGGATGAGAATAGTTGGATTTCTTGGCAAGAAAAAAGATGATTTTCAAGAACACCCATTACAGACTACAAGAAGATTAGCGATAGGTCTTGCCTCCATAGCTCTTATTGGAGATTCTACCGAGGGGATATCTCTAGCCAAGGATAATGGGTTCTGGTACGAAGGCCCTATACCTGTGCCTCCTGTCTATAACAGTAAGCTTTCTCATTAGCAACTCAGTATGTAAAATGTGCACTTTACTCAGTGTTTGCTTCTTTATAAACTGCTTAAATTGCTTCCCAGTGCAGCCAGGCTTCTCTACTTGTTACATAATTGTTCTTTTTCTTACAGAGATTGCAAATGAGAAGACGGGTACACGTTCTTTTCTGAAAATTGGACTCTATGTGGCAAATATAGGAAGCAAAGGCAGTGAATATAGGCTGAGGAAAACCGCCTTTGATCTCTTATCAATGCCAGATTTGATCAAACAAGACACTCTAAACTATGTCAGGAAGTATCTGAGATATAAGTCCACCTTCATGTACTATGATTTTGACAAAGTCATATCAGCTGCATCAGAGAACGAAAAACAACCTCTGACTGATCTGGCTAACAGACTGTTCGACAGTTTTGAAAAGGTAAATCATTTGTCACTTAAAAGCTATATGATAATCACTTGCAACTTCAATCTAAAACTAGAATAGCTTAGAATTGTAATCCAATGAACGAAAAACAACCTCTGACTGATCTGGCTAACAGACTGTTCGACAGTTTTGAAAAGGTAAATCATTTGTCACTTAAAAGCTATATGATAATCACTTGCAACTTCAATCTAAAACTAGAATAGCTTAGAATTGTAATCCAATGTGTTGACAGCTTGAAGATGCGGCAAAGAACAAAAATCTGCCTCGGACAGAATCATCTTATCAGGACACAACAGTTATCCTCCAAGAGGTCATGGAAAAATTTGCATAATCTATGGAAGCTACTGTTGTAGTTTAAACAAAGTCACTGTACTTAATTTTGAGGTACTATTGAAAATATTAAATTGCACTTTGCCATATTAGTTTTCAAAAACACTCGGTATATTTAAACAGTCAAGTTCTTTTAAATAGACCCAAAAAAAAAAAAAAAAAAACAGCTTTCTTTTTCTTCTCTTTTTTAAGTAAATGACAAAACAGTAATGTTAGCATGTTTCTGAGGTCTCATTTTGGATTCATGGTTAGTTTTACATCAAAAATAAAAGTAGTAGGTGTACAGTGTTCTTGTAAATTATATGATTTAGAAAACACTAGAGCTATGGTTTGGCTAACAAAAGGCAGAAGAAAGACTTCAGTAAGCAGAAAGTTATCAAAAATCAGTTTCAGGCCTTCAGCACAATTGGAACCTATAATCAGAAACGCACATTCTTTAATTAATACAAACTCAATATATTTTTTTTTTTTTTTGCTATACAAAATATAGACCTATGTTAGAATCACTCATTTCAAATTTTGATACAAGTAATGCAGATACAGGAAACTTGGTTGCCTCATAAAAGAAAAGGAATTATTAATCTATCAAAAGATCAGCCATAGCTTAGGCGAGAATCTGAAGGGCGCACATTGTTGTTGGTTTGACGCCGGGGAATCCCAATTTCACAAGCATTTACCCGAGCTGCAAAACGGAGTGAACAAAGTGACTCCCCAACTGAGGAGGGATCAGGAGATATGTTTACGAACATCAATGTCTTTGAGTCACCACCTAAGCAAGGCTGGTCAACCAGTAATTTTACAAGATTAGAACATCTCAAATGATCATATGCAACTAGAAGAATAGCAAGAAATAGTATTGAATAACCATATTCTATTTCTTTGCCTTTTTATCAACATGTTTGCTTAATTTGATCCAAGAGTGTCATTAAAAAGCAAAAATTGGAATCATATATCCGAGCCATAATATATTAGTTTCCACAAAAATACCATGGCCAAATTCATCAGATGCACAACTGATTAGCTTGCTCTTTATACAAATGGAATAAAAGCAGTGTACTGTAGACAGCATATCATCCCAAGATATACACATTTTTCAATAGAAAATTGCTAAATCAGGCAAGTAATTGAATCACAACATCCGGCTAGTGATTCTCCAGTCAGTTGACTCTTACAGTGATAATTAAAACACACAAATGTTGCCATGTCATGAAATAAGTGCTGTAGAGAAAATAAATTAAATAAATAAAAGTTGTTGTAAAAAGTGGCACAATAAATGCTAGAGCTAGAGGTTTATTTATTTTTTTTTTTTTTCTTCAGCATAAGCACTCAAGGATGATAATTGAGTTTCCTCTACCACACAATAATAAAAAATTTGAAGAAAGACTCTAGATTCATATTGAAGCTAGGAAATTAATTTATAAATTTTTAAAGAAATTACCTGAAGAAGATATGTAAGCTTCGAGTTTCTAAAGGGTATGTGGTCCTCCTTCTTTGCCAATGCAAATATAACATCACTTAGGGATGATAAGCTTTTATTAATGGCCTGTTATAATTGCAAAACATAAATAAATATCAGAAAATTCCACAAAATGAATTGCAGAAAAGTAATTGAATCAAAATAGTTTTGCCAAAATACTTGGGTTTCTTTCAATCGATCCCCAGTTGATCCGCTCTTAGAAAGGCGCTCACTCCCAGCAAGATCAATAAGATTCAGAACTCCTTGTACTTGTTGTTCAGTGCTCTAGCACACAAGAGTGGAAATTAAGAAAAATAAGTTTCGACAATACAACATCTAAGAAACAGAAGAAAGAGAACTGGACCGTGCTAAATGATTGTACCTCATTAATACCAAATATTCGAAGGGTGAAAACAAAATGACTTCTCGATGATTGCTCATTCATCTGGGTCTTGCCTACAGACCTAAAAGGATATAAGTAAAATATTTTAATGATAAATTCTTGTGAAGTACAGGGAGCTTTGGGACCAAAAAAAAAATTCCTTAAACCTAATATAACAATTTTGCACCATTGTTTACATGTATCATTTAAACAACTTTCGTAGACTGAAATTGAATCACATCCAGCAAGCCTTTGTACCACTAGGGAAATTAAATTTAGTAGAACAATACATACAACATTGCAAGTAAAATTTAATAGCTATCCCTTATAAAGAGAAATCATATTTATAAA
Organism: Lithocarpus polystachyus; assembly: GCA_033629205.1. Lineage (NCBI taxonomy): Eukaryota > Viridiplantae > Streptophyta > Magnoliopsida > Fagales > Fagaceae > Lithocarpus > Lithocarpus polystachyus. Next base: position 18,580,589 of record CM066169.1, read on the forward strand.
ACAAAAGAGAATTCCTTACATAGAAATATGGCATAACGAAAATCAACTTTGAAATATGCATGTTCTAACTTTTTACCTGCTCTGTTCAGCCTGATCTAAAAGAAATGAGACCTCTTTAGCACTGCGGACATCCAAAATTGTAAGATCAGAGACGTGTGTGTTTCCATTCCCGTCATGTTTAATTGCATACTGCTTTCCAGCAACACCATTGTCTGTTGAAGATGATCGATTGGTTGATAACAAATCACGAATTGTTTCATTGTATATTTCCAACATAGACACCTACAGATGTTTATAAAATTCAAATTTTCAATAATTATGTGTAGGAATACAGTCATGTACTCCGGAAATGAGAGCATAATAAAAAGATATCTTGCTCACCTGCATTTCATATCTCCAACCTTGAGCTTTAAGAGCTTGCCTAGTTTGAAATATTTGTTCTAGGGAACGAGGTATTAAACCTTTTTGCTCAGGATGTCCTGGCCTACCCATCATGGTATATGTTTTACCAGAACCTGTTTGACCATATGCGAAAATGCAAACCTGAAACATGCATCCATGGAAAAATTCTATCACGTATCAATCATATTGACTAAAATTTCAAGCAGCTACCCACTTATCAACTTTATATGTAAAATACTAAAACATATAAGCAAATGGAATTATTATAAGATTGAAAAATTCTTATCTCACAAAATTCTAACAAAGATATATAAGCATACAAATATAATGCTATTTTTGTGTATATATTATACATATATGTAATATACACACAATATACATATATATATTTATATACACACACACATTACTTGGAAGAAAATTAAATGATTAAACAAAAACTATAAATGCATTACTATGATAAAATACATAAAATGACTTCAACATATGGAGCTAATTAATTACCTTATACCCATCGAGAGCACTTTGTACAAGCTGTGAGATTTCTACAAAAACATCATCTTGTGTTGCATCAGGCATGAAAACCTGGTCAAATGTGAAAGAATGTTTTTGCCCTGATTGCAATATAAACTTAAGTGAGTTCTTAATTTTCAATTTCCACTATCAATTTTCATATAATTGCTATCGTGTAGAAAAGAAACTTGTTATCTAAAAATCTTTTCACCAAGGAATTTACCATTTTGCCCTACATCAATTCCCCGTCCAAGAACTTCAGTTGATGTGGGATAAGTGATAACTTTTCCTTCTGTACTAATACCATCATCGGGTAAAAGAGGCCGCACTCTACAGAATACTCGTATGTTCCCTTTTAGTTCCTATAGCATAAGAAACCTTAGTGAGATATACAAATTTTCAGCAAATAAAAGTTTGTATGACAAGAGTATTACCAAGATGGTATTATGTAATTTTTTGCGTAGCATCTCTCCTTCCACAAGTTTGAATTCTGCATCTGCTAGGCGAGTTTGTAACTCATTTATAAGTTTCTTTTGCCCTTCATATTCAGTTCTCGTCTCCAATGCAGATGAATCAGAAAGCTATAAAGAGAGCAAATTTGATATCAATTATAAATCTATCAACATGACCTAATGATTCATGCCTTAAAATTTTAAAACCACAATGGCTCATATGCAATATAAAATAAACACAATTTTTGCTTAACTCAATATCACTACCTGCAATTTCTCCTCTGCAGTCGCTAGTTGAGTTTGTAGTATCTTTAATTGGTTACTTTGTGACGAACAAGTTGCCTGTAAAAGAAACCCAACATCTTATAAAGTTTTCATTTTAAATGTAAATCCATAAGATGTTATAAATATTAACAAATAAAACCAACATTGTTACTAAAACAGGGAAATCAACCTCTAGTTCACTTGTTCTTGTTGTCAGGATGTCCAACTCAGCACTGTATTTTTCTGAGGACTCCTTATATTTCACCATATCAGTTGTAAGAGCCTGTGCTTGTGATTGTAGCCGATCACGATCATCTCTCACTTGGTATAACTCTGCCCGAAGACAAGCAGCTTCATTCACCAAAGCATCCTTTTGCTTTATAGCCTCATCTTGAGAAGCCTAATAGCATCAAATTCAATGCAAGAGGTAAATTATAAAGAAATATTAACAGTGAAGATAAAAATAAGAGGGAAATATATTTTCACTCTTGAACCCAAAATTAAAGAGGCAAACTGCACAATTACTACAAACTCCATGGTGCATAGTAAAATCCTTCATATATCCAAAACAATCTGCCAACAAAATCATAACATAGCAAACATAACATTCAATTATTTTGATAAATCTTGCTAAAGAAAGCTTTTGTAAGAGCACTGTAAGTATTAGAATATTTATGAGCTTTGATATCCATTATTGGCCTGGTTCCCAATAGTAAAAAGCTTTCAGGACCAATGGGTGGAGTCTAGTTATCTGTGGCGTTTCTGAAAATTTTGAACACATACACCGTATCAAAAACGCCAAATAATTTTTTCACTGCAAGAATAAACCATTTCCTGATTACACAATTCAGACCAAGTTCTTTGACCATCTTCTAATTTATCCAGCCATTCCCAATTTTGCAGGTGGAGTAAAGGTAGATAACTATGTCTTCTTACAAGTACGCACGTTAAAATCACAATCCATACAAAATAAATAAATAAAAATAAAATAAACTTACTCTGGACATAGTAAGTTGACCCCTTAACATGCTGAGGTTTTCAACCATGGTAGCCTTATCTTTTTCTATGCGCTTAAGCTCATCCTCAACCGTAGAAAGGTCTGTGTGAAGTTTACCATTGTATTGCTGTAAGCTTGTGTTGTATTCCTGTAATCGCTTGTACATATCGTTAAGTGACGATATCTGCAGAGTTCAGCAAACCCAAATGCAAACATTTAAGTTGATACTTCTGTATAGATAACTTAAAGGAAAAAGGAAAAACAAAATAGGACTAGGCAGGTGAGTTTGAATTTATTATCTGCTTTACCTTCTGATTAGCACTTAAAAGATCTCGTTGAGCTCTGGCAAGCTCTTCTGATAGAGAAGCTTGTGATCGCTCAATATTCAGTCTAGCCTCTTTCTCCCTTGCAAGACAGTCCATTGCAGCCTGATTTTGAAATTCAAGACATTTTATAATTAATAAACGACAATCATTTAAACAATAACTTCATGACTAGAATGTATTAGCTTTGAAACTTGTCCTCTTACCAACTTATCCGATTCTTCCTTCGTAAATTTCTCTTGTAAAGAAGTGTAATTCCTTCTTAGCTCCATGATAATTGAATTCAATTCTTCTTCCTTGTTTTTCATTAGTACCTCTAAAATCAAACAAATCTATTTACATCACCAGTCAAATTTACTTAGAACCCCAATGAAACCAAAGAAATCAATCATACCGATTTCGTTGCATTTCTGCTCAGCTGAATCCAACGTATTCTGCAACTTCTCTTGCTCCAATAAGTAGCTTCCCTCAAGCTCTTGGAACCATTTGATGCATAACTTTAGCCTCTTGATATACTCCACCATATTATCACATCTTTCCTAGAAATCCAAAAATTTAAACGAACAACTTGATAAAGCAAAGTCCAAAGTCCAATTCCTATTTAATTAAACCGGTGCAAACTAAAGACCCAATAAGTTATACACTCAAACCCTCCCAAAAAAGAACAAAAAAAAAATTGAATCACCATATTATCGCATCTTTCCTAGAAATCCAACAACTTGATAAAGCAAAGTCCAAAATCTTAATTCCTATTCAATTAAACTATATAAAACCCAGCACCCACTAATCAATTCACTCAAAAAAAAAAAAAAAAAAAAATCAACAGATGAACTCAAAATACTCAAAACCCACTTACCTTAAGATTGAACCTGTCCTTCCTTTTGGGTTTCTCATTCAGCAAAGCTTCAACATCTTCTCTAGTAAACTCAATCCCTCCACACTCCGAGCCAGCATTGCTGGCCGGAGCGCTATTGGGGCCGAGATCTTGACCGCCATTTACAACTGAAAAGGCTTGCCTGAACCTCCCATTATTTGCCGTTCCAACCATTTTTTCATCACCAATACACTTCTTCTAATAAAAACAAAATTCACCCCAAAAAAAAAAAAAATTTGAAGAAAAAAAAGAAGAAGAAATAAATTAAAAATAAATAAGAGTGGAAGTGCTAATAAATCTTAACCCAAAAGAGAAAAACAAAAGCAACCCATTAATATAAATATAAATGGCATAGAGAATGAAACCCAGGTCTTGAAATTTGAAAGAAAGAAAGTGTGTAAGATAGTATAAAAGAGTAAATAAAAGCTTACAGTTGAAGAAGGGCATGTGGGTGAGGCTCTTGTTGTGGGGTTGTTGTTGTTGTGTGGAAATGGACGCTTGTTCTGGTTCTCCGAGGCCATATTGTTTGAATAATAAGCACAAAGACAGAGAAAGAGAGAGAGTGTGTGTATGTGCGTTTGTAAGGTTTTAGAGTGGGACCATGAATTGCAATGAAAGCAAACAGTGTATCAGAGCCGTTGCTTGAACGAGCAGGAAGATCAAGAAAGAAGGGTCTGTGAGACAGTGAAATATTTAATGTTTTTTCTTTTGGAATATAAAAAAAAAACTCTGGGATTTGATTTGAATTCTTTTGAAATGGTACCAGGCGGTAGCACGTGAGAGATTCGTTAGAATACCGTTATTCCTGAATTGCCCTTATCTTAACTTACTTCATCTACTGTTCAGATGTTTTTGTTTGTATTGTTCCTCGCTTTTACTATTCCATTTTTTCCTTTTTTGTGATTGAGGTTTAATTTATTGTGTCCACTCTTTATAATTACTTTTTATCATCATATAGATTTTATCACTTCATATCATAAGACACCTTAAAAACCCCTAGATCGATGGTATGATGGATTTGAACTTGAAGCATTTAGGGTTTATGTCATACCTCAGACTAATGAGTTTATACTAGTACTTTTATAAATATGGGTGTTTAAGAGCAAAAGTATTAGTGGTTGCAAAACTTATCGAGTCTACTCTTTATAATTACTTTTTATCAACATACAGATTTTATCAATTGTGCTAATTAGAATCTACTATCATTCTACTTCATATCATAAGACACCCTGAAAACCCCCAGATTGATAGTATGATGGATTTGAACTTGATTTATGTCATATCTCAGATTAATGAGTTTATATGAGTACTTTTATAAAGATGTGTGTCTAATACTTATAAGTTTTGAGTAGCTGAATAACCTCATATTATACATATGGTTTTTTGCCCCCGCACAATATATAATTATTGGAAAGAATCATTGAAGTGTCTTACCGGATTAGTTAAGAGACTTGAACTCAAGATGTCATGGATTGCATTAAGCTTAAGAACAACTAGATCACCAAGCCTTGAGGCTATTAAGAACTTTTTCTTGTGCATTGAAAAATTTTTATTGTGTAATTCACTCTTTGTTTTTTGTTGAAAATAACTTGCTTTTCTAGAACTATTCTAAAAAAAAAATGACTTGTTTTTCTCGACCTTTGGTTAAGACCCTAAAAATGAGTCTTTAAAAAAATATTCTTTACTATGTTGACTTAAGAAGAGAATCATTAGTATTTTCTATAATTTTAAATAATTATATAAACAAAATTTTCATTCACGAAGATAGAACCTATAGTAAAATATTTTCTATCTTTTTGGTCATTTGTGAGCCTCAAATAGGAAAACAAACTCAAAATTAAAAATATATACAAAATAAATAAATGAAAAAGCTACTAATCAATCAACGTCAACAATTAGTCAACAGTCAGTTAATAAAAAAGAGATAGAATAAAAACAGTCGGTTAATAAAAAAGAGATTGTATCAAAATAAATAAATAAGAGATAGTGCAAATAGCGATAGGTCATCAATGGGAGAGTTTTTGAGGTGTGGAGTTTATTTTTGAGTATGTATGTTTTCCCCCCAAAAAAAAAAAAAAAACGCTCTTAAAAATGGAAAAAAAAAATTTTTCTTTATCAACTTTTTTTCGTTGTGGGTTTTAGTTAGCTCGACTGGTAAAGTCTCTGATAGTTGAATAAGAGATTTTAAATTCAATCCATGCCTACGCCAAAAATCGTTTTCATTGTCTTCATCAATGGGATAGATTTGAGGTGTGGAGTTTATTTTTGAGTATGTATGTTTCTGGAAAAAAAAAATCGCTCTTAAAAATGGAAACATTTTTTTATTTATCAACTTTTTTTCATTGTGGGTTTCAGTTAGCTCAACTAGTAAAGTCTCCGAAAGTTGAATAAGAGATCTTAAATTCAATCCCTGCCTACATCAAAAACTGTTTGGTGTTTTGGTCTGATGATAAAAAGCTATCATCAGGAACGGATGTCATAGATTGAAACCTCTCAAGAAAAAAAAAAAACTTTTTTTTGTTATTTAGTAAAAATGTTTCCTATTAAATTGTATTTTTCCTATTATACCAACCATTAGAAAATGCAAAACAAAATTTATTGAAACTAAGAGCTCCAATAATTTCGTTATTGTAAGAAATTAGGTGTTTTTCGTAAATAATTTAAAAAAAAAAAAATCAAGTTTGCAATCCCCCCACCTCCCTTAAATTTTGACATTGTTACACTTTTTTAATTAATAAAAAATATTTTTTTTAAACAAAAATTAAAGAAGCTATAATGAAAAGCTTTTATTATATACACCTTGATTATTACATAAATGGACTTGACATTGTATTCACACCTAAATTTTATATTAAAAAATTCACATTTATATGTTTCTTGGTGATAAAAAAACAATTTAAAATATCCTCGTTTATTTTTTAATATCCTCTTTTATTTAATTATTGTACATGGAACCAAATTGTATCAACCATAACCTAAACTATACCAACCTCTAATCAAACTGAGTTATTCTTTTCATGCGGATAACAAATAATTATGCAATAAATAATAAAAAGTATGTGGAACAATGATAAGATAAAAATAATTATTTGATTAAAAAATGAATAAAACATCTTTATAAAAAAAATAAATAAATCAATTATGTTGAGAATCGAGGTCGCACTGCAGTCCTGGTTTTTATTTATTTTATTTTTTTAACTTTTCCAGCTACGTTCAATTGTCGAACTTGACCAATATACAGTTTTGTACTCCAAATTGTGGCTACATTATATCAATAATTTGTACATAGGTGATAGGGCTGCTCCTAACAATAAACCTCTTGTATTTAAGATTTGTTTGACTGAAATTATTTTTCATCTTAAAAGAAAATGTACTAGATTTCTAAATGATCATAATATCATCTTAGGTGATAAAGTGATTGATTGTGTCCCATACAAGCTCAGGCATTGTTGTTGTTTTCTAAAGCATCATTCTAATTGGTTATGGTGAAGACCTTTGATCACAGCTGCATTTAGTAGTGAGTAAATCACAATACAAAGAAAAATATTAGAACCTAACACAATGTCTTACATTGTCACCAAATTCCTTCACCTTAAAGACAAGCTAGCTATAAGAGCCACTCATGGAGTATCCTCTCTCTTTTGCCGTACCAAACCAAAGATTCCCATTATTCAGTGGTATGGTTATAGATTCATATATATTTGTCCCTAAAACTTTCACACCAGCTTGGGATTAAACAAATATACTCTCTCTTTGCGTTAGATGGGAGCCAAGAATTTTCATCTTTACTTTCCCATGAAACTTTTGGGACCTCTCACACACTCTTTGGTAAGGTAACAAACTTAGAAAGAGTAGAAGTATCTATCTCACATGGTACTAGTTGTTGGTATTACCATTCAATTCTTGGTACTGGGCTGCAATCTCAACTGTCTTTATCTAATTATCTCTAATCCTTTTTGGAACCTTGTTCTTTACCCATTGCCCAAATTGACTTTCCCTCTTTATATAGTTTTATGCTAAACTTGTTGATGAGATAATACTTAAAAAATATAATTTCATGGTGATATATCATAGATTTGATATATCACTTTCCAGCTTAAGCAACACCTTAGCCTTCTTTACTAAAGGGAATAAAGGCCAAAATTCTGTGTGTCAATCTTGATGTTCATAGCTTGCCTTTTCTGATAGCTAATCAGAAACTGCTGAAAGAAAATGCAACACTGTTTGTCGGTGCAAGTAACAAAAAATTATGAGTCAAAATTTTTGACAATTTTGGTGGTTTGTGTAATGTAACTTGGTAACTAGATATGAATTTAGTGGCATTTATTTGAACTTACTGCTTTGACAAGCAATGCGTAGTGCTCCTTTATGACTTATCGTAAAGATGATGAAAGTTCCTTTTCTTCTAGCTAATAACTGTACATGAGGCAAATAAAGAGCAATTTCAATCTTATAATTATAAGAACAAATAGTTAGGTGTGATGAGTAATAACTAATTATTTGTTTTTTATGATCTGAATATATATATTAAAACATGTGAGTCAATAAGTCACTAAAAATAAAAATTGTCAGCCTGCAACTAATATGATCATTCAAAACCTTCTTTTTTTCATGAATGGAATTTATAAATCCTTATGTTTAATTTTGGTCTAATAGCAAAAGATTTGTAAGTTGTAAGTTATAGTATAAAGTTTGATCAGCTAATTGTAGGAGGCACCAATCAATTTTGGTTTATCTGATACTATTATAATTATTCTTTTGACTATTAAGATAATAATACTATTCTAGTGATCCGATACCGATAATTGATTAGACATATACCAAATTAACAAATACCAATTGTGTTTGATTTGTTGGTGCAACTGGTTGATTTCTACATAAATAATTGAGGCATGAGTCTACCTCTCTCTCTCTCTCTCTCTCTCTCTCTCTCTCTCTCTTGTCATTTTCAAAAAAAAAAAAAAAAAAAAAAAAAGAAGAATAAATCAAAGGAACACAATTTACTCTTTTTTTTGGGGGGGGTAGACAATTTGCATGGTTGAACTTTGATTACTTGAGCCTTATTAGCTTAATGGGATCACAAAAACCATAGCAAGGCACATGGCACTATTTGAGAGCTGTGGAATCTAATGCTTTTGAGAGCCAGACAGGACCGACAGGGTTGACCACAATAACTGTCTAGTATGTACTGGGCTCCCAAGCTTATAGGAGCAACTGTCATGGCCTGCAAAATATTCAAAGCATGTTTTCCAGGACATTTGTATGGCTTACTCAAAAGGTTTTCAAACTTGGTCTAATTCAATGGCCATTTTACTATATTCACTGGCAGCCATAATCGCCCTATTCTACCATTATGTAACACTCAGAATACAGGCACATGTAAAACGTATTGGGCCAGCAATGGTTGATGCTTGCTTTAAAGGATGAATTCTTGGTTTTTAGGATAAAGAAATGCTTTTCTTTATTTTAAGTACTTACGACAGTTCTCCTTATATATGTCAGTGAACGATGTGAAGATTCAAACCACCCTCTTGATTGGGGACATTTTAAACTTATGATCAATCATTTGGTGACTTTTCTTTATTTTCAATTTGAATGATGAAAGTAGTAGATAATAAGATAAAGCCAAAAGATAATGTTTATAGAAGTATGGAATAACAACATTAAAATTATGAATCTTAATTAGGTTGCTAACTGTCGAGGGCCTGAACAGATTATAAAACATGCACTTATATAGGAAGTTGATTAAGCTGATTTATTTGACTTAGTTGAGGTTTGTTGAAACATACAATGTAGTGGCATGAGTTATGACTCTTAGATTTTCTTAAAATAGTTGTCATTTGGACGTTTGAAAGTCTAATTATTCTGAGTATACCAACCTGGAGCTTCATGTATAAAAAATTTCTTGGCCCTTGAACCTCTTATCCCATCCATTCCAAAGCCATTAAATATCTGTAAATGGAAATGCAGGGTATGGTATTTTTTCTTTTTTCTTTTTTTGGTTGATATATTGATAGTTGGGGGTAGAAAGATTTGAACCCTAAATATCTGTGTTAGAGACACCGTGAGGCAGGGACAGAACCAAAACTTGGAGTAAGGGGGCAGTTCTGTTGCTAGTTGTGTGCGGCAATTTCGACCTTTGACTCTACTACTTTATCACTAAAGATTTTTTTTTTAAAACGTTTTAAATGACCAAGTTGTTTGTTTTGGGTAAAATAGATTGATTGGACTTAATTTTTTTTAGCTTTATTATTGGAAATTTTTGTTGTTGGGCTAATTTTTTTGGACTTGTATATTTTGTTTTAGATTTTATCTATCAAATTTTATAGCCTTTAAAAGGTGAATAATACTAAAACTACAAAATTTTTACAAATTGCTAATGTGGTGAGTGGTTATTGATAAGTAAAAGTGATGCTAGTATGTGAACCAATAAGAATTTACTACCTTAATAATTTGTAAAAATGTTATAAAAAAGCGTGTGACTATAACATTACTCTTAAAAGAATTGATGACATTATTAAGGGAGGCAAAATATAATCTTATTGAACAAAATTGCTAAAATTAGTACCTATTAATATACTAATATTTTAAATAAATAAAAAATAAGGAGGGTCATTGCCTTCCCTGGTCAATATATAGATCCGTCCCTGCTATGAGATGTCAATTGAGCTAAAAGACTCTTGGTGTAATGATACTTTTGTGTTGAGAGGTTAATACAAAATCGAAATGGAAGAGAATGATGATTTTCTTTTTTAAAAAAGAGTAAGATACAACAAATTCTTACAATTTTCATAGCATCTTTGTTTTGAGTTGTGATGGGTCTTGGCATAATTTTTTTGTTAATATTATTTTATTTAGTGAAGAAAATCCTTGATTTTAGTGAATGAGAACCTAAATTTCCATTTTGCAGTCTTTATATTTTCTTTTATTTTAATAACATCTTGAATAAGTAAATGATGGATCTCTCACAATGCATTTTTAATCCATTGAACCAGTTGCGATTTTGGGTTGTTTGTCATTAAAAAGCCACAAAAACAATTCAATAACAGTAAGGCAAAAACATTTTTCCATTTGTTTAATCGGGCTGGACCTCCATTAACTTGACCAAGTCCTCTGGCCCATGTAGTGAACTCCAGTGTCCAAAAATTCAACACGTAAATAAAAGAAGTGGAGATGCGGGGTATCGATCCCCGTACCTCTCGCATGCTAAGCGAGCGCTCTACCATCTGAGCTACATCCCCTTATGTGATTTTACATCCACCAAATATTAATTAGTACTGGGCAATATTATGGCTAATATAGCACTGGTTAAAGAAATAATAGAATAGAACCAAACTCATGTGAACAACTGGACCTGTGATTGAACCAATACTTGATTAGGCACCTTCTTTTTTTCCCATATTTTCTCCCTTTGTATTTGAATCAATTATTCAATCCACTACAAATGTGGAGACATGATGGGCTACTTGAGGGCCTTTTATAATTACTTATTATGCTATTGAATCACTATTCCACATGTTTGTGCAAGCTAGGAATAAAACTTCCAAAGGATAATCAACTAATCATCACATGTCATTTTTGATAGGTTTGAAGTTTAACAACTAAGGCACAGGCTATGACTTGTACATGAAAGACAAATGGTGCTTGATGCTGTGGAGATATCTGTGAAGGAAGGGATTTACCCCATTTGTCTAGGCAAGGTGTGAATGGCTTGGTCTTGCAGTGGTCTCTTCTTCGTGAGTTTTTTTTTTTTTTTTTTGGTAGCCAATAGAGGGGATTTAGCCCCTAAAAGTTAAGGTTTTATTTCCATGATTTTAGTTGGCCCCTAAGCTATAATGCGAATATTATGATGTGCTAACTATACACTATTTGTACACATGATATCTTAATTCTAGACATTCTTTTAAAATATGAACCCCTGGTATGAAAGTGTGGACATTGTGTGAAAAAATAATTTTTCTTTTGAATTTAACGGTTACATGACATCTAACTAGATTAATGTCAATACCTAGCCTTATTGCATTTCCGTTTTACATATGAGTTGACAGTAAAGTACTCCAAAGTTTTTGCGGAGTCTGTTTTGCATTCATATGTACTGCGTTTCCATCCAATACTGAAGGAAAATTTTTGTACTTGGGCCTCGATTGACTGTAAGCAAACTTCACACATTTTCTTTTATTGTTTTATTCTTTAGGTAGTAAGCGAAATTATGGGAAGACATTATAATCATTATCAATACCCATTTTGTGAAAGGGGATGGGACAAGGACAAACATGATTAACTCATCTAAATCATGTCAATCAGTAGATGGTTTGACTACTTCTCTGATAATTGTACTTGTCTTGGGTTTCATGCAGGGCCGGCTCTATAGGTGATGCAATTGATGCAATCGTCTAAGGCCCCCAAATAAAAAAAGGCCCCACTTGTAAAAAAAAAAATTATATATAATATATTTATTTATATATTTAAATTAAAAAAATTTTAAGCACTTTTATTGGTTAATAAAATGCATTAAAAATGTTCCATTGTAACCTAAAATGAAGACTGAGTCTTCTATTTATTTTTAGTTTATTTCACATTTTGATGTTTGGGATCATGGGACACGTGACATATTTTGCACTCCACCACTACTCCTATAAGTCTTACAATGACACGTTTTTGCTATGAATTTTCTGCCCCATAAGACACTGCTTCTGCCATGATGGCAATTGATAGGATAGAACAAGTTTTTTTATTTAAAGCTTAGCAATTGGTGGAGTACAGCTAGGTGCTAGATGTTTCTCACCTTTTCTTTTCTTTTCTTTTTTTTAATTTTTAATTTGACAATTTATCTATTATTATAAATTATTATATCAATTAATAATTTGATGTGTATCATATCAACTCATTTGTATTATAGTGATACTAATTTATTAAATCAAGTATTAAATTAATTTTTATTTGTGCAAGTTTAAACTTTAAAGTGGTCACGGCTTTAGATAAATTGCAATAATCAGGTTCTATTGTCAATTGAAAAAGAAATGTTAGTGGAACTTAAATACAAAAACTTAATTAGTAATTTTGCATCTCAAAAAAAGCAAGAAAAATAGATTTTAAATAAAAAATTCAATATATATATTATTTGATTAATATTTAATTATAAAAAGGCCTTGTAAGGACACAAATTGCAGATTGGGCCTACAGGAGAGATTGACTCTGGCCCAACGAGTAAAAGGTATCCTCGCAATGAATTTGTAAGAGAGTGGGTCGAAGAGCTAGGTTTTAGTGGGTCCAACGAAAATGAACTGAGTGACAGAGCGTCCTCGGCACAGTCCGAGGAGCTTTGTTCTTAGTAAATGTGTTGAATCAGCATTGTTACAGGAGTTCTGGAGATTGTTCTCCCCCCTTTCCCATGGTGGATTTCTCCTATTATATAGCCCCTTTCAGACAATCTGGACCTTCCATTTGTTGATCATCCAGGCCTATACTTGAGTGCCTGTCCCATCAGCCACCCTCTTTAGTATTCTGTGAGTTGCAGAAACCGAGATAGCACTGTTCAGGGGTCCTGTCCACATAAATGCGGTGTAAGCAGCCTTTTGTGAAATATCTCCTGGTTGCCACCTGTCCCCTTTGGCCCATATAAGTCAGGGGATTCCTCGGAAATATCAGGACCGGTGCTGGAACATTCATCTCGGCCGTTCCTTTGATGATCCGAGCAGTAAGTTCTCCTCGGACAAGTCCCTTTCTCCTTCGCGTAGCTAATACGACAGAGAGGAGTCAGGCCAGGTACTTTCCTCAGGAGGGAGTGTCCTCGGGATAATGGCCTCCCCGAGACGGGCCCATGGTCTCCTCGGACGGGCCCACGGCTATTATCTGACATTAGGCCTTTTACCCCCACAATAGCCCCTCAAAATTCCGACTTTCTCTTTTACCTGAGGAGAAAGGTGGGATTTTGATTTCTCTGTTGCTTAGCAGAGAGTCCGAGGACTCGACGTAGATAAGGCTTTGGTTAGCAGAGAGTCCGAGGACCCGGCGTAGCTAAGGCTTTGGTTAGCAGAGGGCCTGATGGCACCGGCGTAGCTAACGAGTTGCTTAGCAGTTGGTCCGAGGGACCCGACATAGCCAAGGCTTTGCTTCGCAGAAGGTCTGAGGACTCGACGTAGCGAAGGCTTTGCTTAGCAGAGAGTCCGAGGACCCGACGCAGCTAAGGCTTTGGTTAGCAGAGGGCCTGATGGCACCGGCGTAGCTAACGAGTTGCTTGGCAGGAGGTCCGAGGGACCCGACATAGCCAAGGCTTTGCTTCGCAGAAGGTCTGAGGACCCGCCGTAGCGAAGGCTTTGCTTAGCAGAGAGTCCGAGGACCCGGCGCAGCTAAGGCTTTGGTTAGCAGAAGGCCTGATGGCACCGGCGTAGCTAACGAGTTGCTTGGCAGGAGGTCTGAGGGACCCGACATAGCCAAGGCTTTGCTTCGCAGAAGGTCTGAGGACCCGACGTAGCGAAGGTTTTGCTTAGCAGAGAGTCCGAGGACCCGGCGCAGCTAAGGCTTTGGTTAGCAGAGGGCCTGATGGCACCGGCGTAGCTAACGAGTTGCTTAGCAGTTGGTCCGAGGGACCCGACATAGCCAAGGCTTTGCTTCGCAGAAGGTCTGAGGACTCGACGTAGCGAAGTCTTTGCTTAGCAGAGAGTCCGAGGACCCGGCGCAGCTAAGGCTTTGGTTAGCAGAGGGCCTGATGGCACCGGCGTAGCTAACGAGTTGCTTGGCAGGAGGTCTGAGGGACCCGACATAGCCAAGGCTTTGCTTCGCAGAAGGTCTGAGGACCCGCCGTAGCGAAGGTTTTGCTTAGCAGAGAGTCCGAGGACCCGGCGCAGCTAAGGCTTTGGTTAGCAGAGGGCCTGATGGCACCGGCGTAGCTAACGAGTTGCTTAGCAGTTGGTCCGAGGGACCCGACATAGCCAAGGCTTTGCTTCGCAGAAGGTCTGGGGACCCGACGTAGCGAAGGCTTTGCTTAGCAGAGAGTCCGAGGACCCGGCGCAGCTAAGGCTTTGGTTAGCAGAGGGCCTGATGGCACCGGCGTAGCTAACGAGTTGCTTGGCAGGAGGTCTGAGGGACCCGACATAGCCAAGGCTTTGTTTCGCAGAAGGTCTGAGGACCCGACGTAGCGAAGGTTTTGCTTAGCAGAGAGTCTGAGGACCCGGCGCAGCTAAGGCTTTGGTTAGCAGAGGGCCTGATGGCACCGGCGTAGCTAACGAGTTGCTTAGCAGTTGGTCCGAGGGACCCGACATAGCCAAGGCTTTGCTTCGCAGAAGGTCTGAGGACCCGACGTAGCGAAGGCTTTGCTTAGCAGAGAGTCCGAGGACCCAGCGCAGCTAAGGCTTTGGTTAGCAGAGGGCCTGATGGCACCGGCGTAGCTAACGAGTTGCTTGGCAGGAGGTCTGAGGGACCCAACACAGCCAAGGCTTTGCTTCGCAGAAGGTCTGAGGACCCGACGTAGCGAAGGCTTTACTTAGCAGAGAGTCCGAGGACCCGGCGCAGCTAAGGCTTTGGTTAGCAGAGGGCCTGATGGCACCGGCGTAGCTAACGAGTTGCTTGGCAGGAGGTCTGAGAGACCCGACATGGCCAAGGCTTTACTTCGCAGAAGGTCTGAGGACCCGACGTAGCGAAGGCTTTGCTTAGCAGAGAGTCCGAGGACCCGGCGCAGCTAAGGCTTTGGTTAGCAGAGGGCCTGATGGCACCGGCGTAGCTAACGAGTTGCTTAGCAGTTGGTCCGAGGGACCCGACATAGCCAAGGCTTTGCTTCGCAGAAGGTCTGAGGACCCGACGTAGCGAAGGCTTTGCTTATAAAACTAACCCCGTCGTGGAGCCCCTTTGATTTGCTGCACCATCGACATATGCCCTCCAAAATAAAGGTTCTGGAGGCATGTACTCGATGTGAAAAGCCCCCAGAACTTTGCCCCATTTAGCAATCCTCCCCATGTGACCAGCCCCTTGAAGTATAGACCTTGGCCTCATGTAGTGACTTGTTTACATGGTTTACCCAAGGATTCTTGCTGATGGGGGCCTAACCGTTGCACTCACTATCACACAAGCTCTTCCCACAGACGGCGCCAATTGTAAGGACACAAATTGCAGATTGGGCCTACAGGAGAGATTGACTCTGGCCCAACGAGTAAAAGGTATCCTCGCAATGAATTTGTAAGAGAGTGGGTCGAAGAGCTAGGTTTTAGTGGGTCCAACGAAAATGAACTGAGTGACAGAGCGTCCTCGGCACAGTCCGAGGAGCTTTGTTCTTAGTAAATGTGTTGAATCAGCATTGTTACAGGAGTTCTGGAGATTGTTCTCCCCCCTTTCCCATGGTGGATTTCTCCTATTATATAGCCCCTTTCAGACAATCTGGACCTTCCATTTGTTGATCATCCAGGCCTATACTTGAGTGCCTGTCCCATCAGCCACCCTCTTTAGTATTCTGTGAGTTGCAGAAACCGAGATAGCACTGTTCAGGGGTCCTGTCCACATAAATGCGGTGTAAGCAGCCTTTTGTGAAATATCTCCTGGTTGCCACCTGTCCCCTTTAGCCCATATAAGTCAGGGGATTCCTCGGAAATATCAGGACCGGTGCTGGAACATTCATCTCGGCCGTTCCTTTGATGATCCGAGCAGTAAGTTCTCCTCGGACAAGTCCCTTTCTCCTTCGCGTAGCTAATACGACAGAGAGGAGTCAGGCCAGGTACTTTCCTCAGGAGGGAGTGTCCTCGGGATAATGGCCTCCCCGAGACGGGCCCATGGTCTCCTCGGACGGGCCCACGGCTATTATCTGACATTAGGCCTTTCACCCCCACAGGCCTTATTTAAAATTTTCGCCTAAAGCCCCAAAAATTATTAAGCCGGCTCTGGTTTCATGCCAGAATCCCATTGTTGCTTTTTTATCATCAAGATGCATGTTGCCTGGAGTGGATAATGTTATGAAGTACGATTTCCAAGTTCTAACTAATATTGTTGCTTATTCTTGTGATAATTACTGTTGTTTCTTGTAGTACTTAGTTAATTACTACTACAACTTCCATATGGTTACAGAAGATGCATGATTGATAATTTATAAATATGCTGTGTGTTCAACAAAAAACATCAGTAGATCATGATCCTTTTTAAGTTGTTTCATGCGTTTTAAATTCTTCATTATGCACATCCTTATTTTAAAGAGTAATGCTAGGAACACAACATTTTTCATAATAGCTGATATGGTTTGTTGCGATTATAGCAACATCACTTTCACCTATATCCACTGCTGACATTATCTTTATTATGCATTAATCACAGTATGTCATGTTAGCAATTGCGATAAATGTTGTTTTTCTAGACCTATTGTATTTTAAAAGGTTGTATCTGCACACAAAAACTCCACTCTTGTTGGGTTTAGAAGAAGTGATTGGTACCAGAAATATAAAATGTTTTGGTTCAATCTATAAATATATATATACTCGTACAGTTTATGCCATGTAACTTGACTGCAAGGAATATAGTCCAAATTAAACAGTCCTAAGCAGTCTGCTTTACACATCTTAACTTCCACCAACTTCAGAATCTTTCCTAGCCGCATCATTTCCTTGAGAAGCATCACCAACCATAAGGTTCTTGGGAATTCTAATTTCTATGAGTATGTCATTACTCACAGATGCCTCTATCCTCCTCCAATCTGCATCTTCTGGCAGCTCAAGCCTCCGAACATACCCATATTCCCACCAGTGGCCACTTCTCCAGTCCTTTGTCTTGGACTCCCTTTGCTGCTTCCATTGCCCACTAATTTCAACAACCTTCCCCTTTTCAACACAAACTTGAACATTATTCCCAACTCCTGTTTTAACATATAATGAACACTAGTGTCATTGCAATTCATTTCACCACCCTAGTTAAAAGTACAGCCTTTTCTAGACTAAACCTATGGAGTTTTGGCCTTATCCCCCAACTCATATGGATGGATCATGAATAAACCTATTCTCTTCTCATTCCTTAAAATGGAACCCAATATTATTATAAAAAAATTTAGACACCAGGGTCCCCTTTGTTCCAGAAGATTTACCTTTGAGTTAAGGAATATTGCCTCTACTCCTTAGGTTTATATCTTGCAGTCTGATAACTTCATATATAGTAGCTGTCCCCTTGGTTCATGAACATTAAAATCAACTTTAGTTTAGAAATTAAATGACACAGCCATATGATTTTGAACAGTACAAAGGACTCTTACCTGGTAGTTCTGCTTTTAGTACATAATCTTGATCTGTCTGAGACCAATCAACGGTGCTTTGGCCGGAGCTCCGGAGATTAGCTAACAAGATATCTGACTCAAACTCCCATAGAGGGAAAGCATCTGAAGGATCAAAGAACTTTCCAAACAAGAGTGGACTGAAAAGTGAACCTTCATTGAAGACCTTATGCACTGTTGGACTGCCCTGAGAGATGAATCTTTTGAAGACTTCTTCTCCTAATGAGATACACCATTTCTGTGGAGTTTGATCTCCTGAATGAACTTCAAGCTGTTTGCGACTTGCCATTGAAGAGTAGAGAATTATAATTTTGAGAATTGGTGGAGAGAGTGTTGAAGTTTTTCTCCTCTTATAGTGGGAAAGGAGCCTTTTGGAAAAAGCAGTGGACAAATTCCAAAAGAATATTAAGAGTGCTGTAAAGCTATTAGGAATATTTCTTTTCTAGAAATTGCTCATTGTTAAGATGAAATCATGGTAGAGATTAGGAATGCAAAGATGCCATGTAGAAGTGACCTATGGGCCATGGCAAATTACTTGGTCTAGCATGGAGAATGTGGCAAAATGGAACTTGTATTAAACAAAGCTCATTCTAACATGTGACTCTGATAATCACTCATTCAGAATCTATAGAATCATCAACGTCAGGGTTAGCTGTCAGCATAATTTTGATTGCTCATTATAATTAAAGAAAATTTTCAAATTCCTTAACCTCAGCTCACAGATGACACAGTTTAGGAGATAAGATTCAAGGCACTGCTTCCACTATTATAAGCCAACCAATTTGGTCCTAAGAAGCTTTCGCTAAAATATCCAGAAGAATACTTCAAGGTGCCACTGGTTGAGCCAGACAGTCCTGGCATTCTAAGTCCCTTAAATAGCCAACTCATGTTGTTCTTGTTCAGGTTAGTCCATCTAAAAGCTTGAGTGAATTTTGTTGGCAAAGCTATTATTGTGTGTGTGTGTGAAATCTAGGAAAGATCTTGTCTCATTACTAACATGAAGTCTGTGCCTATGATAAACTAATAGAATGTTTTTGGACCGTATACTGTATAGTAGTCCAATGGAAAATTTGTTACACATTAAGAAACTGCCAAGTCATGTTGAGCTGCCTTAACCTCTAAGGATTGCACTTGACTAAATGGCTTAAAATTTTCAAAGGGGAAGCAGATTCCTTTCAAATTTTAGATTTTCCATATCCTTAGGTGAAAGTACAAAAAATTACAGGATGTGATTCCACTGTGCCAAAAACTCTATAATAAGTTCAGGCCATGTTCCTTTGTGAATTAATTTAGAATGCTTTAGTACAATAATTGTTGATCTCAATTTTTTTTAGGAACAATTCCATCCTTTGATTTGCAAGTCATTCTCAATGCAATTGCAAAATTAAAGGAAAAAAAAAAACTCCATCACACAGAGCCGTGTGAAAGGAATCTTTAAAATGTGTTGGGTGCCTAGTGTCACATTGCACCTTCTCAAGCTTTACATACATACTTTTAATATAAAGTCTGTTTTAGTGGCAACAATTTTTTTGACTACTGGAAATGAAGCTTTATGCATTGCAATGTATATTGTAGAGGCATCTCTGGAGGACTACTTTTTACAAAAGCAGGATTAGTATATGCTTGATAGATGTTTGAATTTATGGCCATGAGAGAATTCTGCGACCACTTTGGATAGTGGAGTATGGCTATGAAGCTGCCTTCCCAATTAAAAATTGAGAGAAAATTATCCTAAAAGATAAGGGCTCATCATGCACTGCCAATCTCACCATTACTGACCCATATATAGATAGATTTAGGCTCAGCCACTGAATGGAGAGGATAAGGTAATCTCTTTGTCCACATATCTATATATATCTAAAAGCTGAAGCGTAGAATTAATTGTTGCTACGTTTCTGTTAAGCCACCTTATCCGCCACATCATCGACCACACCATTAGTCTTTATAATATTTATTTTTACCTCTAATTTTTTTTACAATATTAAATATAAAATAATATTGACTTTACAAATTCATTTTAAGCGGTTTTAACTTTACATATTCATCTACTTTAATTTTGATGTTATAACTAAATAATAAATCAATGGAAAATCAAAAACAAAATGTTGTCTATATATATTCTCTTGGGCGGTTTTAGCTTGAAATATTATTTGCCCATTTATCTTCCTTTATTTTGACTCTTCTTATTTCCTACCTTTTACTATAAATTTGCCCTTCTCTTCTATTCTTTGCATATTTTTCCAATACAAAAAAAGGTTCTCTCTCTCTCTCTCTCAATTTTTTTTTCATTTTTCTGTTGAAATTTTTTTTTTCTTGCATCTCTACCTTAGATTGATGAATATTATTGATATGTATTCCTTGAAGCAAGTATTTTTTTTTTTTTATCATTTTCTTTACAACTCTAGATACTTTTAATGAATGGTGTTTGTTGTTTATCTTATTTAAGGAATATCATATCATAATCTGTCAAATTTTGTGTTGTTTTTAGGTTTTAATTTATTTGAAAAAAACAAAAAACAAAAAAAAAAATAGTTTGGACAAGCTAATGAGGAAAAGTTAGAGTAATTGAAGACAATGATCTTTATGCAATTTATTTTCACTGTTTGTAAATATTTTGTTTAACAAATTAGTAGTGAATTGTTATGTCTTTGTTATATTATGTTCTTAGATGCTTGAGTAATTGCTTTAAGCGTTTATGAATATTTTGCATTGTTCTTCATCTTCCTTATCTTATTAGTGTATTTTTTGAGACTTTTAAGAAAACATATTCAATTTTGTGCTTAAAATTATTTATTTATCTATTCATTTTCACATGTTGGATTAGATGTAACATTAGATTATGACCGCATTAACACAATACTTCTTCTTTTTCAAAAAAAAAAAAAAAAATCTCTACTTTTTTCCCCTTTGGAATTGTACCCTTGGTTTTTTTAAAAGGAAGAAAGAGTTACAGTCATTTTTTTCCCCTTTCTTTTTTTATATTTTTAATTGTAGTTTTGTTGAGTTTTATTATTTTTTTTAGATATATTTCTTGGTGTTTTTGATTGTATTGTAGAAAAAATCAGGTTTGAAAAAGTTGTTTAAAACTAAAAGAATAATTTCCAAATTATATATTCTTTTTAATGATATACAAAATATTATAAATTAATTGTATTAAAAAATTAATATTTTCACTAACTTTCCTTTGAATTCTTGAGAAAAAAATGTATTGTTTTGATTTTTGTACAACAGTTATTTTATACATTACATTTTTTTATTGTTACTATAATAAATGAAAATATGATTATGAATTACAATACTATTTATTAAATTAGTACAAATTGAAAAGAAAAAAAAATTAATAAAACCATCCTAAAAATATTATCACGCACAACGAGTGGGGTCCACGACTAGTATCAAATAAAGTTCATGCATTTAGCAGTTGGGAATAAAAGTTGATGATTTTTTTTTTTTTCTTCTTTATTTTAGGACTCCCACTTTAGCCTTATTGAACCAAATCAGGTAAAGAATATAAAGGGGGGAAAAAAAACAATTTGCACATATTTTTAGAGTTTAACTCACAATAGTTAAAATTCTTGAGAGTTAGACATCTATATACTTAGAATTGAAATTTTAATTGTTTAAAATGATCTTATATACATATTATTTCAGTAACTAAAGAATTAATAATTTGGCGATTATAGATAATTTTTAAAAGAAAAAAATTGCCCTTGAACATTAATAAGCACTAGTTCAGCAGCCATGATTTTCTTTTTTGCAAATGGAAATAAAATTGACAAAGTGAGTAATTCCAGGAAACTAAAAGAGATTGGTTTTTGCTTGTGGTGGGAAAGCCTGTGCAGTTCTTAGGTCTTATAACACATTAGAATAGATGCAGTTCTAGTCAATAGAGTAGGTTCATGCATTCATGGTTGCACATGGGACCACCTTACCGCGTGGTTGACTTCACCCCGCATTGCCAATAATTCAACAATGACTTTATTACTTTAACTCTACGGGGAACGTTTTTTGACAAAATGTCATTTATGACCCCACATCGTTAATTCAACAATGTGAAAGCCCTAGCCATGCTTTCTTGTTAAATAAAAAAAAAAAAAAAAAATGCAATGGGTTTCAGAAGTGGGAAGGAGGATGTGTAGATTGTTTTGCTCTCTGAATCAATATATGCTTCAATGATTAAGAGTAATTTAAACTAAATCCACTTTTTTTTACCGGGGTAAAGCTTTAGAGAAAAACTGATGTTAATTGTATTTTTAGTCTTCAAAATCAAAAGCTTGCTTTTAGATTTGGCCATCCATCATTGCCAACAAATTTAGGCCCCTCGGTTGTTTTCATTCTATTTTCTTTTTCAAAAGTTTGCTTCTTTTTATTTTAGACTAGTGTTGGCTGCACGTGCAAGCACGGGCTGCTTAATAGTAAGAAAATTAATATAAATTTTGTGTATAAAATTGTAAATTTTTACTCATCCAATTTGACTATATTAAAAAAGAAATCTAAGAATACAACAAAATTTCACAATATTTTTACAATATCTTCATTTTTAAGATCTGAATAGTTTTTTTTTTATTTTATTTGAGAGAAATGCTACATTCATAACATTTTTAGAACAAATTTTTTTTTTGTTATGTTTTTAGAACAAATTTTAAAAGACAAGTTGTTATTGGTTTTAAACTGATAACATTGTTATTGTTATTCTCAAAATAATTATTTTCAGTTGTGATTAGTCACAGTCTCATATTTTATTATTTTATTTTGACTTGTAAGAAATTGATATTTCAATATTTGTAATTATATTGTGAAATTTGTTGTGTTGATATAACAATATATATGTCAACTTACATAAATATTTAAAAGAAAAAAAAAACACAAACCGATTACTAGAAAAAAAAAACTTTAGGCACTGTAGAAATTAATGTTAAAATGTTGTAGACTTAGCATTTTTTTATTTGATCTATAAGAAACTGAGATCTCAACAATTGTGAAAATATTGTATAATAATAAGTGTTGTAACATTTTCTCAAAACATTTATTTTCAGTTGTGATTAGTCACAGTCTCAAATTTATTATTTTATTTCGACTTGTAAAAAATTGACACGTCAATAATTGTGAAAATATTGTAAAATTTGTTATGTCAGTATAAAAATATATATGCCAGCTTACATAAACATTTCAAAGAAAAAAAAACACAAATCGATTATTGGATAAAAAAAAAATCTTTAGGCACTGTAGCTACAGTGTCAGTTGAATAAACCAAAAGCACTGTAGCTCTAGTGTTATCCATCAATAATAACTTACCTATGATTTGTTATAAAATTAATGTTAAAATGTTGTGGACTTACTTAAGGCATTGTAGAAATTAATGTTAAAATATTGTGGACTTAGCATTTTTTTTTTATTTGATCTATAAGAAATTGAGATCTCAACAATTGTGAAAATATTGTAATAACAATAAGTGTTGTAACATTTTTTCAAAACATTTATTTTTAGTTATGATTGGCTACAGTCTCATGTTTTATTATTTTATTTCGACTTGTAAGAAGTTGACACGTCAATAATTGTGAAATTTATTGTGTCAGTATAACAATATAAATGTTAGCTTACATCAATATTTTTTAAAAAAAAATAACACAAACCGATTACTGAAAAAAAAAATGACTAACTAAACCATAATTGTGAAAATATTGTGAAATTTGTTGTGTCAATATAACAATACAAATGTCAGCTTATATCAATATTTAAAAGGAAAAAAAAAAGTGACTCACAAAAAATGGCACTATAGATGAACAGTGCCAAAACACTAGATGTACAGTGCGAAAGCACTTAGCAGCATTGTCAAAATATTTTTTTTTTCCAATTGTGGTTGGCTACATTCTCATATTTTATTATATTATTTCGACTTGTAAGAAATTGACACGTCATTTATTGTGAAAATATTGTGAAATTTGTTGTGTCAGTATAATAATATAAATGTCAACTTACATCAATATTTAAAAGAAAAAAAAAAAAAACACAAACCGATTACCAAAAAAAAAACTCACCAAAATGGCATTGTAGATGAACAGTGCAAAAGCACTGAATGAACAGTGCAAAAGCACTGAATGAACAGTGCCAAATCACTGTATCGGCATAGCCATTAATAATTGTGAAATTTGTTGTGTCAGTATAACAATATAAATGTTAGCTTACATCAATATTTAAAAAAAAAAAAAAAAAAACACAAACCGATTACTGAAAAAAAAAAAAAAAAAGTGACTAACTAAACTATAATTGTGAAAATATTGTAAAATTTATTGTATCAATATAACTGTCAGCTTACATCAATATTTAAAAGAAAAAAAAAACACAAACAAATTATTGAAAAAAAAAAAGAAAAAAAAAACGAAGAAAAAAAAGTGCCTCACCAAAACGGCACTGTAGCGGCATAGTTGCTTTTTATATATGTTGTGAAATTTGTTGTGTCAGTATAACAATATAAATGTTAGCTTACATCAATATTTAAAATAAAATAAAAAAACACAAACCGATTACTAAAAAAAAGTGACTAACTAAACCATAATTATGAAAACATTGTAAAATTTATTGCGTAAAAATAAATATTAAATATACATAGTTATTTTTAAGAAAGAAAAAGTGAATAGATAAATTTAATTATATATCATATTAGCAATTCTCAAATATACAAGATATACAAGAATTGATAGTTCTTAGTGTTCATGGCAATTGAGTTGTTCATGGAAATTATTTTCTTGAAATTTTGTCAAGCGAACAACCATAGTTTGACAAATTTTTGACAATAAGGGCTTGTTTGGATTTTTTTTTTTTTTTTTGATCACTCATCACTCCTCACTCAATTTTCATCACTCATCACTCCTCACCCATCACTTATCACTTATTGCTCGTCACTCTAAATTATCACATCCAAACAACATTATCACTCAGTTACCATCACTCAATATTTTTCACACTATTTGTGGACCCCATATCTGTCACTGTGCAGCTTTTTGCTTCTTCTTTTTTTTTTTTCTTTCTTCTTCCCTGGTTCGGTCTGCATTTGTTCTTCCTTCTTTTTGTTCTTTTTTTTTTTTTTTCAGGATGAGTGCAGACCGAACCCAACCCAGTAAAGAAGAAAAAAAAAAAAAAAGATGAAGATGTGAAGACCGAACCCAGGAAAAAAAAAAAAAAAAAAGAAGAAGAAGAGGGGAAGACCGAACCCAGTGAAGAAAAAGAAAAAAAAAATTGAAGACGTGACGGAACCCAGAAAAAAAAAAAAAAAAAAAAAAAAAAAAAAAAAAAAAAGGGAAGACCGAACCCAGTGAAGAAAAAGAAAAAAAAAAGAAAAAAGAAAAAAAAAAGATTGAAGACGTGAGGAACCCAGAAAAGAAAAGAAAAAAAAAAAAAAAGGTTGACTGATCAAAAGTTGCGGCTGAATGAGTCCCCTATATGTGTTTAATTACAAAAATGCCATTGAGTTATGATTTATGGAAACTGAAAACAGCCAAAATGTGTTTTCAGTTTCCATAACTCATAACTCAAAAATCAGATAATTGAGTGATGGAAACAGAGTTATGGTGCTCCCAAACGGATACTCAGTTATGAATCCCACCATTTTTAAGTTATGAGTTATGAAAACAAAAAATCCAAACGGCCTCTAAATAACTCATCCCAAATTTCTTTTTTCTAGTCAGATTTATACTAGTATTCTAAATAGTAAAAAAAATTGACACAAATGAATAGATGGGTCAAATGACTGAAATTACAATTGTACGAAATCATTAAATTTGAGCCCAATCCATCAAGACTTGTAAAGGTTATTTTATGATACAATTGCAGCTTTTTTTTTTAGCTGAATATGATACAACTGCACACATTTCAAGGCACAGAAAATATTGTTTTATATTCATTGTTGTATACTCTGTACACATAATACTTTGAATACTTCACATACGGTGTACACATTTTTTATTTATTTATTAGTGTTCATGTTTAAAATGTGAAATTAATGATGTGTATGAATGATAAATACTTACGAGTGTGAGAGAATTAATACCCTTTAACCAAGTAGCAAAATGACTCATTCATTTCTTCTTTTTGTGCTTTATTGCATGTTGGAGCACCTTATAGAAAGAGCTGGTTCGTTAACATTCTAGTGAAATCTAATGCCATACACCAAAAAAAATAATCGATTAAAAATTTTTTGGAGAGAGAGAGAGAGAGAATTTGGGTGGAACAATTGATTTCCGCACTTTTGAGTTCCAAAGAATAATCTAATTTATAATTTAACAAAATATGATTTTTTCTCTTTTTTTTTTCTATATGATTGTTTTCTCTTTAATGTTTTTTTTATTATCTAATTGTGAAATTTGATAATTATGGTAATGAATAATAGGCATTCATTATGATTAATTTTGACTATGAAATTATTTATTTTATCTATCATAACGGGTAAGGGAGATTTTCAAACTAATGACTTTGGCTTAATAAAGCATAGTCTTTAACACCCTTTAGAACTGGAGTTATCTAATTACATACTATGAAAATGAAATTAAAAATTTTATGTTCCCCTTCGTTCTTTAAGCCTTCTTGTTATATTTCACAAAGGATGCTCTTACGCATGAGTAGGAGTAGCCCAAACCCCAAAGTCCTCCCCTCTTTTTAATCCAACCCTACAAAGACTTTATTCTAGGCGATCTTTAAAAAGTGCAGTGATCGGCAATTTTAACTACTTTAAATGAATTAAGGAGATACAATGGATGCCCGTTCATGGTAACTGAGTTGTTTATAGAGGGTTTGGTTTATCTCTAATAATTTTTTAACTGGAATCTCATTTTGTTTTAATAAGAAATTGCTACATTACTTACTAGCTAAATAAAATGTGTAGATTAAAACTCACTACTACTTGCTATTGTATATTTAAAACAAAATGACCCCTCTAATTAAAAAAGTACTGAAAGTAAGTCAAATCCAAAATTATATTCTTGAAATTTTTGTCAAGCAAACAATCATAATTTGACAAATTTTTGACAATTAATAATTCTTGTCCCAAATTTCTTTTTTCTAGTCAGACTTAAACTAGTGTGTATGTGTGTGTGTCTATATATATATATATATATATATATATATATATATATTAACGAAAGACGATAAAAACTAGTATTCTAAATAGTATAAAAAAAATTGACACACATGAATAGATGGGTCAAATGACTCAAATCATAAATGGTGGGAAATCATTAAATTTGAGCCCAGCCCATGAAGACTTGTAGATGTTAGTCTATGATACAATTGCGGCTAGACACATTTCAAGCCACAGAAAATACAGTTTCATTGTTGTCCAATCAAAAAAAAAAAAATGTTCATTGTTGTACAGTTTGTACGACTAATGATTATATAGTTGTATATTTCACATACGATGTGCATAATTTTTTTTTTTAATTATTGTCCATTTTTAAAATGTAAAATGAATGGTATTTATGAATAATATACACTAATGAGTGTGAGAGAATCAATGCCCTAAACCAAGTAGTAAAATGATTTGTTTATTTCTTCTTTTTGTGCTTTATTGTGTATTAGAGGACCTTAAGCATTCACAACAAAAGAGATGTAATTGCTATAATGTCATTTTGTTATACTTAAACAAAATAACAACTGAGCTACATTAAGCTGTTAAACACAATAGCTTACTGTAGCTATAAACTTAATAATAATAATAATAATAATAATAATTTATTCTTTCTTCTCCCTTTCTCTCCTCTATTCTTTTTTTTTCCCCCCTCTCTTCTTCTCCTCTTTGAGCTCTCTCCCTACCTCATCTAACTCAAAAACTCGGCAACAATGGTGGTGAGGGTTAAAATCGGCAACAGTTGTGGTGGTGGTTGAAATCAGCAACAGTGGCGGTCTGGTGGTCTAGATCGGCGATGGGTGGCAGCGGTTTCTCTTTTCTTTTTTAGTTTTCTTTTGTTATGGCCAAAAATCTCTCTCTTTCTTATTGTGTGCTTGGTTATTGGTTGATTTGGGTTTGGGTTTGAAAGATGGGATTTTGTGGTGGTTATTGGTTTGATTTTGATCTGGGGTTCGCAATGGTGGGTGGTGGGTGGTTGGGTTTTGGTTTATGGTGGTGGATGGTGGCTTGGGTTTTCTAATGGTGGGCAGTGGCGACGCCACGTTCACTCTAGGATGTTCTTAGGAACACCCTGAACTGAAAAAAAATATATATATAATAATTAAAATTTTTTTATTTGTTTACCCTTTAAAAAAATTAGGAACACCCTTAAATAAAAAAAAAATATTTGTTCTATTTTCGAGCAAAAAAAAAAAAGCCCAACAAATTTTTTAACTAAAATTTGAAAAAAAAAAATTGTAACAGAGCAAGCCCACAAAAAAGTCCAACATCAATCCTAAATGGAAAGCAAACCCAATCTAAAGAAAAAAAAAAAAACAACCCAACAGATGGTAAACAGGTAAAGCAAACCCACGAATTCTCAAAAAAAAAAAAAAGTAAAAAAAAACCCAATATACATTGCAAATCACTAAATCAAAAACCTCAAATCACTAAAACTGAAATCACTAAAGCAAACCTAAAGACAAAAACATCAACAAAGCAACGTTGCAACACAAGCCAACATACGGATCGGACATCACCGCATCAGAAATCGGTCAGCCAACACAACTCGAGCTCCAGACGGATCGGAGATCACTCACTGGATCGCATTGGAGATTGCTCACTCATCGGCGTTGTTGCTGGCTTGGCCTCAATTCCTTCAACACCGCGCCGCCACCTCTCAGCCTCAGGCCCCCCTGCTTCGGTGCTCCTTCAACCTGAACCTTAAGGTATTTCATGAGTTTCATCTTTACTAACTTCTCTCTCTTTTTCTCTCTAACTCTCTCTCAATCTCTCTCTCTCTCTCTTTATCTGAAAAATGAAAATGAAAGTGAAATAAAATGAATGAGAGTCTCTCTCTCTCTCTCTCTCTCTCTCTCTCTCTCTCTCTTTATTCTTTAAGACTTTAACTTTATTTGATTCTTTTGAACTGTGTCATTGTGATTGGCTGATTCATTGGTTAGCTTTAACTTTATTAATATTTTGTTGCTATTTTTTACTTTTTGGCTTTATCCGCTATGTTGGTGTTGGTGAGATACAATTAATTGTCTTATTGTGATTTGTTGTGATAGTGAATTTTTCTGATTGGCAGCTGTCTCTTGTGATTGGGGCCATGAGGCTTTTTTGTTGAGTGGGGTGGGGGGTGGATGGACATATGGGGCCGAGTGAGATATTTGAATTGAGGGAAGTAAAAGTACATGGGATGTGTGCTAGTACAACTAATAAACAATAATTTAATTAACTAATAATTAATTAAGGGAAGCAACTAATAAACAATAATTAATAATTTAATTAACTAATATATTATGAAAGACAAACAAATTAAATTATGTTAGGTTAAACAACAATCAATAATTTTATAATTAATAAAGCAACAATATAACAAATTATAGTTTATAAAAGACAAACAAATTAATGAAACAACTAAACAATAATAATTAATAATTTTGTTAATATTTCAAATGAACTTATACTTTATTGTTTATTCTTTTGCTAGAATTATGGACAAATATTTAATAAGAAAACCACATACCCAAGATTCATCTCCTGTGCAAGATTCATCTTCATCTTCTAAGCGAATTCATGTTGACTTTAACTTAGAAAATCTTCCTTCAGATCCTGAGCATCATCCTAATAATCATGATGAAATAAGAAGATATTATTTACAAAAAGGCCCATTGTCAACCTATTTTCCAACACCATGATGATTACCCTCTATCATATTTTTCTGGAAAGCCCCATTGATTTGTACCTGAATGATATGTAAATAGAAAGTGGTTGGAATATAGTATAGACAAGGATGCAATATTTTGTTTATATTGCTATCTAGTTGGGCAAGATGTTGGTAAGTAAGGAGGAGATGAGACTTTTGTAGCAAAGGGATTCAAACTTTGGAATCAGAAAGAGAAGTTAAATTCCCATGTTGGAGGAGTTAATAGTGCTCATAACCAAGCTGTCAAGAAGAGTGAAGATCTATTGAAGGAAAAGCAACACATTCAAAGTGTTTTGTTTAAGCAATCAAATCAAGATAAAATTGAATATCGGGTTCAATTAAATGCAATAGTTGATTACATAAGATTCTTTTTATGCCGAGATTAGCTTTTTGTGGTCACGATGAATCTCAAGGTTCAAGTAATAAAAGAAATTTCCTTGAGCTTCTATAATTTTTGGAGGATCACAATGAATCTATCAATGAAGTGTTGCAAAAAGCTCCAAAAAATTGCAAGCTTACCCACCATGAAATTCAAAAAGACATTGTGAATACAATTGCACGTGAAATAGTTGATGAGTCACGTGATATCTCAGTGAAAGAACAATGGACCTCGTTCTTTGTTATGTGAACAAAAAATGAATTATTATAGAGCGGTTCCTTGGTATTGTACATATAGCAAGTACCACCGCTTTGTCACTCAAATATGCTATTGAATGTTTACTTTATGAACATAATTTGAGTTTATCGAAACTACGTGAGCAAGGTTATGACAGGGCTAGTAATATGCAAGGTGATATCAATGGTCTCAAAACTTTAATTTTGAAAGAGAATAAATTAGCATTTTATGTCCATTGTTTTGCTCATCAACTTCAATTAACACTTGTTGACGTTGCTAAAAATCACATTAACATTGTTGAATTTTTTTATATGGTTAGTGATTTAGTAACTGTTGTTGGAGGCTCTTCTAAGAGATGAGATGCTCTTCGAGATGCACAATTTGCCAAAATCAAAGAAGAATTAGAGAATAGTGTACGTAGAAGTGGAGAAGATTTGAATCAAAAGACAAATCTTAAATGTCCTGGTGATACACGTTGGGGATCATATTATGGGACTATTCTCAACTTGATTTTGATGTTCTCTATTGTTATTGTGTACTTGAGATTATTGAAGAAGATGGCATCTCCGACCAAAAAGTTGAAGCTTGATCTATTATGAGGTCAATTCTATCTTTTGAATTTGTCTTTGCTCTACACTTGATGAAAAACATTTTAGGGATCACAAATGACTTGTCAATAGCATTGGAAAAAAAATCAAGATATAGTAAATGCTATGGATCTTGTTAAAGTGTCTAAGCAACAATTGCAAGTGATGAGAAATGATGAATGTATATCTTTATTGACTGAAGTGTCTTCAATATGTACCACACATAATATCCCTATCTTGAACATGGATGAAATATTTGTAGTTAGTGGAAGGCCGCAACGCAACACCTAACAAAATACAAATTTACATCATTATCGTGTTGAGCTATTCTTCACAGTCATTTACATCATTATCGTATTAAGCTATGGATCTTGTTAAAGTGTCTAAGTAACAATTGCAAGTGATGAGAGATGATGCATGGATATCTTTATTGACTAAAGTGTTTTCAATTTGTACCACACATAATATTCCTATCTTGAACATGGATGAAATATTTGTAGTTAGTGGAAGGCCGCAACGCAAACAAAATATAAATTTACATCATTATCGTGTTGAGCTATTCTTCACAGTCATAGATATGCAACTTCAAGAGCTTAACAACCGTTTTTCAAAGGCGAATACCGATTTGCTACTTTGTTTGGCTTGCTTATCCAAGTAATTCATTTGTGGTTTTTGATAAGGAAAAGTTGATCTATCTAGCAAAACTCTATCCTTCTGATTTTCTTGGGACAGATATCTTGGCAATTGACTCTTAACTTCTGAATTACATTTTTGATATGCACAACAATGACTTGTTTTTAGAGCTTTAAGGAGTTAGTGAACTTGTTGAAAAGTTAGTGAACACAAGAAAGCATGAGACTTATCCATTAGTCTATTTGCTTGTGAAGTTAGCTTTGACTCTTCATGTCGCTATTGCAACAGTAGAAAGAAGTTTTTCAGCAATGAAATATATAAAGAATGAACTGTGCAATAAAATGAGAGATCAGTGGATGAATGATTGCTTGGTTGTGTATATTGTAAGAGATGTAGCTTGTAGCATTGATAATGAGACTATTATGCAACGATTTCAAAATATGAAAACTCGTAGAAGGAAATTGTAAACTTTATGTATTTGTGTGTTTTTTGATTGTTATTGTTGTTGTTAATATATGAATTTCTTTTATTATTAGATTGTGTAATTTATGCTTCATAAGGAACACCCTGAGAAAAATTCCTAGAGCTGCCACTAATGGTGTGTGGTGGATTGAGTTTTCTGATAGTGGATTAGGTTTTCTAATAGTGGGTGGTGGATTGGATTTTCTGATAGTGGTGGTGGTGGCTTGGTTGGTGGATTGGGTTTTTTGATGGGGTGGTAGTGGCTTGGGTGGTGGCTTGGATTTTCTAATACTGGCTGGTGGTATTGCAGTAGGATGTTTTTGTTTGGGAGAAGACAGAACAAAGAAAGAGAGAGGAAGACGCATAAGAATAAAAAAGAATTAAAAATTAATAAAGAAATAATATTTTAATAAGATGGTAAAAAAATAAAACCTTTGCTATGGGGTGTATTATAAAGTGTGGTGGTAAAATAGATAAAGTAGTGTTTTAAGTTACTAAATGCTGTAATTTTCAACAACTTTATTGTGAATGCTCTTATAGAAAGACTTGGTTCATTAACATTCTAGTGACTTTTAATGCCATACACCCAAAAAATAATAAAATTTAAGAGAGAGAGAGAGAGAGTTTGGGTCACTTAGTTGATTTCCACACTTTCAATTTCTAAGGAATGATCTAATTTATATTTAACAAAACATGATTATCTCTCTTTTATTTTTTGTATATGATTTTTTTTCTCTTTAATTTTTTTAATTTAATTGTGAAATTTGTTAATTATGATATGAATAACAGGCATTCATTATGGTTAATTTTGACTATGAAATTATTTATTTTGCCTATCACAATGGGTAAGGGTCATTAACTAATGACTTCGTTTTCATAAAGCATGGTCTCTAACACCATTTAAAATTGGGATTATCTATGAAAATGAAGTCAAGCATTTTATGTGCACCTTCTTCTTTAAGTCTTCTTGTTAAACAAAGTATGCTCTTAGTCAATGGCGGAGCCAGAAATTCAATTTAGAGAGGCAATGTTGAAAGCAAAATTAATCTAAAAAAAATTAATTGATATTAATAGCAAACTAAATACACAAATATATATTAATGTAATTTGGAGATTAATCTAAATAAATAGAGTTTAAACAATCAATTTGATTTCTTAAAATAAATTATTGTAAAATTGTTAACAGTATAACAATGTACTAGCAATTTTGTATTCTCATTACCTTGAATGCTATTAAAAAATAATGTTGAATTCAACATTTTTTCTCTATTCTTTTAAGCAGTTAAAATTTGGATTATAACAAAAAACAAGATTGAAAAAAAATTAAAAACTAAAAAAATAAGAAAAATAGTGGAGGCTATGGTTTTAGTGCTACATGTGAATATATGTAGGCCATTTTTTTATTATAAAAAATAATGATTATGTAGAACCCACCAAGAGGAGAGTTGGTATTTTCACAAGTTGACATTGAGAATTATATAACTAGTAGACAATAAATTAGTGTAAGTGGTGGGCATAAATGAAAATTGAATGTTCAACAATTGTGAAATTTATTGTGAAAAATGCTATATATATTATATAGTATTACTATGACAATTGTGAAATTTGTTTTGAAAAAAATTGCATAAATTCATTATTTACTCTTAGTAGTTTGAAAACTTGTCAAAAGGATAATACTTTTAGTCTTATGTGGGGGCCATTGAACTTTGTTTTCATTGTAAAAAGATGAAAATGTGCCATGTACTTTCTTTTAAAAGTAGAGAAGTCTTCTTATTTAAGCTAGGGGCAAAGTTGAGATAGAAAAATTTTGTCAGGAGGCAAAATGCTTTATATAAGTATACGGCGAAAACCACATTTTAGTCCTTACATTTTCACGCGATTTTTACTTTAGTCCCTATATTTAATTTTCACCGCTTTCAGTCCCTAAAATCAAAAAAGCGATCTTGTTTTAGTTCCTACCATCAGTGGCTCAGTGCTCTAATGGCAAAATCCTAAGTGACAGACGGTACACTTTACTAACTGATGTGATGCTGATGTGACATTAAAATATTATTAAAAAAAATATTATTTAGCATTTTATATACCACGTCAGCATTTAAAATTTTTTTTAAAAGCTATGTCAGAAAATTTAAACCAAAAAAGAAAATAAATTAAAAAAAAAAAACTTGAATCTAATTAAAAAACAAACTTTTAAATAAATTTTTTTTCCTTTTTTTTGGAAGAACACGAAGAACCCAGATGTTCTTCATTTTCTTCTGGGTTCTTCCCCAGCTTCAAAACCCACCAAATCCCAGACCTCATCTCCTCCATCACTTCCCTCACTTCGCCTCCTCACCCCTTCACCGCTACTCACTCCACTTCACTCAAAATCTTCAATCCCCAAACCCTCTATCCTTCCTCCACCATCTCCTCCTTCTCCGACGTAGTTTCCTCCGCCTCGTTCCGCTGTGACGACCTCTTGATCGCCGCGTCTGACCTCTCGGGTCTAATCCAAGTGTTCGATGTCAAAACGTGGACCCCACTTCGTAAACTCAGGTCCCACACACGCCCAGTACGTTTTCTCAAATACCCACTTCATGATAAGCTCCATTTGGTCTCTGGTGGTGATGATGCTGTTGTTAAGTACTGGGATGTTGCTTCTGGGTCATAAGGACTATGTGCGTTGTGGTGATTTTTCACCTGTTAGTCATGAAATGTGTGTCACTGGGTCTTATGATCATACGGTTAAGCTTTGGAGAAGCTGGGGAAGAACCCAAAAGAAAATGAAGAACATCTGGGTTCTTCGTGTTCTTCCAAAAAAAAGAAAAAAAATTAATTTAAAAGTTTGTTTTTTAATTCGATTCAAGTTTCTTTTTTTATTTTCTTTTTTGGTTTAAATTTTCTGACATGGCTTTTAAAAAAAATTTTAAAATGCTGACGTGGCATATAAAATACCAAATAATATTTTTTAATAATATTTTAGTGCCACATCACTGCCACATTAGCGCTACGTCAGTTAGTAGAGTGTTCCGTCTGCCATCTAGGATTTTGCCGTTAGAGTACTGACGGTAGGGACTAAAACGAGATTACTTTTTTGATTTGAGGGACTAAAAGCGGTAAAAATAAAATATAGAGATGAAAGTGAAAATCGCGTGAAAATATAGGGACTAAAACGTGCTTTTCGCCTAAGTATATTATATAGGAGTTTTTGGGGAGGTCACTCTTTCGTCTTCCCCTGGCTCCGCCCCTGCTCTTAGTAAGCAGGAGTAGCCCAAACCCCAAAGTCCTTTTTTTTAATCCAACCATATAAAGACTTGATTCTAGGTTTAAAGGAAGTTATGACGCGCAACGCGCAACTTTAACTAGTTTAAGGTTGAATGAATTAAGCACGTGCAATGGATGCCCATTCAATGCACCAATTAACTAAATGCAAATTGCTTACCACCGGGAGGTGACTTAGTAGTAAGAGGCTGTTTTGATCTATCATACTTACGAGTTTGAAAGTTGTGAGTTTTGAGTAGTAACAAGTTCTATTAGTGCTAAAATAGTTTCACATCAAAACGCAATGTGAGAGTTAATTTTTAACTTTTTAAGTAGTGCATAAATAGTGACCACACCTATAAATCTCTTTTTTCTTCAAGCAATTAAAAAAAGAAAATTAACTAAATGTGTAATTAAGTTAACATAAGATATGCCGACGACGACTACAATAACATGGTAGGCACATGTTCATCAAAAAAAAAAAAAAAAAAAAAAGGGTAGGTACATGACCACATCATCCAGGGAATGTTCCAAGTAGGGCATTAAAGTGGTTGCATTTACGTGTAACTTTTCAAGGAAACCATATATTGAAGGGCCCATGAGTTTAATGGGGTAACCCCATTCTACAAGGGTGGGTAGCAATTACAAATAATTGAGTTTGTATAGATTATCAACACATCCAGGGAATGTTCCTTAAAGAATTAAACATAAAAATAAGGACAAAACTTAAGTACAGTACCTTAGGTGCTGTTCTTTAGGTTCCCATTTTAAAATTCAGTCATGCAAGGGCGGCTCTACTTGGAGCCTAGGGGGTTCAAATGAACCCCCTGAATTGAACCAAAAAATTATTATTTTATTATTTTTTATTTTGTTTTTCCTATTTTGACACTTAAAATAAAAATTTGAACACCCTAACCTTAAGCCCAACTGAAATAAACTTAAATATAATCATTTAATGATATCTTGACATTTTTAAACACAAAGAAAAATCTCAATAACAAATCAATTTGATCAAAAATCTGGGAAAAATAATTTTAATTAGCCCAACAACAAAAGTAGATTTGCTAAATCTTAAACCTTAAAAAAAAACTCATTTAGATCATAAGAAATATTGAATAAATCAATCAAATGGGAAATAAGTGGTTGAATGATTGCTTGACTATGTACATTGAAATAGATGTAGCTAGTAGGATTGATAATGAAGATATCATGTAACAATTTCAAAATATGAAATATCATAGAAGGCAATTGTAAAACTTTATGTATTAACGATTTTTTTTTTTTTGTGATGTCGATATATTTAATTTATCTTTTGTTTAAAATTTTGTATAATATATGTTTCACATATTGAACCCCCTAAAAAGTAATCCTAGAGCCGCCGCTGCAGCCATGTGGCTACTTAACTAAAAAAAATGCACTTACATCGCATGAGAAAAAATCCACATGGTAGAATTTTAAGAAGGAAATCTAAGGAGCAGCACCTAAGTACTATACCTAAGTCTTGTTCTAAAAATAATCAATTTTCAATTTGATGGTAGTTCTGAAAGTTTTATTCTAAACTAATATAGAATACATGTTCTGTGCAAATAGAAAAAAAAAATACATGTGCTGGGAAAAAAAAAATTCATTTTAATTAAATTAGGGAATGAAATTAAGTAGGCTAAATTATGAATTATATACTACATTCTAACCTTGGGAAAGTTATTCAACACCATAGGAGTAATATTCTCTCTTCGCATTAATATTAAGTTTTACTATGAATTTAATAATGAAACTTACTATTATGTGAAAAAGAAGAAGAAGAAGAGAGCATTGCTTCTAGAGTATTGTATAATTACTCCTAAATTTGACTTAAAAAAAAAAATCAATCCTTTTAGGGGATTTTTTTTTTTCCCTTTTCCAGTCCTTTTATTTTAATCTTTTTGTTTAGTTCCATCCAATCTCATGGTTAATTTTAGTATTTTTCACTTTTCAAAATGAGGTTGTTTTAATGGATTTAATGGTGCAAAAATTTAATGAAACGACTACATTGAAAATGAATGGAACTTAAAATATTGAAATGAAGAAAGAAAACTTGAAGAAATAGATTGAATTGAAAACATGTCAAAATTTGAGTGTACTATTTTTAATTTGGGCTAAAATAATATAGTTTCAAAACATGTTGAACAACTAAGGGCCCGTTGGCTTATCAAAAAAAAAAAAAAAAAAACTAGGGCCCATTTGGTAAGAGATTTCTAGTAACGTTGTTTAAATTTTGTGGAAATACGTATAGATGAAAAAGTGTGAATATGTGTTGTGGTGTTTAAACAATACTGTTACCATACGAGGCCTAAGAGTTTTGTAATACAGAGCACCTCCTAATGTTTTTAACAGAGATATCTGTAATTTTTTTTTTGAATAGACAGAGATATCTGTAATTCAAATCTCTATTATTCATTCTTCAATCTCTCTTGTAATAACTAATCATTAAAAAAAAGAAAAAAGAAAAAAAGAAAAAGAATGTTGAACAGAGAAGACAAGGGCAAGCCCCTAAAAGGTGACAAACAAATTTTTGCTAACAGCTCATCACAGTGCTCTTATTAATAGAAACTACATAGAGTATTCTTGTTAAGAGCATCAGCATTGGGGATTGCAAATGCCAAATGTAAGGAGAATTTGGCATTTCAACCCCCAAAATGCTTAGCATCTAGAATTGCAAAAGGCAAGTATTGCAAATTTTTTTGCAATACTGTTACAGTGCAATTCTAAAGATAGAATTGCACTGTAACAAGTATTGTTAAAAAAAAAAAAATATTTTAATCTACTTTTTAAGCAAATCTCTCTCTCCTCTCTCTCTCATTCTTTTTGTTCTCTTCTCTCTCTCTTCCGTCTCTCTTTCTCATCTGCTCTCTCCTCTCTTTAGACCCAAGCACCATCCACCTCCTAACATCAACATCACACATCACAGTGGAGGAAACGTTGATCTGGGTTTTTTTTTTTTTTTTTTTTTCCTTTTTTTTTTCTTTTTTCTGTTGTGATGTTGTGATTCTCGCTGATGATGGGTTGATCAACGATGGAGGAAACCTTGATCTAGCAGCGGCAATGGCGGCGGTGTCTGGGTTTTGATCGTGGTTGATCTAGTTTTTTTTTTTATTTATTTTTTTATTTATTTTTTTTTCTTCTCTTGTTGTGATCGGAGTTGATCTGCGGTGTCTGAGTTTTTGTTCCAGTGGGATCAACGGTGTCTAGGTTGATCGGCGGTGTCTGGGTTGATCTTAGTTTTTTTTCCCCCCTGTTGTGATGCTGTGATTCTCGCCGATGATGGTTGATCTGGGTTGATCAATGGAGGAAACGTTGATCTAGCGGCGGCAATGGCGGCGATGTTTGGGTTTTGATCGGGGTTGATCTGGGTTTTTATTTTTTTATTTTATTTTTTTTTTTCCTGTTGTGATCGGTGTTGATCGGCGGTGTCTGGGTTTTCGTTCTGGTGGGATCGATGGTGTCTAGATGTGGCAGTGGAGGCGCCTGTGGAGGAGTCTGGAAGATGTACAGGCGTGGGAGGAGAAAATTGGGAAAAAACAAAAAAAATGGAAAAAATATATTTTATTAGGTAGATATATTATTTTAATGAGTAGAATAAGAAAATAAAATTTGGGATACTGAAAGCATTGTAAAATAGTATGGTATAATGATAAAATAGAGTAAAATTGGAATTTAGGGATGTGAATGCTCTAAGAATGCTAAATGTTATAAATGCTAAATTTTAACATCAAGTTTGTAAAAAGTACCAAAAAGCAAGTTACAACAAATATGCTAACCTTAAAAAAAAATAGCAACTAAGCTATATCTAGCTTTCATCCTTGAAAGCTCACTATAGCTCCAATCTTAAAAAACAAAATTATTATTTTAATGCTTGTGGTGAAAAAGGTAGTTTGTATATATATATATTTTTATTATTTTAATGAGTAGTTTATATTATTTTAAATAAAATGGTAAAAAAATAGAATATTTGATGTTGAGTGTATTGTAAAATGAGTTCTTAAAATTGATAAAGTGACTTTTAACCTATTAGCCATATGAGATCTGACATTTGGTACAAACATTTTCCCAATTTTTATTCTTATTAAAAACCAACTTATTTTTTTTTTAGAAAAACAACTACTCACAAGTCACAAGTCACAAGTCGCAAGTCATAAATATTTGTCAATTAGCGGAGAGTGCTTCACCACTTAAGAATCTACTACAAGTACACTTTGGAATTTTTGATTCTTTAGTTCCATCTAATAAGTTTACATCTCCATAAAAACGAACCTTCATCCTTTATCAACAACCAAAAAAAAAAGTTCACATCTCCATGTTTTGACACTTTTACTTTTACTTTTTTTTTAAAAATTTGTTTTTAATATCTTATTCTCATGTGCACCTTTTTTTTTTTTTTGAGATGTTGATTAAAAAAAAAAATCGCCACAAAAAAATTGTAAAATAGAAAGTTATGGGCCATGGCCTTTCGAAGACATAAAGTTTTACGCTTTAAAAAAGAAAAAAGGTAATAAAAAAAAAAAAAACTATTGTGGCTTTTAAAAGAAATAGAAAGAGAGAAGAAAAAAAAAAAAAAAAAAAACAGAGTTAGAAAGTAGAAACATCTTTCTGTAAAGCAGAATTTACCTGATCATTACTAAAAATTTTTTTGAGGTGAAAATTTCATATTTGTCGCCTTAAAAACCTTGAATTGGCAGTAAAACAAACGGCTTCATTGGGCCATTAAAAAGCATTTATTTAGAATAATTGAGTTTAAGGTTTTTGATTAACAAGGAAAATGTTGAGTTGATATTAACTTAGTGGTTCCTTTCTCAAAAAAAAAAAAAAAAAACTTAGTGATTCCTCAAAAAAAAGAAAAAAAGGATATTAACATAGTAATTTTATCTCTTAATTACAACCAAATAATCATTTTGTAACACAACTGACATATTTTATCTTATAAAAAGAATAAAATTGACATTTTTTTTAAAATGTTTCTAAAAAGATGGGATTCAGATTAAGGTCAACGGCTTAATGAAAATTGGTTATTCATAAAAAGAAAAGAAGAAAAGAATTTTGTGGAAATTGATTAAACTCAGCAAGCTTATCTAGGTTTTTCTCATCAATTGGAGAAATTATAAGGTCTTCCTGGTAACAAGTGATGTGGTCCATCATTCCAATAAAAAACTTCCATTTGTTTAAAATTGTGGAGTTGTAAATAAAAATTAAATACTGACTCAGTAATTTTAAATAAATGAGAGTCTTTTATTAGAATGGTAGATAAATGACGTGATCCATAGTAATTTTATCTCTTAATTACAACCAAATAATCATTTTGTAACACAACTGACATATTTTATCTTATAAAAAGAATAAAATTGACATTTTTTTTAAAATGTTTCTAAAAAGATGGGATTCAGATTAAGGTCAACGGCTTAATGAAAATTGGTTATTCATAAAAAGAAAAGAAGAAAAGAATTTTGTGGAAATTGATTAAACTCAGCAAGCTTATCTAGGTTTTTCTCATCAATTGGAGAAATTATAAGGTCTTCCTGGTAACAAGTGATGTGGTCCATCATTCCAATAAAAAACTTCCATTTGTTTAAAATTGTGGAGTTGTAAATAAAAATTAAATACTGACTCAGTAATTTTAAATAAATGAGAGTCTTTTATTAGAATAGTAGATAAATGACGTGATCCATAAGGAGGATAAAATAATTTTTTCATCAATTGCTAGCTGGAGGATAATAACTATTAAAACGCGTGATGATTAGTTGATTACTTTAAAAAAAAAAAAAAGTAAAAAAATAAATGGTGGAAGGAATCAAATTTGAAACTTCAAGGACCTTTCCAAAACGACAATGCCATTGGCCTATTTCCAAGTACAGTTATCAGTGTAAACAAAAACAAAAACACTTGATATATATCTTTTTTTTTTTTTTTGAATAAACACTTGATATATATCTTAAAATATCGTTTTCAATTTATTACGTAACTTTCAAACAAGTCGCATATAATTTATTAATAATAAACTATATAACTATGAGAGCGCCAAAGATATTCTCTGCTAAACTTTTATTTCACACAATAAAAAGTAATAAAATTCAAATGGCAGAAGAATGAAAGGTAAATAAATAAGTCAGCCGATTCAATTTTGTTGGCAGCTTTCGTACGAAACATTGCCTCCTTTCAAATGAAAAGAATTTGAAGGTTGTTCTTTCATGTTTTCTAGTCAACAGGACAACACGGCTTCTGCTTGTACAATACATACATACCATATTTTTACGTTTCACTGCTAAGTTTTTCCTGAGCTCATTTTCTTGGATCTGGTCAGAAACAAAGGCTCGTCTTGGAAGGTTTCACATAAAGAGAGAGGGCTATTGCTTTTTTGGCATTCACAATTTGAATTTTCAACAAGAGAATTTGATCTAGAATGTTTCTTTTTTGAGCCTACCCTTTTGTATTCTTGGTGGGTTTCTCATTGTGAGCGATTTGATTCTATATTTTGGCTGTTTTGGGAAGAGGAAGAAGGAAAAATATTGGGTATTGTTTGATTACAAGTTTCAGGTTTTTTTGTTCCTCCTAAAATCTTGGTGGATAAGTGGGGGCTTGCCAATTTGGATATAGGTGTTGGTGATTGCGGTTTTATAGGGTTTATCTTGGCAAAAATCGAACTGGGTTGGTGGCATATTGTGAAAAAGTTGAAGCTTTTGGGTGATTAAAGCTCTTTTAGGGCTTTACTTGTGGAAGGTTTAGGCATTGATGAAATGAGAAGGATTGTATTCGTTTGTAATGACAGTTCAACTACTTATGGGTCTTATAAAGATACGGGTTTTCATTGCTTTGGTAATTTTGGTTTGCACCTTGGCAGCAGTAAGTTCAAAAGAGAGGAACAGTGATGAGGAAGTGTTTCTCAGGCAAATTGTTGATCCGGCGTCTGGGGAGATAGATGAGGACATGGTAAGTGACTATAGTTTTGTTTTAATTGTCTTAGGGTATTGTTATTCTAAATGCAATTTGGTAAATTTGATTTAAGGCGTTTATGTATTTTATATAGTGCAATGCTTCATATTGAATGGATAGATCATAGATGACCTCTCCTTGACCCTGCCAAAATAGGAGTTTTGTGCACTGGGTAGGATAATAACAGTGGAAATTAGGTCTGATGAAAATATTGTTTTGATCAAAATTGACATGGTAGGGCCTATAGTAGTTCCAGTAATCAGTTCAAGAATGCAGAGTATTCTTTAATTTCTAGATAACCGGTCATAGTGCATCCTAGTGGTTGGAGGCTTGGGATGAGCTGTAGAAACATCCTGGGTTCGATCCCCACTAGGAGTTATCCTAAATTTCCTTATACACAGTTCTGACGGGTGGGGTCATGTATCTGTGGTTTACCCTTTTTAGGGTGAGTCCAAAGGGCTTACCTCGGTGAGCTTCCACATCATAAAAAAAAAGAAAAGTTTTCTTTATTCTAGATTGTCATATTGTGAACGTTTTCTATAATGATTTGTTTGAAGTAATTACATTTAATTCCAAAAGTGGTAAGTTCTTTGCTGTGATGTGGGAAGTTTTGTCTTGTGATTATAAAATTTGAATCTGCTTTACGCTTTATTTGAAAGAAGGAAAAGATAGGGAACAAAATATTTTATGAGATTATGGTTTAAATCTTCTGCTTGCACCAGCTCTTACTTACTAATAATTTTGCTAACTGTCAATGACTTTCATTACTGTGTGTATTCGTGAGTGAGTGAATGTGGAAATACAATGAATATTTTGGTAGTTTTTCAAGTTTCTGATATGATAGGAAGGCTACTGAGCTTATGGGACACTGATTCAATTCTTTACATGTTATAAAATGCTCCATGCATATGTAATTCTGCATTAATATCGTCAGTATGCTTCAAAACTTCAAAAATGTGTGTTGGAGCACAACTCATTATGGTTATGTTTGTAATTTTTTTGTAATTCAATAATTGGGCTTTGCCAAGTCAATTATGATTAGGTTTAGTCTTAGTAGTCTATATGAGTGCGCCACTGGAGATAATTTGCTTGATGAATATAATTTCAATGGGAAAATTTCCAATGCCTTGGCGCTGATTCCAGGTAGGCAACCCTAAGCACTACTTCCTAGGTTTTTCAGCTCACTGGGTGCTGACTTCAAGCAATCCTAGTTGTTGACTCCTAGATTTATTTATTTTCTGTTCTTGTTGATTCTTAATTCCCTGTTTAGAATTTTCTGCTGATCTTGTTGCTCTGCATCACATGTAAATGCACAATTTAATCTTATATTGAAGTTTTGATTCCCATAGGTGGACATAAGAAGGGTATGGCGTAATATATAGTGCTTATGTATCATTTTTCAACACTCACCTGAAATCTCAAGTGTAGAGAGATTACCCTTAGATTTAAGAGAACAATTGGCTATACTATGTTACTTAAGTTTGTTGGGGGACCACAATATGACTCCCTACAACCACTCTAAAAACAGGTCCGTGTGGTGTGATGTCGAATGCTATAAAAGATTTGAGTGTGTCTTCCTCATCACCAATTGGTTTTGAGGTGAAATGGCACAACTCACAGTCCGACAAATGGTATCAGAGCCAAGGTCATGGGTTCGAGTCACGGGAGTGTCATTGTGAGGGAGGAATTGTTGGGGAGATCATAATTTGACTCTCTACAACTACTCTAAAAATAGGTCCACGTGGTGTAATGTTGAATGTCATAAAAGATTTGAGTGTGCCTTCCTCATCACCAATTGGTTTTGAGATAGAATGACACAGCTCACGGTTTGACAAAGTTATTGTCAAAAAGGAAAAAAAAAACATTATGGTCCTTAAGACTACACAAGAAGAAACAAAAATTCATTGACATTCTCCTACCGCAGGCAGCACTACTATGGATCAGTTGCAGGCAAGATTTGATCCATTTGAAGGGAGCTAACGAGGGTCTAGACTTATGCTGTCTGGAGGATTCATCTAGTAGTGCGAATGAAGTCAATTCAAAATCCCAGTCATTAGCAAAGGAAAACATTCAGAAAATAATTAATGTTCTGCA
Source organism: Lithocarpus polystachyus (assembly GCA_033629205.1). Taxonomy (NCBI): domain Eukaryota; kingdom Viridiplantae; phylum Streptophyta; class Magnoliopsida; order Fagales; family Fagaceae; genus Lithocarpus; species Lithocarpus polystachyus. The sequence continues at coordinate 18,625,052 of CM066169.1, forward strand.
TCCCCAGTTGGAAAGAACTCTTTTAGATTGTTTAAGAAAGATTAGTATTCAGTTTCGTGTCTCTGGAGAAGAAGGTGGCCCTAAGGTTTGGTATGCTAAGAATCTTGAATCCCAATATCCTAGGCCTGACTCTCCTAGAAGGAATTTGGGTGCTGAAAGTTCACAATCACCAGCCCCAGCTCCAGCCCCAGCAGTCGGATCACCTAAACCAAGTCCAACACCATCTCCTGATCCAGCACTATCAGTACCTTCCAGTCCTACAAATTCTAATTCTCAGCCCCCTCCACAGGTGCCCTTTTTCCCACCAACTTCAAATGATTCTTCTGCTAGTCCGGATTCTAATTCAAATGTTCAGGCAAATAAGCAAAGTGCTAGCCGTAAACCTGTTGTTATTGCTGTTGTTGTAACTGCATCAGTGACATTTGTAGTTGCGGCACTGTTCTTCCTATGCTGCTGTAAGGTTTGTGGGAGAGGCTCAGGAGTTCGAAGAAATGATGATAGGCCCCTTCTCAGCCTGAGCTTAAGCGACTACTCTGTTGGTAGGTTTCCATAAGTCTTCTTTTTGTAATTCTATAATTGTTTGACACAATTATGATATTATTTCTGGCATTTATCTTTCAGGTTCCTCACAAAAATCTTTTGCTTTAGGAAATTCGTTAAAAGAAGAGAAGCTTGGGTATCACTCGTATGGTAATAACTCCAGTCATCACAAAAAGGCCTCATCTTTGGATGGGAATTTCCGCATTGAGTCTGGTATTTTCCACAGTTCACTGCATGGAACTTCATCAGTGGGAGCTGGAGCTGCTGCTGCTGCTGCCAAATTCTCACCCAACTCATTTGAATCATCAAGCAATGTAAATGGACAGGTACCACCTCCTGCTCTAAAGCCACCTGCTGGGCAGGTAGTGATCACTTCTGGACTGCCTCTGCTGAAGCCCCCTCCTGGCAGGGCAGATCCTCTTCCTCCTGAACCTCCTCCTTCCTTTAGGCCTCCCCCCAGCAAGGCTGGTCCTCATTCTCCTCCACCTCCTGTACCACCTCCCTCTATGAAAGCTTCTAGTGGTGCTGGCCCTCACCCTCCCGGACCACCACTGCCACCACCAGCAACACCTGTTGCTCCAGGCACCAAACTCGGTCCTCGTCCACCACCACCTCCTCCAAAGATTGGTGTACCTCCTCCTCGGCCGCCACCGATTCCCTTAGGCTCAAAAGTAGCTCGACCACCTCTGGGACAAAAAAATTCATCAAATGCTACTTCTAGTGAGGAAGCTGGCTTGGAGGATGATGCTAATGCTCCTAAAGCTAAACTGAAGCCATTTTTCTGGGATAAGGTCCTAGCCAGCCCTGATCAATCTATGGTTTGGCATCAGATTAAATCTGGATCATTCCAGTAAGTTGCAAATTTCTTTATTTTTTATGTATTCATCATGAATCAATATGGATAATTAGTTGCTGAATACAATTTGTCTATACTTTTCAGGTTCAATGAGGAGATGATAGAAACTCTGTTTGGTTATAATGCTGTTGATAAAAACAGAAAAGCACACAAGGAGTCTTCTTCGCAAGATCCCTCACCCCAGTATATTCAGATCATTGATCCGAAAAAAGCCCAAAATCTAGCAATTCTTCTACGGGCATTGAATGTGACAACGGAGGAAGTTCATGATGCACTTCATGAAGGTAATCTATGCCTTGCAGGGGTGAAGACAAACCCTAGGCAATTGCACTTAGTTTTCTTAAGCAATCATGCATATGAAGGAGAAGACAATCACACCTGCAAAGCTTGAAGAACATCTGAATTTATTAATTCATATCTCTCTACGATTTGAATGATTAAATAAAAGCCTTTATATGGGCTATTCTTAATCCTTTTTCTAATAGATTAAAAAGGATAGGAATTGCTAAAGCAAGTAGGAAACAACTTAAACAAAACAGAAAAGATAAAATGAAACTCTGCAATGAGCTCTAGCTCAATTGACATCTCCTCTCCTTATAAGTTTTAGATGGAGGGTGAGGTCAAGGGTTCAAGACCCATTGGGTGTGTGTAACTTATGAACCGAAAAAAAAAAATATAAAATAAAACTCATGGGCCTCCAGTGTAACACATTATAGCCAGTTCTAGAAAAATTTGAAATTATCATATTATCCATACTCGTTAAACTCAATTAAAACTGAACCAGCAGCTTTCTAATCTAAAGAAACATAATACTAAGACTTGTTAATAACTAAAGTAGCCTGAAGGGTGTCAATTATGTCTCACATCAAAACTAGACCATATGTTTAAAGTTTGAATCACTGTGATCTTTGGTCTTGCTGTTCTGCATTCTGAGAGCTTTTTGCTGGCTGCATCATGTGGTCAAGAAAAATAATCTCTTCAATGTAGAATTTGTGTGTCAATGCATAATAACCATATTCTAACTGCCTTAGTTGAATCAGGAAATGAGCTTCCACCAGAACTCCTTCAAACTTTGTTGAAGATGGCACCAACTGCAGAAGAAGAACTGAAGCTTAGGCTATTCAATGGTGAAATTGCTCAACTTGGGCCTGCTGAGCGGTTCCTAAAAGGCTTGGTTGATATCCCATTTGCTTTTAAACGAATGGATGCATTGCTTTTCATGTGTACCATTCAGGAGGAGGCTACCATCACTAGGGAGTCTTTTGCAACCTTAGAGGTATGACTATGAACTGATATTTTCATGTCTCGCTGTTTGTAGCTCTTCGCCTCTACATTTTAAGAAACAAATTGGGCAAATGTGAAATGGAACTAATTAACTACTTTAATTTTCTTGGCAATGAAAAAATTTAATAAACCACCTAAATTTGCTAGTAAGATAATGAGATGGCAAACTGCTGAGCATAGCTAAGGCTTGTGTTAAACGACCACCAGATCATGACAACCTGCTGAGAGACAAATACTTATTTGGAGCTGTGTAAAGCAGAAAGCTAAAATGAAATGATACTCAATCTGGAGTCACAAGCCAAAAGACAAGGTAATATAAAAAGCTGAGATAGCATAAATAACAATGGTTCTTACTAAGTTGTGCTTAGGAGGACAAGAGCAAAGGATTTGATCAAAATTTTATACAGTGACGTTATGGTAGCAAAGTATGGTGCTTTTGATTCAATTTGACCTTCGGAGTCCAAATCGTTGCATTTTTGTCAATGAACTAGCCTTAAAATTTTAAGAACATACTTATTACTATTCGCTGAATACTTGAAGAGAGGCCTATGTTTGCCAATTGTTCAATTCTGCTAATTTGTGAAGGACAGACCTGTTTGAAATGGACTGGATCTGCAATTTTTGCCTACCATATAGGAGGACTTGATCATATCAAAGCAAAGGATTTGATCTATATTTGGTATATCTCATTTGCGCCTGATTGTTTTGGTCCCCAGTTGTATACATCTTGTATACTTGGGCGACTCTTTTATTATGATTTGAATAAAATATTATGAACGCCATTCAATGACTTAGGTTCAACATGTTTTGTCTATGGTTATGCTAAACTGTATGATGGATCACATGGCTTACACCATACAGATATGTCAATCCAATAGTGTAAGGGCTCCTGTGTGCCCCCATCAAAGTTTGCACCCATATTTTATGGTCTAGTGAAGGGGTTTCTATATTAGTTGCAGCCTATACAATTGATGGGTGTATGGTATTTGTGATCACAGAGAAATAGTTTAGATGGAAGAGTTGGAATTGTTAGAAACACTTGAGGTCACTGTGATCCTAAATTTGTTAATATGTATGTAATAGCTCACATGATTCCACAAATTCATTCATTCATGCTTATGTAGTATGAATACATCAAAATTTTCAGTTAGTTCCATGCCAATGCAGATGGCTTCTTGGTGTCGCCTGATTCTGCATGTGAAATCATCTGAGGATACTTTCTGGTTATTGTTTTCTAGATTCTTCACTTGGTAATCTCTGATTGATTTGGCATATCTTTCTTATATACCAGGTTGCCTGCAAGGAACTCAGAAACAGTCGACTGTTCCTTAAACTTCTTGAAGCTGTTCTTAAGACTGGAAATCGCATGAATGATGGAACCTTTCGTGGTGGTGCACAAGCATTCAAGCTTGACACACTTTTGAAATTGTCAGATGTAAAAGGAACAGATGGCAAGACCACGCTTTTGCATTTTGTAGTTCAAGAGATAATCCGATCTGAAGGTGTAAGAGCTGCTCGTGCAGCTAAAGAGAGCCAGAGTTTCTCCAGCATCAAATCAGATGATCTGCTTGAGGAAATTTCCCATGACACAGAAGAGCACTACCGAAGCTTAGGTCTGCAGGTGGTTTCGGGTTTGGGTGATGAACTTGAGAACGTCAAGAAAGCAGCTATTCTGGATGCTGACTGCTTGATTGGAACTGTTTCCAAACTTAGTCATCAACTGATTAAAGCTCGAGACTTCTTGAACTCAGACATGAAGAGTCTTGGGGAAGATAGTGGGTTCCACCAATCACTAAAGAGTTTTTTACAGAAAGCTGAGATTGATATCAAGTGGCTCCTGGAGGAAGAAAAGAGAATCATGTCTTTGGTAAAGAGCACTGGTGATTACTTCCATGGGAAAGCAGGGAAGGATGAGGGCTTACGTTTATTTGTCATTGTACGGGATTTTTTGATAATGTTAGATAAGTCATGCAGAGACGTGAGAGATGCAGCAAAGAGGCAAATGAAAACACAGAAAAAAGAGGCTCCTACAGCACCAGCTTCATCTGATCCACGCCAGTCTCCTGATTTCCGTCAACTGCTTTTCCCAGCAATAACAGATAGACGGGTGGATAATTCTAGTTCAGATGAGGATAGTCCATAAATTTCTTTTAGAAGAGGTATCACAATTATCATCATTCCCAAGCAGATTTTTTTTTTGCCTTAAATGCATTGTATATGCAGAATTAACAAGATATTATTGTTTTGAGGAATGGAAGGGGTTGCCCTCCTTCCTCTCTTAGTCATCACTATCGAAATCTAACAAAGTGGTTCTTGTATTTTGATTGATACAGGTGGCTTTATAACAGAATTTCAAGAAATATGCTCTCTGTCCTTCGATGGTGTATGTATGTATGGGTGAAGAGATACTGTATCCTACGAAGGATCAGCTGAGAGGTGGTCAAGAGCGTGGCTTTGGACCCTCTTCAGGGAAAAATTCCACTGGGACAGAGGCCTGACTGAATCTGAATTCGAAATAGTACAGTTAAATTAATCCTCATTGGAGTACTCATGGAATGGATTCATGATTCACCATGATTTTGCCTTAGCGCAGCCCCCTTATCAATCACTAGTTAGATTAAATGATGTCCCTATATATATATTTGTTCATTTATAATTCTTTGTTTTGTTGATAGATTTTTATGTTTTACAGTTTTAGAAGTGGAATATGTAGCAAGACCATTTTAAAGATTTAGAATAGTTCAATTTTTGTCAAGGCAAAAAAATTTTGTGATTATTTAAGTGGCTAGTCTATAATTTATTCTGAGAAATGTCTTCAAATTTATCAATACTTTTTTCCAAATCAAATGCTTGGACAAAGTAAGAAGAAAGTCAACCAAAACAACAGAACGAACAAACTACACCACAATCAAGGGTTAAGCAAGTCCACAGCCAGATCACTTATGTTTTACTTGTTAAGTTTGTCCACCCGAATCAAAATTCTCCATTCCAATGTGCTCTATGTTATTTTCACCAACCACAGTTAGCAACAATATTCTTTTACTTTTGTCCTTCTAATTAATTTTTCAATTAGACACATGATCTTATCAAAAATAAAAATAAAAATAAGACATTAAATATTACAATTGGTGAGGCATGAAGTGGAATACTCATGTGGGTAGGAATTTTGTTGTGTCCACCCATTTACTTGCTCTAGTGTTTTTTTTCCCCATTGAAGTTGCTCTAGTATTAGCTTCAATGGGCAGAGGACCATTATGTGTAGAGGTCTAAAGACTCAACTACAAATACAAAAACATATACTTGTCACTCTATGCAACTGCCTATTATACGGCAGTTTTTATTACACACATCGTACACATTACCAATCATCCTTATACTATTCAATCTATGGGAACAGTTTGATGCCAAATGAAATTTTTGGCAGGAAGGCCAGTACCCCAAAAAATGACCTTGTTTTACCATTGGCTTATTTGGTTAACTCAAACCGACTTTGGTTTGGCACCATTTTTCAGTTACAACCATACCTCCCTCTCTTTAACGAACTTATAAATGAATGCCTCTCAACTGTAAATCGTAAGGCTTGTATATATATAATCTTTTTCCCTCACCTCTCCCTCCCTCTCTCTTTCTGACTGAAAAATGTCTGAACAAAGTGAAAGATCTCCAACCCAACTCCAAGACATGACCCTGGAGAAAGAAGCAGGACAAAAACAAGAAGTTCAGAAACTCCAAGAACTCCCTCAACAACAACAGAGAGAAGATGATCATGAAGAAGAAGAACATACTTCTACTTCTCTCAAAGCATCCCATGCAATTACAGAACAGACTAGAGAAGAGCAGCCTGGAGAACAAGAAGAGAAAAAAGAAGATGACGAAGACAAAGAAGTGGGCATTATCACTGATTCACCTTCTGAGACACCAGTTAAACAAAGCGAAAGATTTCCAATCCAACACATGACCGAGGAGAAAGAAGAAGAAGGGCAAAAACAAGAAGCTCAGACCCTCCCAGAACTCCCTCAACAACAACAGACAGAAGAAGAAAGAGAAGAAGATACTGCTACTTCTCTCAATGCATCCCATGCAGAACAGTCCATAGCAGAACAGCCCAAAGAACCAGAACAAGGACAAGAAGAAGGAAAAGAACAAGAAGCTCAGAACCTCCAAGAACTCCCTCAACAACAACAGAGAGAAGAAGAAGAAGATACTGCTACTTCTCACTACAACGCATCCAATGCAAGAGAGCAAGAACCAGGACAGGAAGATGTGGACATTTCCTCTGCTACTTTACCTCTGATGATGAAGATGAAGATGAACAAGTGGAGATCATCTCCAGTGACACCAGCTAAACGTCCTGCCCAGAAATCTGATGTTAAAGATGAAGACTGTCAGGGAATAAAGAAAAAGACTAGGACAAAGGTCACTTGCGATAAGCCTCCGACAACATTTCTTGAGAGTGTGCTAACAGATGTTGATTACGAGATTGGATTCTTGAATTGCATTATTGATTACTACCATAATAATGCACGATGCCCATACTATGATTACATAGCTGTAGATGATTTCATCCAAAATTGGCTTGAAGTCGATGCTACTCAACAGCAATTAATTGATGTAATATTGAAGCTGAGAAAGAAATACAAGGATACTATGGCCAAGATGGGTGTGGCTAAGAAATTCTCTGATCCTCGTCATCAGAGGGCATTCAATTTGGCGCAAAGGATATGGACTAATTCTGGATTCAAAGAAGATTGGAATAATCTGAAGAAATCACGGTTCATTGCATCACCTTTTCCATAAGGAGCTGAAGGATAATTGCACCCTTGATGTATATGCAGTTAAGTCATTGTCAATTCATCATCTTTTCTAAGTTGGTGATAATTCAAGGGTGTTTAGTATTCTTTCCTATTCTATAAACTGATTGAGGAGATTTTGGTTACCAATTCAAACACTGCTTCTTTAGTATGGCAGAAATGCACCTTGTTGCACCTAGATTCAGCTGTGAAAATAAAATCATATGCTCTAGAGTTTCTTGTCCTCATCTTGTACATGTTCTTTCCTTATGATATTGTCAAGATAGCACAAGTTTTTGATATCTGTGTCCTGTGTAGTTAAAAAGAGTGAGTTTATGCGAAATAAAAAATGGAAAAGCTGAAAAATTAGTCACTCATGTCCGAGAAGCTAAAACTTTTCACATAGAAAAAAAGAAAAAGAAAAAAAGAAGAAGAGAGATTACAAAGTTAGTACAAAAGCCCTATCACAAATTGCAAACACCAATCTGAGTCCAATAAATCATCGTTTCTACTGTATTGATGCAATAGTGAGTGTGTTTTGACTTTGTGTCATGAATTTGCTAGTTGCCTCTCTTGTTTCATGTGTTTTCACATATTGCCTTCCCCCTCACAAATTTAAAGTCTTGAACTTGCTCACTGCTATATTTTCACACACTACACGGAAGTTTTTGCTATAATTTTGTACACAACTCAAGCAATGTGTATTTTGTTCAAATTTGGTTAAATGAGTGTGGTCAAATTTAAAATCTCAATTGTAGTGTATTTTCACACACTACAATTGAGATTTTGAGTTCAAACGAGTGTGGATCAGTTGAGTGAAAGACTTTAGCATGCAACACTTGATATGTATGTGCTCTAACAACTCACAAATTTTTGCATTACTTATTTTTTTTCGCAAAATTCTGGTTTTGCATATTTCAGTTTTCTGCCTTTCTGAGTCTGAAATAAGCCAACCAAAATAGTATACAAGACACAGTTATAATCTATAAGTAATTTCTATTTTATTATGAATGGAGATTTTTATTTTTATTTTTAAAAGGAATTCTTTTTTATTTTTGTTTTGGATGAGGGAGCCATCAACCACATTATATATATGGGTTAGCGGCCACTTTAATTTTTGGATTTGCGGGAGCTGATATTCAATTTAGTAGGGGACCAAATAATAAATTTCTTAGCCAATTTTAAAATAATATATCTTATTATTATGTACTATTAATTTTTTTCAAAGATTCTATGTCTGTGATAACAGTTTGATTGCAAACAAAATTAATGGTTGTAATGAGCTAGCCCATTTTTGACAGAAGAATGTTTTCCCCAACTGGCTTTAGACAGGTGTTTTTTTTTTTTTTTTTTTTTTTTTTTTTTTTTTTAAATAAAAAAATTCTTTAGTATGCAAAAGTGAGGGAAATTACATCCAGCTATAGGCCCAAATCGCTTATAGAGTAGGCCCCAGGATCTAGTAATGAGCTGGCCCAATTCCAATTGCTGCTCTATAACAAACGAGAAAGATTGCCTCAATAACTTGGTATCAATAGTAGTTCTGAATTGGGGCACCATTTTTACACGGTTACAACTATATATATATCCCTCTCTTCTCTTTAACGAACTTTATAAATACCACTGCCACTCAACTAGAAATCACAACGCTTCTATACACAAATCTTTTTCCTTCGCTATCTCTCTGCTCCTTTCTCTTTCTCTCTTGAGTGAAAAATGTCAGAAGAAAGTGAAGGATCTCCAATGCAAGACATGACCCAACAAGAAGAAGAAGAAGGACACGAACAAGTAGTTCAGAACCTCCCAGATACTCCTACTTCTACTCCTCCAGATGCATCCCATGCAGTTACAGAACAGGAACAAGAACAAGAAGAGAAAAAAGAAGAAAGTGAAGGATCTCAAGAAGAAGAAGAAGAAGAACACGAACAAGAAGTTTTGAACCTCCCAGATACTCCTACTTCTAGTCTTCCCAATGAATCCGATGCAATTAGAAAACCAGAAGAAGAAGACGAAGGCGAAGAAGATGAAGAACATGAGGACGAAGACGAAGACAAAAGCGAGGAAGAAAGCGAAGAAGAAGATGATGAAGATGAGGAAGAAGAAGAAGACGAAGACGATAACGATGAAGAAGACGAAGACGAAGAAGAAGAAGTGGACATTGTGAATTTTACACCACCAGAGTCACCATCTAAACGTCCAGTCTCTGATGGAAAAAGCACTCAGGGAAATGAGAAAAAGCTTAAGACAAAGGTCCCTGGAGAAGAAGAAGAAGATACTGCTACTTCTCTCAATAAATCCCATGCAGAAGAACAGACCACAGCAGAACACGAACAAGAACAAGAAGAAGAAGCTCAGAACCTCCAAGAAATCCCTCAACAACAACAGAGAGAAGCAGAAGAAGAAGAAGATACTGCTACTTCTCACCACAATGCATCCCATGCAAGAGAACAAGAACAAGAACAAGAAGAAGAACAGGAGGGTGAAGGTGAAGGTAATGATGAAGATGAAAATGAACATGAAGATGATGATGAAGGTCACTCGCAATAAGCCTCCAAGACCATATCTCAAGAGGGTGCTAAAAGATGTTGATTACTACTATAATAATGCGCGATACCCATATTATGATTACATTGCTGTAGATGATTTCATAAAAAATTGGCTTAAAGTCAATACTACTCCACGGCGGCAATTGATTGATGCAATATTCATAATGCAAGGGTGTTTGGTATTCTTTCCTATTCTGTAAACTGATTGAGTAGATTTTGGTTATTAACATCATACATTGCTTCTTTAGTATGGCTGAAATGCACATTGTTGCACCTAGAACCTAGTGGAATTCTGTTGATGCACTGTTTGTTTTGGGAACTCTTCTAAATGTACATGGTCACTAATTTGATTCAGCTTTAAAAATAAAATCAAATGTTCTAGAGTTTCTTGTATATGTTCTTTGATTCTGATAGTATTGAGGTAACAGAAACTTTGATATTTATTTGTCATGTGTAGTTAAAAATATTGGGTTTATAGGAAATAGAAGTTGAGAAATAGAAAAAAAATAATCACATATAGGCCGTATGGAGGAGAAATTTTCACTTAGACAAAAAAAGAAGGAGAGATTAAAAAGGTGAAACAAAAGCACCCTCATAATTACATCCAAACGCCAAATTCATGCAAAGTATTCTCTCACCACAACTAGCACACCCCAAAATTGTTAATTCTTTAAAACTGGTGTACAAAAGACCAAAGTTGTGTTAACGTTACAAACTGAAGTCTTTTTGTGCTATTTGTACAAGGTACACAATTCTATAAAGAATAGGTAAAGGTTATTTTGTCTAACATAAAACAAGCACAATTGACATTGTTTGTGCACTATTCAAGCCACCAATCAACAAATCTCTACCTTGGCTTAGATTAGATCAGGCAACACAAACAAAAACTTTCTAGTACCTCCAACAAAGCTTTTAAAGGTTATCACAAATTGCAAACACCAACCGAGTCCAACAAATACTTGAACTTGTGCAAAGAAACCGGATCGAGCAATCATTTTATACGTTGTATTGATGCAATAGTGAGTGTGTTTAGGCCTTGTCTTTTGAGCTATGCTAGTTGCATCATTGGATTCATGTGATTTCACATATTGCCTACCCCCTTGCAGTTTCTCACAAATTTAAGTATTTATCTATATATTTTTTTATAGATACAATAGAAGAAAAATGCTCACACACCTCTTAAACTTTCAACCACTGGCCAAAACACTCCTTAAACTATTATATTGGCTAATTTATTCTCTAAACTATACATACCTGTCCAATCAATAGTCTAATGTTAAAACATGATTTTTTTTCAAAATAACAATAAAACCTTAACTATATCATTAGTAAACTAAGGTTTGAAACATATTTGGTTTATAACAATTCGAGTTCAGAGGACTCGATTTTGGGGTCAGAAAGTCAGCTGAGCTGGACAAGTTCTATCTACGTGGACGGGCTGGAAATCGAGTTCAATTAGCTCGATTTTTATTCAAGGAAATCGAGTGCAAAGGACTTGTTTTCTATTCATAAAAATCGAGCACATTGGACTCGTTTTCCATGAGTAAAAGTTGAGTACAGGAGGTCAGTTTCTGTTCATCATCTTCTCTCCCTTCATTTTTTTTTTTCTAGTACCTTCTCAACATCTCCACCATCGTCATCTGCTGCGTCAGATCTTCCTCTCCATCAAGCTCCGCAGCGACCACCGCCGAATCCTCGGTCCCACCGCCCTCTTCACCAAGCTCCTCGCCGTCTGGCATGCCACGTGTCGCGAGATCGCCCGCCACTGCGGCGCCGATGCTGCTCAGTTCCTCCTGATCGAAGGCAGAAGCTTCGTCGTACTCTACTCCATCGCTCTCCTCTAGATCTTCCTAATTCTCCCTATCAACCTCTACGCCGGCACCGCTTCTCTGAACGACTCTCTGAACGACGACCAGTTCTTCAAAACCACGATCAACCACATTGCCGAAGGCTCTCTTTTGCTCTGGATCCATTTCCTCTTCGTTGTAGTCGTCGTCGTCTTGGTTCATTTCGGTCTCTCTGCGATCGAAGAGAGGTTGAGGTTCACTAGGTTTAGAGACGGGAATAGAAATTTACAGATTGAGGGAAAAAAAAAAAATTAAGGGAGAAGATGATGAACTGAGCTCCCTGTACTCGACTTTTACTCATGGAAAACGAGTCCAATGTGCTCGATTTTTATGAATAGAAAACGAGTCCTTTGGACTCGATTTCCATGAATAAAAATCGAGCTAATTGAACTCGATTTCCAGCCCGTCCACGTAGACAGAACTTGTCCAGCTCAACTGACTTTCTGACCCCAAAATTGAGTCCTCTGAACTCGAATTGTTATAAACTAAATATGTTTCAAACCTTAGTTTACTAATGATATAGTCGGGGTTTTATTGTTATTTTGAAAAAAAATCCGTTAAAACACTAACATAATGGGCATGTGAGATGCACGTGTTCCTCACAAAACAAATTCAAACATAGAAATGATTAGGGCTGTCCAAACATATCCGGTGACCCGACCCACCCGGAGACCCGACCGGAACCGATCTGAAACCGGCCGACCCGACCTACTCGGGCGGTCGGCGGCGGATTTTCTCCGCCAGAAACCGACTCTGGCGGGTCGGTTTCGGTTTCTCTCCCTCAAAAACCCGAAAAACCGAACCGACTGGCCAAAAACCTTTAATTCGGCGAAAAACCCAGATTCCGGCGAGAAACCCAGATTCCGGCGAGAAAATTCCAGTTTTCGGCGATATAAAAACCCAGATCTTGGAGGAAAAACTTGGATTCTGACGCTATTTCACGTAGATCCAACGAGATTTTGACCAAATCTGGCAAAATCTCATCAAATCTGGTGAGATTACCGCCGGATCTGACGAAATCTCATAGATCCGATGAGATTTCGCCGGAATTGGGTTTTTCTCACATTTTCTTGCAGTTTTCTCGCCGTTTTCTCTCCTCTTTGAAGCCGACCGACCCGTCCGCCACCTGTGGAAGTTTGATCCGCCCGACCCGTTTTACTCCGGCGGTCGGCAGCGGGTGAGCTTTTCCAAAACCCGATTCCGTCGGGTCGGTTCCGGGTTGGGCACAAACTCGACCCGGACCGACTCGTGGACAGCCCTAGAAATGATAGAGAGAAAAGAGAGGAGAGACCCCCGCCAGCAGAGAAGAGAGAGGAGAGACCACAGCCACCACAAAGCTTCTCCCCGCTGTCTCGTCGCCCTTGTCCCGGCAGCACCGTGGTTGTTCCGCTGCACCGTTCAATGCCCAGCACTTGGTATTTTTTTTTTTTTTCCTTTCATTCGTTCCCTTAGCCATTCATGAAATTGCTAATTTGTAGATGGCTGGCTAAAGAGCTCTGAGGGACAACTGTAAATGAAAAGCTTTTTTCTGCGTTACTTATCATTGGAATTATAATCTATGGCTATGGTCCATTGCATGCTAAAAATTGATGGTAGTGAAATACGGAAAATCTCAGAATTTAAATCCACAAAGAAACCTTTTTTTTTTTTTTTTAATATCCATGTGCAAATTTCTATTGTAGAAATTCTTGGTTTGGTTTATTTTTGGGTTGGGTCTCTGTGAGCTTGTTTGTTTAATTTTCTGAGTATGAGATGTTGTTTTTGAGTATGCTGTAGAGGTGTTTGAATATATGCTTGAGAGAGATATGAGTTACTGTGTTAGATGAAATACTTTTACAATGAACTAATGTTAATTGAAATTGATTGTTAGAGGCTGGCAAGGAATAGAGTTAGGAGCCTGCAATAACACCACATTTAAAATTCTCTCTAGTTATGCTCTAAAATATTTATTCAAGGATTATACATATATAGCTCTCAGTTTTTGATGTGCCTCGAACTACACTAATGATTGTTTGATATGTATATAATGGAGATTGATTTCCAATGTACTTTACATCAAAGCTTATGAAGATCAGAAGGAAGATTCTTTGAGATTTTAGAATCTAAACCTTTCAACACCAGAACACCATCCTCATTCAGCTGCATGAACCATCAAATTTGAAAACTATGAAGAGAGAATGACTTGTCTCTCTATGAGACTCGAATTTATTTTAAGGGTCAAGTATGAATGACCTTTTTAGAGCCACTAGAACAACTGGAACCAAGAGTTTGCATTCTACCTACTAACACTTCATTAGCATACTAACATTCCTATCTGTTGATGTCCTTTGTTTGCTTTCGTATGACATTTATATATCTTGTTGTATTCCTGTGTGCTTTGGTGAGCTTAATTGACTTGTCCTTTTATTGCATTCAAGTTTTTTCCCCCACTGTTCTTTATATTGTGTGTGTGTGTGTGTGTGTGTGTTTTTTTTTTTTTCCAGCTCTTTTATTAATGTTCTTGTTGATTTTGTGTTGTAGCCATGGATGAATGTCCACTGTCACTCCCTGGAAATTCACCTTCTATGCCAATTGTACAAGCCCCTCAATCCCAATATGATACTATTGAGGTGATGGCCAACTTGAAATTGTTAATGTTCCAATTGATGTGGAGGATGATGAAGATTACAATTTGAGTGATTTTTCTAAATCTGATGAAGATATAAATGAAGATTTCGGTATGAAGGATGATGGAATCAATAGAGCAATTGGGAACAAGCAGTTTGAGGGAGTTTGGGATGGTGAAGGAGACTCAGACCATGGGGAAAGTGATAAGTTGAGGAGTGCAGAATGGTCATCTGATGATGAAGGGAATTCAAGGCCTAGGTTTCTTGAATTTAACCAGTGCATTGGAAAGAAAATGTACAGCTTGAAAAGGATCTCAAATTTGCATCACATGTAGTCTTCAAGGAGGCACTAAAGGAGTGGTGTATTAGAGAAAAACATGATTTTGAGTATAAGCACAATGATAAGTGGAGAGTGATAGCTGTATGTAAAAAAAAAAAAAAAAAATGTGGTTGGAAGATACATGCATCCCAAACACAAATGGGAGATGCCTTTCAAATCAAGAGTTTTAAAAGCATACATACGTGTGGCAAGGATCATAAGAATAGTAAGATTTCTTCAAGGTGGCTAGCCAATAAATATTTACCATTCTTTAGGGATAATCATTCTTGGACAACAAATGCATTGAAGGGTGCAGTGTTTAGGGACCATGAAGTTGATGTGACTTTGGATCAATGTTATAAGGCTAAGAGAATGGCCTTCAAGATGATACATGGTGCTGAGGAGTAGTAGTATGGGAGACTTTGGGACTATGCAGCTGCTATTAGGAAGTGGAATATAGGTAGCATAGTGAAGTTACAAATTGAGAATAATGTGTTTGAGAGGATGTATGCTTGTCTTGATACTTGCAAAAGGGGATTCTTAGCAGGTTGTAGGCCACTTATTGGGATAGATGGTTGTCATTTGAAGGGGACAACAGGGGGACAGTTGCTGGTTGTTGTTGGGAAGGATGGGAATGATAATATCTTCCTAATCGCTTATGTTATTGTTGAAATTGAGAATAAAAGCTCTTGGACTTGGTTTCTACAATGCCTATTGGATGACATTGGACATGTTGATGAGAATGGATGGGTCTTTATCTCAGATCGACAGAAAGCAAGAAAGAGTTAATGTACATATGAATTATTATTATTATTATTTTAAAATATCCTGATTTATAACCTGACTATGAATTACTAATATATATTTGTATATTTTTTATGACAGGGATTAGTAGAGACCTTTAAGGATTTAATGCCTAATGTAGAGCATAGATTTTGTCGTAGGCATTTACGTGCAAATTTCAAGAAGAATTTTCCAGGGAAGGTACTCAAAGATGAAATGTTGAAAGCTGCTAAGGCAGCAACAAAGAATTCTTGACTTCCATATGGATGAGTTAAAGAAGCTAGATGTGAAGGCATGCGAGTGGCTTGTGAAGTAAGTATGGATGACTTTTTATTGTATGGTTGTATATTATACAGGGTACTCAGCAATCAAATATGGATGTTCAATAATCAAGTCAAAGTCGTATAAAGAAGGACAACACTAGTGGAAGCAAGAAGGATAAGGGAAAGGCTAAGATCTAGTGGTAGCAAGAAGATAAATAATTTTTTAGTTCAATATTTTGTTTACTGATGGAGCCGGTATACTTTTGTTTTTCAATATTGTTGGAAAAGTGTAATTATTGATTCATTGAGTGTTATTTTTAGGCAAACAATATACTATTTGTAAACACTCATTATTATTCCAATCTATGGGAGATTGAGACACATTCAGTTTTTGCTGACAGGATTTATTTTCTTTTTATCTATGGGGATGTAAAAAATTGAAAGTTTTTTTTTTTAATTTTTTTTATAGTAAAGAAATTAAAGGGCCTTAGAGTTATTGCATAAAGTTCAATTCGGACAAGGACTTCATCATCCTTTATTCCAATGCAAAAAAAAAAGGTGCACCTTAGAATAATCCCACTTATGGCAAAAATTAAGCCAAATTGAGGACTTCCTCGTTCCTTTATTCCAATGCAAAAACAAAAGATGTACCTTAGAATAATCCCATTTAAGGCAAAATTTAAGCTAAATAGAGAACTACACGAACCTTACCCTTTGTCATAGTTACAGCAAAATCTTTTTAATGACTAAAAACAATAAAAAAAATTAATCAAATTGAGTACAAAGGTGTGGAAGCAGAATACTAGATCCATTCTTATTATATCACAAACCATTTTTTTAGTACTCATACATAAATAGTCACTTCAAGTGACTTTCAACGTTAACACTCAGACTTAACAAAAACCTTTTATGCTTGGCAACAATAACAACTTAGGAATGTCTCCTCTCAGTAGTAGACACCGGACACAAGAATACAACAATTACTGTGATGTTATCTTTGCTGTATCGTTCTGCAGCTTCTATATATCGCCAATCTTTTAGCACACATTCCGGGCTTTTTGACGGTGTCCATAATTATGTTTACAACATCCCAGAGTCCATCGCTAGCCATAACCTGGTAAAGCAGACACACATATTACTTCCATATTCAAGGGGACTTGGATACTTTTGCAACCATCTCTTTTGAATAATGCTAGCCATCGCTAGCCATAACCTGGTAAAAGTTTATTTGATGATTTAACCTTCCCATTTATATTCACTTGAACAATTTAAAAAAAAAAAAATTACGAGGTCAATAGAGTTAAATTCTATCATGGCAATTTTCTCAAGAATTTTAGAATTTTTTTAAAGAAGACAGAAATATACCTATTGAACTTATATAAGATGGAGGGAAAATGAGTTTTTCCAATGCTTCAAACTTCATGCAACTTGTCATTTCTAATATGATTTTGTGAGTTTCTGAATTCAATCTTCCTAGGGAAGAATACCATTCATTAGCAAAAAACAGTATGGTATAGATATGAAGTAAGTAACAGCTAAGGTCATTATCTAATACTTGTCCCACCTAAGTTCGATCCTAAGGGAGTTGGCTTGGATATGGTCCTATCAAAGAAACTTGTGATCTAATTTATCAATCAAGCTGTCAGGCATATTTTAACCTTTAAACACGCAATCCATCAACCAGTATACTAAACGTTTGAACATTGTCGAGGGCAAAAAGTTTCCCCCTGACAAATGAGATTTGAGATGGGTCGGGGCCTAACCGAAACTCGACGATGGGCTTAATACACGGCCCAAAGGCTATCGGTGAAGATCCAAAGAATTCAACGTGCTTTTATGCCTTGGACCTGGTTTGGAATTGACAAGAATGGCCTGTAAACAATCCCCACAGCGAACACGTTAGGATAAAAAAAAAACATGCTGCAAATCATAACCCAGCAGTAAAATAGGCCTGCAGAAAAGGGCCCAGCGGTAGAATGCTCCTGCAGAAAAATTAGCCCAGCAGCAAAATATTCCTGCAGAAAAAGCAACCCAGCAACAGAACACTTCTGCAGGAAATAGCCCAGCAGTGAAAATGTTTCTGCAGAAAAAGCAGCCCAGCAGTAGGATATTTCTGCAGAAAAGGCAGCCCAGCAGTGAAAATGTTTCTGCAGAAAAGGCAGCCCAGCAGTAGAACACTTCTGCAGAAAAATAACCCAGCAACAAAGCACTTCTGCAGAAAATAACCCAGCAGCGGCACGTTTCTGTAGAAATCAACTTAGCAGTAAAACAATACAGAGTAAGATGCAAGTATCAAGAAAAGTCTCTATATTTCAAGTTCGTCATCCGTTGATTCGGGTGATGAGTCCTCCAATATAACAACATCAATGTGAGGGAAAAATGCTATAGTGATAGTTACATCATAGCCATCAATGGTAAAGGAGTAAGTAAGTATGATAGGATCCATTACAACAAACAATGAGGAAAACTTAGTGTGAGATGAAGGGAGAGAGAGAGATTCCAGCTAGCACAGCAAGGTCATTATGGTGCCAATGCATTCCCATGGATATAGTATAAATGGTGAGTAGTGGGAGACATGTATGGCGTGGAATAGTGTTCACTGGGGTTGCTGTGATCTTCTGCTGGGACAGGAAAATGTTTAAGAACAGAGATATATGGAGTGTTTTTAGGCTAAGAGCTGGGGGAACTTAGTTTCTAGACTTGGAACTTAGTTCTCAGTGATTTCTTTGGCATGTAAGAAAGTTTTAAATAGAAGGGTAGAAAGGGGGCTTTCTTGGTAAGTGTCTTGGTGTCTTTTTTCCTTGTCCGAAGCTTTTATGGAGGGTCTCTTTTATAGCTGGATTCTCAGGGGGTAATTAGCAGATAATCCTTCCCAAATCTCTCTAACTTTTCTAAAAATCTAGTTGGTGGATCATTTCCAGGATTCTTGCTGATGGTGGTGAGAAGGTTGTTGTTGTTTAGGTAAGGTCAGCTGGGTTTCTGCTTCAGCATTGAATGTTGATCAGATTTGGCTGATGGGATTTAGCATATAAATTAGGCTAATGACCGTTGGTTATGCTGTTGCTAGACTCAGAGTTCCATAGGGCCAGTTGTATCACTCCAAGCCAGGTGTCAACTGTGGAGCCCTTGCTGGAAATCTCTGCTGGAATCCCCTTGATGCCCTCCAATCCACATTTCCCTAAGTTTCCCCATTTGGGGTTCATGTGCTTGGTCCATGAACCAGAAAATGTGCATTTTTGGTATGAAAAGGGATCGGTTTCAGCTTGCTTTGTGAGCTCTAGGAGTCTGGTCCATGGCTGCCTTGCTTAGTTACGTTGAAGAAGAAAGAATAGATAGCCAGGAAAGCTGGCTGCAGAGCCCCAGCTGCCAGTCACATCAAAACCAGCCTTTTGTCATGTCTTGTGTGGTGTGATTTCAGCTTATAAAGGAAGCTTCTTCCCTAGGTCGACACGTGTCTTCCTTTCTTTTAGTCAGATTGGACATGTCAAGAGCTGGTGATGGTGGGTTCCAGCTGTCAAGGTTGGGCTGTATCTTGGCTGAGTTGCTCATGTCAGCACCAGTTGCTGGGTTGTGCACACATGATGAGCTTGCTTGGCTGGCGCATGTTTTTAAGCTCCTTTGGGCTTGGTTAATCCTACAAAATGAAGACTTTTGCCATAGGTGATATACATGGGCTTTCATAAATTTTGTAAGAGAAGTATTTCTTTGAGAAATGAGTGATTATATTGCTTTATGAGTGATAGTATATGATTTTGTAAGCATGTGTAAAAATAATGCCAAATTAATACTTGGGCTTTGTAAAGCTAATGCCAAAATAGTTTTTGGGCTTAGTGAAATAAATGCTAAATTAGTATTTGGGCTTAGTGCTAAATGATTATTTTGGGCTTTGCCAAATTATTACTTGGGCTTAAATAAATAGTTGCCCAATTATTACTTGGACTTTAGAAAATAGTTGACAAACTATTATTTGGGCTTTAGTAAGTAATGCCAAATTATTATTTGGGCTTAAGCAAATAGTTGCCAAATTATCATTTGGGCTTAAGCAAATAGTTGCCAAATTATTATTTGGGCTTTAGTAAGTAATGCCAAATTATTATTTGGGCTTAAGCAAATAGTTGCCAAATTATCATTTGGGCTTAAGTAAATAGTTGCCAAATTATTATTTGGGCTTAAGCAAATAGTTTGAGATTTTGTAGAGATATCGCCGTGTAACAACGGGCTTTGGATAGGTGCCGTGTAGCAACGGGCTTTCGATAGGTGCCGTGTAGCAACGGGCTTTTAAGGATTTTTGGGTTTTCCCACAAGGTAGATGATTGTGGGTCTTTTTGTTGCGGAGATAGTATAATTTTGTAGCCCAATATTGGTAGCAATATGATGGGTATTTTTTGTGGGTAGTATGTGAATAAGGTGTATGGGAGGGCCCAAATTAATTTATAGGGCTTATATAGGGATATTTGTGAAAGCCCAATTACATGGAGAATATTTAGGTAATATATATATGGGAAATTTTATGTGGGCTAGAAATAATTTATGGGCTTATGTGGGGATTTTTGTGAGTGGGCCAAAGGAAATAGGGGTTGAAAATTCGTACCTCAACATTTAGCCCCCCGAGTCACGTGTGGGCAATTGTTATTTGGTCACACGTGCGAGTTTTAAATTCTGGGTGGCGGTTATGTATAGTGGGCTTCTGCAATTTCCCACGTTCAACACTTTCCCCAGCTTAGTTTTTTAGCGGGTTTTTCAATTATCCTCAGGTTCTTCGCATTAAATGCTGGCTCTTCTCCCAGGTCTTATCATTTATTCTTTTCACGCTTTTCACTGAAGGGCTGGCCTTGGTTGTTTTCCCCTCTTATTATTTTTGCTTTGACCGAGGATCAGAGAAAGAAGAGCAAAAGAGCACATTTTCTTTTCTCCCCTTCTATTTTCGGCCAAGATTGAGAGAATACCAGTGGTTTTGATCAAGGCAGAGTGAGTGTCTTGAGTGTTCGGCGGAACAGGGAGAGAAACAAAGTTTCCCTTCTTTTTTTTTTTCTTTGCCGCGGCTCAAGAGTGAGAGAAATAGGGAGTGGCGGCCAGGGTTTGGCTTTCTCCTCCTTTCCTTGTTAATTTTGGACAAGTAAGAGCAAAACCCAGACTTTCTCTCTCTTCCTGGTGTAGCCGTGGGTGTTCTTGCTCTTCCTCTTACTCTTAGGAAAGCCATATTTCTGCTACTACTGTGAGTCATGGCTAGGGAAGGGGAACCGCTGGGTTCTGGTGAAGCTGGCACTGTTGAGGTGATTATGTCAGAAAAAGGGACTACGGCTGGGGGTGCAGTGGAGACAGTGGCTGGGAGTGGTGATGCAGAGGTCAAACTAGGGGAATCCTTGCTGCCACTGTAGGATCCTTGGTATTCTTCATCTTCTTTGTTCCCAGCTGTTGGGGCTCCTGAAGTTAGCCCACTCGGGGTGCCGAAAAAATGGATTTTGAAAGGTGAAGCCCCCAGCCCTGAGGCAGCATGGGTCCCAGCTGCTAGTGGCATACTTGACTTGCGGTTTCAACGGAAAGAGCTCTTGCCAGCCCCTATTCAGTTCTTGTGTCCTTGCGGCACGACTGTTGGTTGGTCGGATTGGGTGGAACAAGAGGTTGCTGATGAGAGCTTTTGTCGAATTTTGAAGGATGCCAAAATTTTTGAAGCCGTGGTCTTGTCTCGCGGCTGGAATATGTATAGAGATGTGAGAGCGCTCCGTTTCCTGGTACGCCGTTGGAATGTTGATACACATACTTTCTTTTTCCCTTGGGGTGAAACCACAGTCACCCTCGAGGATGTGGAAAGAATCTGCTTGCTGCCCAGTATGGGGGAAGTGAACCCGTTGGAGTTAGGACTGTCTCATGCAGAATCTGTGATTGCCGGGAAGCTGTTGGAAACTTTTGGAGGTGCCTCTGCGTCTTGGGGGGGTAACAGAGCCCGATTTTCTTTCTGGATTTCTGAGTTTAGGGAGTCCGGGGATGTTGATTTGAGAAGAGCCGCTTTCTTAGCCTTGTGGATGAGTAAATGCGTATTTAATTCTTCCCCAGTTCAATTCATGAAGCCCTTTACTTTTCCTTTAGCCGTAGTATTGTGCAGGGGCGTGTCATTACCCTTAGGTACCTTATGTTTAGGTACCCTTTATTCTGAGCTTGACAGGTTGCGTAGTGATGAGCTTGAGGGGTCGCCGTACCACATTATTGAGTCGAGCATTAACGTAGTGTTGTTACAGACTTTTATATGGGAACATTCAAAGGATTATGTTGATGTGAGTAAGGATGTAAGTGAGGTGAGGGCAACCAACTGGGTGGTCGGGGCTGCTGGCCCTAATGGGGAGCTCAGGTTTCTTGGTTTTGAAGACGGGCTTCCCTTGTTGATGAAATGGATGGGATTAAAAGTATGGAATCTCCCTTCCATTGCTCTGTTGGATGATGGGGGGCACTTTGCATGGAAACCTTACTCCTATATTTCAGCCGGGTTCCAATGCCCAAACCCTTTTCCCAATGCTAGACCTGGGTCTCAGGAGTTTGGCTTGAATGATCATGAGAAGATTCTGAACTTCCTGCTCATTACTTCCCCTTCATTTATCCCGTACCCGAGTGGTGTTGGGTTTGGTTTGACGCAATACAACCCACATAGAGTCTTGAGGCAATTCGGTTTTGACAATGACGTTCCGGACATCAATACCATGCTTTGCCCCTTGAATGATGCCTTGCGACCACTGGTTCATGATACAGCAGCAGAGTTTTGGGCTGGCAGAGTAGAGAGAGTTCTGGTTCCAAGTCGGCACCGTGAGGGGTATGCCACTATGAACATGAAATTATATTGGAGGAGAGTGATGAGTACTTTCGTAGATTATGTGAATAGTCGGGAGGTTGAGGAAGTGACGATTAATCCTCCCCTAAAAGAACTTTCTTCTAACATTCGGCTCATTCCAAACACAAGGGCAGCCTCGGCATGGGCCACTAGACAGAATCTTGGGTTCGCCGAATGGCGGGCTGATCTCAAGGGTTAGGTGGTTCATGGAGGTGAAGTTCCCATGGAGTGGAGCGAGAAGAATGTCATTGCAAAAGCTCCTGAGTCTGATCTGGCCACTGTTGCACTCAAGAGATCCCATGGCAAATCATCTTCTCCTGAAGGCAAGCCCCGAAAGGTGAGGCGAAAAAGAACAAGTGTTGAGAAAACTAAGGCTGGCAGCTCCAAGCCCCCAGCCGTTGTCCAACCCGGCTCTGGTGAAATTTTAGCCATTGAGTTCAATGTCCCAGCTGCTGGATCTGCTAGTTCCTCTTCACCTTTAAAGCAATACAGAAAGAAGACTAGTGCTGGTAGGGTTCGAGTGCTTGAGACTTCGGAAGAGGTACTTCTTTTAGCGCCTTTACTTTCTTGTAATCTTTCCTTTCTTTTCTTCTCTGCCTCTGCTCCATTATTTTATTTATTTTTTTTTTTTGTGATACTAACTATACTTTCCTTGGCTGTAACAGTCCGGTGAGTGTGAAGAAATGTTATCAGAGGGGCGTGACCTTCAGGGCGCATTTGCTGACTTTGGTAAACTATTGTTTCTCGCCTCGGTTTCTTCTCGCATTTCTCCTGCTGACGTCATTTGTTCTTCAGGTCCAGCTGATGAGGATGTAGAGATGGCTGGCGAAAGCCCTACTGTTGCTGTTTCTGCTGGGGAAGCTGCTGGTGGCGTGCCCAGCCAAGGGCGCGTTGTTTCTTCAGCTGTTCATGATATCAATCCTGGCGAAAACCCTTCAAGTATGATGTTTTCAGAGTTGTTCATGCAAATGATTAGGCTATCCCCTTATTTGATGATTGCATGAATATTTTTCTGCTATAACCATGCTTCTTTTCTTTTGCAGAGCCGCAGGCTGAGTTTTTTGGTGGTGCCATCAAAGGAATGGACATTGAAGAATTTCTAGAGAAATTTGCCGAAGATGAGGAGAATGAAAAAGTGGCGACTGACTTTTACCACCTTTCGAATGATACTGTCATGTTCCAGCGATCAGAAATCCCTGTAGAAGGCCAGGCACTGCTGGTAGCAATCATGAAGAGGCACCCACACTTCTTGGCCGGGTGTAAGCTAGGTGCTTCGCTAAGGAAATCAGGTCTCGAATTGCTTGTTGCGGTGCTGCTGGATATGCAGCGTACAAAGCTTGAAAGTTCAAACTTGAGGAAGGTGCTTGAATGGAAGAATGCCCTTAAGGACTTGCAGTTCATGAAATTCGGGGTCCAATTCATTCTTGACAAGATCCGTGTTGCAGCTGAGACTTGTATCGTTAGGGATAGTGAGTTTGTGGCAAAGATGGCTGATCTGGAGAAAGAGATTGCGGCCAAGAGAGCTGAGCTTTCGTTTCTGTTAAGTCAAAGGGATGAGATGGTGCGATCCTTGTCAGCTGAAGGTGCTTCTTCCTCGGCGGGAACCTTTGGCGATGGCTTATTTGACTAGCCTCTCTTTTTTTTTTATTACTAGTAGTTTGGTGTTCCAGATGGTTTGTTTTTGAATTATGGTGTAATGAAACACATCATGTGATTTAGATTTGTTTAAGTATGTAGGCTGTGTTTTGTGCAGAGGTGCACCAGCCATATGAACTTTATGTGATAGTTTGATATTTTCCCAGCTGTATGAGCTGTGTTTTTGTTTACGCACAAGTACATGAATCTAATTTATGAAAATACTTTATTTATCCAGGATTAGTATATTTAGGTTAAAATATAGCCATGGGAGTCATTTAATTTTGAAAAATACTTATTGTGCTCATGACTATTCTGGTTCAAGATACCCAGCTGTTAGGGCTGTAACATCATTTGCATTTCAGAATATGTATATTTATGAATGAAAAGTAATATTCAAGTATTTGTAAATATAAGAACATCATATTTAAGGCAAAAGGCGGTGCTCGGTTTTTTTTTTTTTATTCCCATGATAGTGGTTTAAAACCATACAAAAGAGAGTTACTTGGTACATACTTGGAAGTTGAACTAAGCGTAGTACAACTTAAGCCATTTGCCATTGATAGGTTCCGTGAGGCTTTCACCTTCTGCTGTAGCTAAACGATAATAGCCGCTGTCATTGGCTTCCCTTATGAGATAGGGCCCCTCCCAACTTAGAGCAAATTTGGAGGGTGCTGAGAGGTTCCTCTTGACATGATCTGCTGCCTTCAAAACCATTTGCCCTTTGACAAAAACCCTGGATTTTGTGGCCTTGTTATAGGCATTGGCCATCTGCTGCTGATACCGCTGGGTGCGGTTTCGCGTCTCTTCCAAGGTTTCAAGGTCTGTAGTTCTGATTTCTGCACAAGTGATAGCATCTACGTCTGTTTCTTGCCTATGAACAACTCTTGGAGTGGGAACCAATAGTTCAGCTGGGGATATGGCTTCGGTATTGTAGACAAGAGAGAATGGTGATAGTCCGGTAGCTGTTTTGCTTGAACTTCGGTACGCCCATAGAGTTTCTGGTAGGTGTTCTGTCCAGCCGCCCTCATATTCATGTACCATTTTGCTGAGAATTCTTAATAGCACCCGGTTGGTAGCTTCCGCTTGACCATTGCCTTGTGGGTAATAAGGAGTGGATTTGCGATGCTTGATGCGGCGATGGTCAAGTAATTTCCGAACATCTTTATTGACAAAAGGAGTGCCGTTGTCAGTAACAATCTTGTGAGGAATACCAAACCTGCAGATTATGTGTTCCCGTATGAAATTCGCAACGGCTGGGCCTGTAGCTTTCTTTAAGGAAATGGCCTCAACCCACTTCGTGAAGTACTCGGTGGCCACTAGTATCCAAATGTGCCCCTTGGACTGTGGATTGATTGGACCTATTAGGTCAAGCCCCCAAGTGTGAAATGGCCAAGGAGTCATCATATTTTGGAGGTTGGTGGGGTGTGTGTGTATGAGATTCCCATGGACTTGACAAGTGTTGCACGTCTTCACACATTCATCCGTATCTTGTTTCATGGTGGGCCAGAAATACCCCAAATTGAGCAGCTGTTGGAGAAGTCGCCTTTTGCCTTGGTGGTCACCACATTCCCCCGCATGTACCTCTTGCATAACAGATTGTGCTTCGGGGGCTCCCAGGCATCTCAAAGGCTCCCCATTGAATCCTTTCTTGAAAAGAATGCCTCCTTCCACAAAATAATGGGCAGCCAATCTCTTCAAACGGTAGGCTTCCTCGCGATTGTCGGGTAGGATGCCTTCTATGAGATACTCAAGAAAGGGTACTCGCTAGTCGCTGGCAGTAAGGACTACACATGATTCTGCCTGATCAAAGGCATTTTGGCAATTGATACATTGTTCTTGGACAGTAGCAGCCTGCTTGCCCATTTCTGGCCAGTAATAGCCCAGCCGTTGGAGGCGTCTGTAGAGACTGACAGAACCGCTGGGGCCACAGGATTTCTCATGAATTTCTGTTAATCGTTTAGTGGACTCATCAGGGCTCAAGCATCTAGCTAGGACTCCTCCAGGAAGTTTTCTGTACAGCTCTCCTGCCATTAGGGTATAATCTTTGAGTGCCTTTAAGTGATCTTTCTCATTTGGTGACAATAGTGCTTCCTTGATAGGAGACCGCCAGTCTGCCTGACCCAGCGGTTGGTCACGGAATTCTTCTTTCAAGGTTTGTATGACTGGAGTAGGCCTTTTTATGATAGAGACATCTGTAGTTGCACCTTCAAATTTGATTTTTGATCCTAATGTAGCTAAAGCATCGGCAAAGCGGTTGTCGGACCTTAGGGAGTGTTCAATATTGAATTCCTCAAAAGTGTCCTACAACCTTTGGGCCATAGCTCTGTATGGAGCTAACGATGGTTCCTTGAGGGCAAAATCCCCTTTGGCTTGACAAACAACCAGATTTGAATCTCCTATTACCCGAAGATGTTTGATGCCCATTTCACGAGCCACCGCTAGGCCCGTAAGATATGCTTCATATTCAGCCATATTGTTGGTGCATGGAAAATCAAGCTTGAATGACATGCCCACTGATTCTCCGGTATTTTTGGTTAGGACTATCCCAGCTCCCCCTTCAAAAGTGGTAGAAGATCCATCGAAATGTAAAGTCCAGACAGCCCCAGCTGCTTCCATCAGTGCAACAGCTGGTAGCTCCCCAGGTACATTATCAGTAACGTCCCAGCCATCCTCCCTAGGGAAGTTTGATAATAAATCAGCGATGGCCTGACCCTTTACAGCCGTGGGGGTAATTGCTATGATCTCATACTCAGATAATTGCAAGAGCCATTGTGCTAGCCTTCCGGAAAGGACCGGTCGCCTCAAAAGTGAGTGTATTGGATGAGATTTTGACAAGAGTTGTACCGTGTGAGCTAGTAGATAATGACGTAGCCGCTGGGCAGCATATATCAGGGCAAGACAAGCTTTTTCAGCCCTTGGATAACGAGTTTCAGCCTCTTTTAATTTTCTGCTAACATAATAGACTGGTCGCTCAACCCCCTCTTGATCATCTTGGGCTATGAGTGCCCCTATTGCCTCGCTGTTGGTAGCCAAATACAGCTTGAGTGGCTTCCCTGGTACGGGTGCACATACGGTTGGCAATCTAGTCATGAGTTACTGCAACTGGAGGAATGCCTGCTGGCACTTGGGATCCCAGCGGAAAGGTTTCCCTTTTTTCAGTAATGGTGTAAAGACAGCTGTGAGGGCAGCGAGGCCTGGAATAAAACGCCGGATGTATGAGAGCTTGCCAAGGAAACTTTTAAGCTGTGTGAGTGTTGCGGGTGGCTTCATTGTGGTAATTGCTTGCACCTTGCTAGGATCCACATCTATGCCTCTTTGATGAACAAGAAACCCCAGAAATTTCCCAGCTGTAACTCCAAAAGCACATTTAAGTGGGTTCATACGAAGTTTGTAGAGCCGGCACCTCTCAAAGACTTTCTGTAAGACAGCAAGATGATCCTCCCTTGTTTTAGACTTTACCACAATATCGTCTACATAGTCCTCAATCTCCTTGTGCATCATATCGTGAAAGATTGCGGTCATGGCTCTTTGGTATGTGGCTCCGGCATTTTTAAGACCAAAGGGCATGACGGTGTAGTAAAAGTTACCAATAGGAGTTCGGAAGGCTGTTTTGGCTGCGTCTTTAGGTGACATTCTGATCTGATTATAACCGCTGAAACCATCCATAAAGGAGAACATAGCATGCCCATCAGCTGAATCAATGAGCATATCCATGTTCGGAAGTGGAAATTCGTCTTTGGGGCATGCTTTATTAAGATTTCGGAAGTCAACGCAGCACCGTATTTGCCCGTTCTTTTTCTTGACTGGTACAATGTTTGAAAGCCACTTTGGGTGCATGATAGGCTTGATGAACCCAGCTGTGAGGAGTTTCTGTACTTCTTGAATAATTTGAGCTTCGACATCAGGATGGAAAGTCCGCATGGGCTGTACTACTGGCTTTGCCCCCGGTTCCACGTTAAGAGCATGTGCTACTAGGTTAGGATCCAAACCGGGCATCTCATGGTACTCCTAAGCAAAGACATCAATGTACTCCTTTAATAGTGAAATGAGCCGAGCCTTTTCCAACAGTGGCAAATTGGCATTAACCGAGGTTGGTCGCTGGATACTAGGATCATTACTGAGGTTAACAGTCTCCAGCTCCACATCTGGTGAAAAATTAGTTACCGCTGGGGGTTCTTCGGACAGTTCTGCCAGACTGCTGGGTAGATTTTCTTCTTTTGCTGGGGGCTCTACCTCTTGCATATAACAGTATGTTGGTGTGGTGCTTGCTTCATTCAGTCCGGGGCCCTTTTGTTTGAGACAGCTAGGCCCCGTGTACCGTCATAAACGATACCCCAAACGGCCATCCGGCAATTGGACTTGTACGCATTGTGGCTGTGAGGTCCCGCTGGGGGTTTCATTACGTTCTCTTTTCCTTTTCCTTTGATCAAGGAAAGATCTCATGTCTATGTCTGGATTATTCTTGATGTCTTGCCAACTGGGTAATGGAATCCCAACAGGCTTTGATATGGAATCCTCTCCTCTTGGCACGAGCTCATCATAGAAAGTAGCGTCAAAGTGATGTGCCTCGAATAGATCGAATGGTGTAGGGTTAGCAGGGATGCGTATGGGCTTACCATTAAATCTTCCCTTGACGCATTGGTGGTAAGTGGAGGGCACAAGCTTATGTTTGTGAAGCCATGGCCTTCCAAGTAGAGCATGGTAAGAAACAGGCGAGTCAATAACATGAAATCTGGTGAGAGCAACGATGGGCCCTGCTTTAAGAACTAGCTGTATACTCCCAATAGTGCACTCATGAACCCCAGCAAAGCCATAAACCTCAATAGGACCCCCTGTGATTCTGTTGAGTGGTATCCCAGCCGCCTTGAGTGTGCTAGTTGGAATAAGATTAAGTGATGCACCGGTATCGACTAGTGCCCTTCTTATATGAACATCATTAACTTGAGCAGCAATATACAAGGGTTTACTATGATCAGGGTGCTGTACCTCCATATCTTCGTCGGTGAAAGTGATGGCATTAGTAGTTTCTAGGAAGGCACGGCTGGCATGGGCATCAGCTGTAAGGCATTGCGTTCCAGAACTGGCAGCGATGGATATAAGGGCCTCGGTTGCTGCCCTCCTTGACTCTTCCTTGAACCCCAGTTGGTTGAACAAAGCTCGAAAAGTAGGGCTTCTTTGAAGAGCAGAGATAGCTGCTGGGGGCATGCTTGTACTGCTGGCAGTGCCATCTTCACTAGCCACATCATGAAAAAGCACTGCTGCTGTGGCTTTTCCTTTGTGGTGCTGAGGTAGTGGGTTTCGTTGGACCTCTTGCTCTCGAGTGAGGGTTAGAGTGCCATCTGAAATTTTCCTATGAAATGTTCTCCGGACTGCTCTACAGTCTCTAGTTCCATGACTTACATACCTATGGTACCGACAATAGAGAGGCTTTCGCATATCTTCTGGAGTAGGCTCTCGGATAGGCTTAAAGGGCCTAAGTATTCCGTCAACCATCCATTTGTCAATAACGGCATTCATTTCTTCATCGGTGCATGGAATGGGGGGATATTCTTCCTCCTCCCTCTTTCGCTTCTCTCCTACTACCAGTTCATTAGTGGAGACCGTAAGAGCTTGGGGAACACTCTTCTTTTCTGGTTTGGACTTTTCAATGGCGGCAGGCTTGACAGATACAGCTGTCTTACGAGCTTTCTGGAGCAGCTGGGCAAACTGAGTAATATCAAGATTTTCTAAATGGGCTCGGTACTCATGAGACATGTTATCGACGCAAATCTCAACTAGCTCTTGTTCTCGGTACTGCCCATAACAGTCAAGGGCAGCATCTCTAAATCGGCGGATGAAGTCGAGGAGCCCTTCGGAGGACTTTTGCCTGGTGTTGTGAAGAGTGAGGATGGTAACCTTTTCCTCCCCATGAAAGTACTTTGAGCAGAAACTTTCAACCATTTCATCCCACGTGGCAATAGAACCTGGCTGAAGAGTGGAATACCATGTGTAGGCACGATCGGTAAGGGATTTTGAGAACTCTCTCAAGCAAAGATCACCGTCTCCAGCAAAAGGACCCATAGAATCAAGAAATTTGTTGACATGCTCGATTGCATTTCCTTTCCTTCCATCATAAAAAGAGAATGCGGGAGTCTCATATCTTTCTGGGTAAGGCTTGCTAAGTAACTCAGCTGGGTAAGGTGGCCTCCGAACAAAGTGCCTTGGTTGGCTTGGTTGGCTAATCCTTTCCCTTTCCAGCAAGGCAGTAAGATCAGATAGTGTAACAAACTGAGGAAGAGAGGCATTTTGCTCACCAGACTGAGGATTCCCGGCGGCCGATCCCCTCTCCTGCTGGGTTCTAGGATCTGGGTCTGCATGTAATGGCTGGGGCGTTGGCCCTTGAGTCTCTCTCAAGACCCTTAGAGATTCAGCAAGTTCAAACTAGGCTTGTTGCATTCCTTGTAATGTCTCTAGGAGGAAAGAAAATCGGTGGTCAGAACTCTCTTGGTTAACCTCATGTTGGCCGACCTGTTCTCTTTGTGCAGCTGGGCTGTGATGGCTTTGTGCGGCTGGGAGACTGGTGTTTCTAGTCCCTTCTTGCCGGCTGTTCCGCATCCTAGGAGGCATGATGAACTCTCGGCTTCAATAGGATCCCCAGTGGAGTCGCCAAAATGTCGAGGGCAAAAAGTTTCCCCCTGACAAATGAGATTTGAGATGGGCCGGGGCCTAACCGAAACTCGACGATGGGCTTAATACACGGCCCAAAGGCTATCGGTGAAGATCCAAAGAATTCAACGTGCTTTTATGCCTTGGACCTGGTTTGGAATTGACAAGAATGGCCTGTAAACAATCCCCACAGTGAACACGTTAGGATAAAAAAAAAAACATGCTACAAATCATAACCCAGCAGTAAAATAGGCCTGCAGAAAAGGGCCCAGCGGTAGAATGCTCCTACAGAAAAATTAGCCCAGCAGCAGAATATTCCTGCAGAAAAAGCAACCCAGCAACAGAACACTTCTGCAGGAAATAGCCCAGCAGTGAAAATGTTTTTGCAGAAAAAGCAGCCCAGCAGTAGGATATTTCTGCAGAAAAGGCAGCCCAGCAGTGAAAATGTTTCTGCAGAAAAGGCAGCCCAGCAGTAGAACACTTCTGCAGAAAAATAACCCAGCAACAGAGCACTTCTGCAGAAAATAACCCAGCAGCGGCACATTTCTGTAGAAATCAACTTAACAGTAAAACAATACAGAGTAAGATGCAAGTATCAAGAAAAGTCTCTATATTTCAAGTTCGTCATCCGTTGACTCGGGTGATGAGTTCTCCAATATAACAACATCAATGTGAGGGAAAAATGCTATAGTGATAGTTACATCATAGCCATCAATGGTAAAGGAGTAAGTAAGTATGATAGGATCCATTACAACAAACAATGAGGAAAACTTAGTGTGAGATGAAGGGAGAGAGAGAGATTCCAGCTAGCACAGCAAGGTCATTATGGTGCCAATGCATTCCCATGGATATAGTATAAATGGTGAGTAGTGGGAGACATGTATGGCGTGGAATAGTGTTCACTGGGGTTGCTGTGATCTTCTGCTGGGACAGGAAAATGTTTAAGAACAGAGATATATGGAGTGTTTTTAGGCTAAGAGCTGGGGGAACTTAGTTTCTAGACTTGGAACTTAGTTCTCAGTGATTTCTTTGGCATGTAAGAAAGTTTTAAACAGAAGGGTAGAAAGGGGGCTTTCTTGGTAAGTGTCTTGGTGTCTTTTTTCCTTGTCCGAAGCTTTTATGGAGGGTCTCTTTTATAGCTGGATTCTCAGGGGGTAATTAGCAGATAATCCTTCCCAAATCTCTCTAACTTTTCAGAAAATCTAGTTGGTGGATCATTTCCAGGATTCTTGCTGATGGTGGTGAGAAGGTTGTTGTTGTTTAGGTAAGGTCAGCTGGGTTTCTGCTTCAGCATTGAATGTTGATCAGATTTGGCTGATGGGATTTAGCATATAAATTAGGCTAATGACCGTTGGTTATGCTGTTGCTAGACTCAGAGTTCCATAGGGCCAGTTGTATCACTTCAAGCCAGGTGTCAACTGTGGAGCCCTTGCTGGAAATCTCTGCTGGAATCCCCTTGATGCCCTCCAATCCACATTTCCCTAAGTTTCCCCATTTGGGGTTCATGTGCTTGGTCCATGAACCAGAAAATGTGCATTTTTGGTATGAAAAGGGACCGGTTTCAGCTTGCTTTGTGAGCTCTAGGAGTCTGGTCCATGGCTGCCTTGCTTAGTTACGTTGAAGAAGAAAGAATAGATAGCCAGGAAAGCTGGCTGCAGAGCCCCAGCTGCCAGTCACATCAAAACCAGCCTTTTGTCATGTCTTGTGTGGTGTGATTTCAGCTTATAAAGGAAGCTTCTTCCCTAGGTCGACACGTGTCTTCCTTTCTTTTAGTCAGATTGGACATGTCAAGAGCTGGTGATGGTGGGTTCCAGCTGTCAAGGTTGGGCTGTATCTTGGCTGAGTTGCTCATGTCAGCACCAGCTGCTGGGTTGTGCACACATGATGAGCTTGCTTGGCTGGCGCATGTTTTTAAGCTCCTTTGGGCTTGGTTAATCCTACAAAATGAAGACTTTTGCCATGGGTGATATACATGGGCTTTCATAAATTTTGTAAGAGAAGTATTTCTTTGAGAAATGAGTGATTATATTGCTTTATGAGTGATAGTATTTGATTTTGTAAGCATGTGTAAAAATAATGCCAAATTAATACTTGGGCTTTGTAAAGCTAATGCCAAAATAGTTTTTGGGCTTAGTGAAATAAATGCTAAATTAGTATTTGGGCTTAGTGCTAAATGATTATTTTGGGCTTTGCCAAATTATTACTTGGGCTTAAATAAATAGTTGCCCAATTATTACTTGGACTTTAGAAAATAGTTGACAAACTATTATTTGGGCTTTAGTAAGTAATGCCAAATTATTATTTGGGCTTAAGCAAATAGTTGCCAAATTATCATTTGAGCTTAAGCAAATAGTTGCCAAATTATTATTTAAGCTTTAGTAAGTAATGCCAAATTATTATTTGGGCTTAAGCAAATAGTTGCCAAATTATCATTTGGACTTAAGTAAATAGTTGCCAAATTATTATTTGGGCTTAAGCAAATAGTTTGAGATTTTGTAGAGATATCGCCGTGTAACAACGGGCTTTGGATAGGTGCCGTGTAGCAACGGGCATTCGATAGGTGCCGTGTAGCAACGGGCTTTTAAGGATTTTTGGGTTTTCCCACAAGGTAGATGATTGTGGGTCTTTTTGTTGCGGAGATAGTATAATTTTATAGCTCAATATTGGTAGCAATATGATGGGTATTTTTTGTGGGTAGTATGTGAATAAGGTGTATGGGAGGGCCCAAATTAATTTATAGGGCTTATATAGGGATATTTGTGAAAGCCCAATTACATGGAGAATATTTGGGTAATATATATATGGGAAATTTTATGTGGGCTAGAAATAATTTATGGGCTTATGTGGGGATTTTTGTGAGTGGGCCAAAGGAAATAGGGGTTGAAAATTTGTACCTCAACATTTAGCCCCCCGAGTCACGTGTGGGCAATTGCTATTTGGTCACACGTGCGAGTTTTAAATTCTGGGTGGCAGTTATGTATAGTGGGCTTCTGCAATTTTCCACGTTCAACACTTTCCCCAGCTTAGTTTTTTAGCGGGTTTTTCAATTATCCTCAGGTTCTTCGCATTAAATGCTGGCTCTTCTCCCAGGTCTTATCATTTATTCTTTTCACGCTTTTCACTGAAGGACTGGCCATCAACCAGTATACTAAACGTTTGAACATCAAAACAAAACTTCAGTAGCAATCTATAATGAAGAAAAATTAAAGTCTAATAATACTGAACGACGATATTACTTCCATAAGAAACTTAAGGGTTTTGCATCGGCTGTTGCCCTTCAAAGCAATAGAGCAAAGCCTTAAAGAAATCATGCAATGCTAAAATAGGTGTGGTAAGCCACAATCAGTCAAAACATGCGTTCATAGCTAACGTGCAATAAAGGTGGGTAGCAGTTGATATCAAAGGCCTCAAAGCAATAGAGCAAAACACATTGAACTGATTCTCAAGTACGAGCAGCAGCTGGTGCTCCAGCAGGGCATGGTCCTTCTAAGCATTTATCATCCACC
This sequence comes from Lithocarpus polystachyus, assembly GCA_033629205.1. Lineage (NCBI taxonomy): Eukaryota > Viridiplantae > Streptophyta > Magnoliopsida > Fagales > Fagaceae > Lithocarpus > Lithocarpus polystachyus. Next base: position 18,659,492 of record CM066169.1, read on the forward strand.
TAATAGAGCTTTAATCAAAATATATTCCACTATGTTCCCCACCAGCCTCTAACAATCAATTTTAATTAAAATTAAATCATTGTAAAAGTATTTCATCTAACACAGTAAGTCATATCTCTCTCAAGCATTTAAACAAACACCTCTATGGCATACTCAAAAGCAACAACTCATACTCAGAAAATTGAACAAACAAGCTCACAGAGACCCAACCCAAAAATTAAACCAAACCAAGAATTTCTACTATAGAAATTTGCACATGGATATTAAAAAAAAAAAAAAATTTAAATTCTAAGATTTTATGTATTTCACTACCATCAATTTTTAGCATGCAATGGACCATAGCCATAGATTATAGTTCCAATGATAAGTAACGCAGAAAAAAGCTTCTCATTTACAATTGTCCTTCAGAGCTCTTTCGCCAGCGATCTACAAATTAGCAATTTCATGAACGGCCAAGGGAACGAATGAAAGGAAAATAAAAAAATACTAGATGCTGGGCATTGAACGGTGCGGTGGAACCACCACGGCGCCGTCGGGAGAAGGGCGGCGAGACAACGGGGAGAAGCTTTGTGGTGGCTGCGGTCTCTCCTCTCTCTTCGCTGCTGGCAGAGGTCTCCTCTCTCTTCTCTCTATCTTTTCTATGTTTGATTGAATTTGTTTTACGAGGAACACGTGCATCTCACATGCTCATTATGTTAGTGTTTTAACGTTGGACTAACGAAGTATTGATTTGACAAGTATGTATGGTTCAGGAGTGTTTTGGCCCGTGATTGAAAGTTTAGGGAATGTATGGCATTTTTTCCATACAATAAAATTTCACACTATATCCATTCTATGATAATTTTTCTTTATTATTAAATCAAGAATTTAATTAGTTTTTGTGTAAGCGAGGTTTAAACTTTAAATATCTTTTTCGACGATATGAGACATTATTAGTTGAGTTAACATAAACCACATTTAAGGTCTTAAACTTGCTCACTGCTTTATTTCACACACTAAAACTACAAAGTTTTTGCTAAAAGTTGTGCACTGCTTAACTAAGGTAAATTTGGTTAAATGAGTACGAGGAACATGTGGTGATATTTCTAAATTTAATTGTCGATAATTGAGTTTTAATTTCAAACGAGTGTGGATCATTTGAGCCAAAGAGTTTTGCACGCTACACTTAATATGTATGTGCTCTAACATGTCACATATGTCATATGTGCTGGATTAAGTCAGTCCAGGGGTAACTGCATCATAATTGTTTTTTTTTTTTTTGTGCGCAAAATTATGGTTACATAATTCAGTTTTGTGGGTCTCGTATAAGCAAATTAAAATATCATTAAGAACATATGGTTATAATTTATAAGTTAATTTCCGTTTATTTTGAGTGGAGATTTTTTTGAAATAGGGATTCATTTTTATTTGTTAATAAAAATGGATTTTTATTTTTGTTTTGGATGAGGAGCTAGCCATCAACCACATATATGGGGTAGCGGTCACTTTAATTTTGGAATTTTTTTTTTTTGGAGAAAAATAATTTTTGGATTTGTGGGAGCTAATTTTCAATTTGACAGGGGACCAAATAATAAATTTCTTGGCCAATTTTAAAATAATATATCTTATATTGCCTTTCCCCTCACAAATTTAAAGTCTTGAACTTACTCACTGCTATATTTTCACACACTACAAGGAAGTTTTTGATCAATTTTGTACACAAATAAAATTTGGTTAAATGAGTGTGGAACCTATGCTGGTATTATTAAGTTTAATTGTCTATAATTGAGATTTTGAGTTCAAACGAGTATGGATCAGTTGAGTGAAAGACTTTTGCATGCTGCACTTGATATGTATGTGCTCTAACAAAATTAATGGTAGTAAGCACCCCATTTTTTTTTTTTTTTAAATATATCTTATTATTGTGGATTATTAAATTTTTTTCAAAGATTCCATGTCTGTGATAACAGTTTGAATCCAAACAAAATTAACGTAGTAAGCACCACATTTTTGACAGAAGAATGTTTTGTGAGGGAAATTACATCCAGCTATAGGCCCAAGACTCTTATAGAGAAAGGTTGCCTCATTGGTAGAGCTCAATATTGAGTCAGTTCAGAATTTATTAGAAACTAACTTGGTGTCGATAATAGTTCTGAATTGGGCTCAAATATTGACAAACCGACTTGGTTTGGTACATTTTTTTTACAGTCAACTACACTTCCCTCTCTTCTCTTCTCTTAACGAACTAACTTTATAAATACCACTGCCACTCAACTGGAAATCACAAAGCTTCTATACGCAAATCTTTTTCCTTCTTTATCTCTCTTCCCCTCTCTCTCTCTCTCTCTCTCTGAGTGAAAAATGTCGGAAGAAAGTGAAGGATCTCCAATGCAAGGCATGACCCAACAAGAAGAAGAAGTTCAGAACCTCCCAGACACTCCTACTTCTACTCCTCCAGATGCATCCCATGCAATTACAAAACAAGAACAAGAACAAGAAGAGAAAATAGAAGAAAGTGAAGGATCTCAAGAAGAAGAAGAACACGAACACAAACAAGAAGTTTCGAACCTCCCAGATACTCCTACTTGTAGTCCTCCCTATGGATATCAAGAAGAAGAAGAAGATGAACACAAACTAGAAGTTTCGTACCTCCCAGATACTCCTACTTGGAGTCCTCTTGATGGATCTCAAGAAAAAGAAGAACACGAACAAGAATTTTCAAACCTCCCTGATGCTCCTACTTCTAGTCCTCCCGATGTATCCGATGCAATTAGAAAACCAGAACAAGGACAAGAAGAAGAAGAAGAAGACGAAGACAAAGGCAAAGAAGAAGATGGAGACGGAGAAGAAGACGAAGGCGAAGAAGAAGATGGAGACGGAGAAGAAGAAGGAGAAGAAGACGAAGCCGAAGAAGAAGAAGGAGACGGAGAAGAGGATTTAGGTGAAGAAGACGATGCAGATGGAGAAGAAGACGAAGGCAAAGAAGAAGATGGAGACGGAGAAGAAGACGAAGGTGAAGGAGAAGATGAAGACATGGACATTATGACTTTTACACCACCGCGAGAGTTACCATCTAAACGTCCAGTCCAGGATGTCTTTTATGCAGAAAGCAATCAGGGAAGTGAGAAAAAGCTTAAGAGAAAGCTCCCTAGAGAAGAAGCAGAAGAAGAAGATACTGCTACTTCTCACTCCAATACATCCCATGCAAGAGAACAAGAACAAGAACAGGAAGGTGAAGGTGAAGGCGAAGGTGATGATGAAGATGAAGATGAAGGTGATGATGTCGATGAAGATGAAGGTGAAGGTAATGCTGATGATGAGCATGAACATGATGGTGATGATGATGATGAACATGAACATGAAGATGATGATGATGAAGAAGATGAAAATGAAGATGAAGATGAAGACTAGGAAAAAGGTCACTCGCAATAAGCCTCCAAGACCATTTCTTAAGAGATTTTGATTATGAGATTGGATTCTTGAATTGCATCATTGATTACTACGATAATAATGTGCGATACCCATATTATGATTACATTGCGGTAGATGATTTCATCAAAAATTGGCTTATAGTCAATTACTACTCCACGGCAATTGATTGATGCAATATTGATTATTCAAGGGTGTTTAGTTTTCTTTCCTATTCTGTAATCTATCTGATTGAGGAGATTTTGGTTATAAATATCATACATCGCTTCTTTAGTATGGCTGAAATGCACATTGTTGCACCTAGAACCTTGTGGAATTCTGTTGATGTACTGTTTGTTTTGGGAAATCATCTAAATGTATATGGTCACTATTTTGATTCAGCTTTGAAAATAAAATCAAATGTTCTAGAGTTTCTTGTATATGTTCTTTGATTCTGATAGTATTGAAATAGCAGAAATTTTGATATCTAACCGTTATGTGTAGTTAAAAATATTGGGTTTATATGAATTAAAAATGGAAATAGAAAAAAAAAATCACATATAGGCAGCATGGAGAAGAAATTTTCACTTACACAAAAAAAGAGAGATTGCAAAGGTGGAACAAAAGCACCCTCATAAAATTCAAACCCCAAATTCATGCAAAGGATTCTCTCTCACCACAACTAGCACACCACAAAATTGATAATTCTAAAAAACTGGTGTACAAAAGACCAAAGTTGTGTTCACGTTACAAACTGAAGTCTTTTTGTGCTCTTTGTGCAAGCTACAAAATTCTGTAAAGAATAGGTAAAAGTTATTTTGTATAACATTAAACAAGCACAACTGACATTGTTTTGTGCAACATTCAAGGCATGAATCAACAAATCTCTACCTTGACTTAAATTAGATCAAGCTACACAAACAAAAACTCGTCTAGTACCTCCAACAAAGCTTTTAATGGTTATCACAAATTGCAAACACCAATCGAGTCCAACAAAGACTTGAACTTGTGCAAAGAAACCGGGTCGATCATCTTATATGTTGTATTAATGCAACTTGTCTTTTGAGCTATGCTAGTTGCATCACTAGTTTCGTGGGATTTCACATATTGCCTTACTGCTCGCAATTTCTCACAAATTTAAGGTTTTATACTTTTTGTACAATAGAATTTCACACTATGTTAATTTCATGATAATTTCTTTATCATCAGGCCTAAGATACTAATTAATTTTGGTGTAAGCGAGGTTCAAATTTCAAATATCTTATTTGACGATACGTGACATTATTAGTTGAGTTCACTAGAGCCATATTTAAGGTCTTAAATTTGCTCATTGCTTTACTTTCACACACTACTATACCAAGTTTTTGCTATAGCTTGTGCACTGCTTAACTAAGGTAAATTTGGTTAAATGAGTGTGTGGAACATGTGCTGCTATTTCTACATTTAATTGTCGATAATTGAGTTATAATTTCAAACGAGTGCGAATCATTTGAGTCAAAGAGTTTTGTATTTGTGCTGTAACACGTCACATATGTGCTGCATTAAGTCAGTCCAGGGTAACTGCATCATAATGTATTATTATAATTGTTTTTTGCAAAATTGTGGTTACATAATTCAGTTTTGTGGGTCTCATATAAGCAAATTAAAATATGATTAAGAACATATGGTTATAATGTATAAGTTATTTCCGTTTATTTTGAGTGGATATTTAAAAAAAAAAAGGGATTCTTTTTATTTTTTTTAATGGGGGGATTCATTTTTATTTGTTAATAAAAATGGATTTTTATTTTTGTTTTGGATGAGGAGCCATAACCATATATATGGGTTAGCGGCCAGGATTTGAGGGAGCTAATTTTTAATTTGGCAGGGGATCAAATAATAAATTTCTTAGCCAATTTTAAAATAATATATCTTATTATTATGTCTGTGATAACAGTTTGATGCCAAACAAAATTAATGGCAGTAAGGCCAGCACCCCATGTTTGACAAAAGAATGTTTTCTCCCAGAGACTTAGGTTTTTTTTTTAATAATTTTTTTTATTTAATTTTATTTTTTTTAAAGGTAGCTTTATTGTTGTTATTATTATTACTGCTATTTCTGAATAATACAAGAGTTTATTATCCAAATGAGAGGGAAATTAAATGATTGAGTCTGTTAGAGATTTTTAGAAACTAACTTGATTTGGTAATTTGTTATTGATAATAGTTCTGAATTGGACACAAAGATTGACAAACCAATTTGGGTTTGGCACCACCAGTGCACATCTTTGGCGCGATAGTCATTTTACAAGTATAGATATTTGTGGGGTGCGGGAGGCAAGGACTGAGGTTTAAGTTTTCAGAAGGGAGCTTCACACATATATACACTTATATTAGGCAGAGTAGAATTTTTATCTTGTATAAAAAAAAAAAAAACCTGGCTCGGCATTCTTTATACCTCTCTCTTCAACTAACTTAATGAATATCAATATGCCACTCAACTCGAAATCATAAAGTCTTGCAAGAATTCATAACTAACTACAATCTCTTTAACAGAATTATTTTTTAGTAAGTGTTTTAGTATAATTTCAAAGGAAATTTCTAAGAAGGAATACTTTTTGTAATAATCCATTTTTGAAAATGCATTCGTCTTTTTTGTTTTTTTGGTTAATTTGATCGGTCTAGGTACTACTAGTTGAGATACAACACCCGTATATATGCAAAGCCCTTAGTATATATGCTGGAATGCATTCCAAAAGTATAGTTACCAAATGCAGCCTAAGTGATAAAATTCTTCTATGCTGTAGTGCTTTGGTCAGATATACATTCATTGTTCATAATTTTTTACTTTCATAATGAATTAATACTATACATTTACAATCGTGCATGAGTTAATATAAAAAAATAATATGTAAACTTTGAAACTAGTTGATAATTTAATTAAAATAGTGTAGTAAGCTAAATAGTATAAACAAAAAAGCCAAATTTACTTTAAAACATAGCATGTGAGACCGATTATAATAACAAAAATTATAATAAATTATAAAAATAAATAAAGAAATCTTTTTAAATATTTTAAATTTTGGTAGTTAAGTTTAATCAGAGTAGTACTTGAAATTTCTTGAAATTTTAATGATAAACTAAGTTATGTTAATAATTTGAATGTACTTATACTTATAGCATCAATTGCAAATACACATCATTATGAGAATCACAACCACCTGAGGGGACCAAATTTTTTGGATATTTCCCTGGATAGTGAGTCTCATAGTGCACTTTCAACTAACAATGCTTAAACTCTTAGATTGAGGGATGTACAATGAAATCACCACTTGGCGATTTAAGGGACAAAATTAATCAAGAAATCAAAAAGTCAAAAAAAAAAAAAAAAAATCCTTACTCCTAAAGACGAAAGTGTGTTTTTATCCTTAGTTGATAGGAGTGTAAGGAAGAATGACTTGGGTAGGATTGACATGGGATCTTTAGAAGTTCAAATTTCAAAAACCATGTTGAGATCCTCCCCTAGGCAATAGGGTAGATTTAAGTTTGTGCCTACTTATCTTCATTGTGGTATTATTCGTCATCTTACCAAATTGATTTAAGCTTAGGTCTCAGTTTGCATTCATCTCTAGACCTAAACCTAGGACAACTTATTTTTACCACCATTAGTACCACCATTGTAGTGTTACTAGACACACCAGCTCTAATTGCTTTAAATTATAGTTGAAGTATAGTGTGATCGGGGCCGGCTCAACAACTTTGGGGGCCTTAAGCGAAAATTTTAAGTGCAGTCTTTTTTATATTTAAATATTAATTAAAGAATCTGTATTATTTTTTATTTATTTAAAATCTATTTTTCTTGCTTTTTGAGATGCAAAATTACTAGAAATGAATTGATATGATACACATCAAATTATTAATTAGTGTGATAATTTATAATAATTGATAAAATAAAAGTATGCATTAAAAAAAATATGATAAATTATTAATTAATATATAGTAGGACCAGCTGTGATGTGCTGTGGGCTTTGGGCAAACTATGCAGTGTTGTATGCACTGTGCAGTCTTGTCTGCACAGCCTACAGCTTGTGTAGTCTTGTCTTAACTTTTTTTATTTATTCATTTTTAATCTTTTGCATTTTAGGATACAATAAAGCATTTTTAATGCATTTTATTGACCAATAAAAGTACTTAAAATTTTTTTTAATTAAAATATATAGATAAATATATTTTATATATATATTTTTACAAGTAGGGGCCTTCTTTTATTTGGGGGCCTTAGGCAATTGCATCAATTACATTATATGTTGAGCCAGCCCTGAGTGTGATTCAGCCTAGAACTCAAGGTCATTTGCCTATGATGGGTGAGTTGTTAAAAGCATTTAACTTATTGAAAATTTTTCATCCGAATGCTAATATCTTATTAATGCTATAAACACAAATTATTTCACAACAATTTTACAAACCGTTGATATAGCAAATTTCTACTAGTCCTCATTTAGGCACACCATTGACATTATTTTTTCACTTACCAATAACTGTTCATTATATCAACAATTTGTCCAAAAAAAAAAAAAAAAAAAATTGTAGCTCTCGCTTTTTCCTTAGCATTGAGAAAAATGTTTTGTCCACAATATTTTAATAATTATTTCAAAACAAATTTTAAGTGGCAATATTGTTATTAATTGTTACGAGTGGGTAAAAAAAGTAATTTAATTTGTGGATTCAATATTTCTCTGAATATGGCTTGTTTAGTAACTTAGCTGGGTATGGTGGCTTTCGAACAGAGTGCCTTGGTTTCCATGGTTGGCTAACCCTTTCCCTTTCCAGCAAAGCAGTGAGATTAGATAATGTAACAAACTGAGGAAGAGAGGCATTTTGCTCATCAGATTGAGGATTCCCAGTGGCTGATCCCCTCTCCTACTGTGTTCTAGGATCTGGTCCTTCATGTAACGGCTAAGGTGTTGGTCCTTGAGTCTCTCTCAAGGCTATTAAGGATTTGGCGAGTTTGAACTAAGCTTGTTGCATTCCTCGTAACGCCTCCAAGAGGAAAGAGAATCGGCAGTCAAAACCCTCTTGGTTAACTTCATGTTGGTCAGCCTGTTCCCCTTGTGGAGTTGGGTTGTGATGGCTTTGTGCTGCTGGCAGGCTGGTGTTTCAAGTCCCTTCATGCCGGCTATTCTGCAACCTAGGAGGCATGGTGAACTCTTGGCTTTAGTAGGCTCCCCATGGAGTCACCAAAATGTCGGGGGCGAAAAGTTTTTCTTTCCGAAAAATGAGATTTGTGTTGGGTTGGGGGCCTAAATCAAAACTCGACGTTGGGCTCGAAGCATGGCTCAAAGGCTATTGGTGAAGATTCGAAGAATTCACTTTATTTATGCCTTGGGCTTAGGTTGAGATTGACAAGGATGACCCATAAATAATTCTTACAGCAGACACGTCAGCATGATTAAAAAACATTCTGCAGAGCCTAGCGGTAAAATGTTCCTACAGTAAAGTATCCCAGCGGTAAAATAAGACAGAACAGAATAAACCTCTAGCTGTTAGTTATTTCACAAATTAAGGAAAGTATCTACATTTTCAAACTTAGTGTGTGTGAGAGAGAGAGAGAGAGAGAGAGAGAGCTAGCGCAACAAGATCATTATGGTGTCAGGGCATGCTCGTGGATATAATGTACATAGTGAGCAGAGAGAGTCATTTGTGAGTAGTATGAGTAATGAGTGAGAGTGTATAGTAAAGCTGTTGGGACTTTCTGCTGGGGACAGATAAGTGTTTATGAGTGGGGATATGAGGAGTGTTTGTGAGTTAGGAGCTGGAGAACTTAGTTTTTAAGCTTGAAACTAAGAACTTAGAATTTTGCTAGAGCTTAGAGAAGGCTGAAACAGAAAATTTAAGGAAGAGTTTCTCTCTATGGGTGTATTTCTTAGTGCGTTCGTGAAGCATTAATGGAGAGTTCCATTTATAGTTGGATTTTACGGAGTAATTAGCAAATAATCTTTGCTAAATCTTCCTCAATCTCCAGAAAATCCTTAGAGAATCGTTCCTAGGATCTTGGCCAAGAGTGGTAAGCTCAGCTTTTAGAATGTTCTTGCTGTTTTGGGTAATAACAGCTGGCCTAGCATTAAATGCTGATTTGGCATTAGCTGATGAGATTAAAGCATGTATTAGGCTAATGATCTTCGTTTTGCTATTGCTAGAATCAGAGTTCCCTAAGGCAGATTGTATCGACCTAAGCTAGGTGTCAATCTCGGAGCCCCATGCTGGGAACTCTATTGGGATCCCTTTAGTGCCTTCCAAACCACATTTTCTTAAGTTTCCCCATTTGGGTTCATGTGCTTGGTCCATGAACCAGAAAATACACGTTTTTGGCATGATAATGAACTGATATCATGTTGTTCCAAAAGCTTTCATGGCTTGGTAATGGCTGCCTTTAGCCTTTGACATAATGAGTTGGGGAAGGGAGGAAATATAGCTGGTTGAAGCTTCCCAGCTTTATGTCATGTCACCTCAGCTTTATGTCACATGAGAATGGATGGAAATTAGCTTAGCAAGGAAGGGTTTAACCCCTGCTGGACACGTGTCCTTCTTCTGATCTGATTGGACATGCTGGAACTGATGGTGATGGGCTCCAGCTGTCAGGTTGTGCTGAAGTTTGACTGGACAGCTCACGTGAGCTCCAGCTGCTGGGATTTGTATTTGAGCTGGGCTGGCTCAGCTGGGCTTTAAGCTTCCTTGGGCTTAGTCATCCCTGCAAAAATGAATGGTTTTGCCATGAGTAATATTCATGGGCTTTTGTAGTTAGTTGATTATGGAAAAATAGGCATAGTTCCCATAAATTTTGTGAAAGAAATATTTTTGAGAGATGAGTAATTTATATTTCCCATGAGTTAGGGACTTTAGTATATAAAAATATAATTCTACCAAGAAATAGTTTCGAGCTTTGAACGCAATGTAATTGTTTTTGCCAAAATAGTATTTCAGGCTTTTATAAATAGTTGTCAAAATAGATTTGGGTTTTGTGAAAATAGTGCCAAATTAGTATTTGGGCTTTGTAAAATAGGTGCCAAATTAGTATTTGGACTTTATGAAAATAGTGCTAAATTATTATTTGGGCTTTATAAAATAGGTGCCAAATTACTATTTGAACTTTATGAAAATAGTGCTAAATTATTATTTGGGCTTTGTAAAATAATTTGAGATTTTGTAAAAATATTGCCGTGTAGCAATGGACTTAGTAAGAATACCGTGTAGTAACGGGAGTTGTAAAGGGTGCCATGTAGCAACGGGCTTTGTAAAGGTGCCGTGTAGCAACTGGCTTTTAAAAGGTTTCGTGTAGCAATGAGCTTTATAAAAGTGCTGTGTAGCAACGAGCTTCAGAGGTGCTGTGTAGTAATGGGCTTTTAAAAGGTGCCATGTAGCAATGGGCTTTAGAAGTGCCATGTAGCAACAGACTTAGTAAAGGGTATTGTTAGGCTTTTTGAGTTTTGCCCACAAGTTAAATGATTTTGAGCTTTTTGTGGAGGAAGTATAATTTTGTGGCTCAATTTTGATAGTAATATGATGGGTATTTTTGTGAAAACCCAAGTTAGATAATATGTGGAATATAATAGGTAATATTTGTGAGAGGGCCCAAGGTAATTTATGGAGCTTATATAGGAAATATTTGTGGGAGCCTAAGTTGGGCAATAATGTGGGAAATATTTATGTGGACTCAAAATAGCTTATGAGCTTATGTGGGTATATATTTTTGTGAGTGGGCTAATGAAACAACACAAATATACTTCCCTCTCTTCTCTTTAACGAACTTCATAAATACCACTGCCACTCAATTGGAAATAACAACGCTTCTGCACACAAATCTTTTTCCTTTTCTCTCTCAAAGTGAAAAATGTCAGAAGAAAGTGAAGGATCTCCAATGCAAGAAGAAGAAGTTCTGAACCTCTTAGAGAATTCTACTTCTATTTGTTGGGTCACAAATAATATTATCAACAATATTAGCAATCCAAAATAGGAATCACACACAAGAACACAAATATTTACGTGGAAAACCCTTTCTCTTTGAAGGGAAAAAATCACGGGACAAACTCCGAATAATTTCACTATTATCAATTAATTACAATAATTCTTATGTATGTCTCACGACTAAAGAAAAATATCTCTTGTTTTTCTTTGCTCTCACACACACACACACACACACACACTTATTATCTCTTTCAAAGGCGGCAACATTTTGTTCTCTCCTTTATATTTTCTTCTCCACACACAGCTCTCTCTTAGCTGTCTTCTTTTTCTCTAAGCGGCACCCTTTTGGTTGCTCTCTCTTCTTTTTCTTTCTTGTGCGGCTTCCTCTTTCTTTGCTCTTGCACATACTCTCTTTGTATCTTCTCGAAGGCGGCAGTACCTTACTCTCTTCTTCCCTTTGCGTTCCTCTCAAGTGAATATCCCTTTTCTCTCTCTTGGTTTCACGCTCTATTTTCCCTCTCCCCGTAAGAAGGACCCTTGGGCCAAAGCCAAAGCCATCAAATTCTTTGTAGCATTGTTTATTTATAAGATTTTTTTGTTATTCCCTCTTGAGCTAAGAATACATGGTTAATAAGGAATAGACTTCCTTTCACACCAAAAAATAGTCTTTCCATCTATAACAAGGAAACCCAAATTAATTTTTCCTTTTTTCAACTAGGAAACCTAATTGACTTTCCAAGTTACAATTGAAATTTGAGGCAATTTCCCAACACTATTCCTCCTGATGCATCCCATGCATGGAAAATAGAGGATGAAGAAGACGAATATATGGACCTTATGGCTGTTTCACCTTCTCCAGAGTCACCATCCAAACGTCCATTCCATGATTCTGATGAAGAAAACACACAGAGAATGGAGAAAAGGCTGAAGACAAAGGTCCCTGAAGATGACACTCCTCCAAGAACGTTTGTTGAGATAGTGCTGACAGATGTCGATCATGAGATTGGATTCTTGACTAACATTGTTAATCTCCACGAAAAGTATATGTTATACCCATATTTTGATTCCGTTTCTTTGGAACATTTCATCAAGAATTGGCTTCAAATCGAAACCAGTAATCAGCAACTGCTTGAAGTAATAGTGAAGCTGCAAAAGAAATACACGAATGCTAATACCAAGATGGGTGCAAGTGAGAATTTTTCTGATGCTCATGATCAGATGGCATTCAATTTGGCACACAAGTTATGGAGTAATAAAAAAGAAGAAGATTGGAGGTTTCTGAAAATGGGGATTATTGCACCAGTACTACATGGACCTGATGGTGAAGAACCTGATTCCGGATGCAGTGAAGCCATCGTCAATTTGTCATTGATCTTTCACCAAGTTAATAATGATTCAAGGGTGTTTAGTATTAGTTCATAGTGATTTAATCCCACACAAACAAGGCCTAATCGTCCATTTTTAATATCTTAGTGCATAGTTTTCTTTTCATGGAATTTGATATGACTTTTGAGCTCAATATATGTAGTAGGTAGTCTGGTTGAGGAAATTTTTGGTTACCGATATCATACATCTCTTCTTTAGTATGGCTGAGATACACATTTTTGTACCTAGAGGAAATCTAGTTGATGTACCTTTTGTTTTGCGAAATCCTCCTAGTGTACATGGTGACTAATATGATTCTGCTTTGAATATAAAATCATTTGTTCTAGAGCTTCTTCTTTCAATTCTTGTGCTCATGTTGTGAATGTTCTTTCATTCCGATACAAACATTTAATTCTCTTTAACATTTGGCCGTATGGAGCTTTGAAGATTGATCTGTTCTTTATGAATTATTCTTTGCTTCTATTCATTTAACTTTATTTTTTGGTTTTCTGTGGTATACAGACGTTTATTTTATTTTTTGAACAACCTGTTGTATCCAAATTAGGTTATTATTACTTTTGGGAATTTTCTCTAATGCTTTGCATTAATTAACAGAATAGGTTAGTTATTAAATTAGGCTTTGGAAAGACTAATGGGCATGGTTATCTCAGTCTAACATTGTGAGATGAATGTCACAATGGTAAGGGAGTCAACTGATGTGTATCTAAAGTGGTGGAATGAACCTCTGGTAGAGAAATCATTTAAGTCGACCCCATTGAGGAACCTTAGTTCATTAGATTTGCTAATCTATATATTATTAAAACTGAAGCGTAGCATTTAATGTTGTTGCGCTCACATTGAGACACATCAGTAGTCACGTCATCATTTTTTGTTTCCAATTTTTATTATATATATTTTTAAACATTTTCTTATTTAAGGTGACTTAAAAACTTTATTATTTAAAATTTAAAATATCTTTTAACCATTATTTTTATTATTAATTTTCCAAAACTTTCTCTCCATTTTAGCTCTTCATTTCCCCACTACTTTCTACCTTAATATCATTCTTTATCCTCCTTTTTATCTTTCTTTATTTTGACTCTTCTTATTCTTAAGATCTTACTATAAATTTGACATTTTTTTTCATTTTATGCATAGTTTTTTCACACAAAAAATGTTACTTATCTCTCTCTCTCTCTCTCTCTCTCTCTCTCTCAATTTGTTTTTCATTTTTTGTTTGATTTTTTTATTACATCAATTCTTTAGGTTGATGAATTTTTGTGTTAATAAGAATTCTACTTTGGGTTGATGCAATTTAGTTTTGTGTTTTAAATTGTTATTTTTTATATTCTCTTTGATTAAATATTATTCTATTGCATTATACCCATAGTATATAATAATATAATGTTATTATATTATATAGAATGACTTGGATAATTTGATATTTATTGTTACATATTTTATTTTACTCTTTTTTCTTCTCATATTATTTTATTCAACATTTAAATCCAGTCACATCCTTCATACTATTAAATTATGCAGCATAAATCAAGAAAATGGCTAGACACAAACTTGTCTTCCTATACCATACATTGGGGGAATCAAAATATTTGTGTGATAAAAGGTCATATAATTTATAATTTAGGTAGCACTCTTTGAATGTTTCTAGGCCTATAGATTTTCGTAGACTTAAAAGGCTATTGGGAACGAACTTTTTGAATCATGACTAAAAAATATGAACTACTATATATCATTTAGATAAAAACTTTTATCATAGATATATTAATTTTTTTTGCCACAAATTTAAATCACGCAAACTTAATAATTTTATATTATGTGTTATCATCATCTCTACTTCTTCTTTTTCTTCTAAAAAATATTACGTATCATCTTTAAAAGATGTCAATAATATTGATCTTAAGGAAAAAGTTACATAAAATATTGAGAAAAAATGTTTTATATTACAATATACTAAAAATGCTTTTTAAATATTTAAACCTTTCTATTTTTCATATCATTGACGTGTTTTACAATTACCATATGTGTTAACTTAAGTCTTAATATTCTTAAGTTGTTTCGGCAAAAAGAAAAAAAAATAAAAAAAGGTTGTCACAAAAAGAGGAGTTCATGTAAACTTTTTTGCAAAATGAAATTTTTATTTTGTAAGACCACCAAACTTGATAATTTGCAAATGATGGAACCACTCACAACAATATTTACATAGTCATATAGTTCCAGCTAAAGCAATCGAGTATATTTTTAGTCTTTAAAAAACACATATCTACTAATGGTTAAACGTTCATTTTGGGTAGTTTTAACTTTTCATATAATTTTACCTTTACATATTTATTTATTTTAATTTATATTTTTTTTTTCAGAAAAAAAAAACTTTAGTTTAGATATTTATAAGTAAACTATGAAATAATGATTCACGAATAATGAAAAAAAAAATTATCTATACATATTTATCTTGTGCGGTTGTAACTTTACATATAATTTTGTATTTATATATTCATCTACTTTAATTTAGATGTTTACAACTTAATAATGAAATCTATAAACAAGGTAATTAGAACAATTATATTTCTACAATTAAAAAAGTCACAATATTTTTTTATCAAAAAAGGCCTTTTACATTCCTTGGAATTATCTTTAAATTTTTTTTATAAAAACTTTGACATACCACTAATTTAACCACTTCATACATTAAAAAAAATTTAAGGCTCATTATTACTTTTGTTAATATATTATGGATATCTTAATTGATTGAGACCAAACTAGAGAAATGCTTTTCATATTTTCTTGAAAATTCAGAAAGGAAAAAAAAAAAAAAAAAACCTTTGACATACCACTAGCATAACTATATCTATAACTGTTTAAGTCATCCATGATATCTATTTCTTATTGATAACCATAAAATTTACAAATAGCAAGGGAAAATACAAAGTAATAAAGAATAAATGATGGAAGAAAAAAAGAAATGAGATCAAACGTCAATTAATAATCGTTATTTGGAAAATAAAAAGGTGATCAAGAGAAGTAAGAAATAAAATAGAGATGGCTGTGGATATTGAAAACTTTATAGTGCAATAAAATTAACCATTACATTCACTTAATTAAATCAATAATTAATAATTAAATATAATAGTACAAAATTTAAACTTAAAACTAATCAAACTCTAGCTAGGGAAATTATATTTCCTATCATCATAACTAAAAATGAGATGTTCTTCAGTAATTTAGAAATTATATTAGAAATAAAGTTGGAAAATTTTATAATCTCATTTTTTGACATTTCATTTAACCTTATATATATATATATATATATATATATAATCATAATCTTCATACACCATGACTTAAAAAAATCTAATGAATAGTTCTACCTCTTTTTTTAATGTTTATGTTATGCAAATCATCAATTAATAAATATATGATAATGGTAAAAAACGTTATAGGCAAAATTATGAAAAACATGATAAAACTATTTTAAAAAAAAATCTTTATAAAGTTTAGGGACTAAAATAGTGTTTTACTTAAAATATTATTATGTGTAACGCACGAGTCTGCGACTAGTTTAGATTAATTCCAGGAATGGTCACTTAAAGGTTGGATTAGCATATAGAGTTGGTTTGGCAACCTTTTACAGCAGAGTGTCAAGTGAAATGCTCATGCGCTAGCCTATGAGTTTGCCACTTTTTGTGTACAATAAATTGTGGATTCGAATTGGAACGTTGTTTTGGAATTAATGAGAATGGATTGCTTACAGTTGCTTGATGTATTGACGAAAGTATAGTGGCATTGCTTTGTGGATAGGAATTGGCCAAATCTAATGGGGGTCACAAGTACTCCGTCTCAATAGAAGGAATCAAAAACCTCCTCCTCAAAGAGTACCTGCCAAACAACCCACGTTTATTTCCATGTGGTTATCTTCTTGAAGAAGCACATGCACAACAGACTGCTATACAAAACATTTCCCTCATAGTTTTACATGGACATGGATAGGGGAAATCCCAACCATGATCCAATTATAACTTTGTGTCTTTCACTTCAAAAAAAGAACGAGGCTTTGAAATACTGTATAGAAATGCTATGGACCTTCATCAAATGGCAGTAATTTTATGGAATTCTTGCTTTAGAATAGCTTACAACTGGTGAAAAACTGACAAAAGTTTCAAATTGATCACAATGAATTTTACATAAAGCAGCTAAACGTGGTTCCACAGCTGGTACAGCTCAATCATAGTTTTGAACCAATTAGGAATTAACTTGAGTAGGTATTAATTATAGTCCTGATTCGGCTCTCAGCACTTGAGAAGCCCAGTATGGATTGCCTACCTGAATCTGATCCAGTTTTATTGGTTTCCTCAAACCGATTAGCACCAATTTTTACAGTTAATTAAAACTTACAACTATACCCCTTTCTTTAACGAACTTATAAATGAATGCCACTCAACTGAAAAAAAGTAAGGTTCTCTCCCTCTCTCTCTGAGAGAAAATTGTCTGAACAAAGTAAAAGATTTCCAATCCAAGACATGACCCAGGCGAAAGAAGAAGAAAAAGAAGTTCAGAACTTCCAAGAACTCCCTCATCAGCAACAGAGAGAAGATGATCATGAACAAGAACATACTCCAACTTCTCCCAATGCATCCCATGCTGGCCATGCAGAAGAACATGAACAACAAGAAGAGAAAAAAGAAGACAACAACGAAGACATTATCACTGTTCGAGACCATCTAAGCGTCCCGTCCAAGACTCCAATAAAGACTCTCGCGATGACACTCCAATATCATTTCTTGAGATGGTGTTGACAGATATCAATTATGAGATTGGATTCTTGAATGGCCTTTTTGATTTCCATGATATGAATGCCCAATACCCATATTATGAATACTTGGATTTAGATAATTTTACCAAAAATTGGCTTCAAATCGATACCACTCATCGGAAAATTCTTGATGTAATAGTGAAGTTGAAAAAGAAATACATAAAGACTAAAGCCAAGACGGATGTGAGTATGCATTTTTCTGATCCACGTTATCAGAGGGCATTCAGTATGGCGCACAAGATATGGAGTGATGCAATAGAAGAAGATTGGAAGCTTCTCAAGTTTGGGGTTATTGCACCAGTGTTATGTGGACCTGATCAGCCTTTTGTAGGGGCTAATGCTCGTGAAGATCCCGGATCCAGTTATTAAGTCATTGTCAATTTGTCATCTTTTTCCAAGTTAATAACAATTCAAGGGTGTTTAGTATTCTTTCCTATTCTGTAATCTGATTGTGGAAATTTGTGGTTACCAATATCGTTCATATCTTCTTTAGAATGGCTGAGATACACATCTTTGCTCCTAGAGGAAATCTAGTTTGATGTACTATTGTTTGTTTTGGCAAATCTTCCAACTGTACATGGTGACTAATTCGATTCTTCAGCTTTGAATGAAAAATCATATGTTCCAGAGCTTCTTTTTTGAATTCTTGCGCTCATGTTGTGAATTCTCTTTCATTCCAATACAAACAGTTTTAATTTTCTTTTAACTTTTTGCTGTATGAAGCTTTGAAGATTGAACTGTTCCATTATGATTTATTTTGCTTCAATTCTTTCAACTTTATTCCTGGTTTTCTGTGACATCCAGATTTCTTTTTCAACAATCTGCGGTATCCAAATTAAGTTATTATTAATCACATACTTTGGGATTGTTCCTTAATGCTTTGCATTAATAAAAAGAATAGGAATGGTAAGTTAGTTACTTAATGACGGCTAGAATTCAGCTATAACGTTAAAATATTGTCGAACAATCAGAATTAGGTTTTGAAATGACACATGGTTATCTCTCTCTATTATGATAGAAAGAGGTGAGATAGATGTCACAATGGTACAGGAGTTATTTGATGAGGACCTAAAGTGGTTAAATGCTACCAAAGCATTGAGACTACTTCTCATATCCTCCAGTCAATGTATGTGCTTTGTCCCCACGAAGAATTCAGAAACTCCAGGTAAAATATAAGGGTGGTTTTTATTTAGATTGTTAGCAGTGTGATGAAATCTTTTAAATGTACAAGGTGATGACTAATTTGATTCAGTTTTAAATATTAAATCACATGTCCTCGAGCTTCTTCTTTCAATTCTTGTGCACATGTTCTTTCATTCTGATACAAACTGTTAGAGAATTTTCTTCGACTTTTTGCTGTATGAAGCTTTGAAGATTTGGTATTAATAATTTTAAGATTATTTTTTACAGCCCAAGACTTGTACTGATTTAGAGAGGAGGGATTTCAAGTGTTTTTCTTGTGTCCTCTGCAATAGCACTTTCCAATTTTCCTTATATTTCATTGGACAATTTTAATTGGGTAATCTATATTTCACACACTTCATTACACACAATATGAAAATAAATGGTGGAAAATAGGAATACAAATTTTCTATATCATTTTTTGTGTTCTACTTTATATTCTACCAATCACAATTTGTCATGTTTTTTTTTTTAACTTTCTTTATAAAATAGTCAAAATTTAAAATGGAAAAAAATAAATACATGAAAAATTGTGATTGGTGGAATATAAAGTGGAATATAAAATGTGGTATAGATCGTATTCGGGAAATAGACATAAATGAAATTGATGGAGAATAAGTGGCATGCCACATTGGCATGGGAGTACTTTGTGTGCACTAGTCATTATCCATTTTTATTTGACTCTCAAGGTTACAATTAATGTTGCATTATTCATCCCAAGTTTCTGTATGCTTATTTGTGCATTGCATTTTCATATTTCCGTTTGCTTTTGCACTGTGTTTGTTTTGGGGAGTTGATTTACAATTTTCCAGGGAAAAATATGAATTCCTCAGCCAAAATTTTAAAATAATATATCATATTATATAGTATTAAAAAAATTCTCAAACTCCATGTCTATGATAATTGTTTAATGCTAAACAAAATTAATGGCAGTAAGGCCAGCACCAATGGTTGTACATATCTTGATCTCAAATCTTACAATCTTAAGATCTTACAATCCTACCCTATAAAAATAATCTAGCTAAGTGTAGCATTTTTCATTAGGTAGAATTGGCATGGTATCGCAATCTTGAATAATAGATCCTGTGATTCTATTTTTTTTTTCTCAAAAAAAAAAAAAAGTTTAGATCAATGTAAAATCATTCATATAGCCTCTAAGCAATATAACTGACATATATTAAAGTTATTATAATTATTTGTGATTATGTTGCTATATGATGAGA
The DNA here is from genome assembly GCA_033629205.1 of Lithocarpus polystachyus. Classification (NCBI taxonomy): domain Eukaryota; kingdom Viridiplantae; phylum Streptophyta; class Magnoliopsida; order Fagales; family Fagaceae; genus Lithocarpus; species Lithocarpus polystachyus. Next base: position 18,679,418 of record CM066169.1, read on the forward strand.
TTAGGATCAAGGACGGAGCTACTCTTTGACTAGGGATTTTGGGGAAAAAATTTTCTATAGGTATATTTAATGTTGCCAAAAAAAAAAAAATTGTTCATCATTAGTCTCTTCTTGCTTATTATTAGCTCACTCGTGCCTAGAGATGGAGCTATGTTATGGTTAACTATCTCATATAATAAGATAAACTTGGAGATGAAGATGAGAGAAAGAAATTTCTCATTGAATTAATAAGAAAAGTACAACTCTGCTTGTACATAGAAGAAACAGAGCAATTGAATGAAACAAAATAAAAGCAATTAAAAACAAGCTTTTTAATTTTTAACCAAATCAAGTTCTCGTACAGCTCTTTTTGGATTCTCAATATCAAAATTAGCCTAAATTCTCTCTCTTGATGACCAAAATATTAGACGAAAATCCTCTTATCCCCACATGTAGGCTACTTCTCTGCTCTGCACAAAGGCTACTCCTATGCTTGATGTTTATTCTTTCACTATCTTGAAGTCGCAATTTATTTATTTATTTTTACTTTTTAAAAGTCCAAACTTTGCCCCCCCAAACCTTTGGCTCTGGCTCCGTCCCTGATTAGGATTGTCCATCCTTATTGATCAAGTTGCAATCAGTTTTAAAGGGCTTGGCATTTTTCATTATCTTAATACAATTTAAACATTTGCAAAATCTTTATAAATTTAGAATTTGGATGATTTTCTTTTCGTAGTCAATAACAGATTTGTTAATTTGCAACTTTATCTATATTTTTAGTGTTGGAACTTAAAACTTATAAGTTTGAAATTTGAAGTTTGTAATTTGTGTCACCTTTACTTTTCATTCTTATAATTCTTTAACATATACTATCATTACTCATGATTTTTTTTTTTATGAAAATAAAATAGAGTCTTATGATTCTCAATCTAATCCTACGTATTCACAGAAGCCCTCTCACCAATCTTGTCAGAAGAATGCTTTCTCCAACCAACTTCAGTTTTTTTTTTCTTTGCTACAAAAATGAGCTTATTATTATTATTTCTTAATAATAATAGAGAGGTGCTACGTCCACAACATTTTTCACAACATTTTCACAATAAATCAAAGGTGGTTAGTTGTTATTGGTTTAAATTTGAACCTAACACTAAGATTACTTTTTTGCCCCACCAATAACAACCAGTAACAACCTGCCACTTAGGATTTGTTGTAAAAATGTTGTGAAAAATGTTGTGGACATATCATTTCTCATAATAATAAGTGACCTTATTGTCCAAAAGAGAGGGGAATTTCATCCAGCTATGGGCTTGGTTTCCATTTTTGATCATTCGCACAAAACATAATTGGGCTGTGTTTTTTTTTTTTTTTTTGAGTACCCAGACCCAAAAGAGAGGCCCAGTATTATGACCAAAAGAGAAAGACTAACTATAGTCACGGGTTCCTGGTTACAAGAAGAGCTGTTTCATCAGGAATGGACTAGAATTGGGCTGTGTTAATAAAATAAGTTCTTCTGTTGCCTATATATACCTCAAACCGACTTGGTTTGCCACCGTTTTTTACAACTCACAACTATATCTCCTTCTCTCCTCTTTAACCAACTTTATGAATGACTGAGACACTCACTTAACTGAAAATCATAAGGCTTGCTTGCTTGTATACACAATCTCTGGGAGCGAAAATGTCAGAACAAAGTGAAGGATCTCCAATCCAAGACACAACCCAGGAGGAAGAAGAAGAAGAAGAAGAAGAACACGATCAAGAAGTTCCGAACCTGTCAGAAGAAGAAGTAGATACTGCTACTTCTCTCAATGCATCCCACGCAAATAGAGAACTCGAACAAGGACACGAATGACAAGTTCCAATCTTTCAAGAACTCCCTCAACAGCCACAGAGAGAAGATGATCATCAACAAGAACATCATCAACATACTCCTGCTTCTCCCAATGCATCCTATGCTATTACAGAACAACCCAGAGAACAAGAACAAGGACAAGAAGATGACGAATTTGTGGACATTATGACTGTTTCACCACCTCCAGAGTCACCATCTAAATGACCAGTCCAGGGTTATGATGAAGAAAACGCTTAGGGAATGAAGAAGAAGCAGAAGACAACAGTCCCTGAAGATGACACTCCTCCGAGACCGTTTCTTGAGATGGTACTGACAGATATTGATCATGAGATTGGACTCTTGACTAGCCTCGTTAATTTTACGAGACGTATATGGTGTACCCATATATTGATTCTGTTTCCTTAGAACAGTTCATCAAGAATTGGCTTTAAATCGAAACCAGTAATCAGAAGCTGCTTGAAGTAATAGTGAAGCTAAGAAAGAAGTACATGAAGACTAATACCAAGATGGGTGTGAGTGAGAAGTTTTCTGATGCTCGTGATCAGAAGGCATTCAATTTAGTGCACAAGTTATGGAGTAACGAAAAAGAAGAAGATTGGAATTTGCTGAAAATAGGGATTATTGCACCAGTACTACATGGACCTGATGAAGAATCCGATGCCGAAGGTGGAGATCCCAGATGCAGTTAAGCCATTGTCAATTTGTTATCGATCTTTTACCAAGTTAGCAATGATTCAAGGGAGTTAGTGTTCTTTCCTATTCTGTAGTCTGATTCATAAGGAAAGTTTTGGTTACCAATATCATACATCTCATCTTTAGTAAGGCTAGGATACACATTTTTGCACCTTGAGGTTTGATGTACTGCCGTTTGTTTTGGAAAATCTTCCAAGTGTACATGGTTACTAATTCAATTCTTCAGCTTTGAATAAAAAATCATACAGAGTATGTCCTAGAGCTTCCTCTTTCAATTCTTGTGCTTATGTTGTGAATTCTCTTTCAGTCCGATACAAATAGTTAATTTTCTTTAATTTTTACTGTGTGCAGCTTTGAAGATTGATCTGTTCCATTATGATTTACTTTGTCTCAATTCTTTTGACTTTATTCCTAGTTTTCTGTGGTATCTAGAATTTTATTTTATTTTTTTAAACAATCTGTGCTATCCAGAGTAAGTTTTATTAATTACATACTTTGGTTTACTCAAAAAAAAAAAATTACATACTTTGGGATTGTTCCTTAATGCTTTCATTATTTAATGACTTCTAGGATTTAGTTATAAAATATTGCTACAAGGTGATTTCGAAAATTCTAGTCTCTAGACTAAGACCCTTGCTAAATAAAATGATTGATCCAACTCAAGTAGCTTTTATTCCAAATAGAAATATTGCTGAAACTATGATTCTTGGGCAGGAAATTGTTCATAGTTTCAGAACTAAGAGAAAGAAAAAAGGCTGCATTGGTTTGAAAATTGATTTTCAAAAAGCATATGATAGAATGGAGTGGAGCTTCCTGTTGACTACTCTTAAGGCCTTTGGGTTTTGTGAGAGATTTATCTCTTTAATTCAGTAATATTTATCCACAGTCAGCTACACTTTATTGATTAATGGGAGCCATGAAACAAAAATCAACCCATCTAGGGGTTTGAGATAGGGGGATCCCCTATCTCCCTACCTCTTCATCATTAGGGGGATCCCCTATCTCCCTACCTTGATTAAATTTGTTGCCCAAACCTTTCCTAACTATCCTATGTCCACCTTTTTGCTCCCAAGAAAAATTAATGATAAGTTAGATGTTGCTGTGAGAAGTTTTTGGTGGAAGCGAAAAGATGATTCTAATAAGTTTTTCACTCCTATGGCATGGGATGATTTGTGTAGGCCGAAAGATGAAGATGGTCTTGGTTTCAAAAAGTTTGAGGAGTTGAACCAAGCCTTAGTTTCCAAATTGGGATGGTGGATTCTATCAAGGAAAAACTGTTTTTGTGTAAAGCAATTGGTTGCCATGTACAAGGTTAGAGCTGATTGGCTTAGAGATCCAAAAACCTCTAATACATCATCTGTATGGAAAAGTATTAAAAGGGGGAAGGATATAATCAAGTTGGAAGCGTGTAAATTAGTAGGTTCTGGGAAGTCAATTTTAGTTTGGGAAGATCCTTGGTTACCTAACAAGCCAGGTTTTATCCCAACACCAAGGTCTTAAGTTATTAATTCTTGTTTGGTAGTTTCCCAGCTTCTAAATTCTTCGGGTTCAGGTTGGAATGATAATTTGTTGAATGAGTTGTTTGACCAAGAGTCTATTATGGCTATTAGAAACATCCTAATTTGGTCTTTTGGTCAGGAAGATAGATGGACCTGAACCAAATCTGAAAACGGGCAGTTCTCGGTGATATCTTGTTATCGTCTCATTACTGAATGCGAAAATATATCTAGCAATGTTTCTCTTACAAGGAAAATTTGGAAGGCCTACATTTATGAGAGACTAAAAATGCACCTTTGGAGAATTGCATTCAATCTTCTTTCCACTAAGGATCAGTTGAGCAAGTTTTCACTCTCCTCTGACACTAGATGCCCACTTTGTAAATTTGAGACAGAGTTAGCTCTGCACCTCTTTACTCAATGCCACCTTGCTAGAGCCATTTGGTTTGGCGGTCATTGGAACCTTAGAATTGACAAATGGCAAGTTCAATCTCCTTCCCATTTGATTGAGTTGTTTATTGACCCTCCTTCGTCTCTCCAGCTAGATTAAGAGCAAAGAGATGAATTCTTGCTATTTGGAGCTCTGACTTTAAACATGATTTGGATGTGGAGAAACAAGGCAATTAATGAGAGATCTCTTCCAATGGAGGGTCAAGTTAATAGAAACCTTCAGAAGCTGTTTTTAGAGAATTGGCGGCCCAAAGTTCCAATGTTGACAAGAGTCCCAACTAGAAGCAATGCTAGGTGGTGTTGTCCAAACCAAGGTATGCTAAAATTAAATTGTGATGCAACGGTAGGTGACCTATCTTCATGTATAGCAATTTTTGCCAGAGATTGGAGAGGGAAGTTGGTGTTTGCAATTTCTAAGAAAGTTAGCACCAACATCCCTATTCAACCAGAGGCTAATGCCATCCTATTGGTTGTCCATATCGCTATTAATTTCTCTTTTTGTAGATGTGTTATAGAGAGTGATTGTAAAGTTTGTATAGATGCCATCAAAACTGGTGGGAACTTAGTTCCATGGTGACTTTTGAATTTTGTTGACTCAGTTAAGAATTTAATTAGTGACTATGGTCATCTATTTTTTAACTGGGTTCTTAGGGAAGCTAATTAGGCTACTCATGTGCTAGCCAATTGGTTCCTTAACCAGTCTCTGTTTGGTTCTTTTGATCTGGAATTTGGCCCTCCAAGTTTGGTTAATGTTATCTTGGTTGAGACATCCCGGGCTTTTGTATCTGATGTGGTTCAATAAGACTTTTATTCAGCGAAAAAAAAAAAAAAAGAATTAGGCTTTGGACTGACTTATGGTTATCTCTCACTCTATTATGGAAGAAAGAGGTTAGATAAAGAGGTCACAATGGTATAGGAGTTAATTGATGAGGATATAAAGTGGTGGAATATGCTACCAAAGCTTTGAGACTACTTCTAATATACTGTGGGCATGTTTGTCAATTAGAAGTCAATGTATGGGCTTTGGTCCCACAAAGAAATCAGAAACTCAAAGTACGATATAAGGGTGATTTCTATTTAGATTGTTAGCAGTATGCCGAAGGTTTGAGGTTGTTAACATGTAATAGAATATGGTGCTAGGCCCACTTTATTTATCTTGTATAGCACACATACCTATACTACACACTCTGTCTTATATATAAAGACACTCATGTATATCTTATTACTTGAGAAGTATAATACTACTGACTTAGTATTTCTAACACCTTATTTATCTTGAATAGTACACATACTTGCACTACAAACTCAGCCTCATATATAAAAGCACTCATGTATATTTTATTATTTGAGAACTATAATACTATTGACTTAGTATTTCTAACATGGATCGAAGCAACTACTCTGACCTTCTGACGCTATTTGCAGTCAGTCTTGGCTTTTCTCGTGTCTCTCACTGACCGTCACCACTGTTGTCAAAATTACGTCGCTGCCATTAGTACACCAAAGTCCATTGTTCACGGTCGTCGTCACTTCCGCATCTCTGATCAGGCCACTGCTGCAACCATTGGAAGATCTCTCTCCCATCTATCCTACCGGCTAAATATCACCAACAACTAGTACTACACTCACCCTCATGCGCCACCAATTAATTCATTCAAGCCTCTATAAAAAATTTTTTTTTTTTTTGATGGTCTTCTCTATAAATTTAAAAAATAAAAACATATAAACAAATTTTTCAATGACTAAAAAATATTTATTAGCTGCCAATAAAGAAGACAACACTTCATAAAACCAGGAATTGGGCCAAGTACCACGAATTTGACAAAGTGGAAAAGATATCAAATTTATCACGATTTATTTCCACACCAAACATGTCAACGTACAATTAATTTTTTCTTTTAAGAAGAAATGTACAATTAACTTGGATAATAATTATTATTATTCAATATCTGTGCCACTAATTTTTCCCCAAGAAAAAAAATCAAAACAATAATGTCGTACCGACTGAATTCAAAGAATAAATAAAACAAAACAAAACAAAACAAGTACTTAAAAAAAAACATTAAAAATATAAAAAATAAAAACCTGCAGTTTTACACATAAGGCTAAGAAAGGAGGGAGAAGAAAGAGAAGGATGAAGATAATAAATGAAATGCTAATTATAATATGGAGTTGGACTTTGAATCAATTGTTCTTAAGGTGTAGAGAAACAATCATATCATATTATCATATATCATTTTATATACTATGATTGTGCTAAGTGGGTTTACCTATTGTAGAAATTTTTTAAAATTTTTAAGAATTAAGCAGAGTATGCCATTGCAATCATTGGATTTGGAATGCAATGAATTTTTACCTGGTAATGATTAAACCAAAAATTAGAAGACTGGCCATGAAGCATTTGATTTTTTTTTTCAAGGCTCAAAGGTTACAACCGGAAGCAATATTTAAAGGTAATTATGAAAATTCATGCTCAACCATGTTTTGGTTGGGAGACCAGGTCTAAAGGGACTTATGCAAGCACTAAAAAGAGTCAAGAGGATAAATTATTTTAGGATAAACCATATAACTGCAAATATAAAACAGTAAGACAGATGAAAATTTTCATAATCAACATAACCATCCTTGGTTCTCAACACCTGGTCACCACCACTACAAATACCTTGGTTCCTTACAGCATTAAATTTTTAACAACAGCAAATCAATAAAGGTTCCATGGACATACAGAAATCAATATAACTTATACATTAGTGGCACCAACATATTCATATTTTCAATCTTGCTTAGAAGGCAAAAGGACTATTCTTTTCCTTGATAGATATGAAACACAAATCCATCAATAGTTTTCAAATTGGACATGCGGGTGAGTAGTCTTTCTCATGCACAAAATTTGTAGATAACATTTCATCTTGAATCAACACGCAGACTAATGAGGAAAAAACAATCAAGGTTGTATCATCTTAGCTTAAAAATTGAACTAATTTTGCAGAACAAGGAGAGACTTGATCACTATCAGATTCCGTGGTATAACAACTGTTATCCCACACAAAACATAATTGATACAAAATAAATATGCAAGCAGCGTCAGTACACAATCACAAGGACTTATATTTGAGACTACTTTGCATTCACTAGAGACAACAAGAAGGTAGACATGAGCAAGGTGCATGGCTCTGAAGTAGTATGACAGTAACAGTAAATAGTTTCATAGTAAAGCTGGACAAAGCCGAAAATAATAGTACTGACTAACGACAACCAGTGGGTGCTACACTGCTACTATTGAGTTTAATCAAAATAAAGAACTTAACAAACTCATCTCTCTCTTTTTCTATACTCCAAAAGCATTACATGAAGGGCCAGCACAACATCCTTTAGCAATGCATGAGATCACGATGGTCATTGTGTTGCCAAAATGATAGGCACTATATGTACCCATGTCACAAGGGCTAAAAATTGAAGTAAAACTGTAAAAGCATTATATGTTTCTACAGCACCACTTAATAGAATTAAAACAGTAATGGAACTCAGTAACAAACAGACACTAGAATTGACAGATACTAAACAATCAGGTGAGAGCATACATAGACGAATGGCCGCAAAACTTAGGTACAATTTCTTTTAAGTGTTGTACCTTAGTTTCCTCAATTGCATTCAACAATGTGACTACATTGACCCAAACAACACGAAATGTGTTATCTTCTTTCAAAAACAATTAAATTTAACAATGTGATTCATTGACCAATGCATACTTTTGGTTGAATTTAACTGTGAACCTAAAATGCAAACATAAGGAACTATAAAGTCAATAATTAAGTTTTGCATATATGTAGATGTTGCAATCTAGACTAGCACGTAAAAAATACTTTGATGTGCAAAGTTAGTTAGATTAAGATACCTTCCTGGTAAGAATGATAACTCCCACTGAACTATCATTTATCGCATCATCAAATGCGCGACTAAGCTTCTTAATTGTCAGTGGCCGGAATGCATTTCGTCTCTCTGCCCTGTTAATAGTTATTTTCTACAAAGCACTATGAGACAGTTACATATTTAAGAATTCAGTTCCATAAAAAATGCTTGGCCTTTGCTATCCCTTTGCCAATGGCTTTCTCATAGATAATGTCAGTGAAGTGAAACTCATTGCTGGACTCATCATCACAGGCAAGTTCCCAGACAACTTTGCGAGTGGGAACCTCACCATGGATCCTATGGTAGCTGTCATTCATGGAGGTGTTACACAACTCAATATTTGAACCAAGTAATTGGAGGCAAATGGTCTAGCGGAATGAAATGGTTGGTCACACAAGCCACTCTTCTTCTCGTTGTGTTCAAGTGCTTCTCTGCAGTGTGTGCCATTGAAGGAGATAGAATTAATTGCTCTGGGTTTTTATATATATTTTTTAATTGAAAATGAGAGTTACTGTAGGGTTGAGCTTGAAGGCTCTTTTTGTAGAGAAATTCTGGTTCAGATTTCTAACGATGGACATCGTCAAATAAAATTAAGTGACATGTTGAAAATGGCATCAGCTTTTATCAATTTTATCTAAAGAAAAAAAAAAGTTCAAATATTCATTAAAACCAGTGAAACCAATCAAATTCTAAAAAACAAAAATGTTTCATGCATTTTAGAAAAGGTAGAACATTTTCAGTCACTTTCAACAAAAACCTCTAAAATTGATAGAAACTAGTATTATGCTTGTGCGATGCACAGTTTAATAAAAAATATTTTGATAATATAATTAAATTGAATAACAATTAAATGAAAAAAAAAATTAAGTTACATGGAAGATGTAACTTAATTAAGTTAACCATACAAGTACACAGCGCATGTTCATCACGTGCCATTCATAGATTTGAAATCTAACCGTTGGATTTGAAGAGTGTAATGAAAGGTTAATTCTGGTAAATTATGCTCACAATCAACCGGTCAGATTTAGAGAAAAGACGTTCAATAACTTCTTATTGAATTTTACACCAACCAATAACTTATTATTAAATTCCTATTTTGAAAATCTAATCGTTGGATTACAAGTTCTATATGTTCTTAACATGCAGGCCAATTTTCATGCCAATCAGGTGTAATTTACAATTTGAACTTTTATGCGTTATTTTAAACTACAAAAACTTAAATTTAAGCAATTGATTGTTGACATGACTATTAATCTTTAATCACCTTGTAAGAAAAATATATGAAGATAATATAATCTAATGGTAGATTTGTCAAAATTCACATTGAATTAAGAAATATAGGGTTGGGTTCAAATTACACTTGATATAACTCTAAAAAATGTTACACCAACCAATAACTTATTATTGAATTCATATTTTGAAAATCCAACCGTTGGATTGCAACTTCTATATGTTCTTAACATGCAGGCTAATTTTCATGCCAATCGGGTCTAATTTACAATTTGATCTTTAAACTCATCTTTTATGCATTATTTTAAACTACAAAAACTTGAATTTAAACAATTGATTGATGACATCGCTATTAATCTTTAATCACCTTGAAATTTTGTAAGCATGAAAAATATATGAAGATAATATAATCTAACGGTAGATTTATCAAAATTCATATCAAATTAAGAAATATAATATTGGGTTCAAGCTACACTTGATGTAACTCTAAAAAATGTTACACCAACCAATAACTTATTATTGAATTTATATTTTGAAAATCCAACCGTTGGATTACAACTTCTATATGTTCTTAACATGCAGGCCAATTTTCATGCCAATCGGGTGTAATTTACATTTTGATCTTTAAACTCATCTTTTATGCGTTATTTTAAACTACAAAAGCTTGAATTTAAGCAATTGTTTGATGACATGACTATTAATCTTTGATCACCTTGAAATTTTGTAAGCAAGAAACATATATGAAGATAATGTAATATAACAGTAGATTTGTCAAAATTCACATCGAATTAAAAAATATAGTGTTGGGTTCAAATTACAATTGATGTAACTCTAAAAAATGTTACACCAACCAATAACTTATTATTAAATTCATATTTTGAAAATCTAACCGTTAGATTACATGTTCTATATGTTCTTAACGTGCATGCCAATTTTCATGCCAATTGGGTGTAATTTACAATTTGATCTTTAAACTCATTTTTTTTTAAAATTTTAAACTACAAAAGCTTGAATTTAAACAATTGATTGATGACATCGCTATTAATCTTTGATCATCTTGAAATTTTGTAAGCATGAAAAATATATGAAGATAATGTCATCTAACGGTAGATTTATCAAAATTCACATCAAATTAAGAAATATAAGATTGGGTTCAAGTTACACTTGATCTAACTTTAAAAATTGTTACACCATCTAATAACCGTCGGATTACATGTTCTATATGTTCTTAACCCGCATGCCAATTTTCATGCCAATCGGATGTAATTTACTATTGATCTTCAAACTCATCTTTTATGCGTTATTTTAAACTACGAAAACTTGAATTTAAGCAATTGATTGATGACATGGCTATTAATCTTTAATTACTTTGAAATTTTGTAAGCATGAAAAATATATGAAGATAATGTAATCTAACAGTAAATTTGTCAAAATTCACATCGAATTAAGAAATATAGGATTGGGTTCAAGTTACACTTGATGTAACTCTAAAAAATGTTACACCTACCAATAACTTATTATTAAATTCATATTTTGAAAATCTAACCATTGAATTACATGTTCTATATGTTCTTAACCTGCATGCCAATTTTCATGCCAATCGGATGTAATTTACGATTTGATCTTTAAACTCATCTTTTATGCGTTATTTTAAACTACAGAAGCTTGAATTTAAACAATTGATTGATGACATGACTATTAATTTTTGATAACCTTGAAATTTTGTAAGCATGAAAAATATATGAAGATAATGTAATCTAACGGTAGATTTGTCAAATTGACTTTGAATTAAGAAATATAGCGTTAGATTCAAGTTAAACATTATGTAACTCTAAAAAATGTTACACCAACCAATAACTTATTATTGAATTCTTATTTTGAAAATCTAACTGTTGGATGACATGTTCTATATGTTTTTAACCTGCATGCCAATTTTCATGCCAATCAGATGTAATTTACCATTGATCTTTAAACTCATCTTTTATGCATTATTTTAAACTATAAAAACTTGAATTTAAGCATTATTAATCCTTGATCACCTTGAAATTTTGTAAGCATGAAAAATATATGAAGATAATGTAATATAACAGTAGATTTGTCAAAATTCACTTCGTATTAAGAAATATAAGGTTGGGTTCAAGTTATACTTGATGTAACTCTAAAAAATGTTACACCAACCAATAACTTATTATTGAATTCATATTTTGAAAATCCAACCGTTGGATTACATGTTCTATATGTTCTTAATGTGTATGCCAATTTTCATGCCAATCGGGTGTAATTTACCATTTGATCTTTAAGTGGGATGGCAAAAAAAAAAAAAAAACAGAGGTAAATTTTGAGGTTGGGAAATTTAAAGGTCTATTGCGGCAATCCAACCCGCCGCTATTACTAAGAATAGAAGCCGCAAAAAGGATCCCCATTGTGGCAGTCATACAAAATGTTGCTACATCTCGCATATTGCGGTGTTTTTCTTTACTACTGCAATAGCATCTGCTCAAAATAATATATTTATTGCGGCGAGGTTTTTGGAACGCTGCTATATCTCAGTTACCGTCGCTAAAACAGGTCTATTGTGACGGTTTTATGTCCTGACACTGTAGGACGTCGCAAAAAACCCTACCTATAGCGGCGATCATAAGAAACGCCGCAGATATCATGTATAGCGACGAGCCAAAAACGCGCTGCAATAGGCGACATATAGCGACAGTTTTCGCACCCGCCGCAATAGTTGTTTTTCTTGTAATGTATGCTCTCACCTAATTGTTTAGTATCTGTCAATCTTGTGTCTGTTTGTTACTAAGTTCCATTACTGTTTTAATTCTATAAAGTGGTGCTATAGAAACATAAAATGCTTTTACAGTTTTACTTCAATTTTTAGCCCTTGTGACATGGGTACGTATAGTGCCTATCATTTTGGCAACACAATGACCATCGTGATCTCATGCATTGCTAAAGGATGTTGTGTTGGCCCTTCATGTAATGCTTTTGGAGTATAGAAAAAGAGAGAGATGAGTTTGTTAAGTTGTTTATTTTGATCAAACTCAATAGTAGCAATCCAGGGCCAGCCCAAGATAGTTTGAGGCCTAAGGCAAAAATTTTAAAGGGGCTCTTTTATATTTCATTTAATTAATATCTAGTTTATTTTTTTTATTATATATTTTTTATTTCAATTTATTATTAATTCTTACTTGTTATACAGGCTTTACAGATTGACATATCACCAATAAAAAAAAGTTATTCAAACATTCATTTATTATATTGTTTAAGTGACATCGATCATATTCATGTCACATCAGTCGTTTGTAAATTTTTTGTCGTAGAATTTGTGTTAGCTATAGCATTTTTCCTTCATTTAATGGTGATTGGGTTGTATTTCTTTTTTTTTTTTCTTTTTCTTTTTTTTTTCTTTTGTTAAAAAAAATGCTAAATTTACTACAATTTTGACTACAAAAAGCTAACAAATTAATGTGACAATGAGGTGGCATTTCAACAACAGAATCAATTGAGTATTGAATTACTCGCACATCAATTTATAGGACCTATGTAATCAAACTAGTAATTTACTAGCATAACTCTAATATTTTAGGGCTTCTTAAGAATGGGGAAAAAAAAGTACACGTAATTCATTTTTTTTTCCTTAATTACGAAAAAAGAAAAAAAAATCTTACCGCCCCCATACTTAGGGGCCTTCTATGTTAGGGGGCCTTAGGCCATGGCCTAAATGGCCTAGGCCTAGGGCCGGCCCTGAGTAGCACCCATTGGTTGTCTTTAGTGAATGCAAAGTAGTCTCAAATATAAGTCCTTGTGATTGTGTACTGACGCTGTTTGCATATTTATTTTGTATCAATTATGTTTTGTGTGGGATAACAGTTTTTATACGATGGAATCTGATAGTGATCAAGTCTCTTCTTATTCTGCAAAATTAGTTCAATTTTTAAGCTAAGATGATACAACCTTGATTGTTTTTTCCTCATTAGTCTGTGTGTTGATTCAAGATGAAATGTTTGCTGCAAATTTTGGGCATGAGAAAGACTACTCACCCACATGTCCATTTTGAAAACTATTGACGGATTTGTGTTTCATACCTATCAAGGAAAAGAATAGTCCTTTTGCCTTCTAAAAATATGATTATGTTGGTGCCACTAATGTATAAGTTATATTGATTTATGTATGTCCATGGAACCTTTATTGATTTGCTTTTGTTAAAAATTTAATGTTGTAAGGAACCAAGGTATTTGTAGTGGTGGTGACCAGGTGTTGAGAAACAAGGATGGTTATGATGATTATGAAAATTTTGGTCTGTCTTATTGTTTTATATTTGCAGTTATATGGTTTATTCTAAAATAATTTATTCTCTTGACTCTTTTTAGTGCTTGTATAAGTCCCTTGAGACCTTGTCTCCCAACCAAAACATGGTTGAGCATGAATTTTCATAATTACCCTTAAATATTGCTTCCAGTTGTAACCTTTGAGCCTTGAAAAAAAAAAATCAAATGCTTCATGGCCAGTCTTCTAATTTTTGGTTTAAACATTACCAGGTAAAAATTCGTTGCATTCCAAATCCATTGATAGCAATGGCATACTCTGCTTAATTCTTAAAAATTTTGCAATTTGGTAAAGCCACTTAATACAATCATAATATATGAAATGATATATGATGATATGATATGATTGTTTCTCTACACCTTAAGAACAATTGATTCAAAGTCCAACTCCATATTATAATTAGCATTTCATTAATTATCTTCATCCTTCTCTTTCTTCTCCCTCCTCTCATATTTTTTTGTGTAGAATTGCAGGTTTTTATTTATTTAATTTTTTTTTTCAAAGTACTTATTTTATTTTGTTTTATTTATTCTTTGAATTCAGTCAGTACAACATTATTTTTTGGGCAAAACTTAAATACAGTTCCTTAAATACAGTACCTTAGGTACCCCTTTTAAAATTCAGCCACCTGTCTTATTAAAATAACTTAGCTAACGATGTTAACAGCCTCTCTTTCTCTAATTCTGTTAACTATATCCCTCTATAATCTCACTCTCATCTCAAACTTGAAGATCTCTCCACCACCAGATCTCCATGGCTACTATCAAGGGTGGCCACAGCAGGCCACCGTTAGCCACTCTCATGGTCTCTCTTGGGTTTACTCTTCTCGCTGAAGTCTAGCCTAGGCCCCCAAGGCTAAAAGCCTGAAACTCATGAGCTCTGCAACCATCGGAAGCACACCAGTGATGCGGTGGCCGCCAATCGTCCTCCTCCTCCAGTCCTCCTCTTCTCTTTCTTTGTTTGTTCTTTAGTTTTCCCTTAATTTATCTTTTCTCCTCTCCTCGTTTGATTTTATGTGGGTTTGGGGATTAGGTTTGTTTTGATAGGACATGATGGTTTTGGTTGGATTCCAAATATGGGGTTTTTGGGTATGGTCATTCGTAGATCTGTGATTACAAGAAATTGTTCATTGTCTGTTCAAGTTCTTTGCTTCTCTAACTATGTCCCTAGCCGCAGACAAGAAGCAACAAACCTTTAGTTGACAACGCAATGCACGTAATTAAGTCAGCCTTTTCGTTCTTCTAAAATCTTGATTTCTTTAAAAAATTAGAAGTCTGAGAGATTGGAAAGCTAAAAAGGTTGGGTTTGCTCATGGGTTCTCTAACATCTTGGGAAACTGAAAACAAAAGTGAAAAGAAAGAGACAGATAAACGGACTGTGTTAACATCGTTAATTGAGTTATTTAGTCTGACAGGTGGTTGAATTTTAAAAGGAGTACCTAAGGTACTGTATCTAAGGAACTGTATCTAAACTTTTCCCTTATTATTTTGATTTTTTTTCTTGGGGAAAAATTAGCGGCACAGATATTGAATAATAATAATTATCCAAGTTAATTGTACATTTCTTCTTAAAAGAAAAAGTTAATTGTACGTTGACATGTTTGGTGTGGAAATAAATCGTGATAAATTTGATATCTTTTCTACTGTGTCAAATTCATGGTGCTTGGCCTAATTCCTGGTTTTATGAAGTGTTGTCTTCTTTATTGGCAACTGATAAATATTTTTTAGTCATTGAAAAATTTGTTTATATGTTTTTATTTTTTTATCTTTTAAATTTAGAGAAGACTATCAAAAGAATGTTTTTTTTTTATAGACGCTTGAATGAATTAATTGGTGGCGAGTGAGGGCGAGTGCAATACTAGATGTTGGTGATATTTAGCCGGCAGGATAGATGGGAGAGAGATCTTTCCAATGGTTGTAGCAGTGGCCTGATTGGAGATGCGGAAGTGACGATGACCGTGAACAGTGGACTTTGGTGTACTGATGGCAGCAGCGTAATTTTGACAATGGCGGTGACGGTGAGTGAGAGACACAAGAAAAGCCAAGACTGACTGCAAATAGTGCTAATTTTAGAAATACTAAGTCAATAGTAGTGGCTCCGATCGATGTTAGAAATACTAAGTCAATAGTATTATACTTCTCAAGTGATAAAATATACATGAGTGCTTTTATATATGAGGCAAATGTGTGTAGTGCAAGTATGTGTACTATACAAGATAAATAAGGTGTTATAAATACTAAGATAGTAGTATTATACTTCTCAAGTAATAAGGTATACATGAGTGCCTTTATATATAAGGCAGAATGTGTAGTACAAGTATATGTGCTATACAAGATAAATAAGGTGGGCCTAAAACCATATCCTATTACATGTTAACAACCTCAAACCTTCGACATACTGCTAACAATCTAGATAGAAATCACCCTTATATTGTACCTTGAGTTTCTGATTTCTTCGTGGGACCAAAGCCAATACATTGACTTCTAATTGACAAACATGTCCACAGTATATGAGAAGTAGTCTCAAAGCTTTGGTAGCATATTCCACCACTTTAGATCCTCATCAATTAACTCCTATACCATTGTGACATCTTTATCTAACCTCTTTCTTCCATAATAGAGTGGGAGATAACCATAAGTCATTCCACAGCCTATTTCTTTTTTTCTTTTCTTTTTTTTTTCTTTTTTTTTTGGCTGAATTAAAGTCTTATTGAACCACATCAGAAACAAAAGCCCGGGATGCCTCAGCCAAGATAACATTAACAAAACTTGGAGGGCCAAATCCTAGATCAAAAGAACCAAACAAAGACTGGTTAAGGGACCAATTGGCTAGCACATGAGCAGCCTGATTAGCTTCCCTAAGAACCCAGTTAAAAAATACATGACCATAGTCACTAATTAATTTCTTAACTAAGTCAACAAAATTCAAAAGTCACCATGGAACTAAGTTCCCACCAGTTTTGATGGCATCTATACAAACTTTACAATCACTCTCTATAACATGTCTACAAAAAGAGAAATTAATAGCAATATGGACAACCAATAGGATGGCATTAGCCTCTGCTTGAATAGGGATGTTGGTGTTAACTTTCTTAGAAATCGCAAACACCAATTTCCCTCTCCAATCTCTGGCAACAATTGCTACACATGAAGACAGATCACCTATTGCTGCATCACAATTCAATTTTAGCATACCTTGGTTTGGACAACACCACCTGGCATTGCTTCTAGTTGGGACTCTTGTCAACATTGGAACTTTGGGCCACCAATGCTCTAAAAACAGCTTCTGAAGGTTTCTATTAACTTGACCCTCCATTGGAAGAGATCTCTCATTAATTGCCTTGTTTCTCCACATCCAAATCATGTCTAAAGTCAAAGCTCCAAATAGCAAGAATTCATCTCTTTGCTCTTTATCCAGCTAGAGAGACGAAGGAGGATCAATAAACAACTCAATCAAATGGGAAGGAGATTGAACTTGTCATCTGTCAATTCTAAGGTTCCAATGATTGCAAACCAAATGGCTCTAGCAAGGTGGCATTGAGTAAAGAGGTGCAGAGCTGACTCTGTCTCAAATTTACAAAGTAGGCATCTAGTGTCAAAGGAGAGTGAAAACTTGCTCAACTGATCCTTAGTGGGAAGAAGATTGAATGCAATTCTCCAAAGGTGCATTTTTAGTCTCTCATAAATGCTGGCCTTCCAAATTTTCCTTGTAAGAGAAACACTGCTAGATATACTGTCACATTTAGTAATGAGACGATTATAAGATTTCATCGAGAACTGCCCGTTTTTAGATTTGGTCCAGGTCCATCTATATTCCTAACCAAAAGACCAAATTGGGATGTTTCTAATAGCCATAATAGACTCTTGGTCAAAAAACTCATTCAACAAATTATCATTCCAACTTGAACCCAAAGAATTTAGAAGCTGGGAAACTACCAAACAAGAATTAATAACTTGAGACCTTGGTGTTGGGATAAAACCTGGCTTGTCAGGTAACTAAGGATCTTCCCAAACTAAAATTGACTTCCTAGAACCTACTAATTTACATGCTCCCAACTTGATTATATCCTTCACCCGTTTTAATACTTTTCCATACACATGATGCATTAGAGGCTTTTGGATCTCTAAGCCAATCGACTCTAACCTTGTACATGGCAGCCAATTGCTTTACACAAAAACAGTTTTTCCTTGACAGAATCCACCATCCTAATTTGGAAACTAAGGCTTGATTCAACTCCTCAAACTTTTTGAAACCAAGACCATCTTCATCTTTCAACCTAATCAAATCATCCCATGCCATAGGAGTGAAAAACTTATTAGAATCATCTTTTGGCTTCCCCCAGAGACGTCTCACAACAACATCTAACTTATTATTAATTTTTCTTGGGAGCAAAAAGCTGGACACAGGATAGTTAGGGAAGGTTTGGGCAACAAATTTAATCAAAGTAGCTCTTCCAGCCTGCTTTTACTCTTCTAGCTAGCCAATCTTGCATCTATCTTCTCCTTAACATAGGCAAAATCTCTGGCCTTGTTATTTGATAAGAATACTGGCACCCCGGAGTACTTAGTTCCATGCTGGAGCTTTTTAATTCCCAATTAGACTTTAACTTACCTAAGAAAATCAGGATGAACTCCTTTCAAACTAAAAATGCCGAACTTTTCAACACTTACAATTTTCCCAGACCATTTGCCATAGCTATCCAGGCAATTCAACAGATTCTGACAGTTTGGCATTGCAAAATAGCATCACATCATCAGCATAGAAGAGCTTTGTGATAGCTAGAGCTCCATTTGCTAAATGCACCCCTCTAATATTACCCTTATTCTCCTCTCTACTGATTAGCCTTGCCAAGACATCGCTCCTAATGATGAAGAGGTAGGGAGATAGGGGATCCCCCTATCTCAGACCCTTAGATGGGTTGATTTTTGTTTCATGGCTCCCATTAATCAATAAAGTGTAGCTGACTATGGATAAACATTGCTGAATTAAGGAGATAAATCTCTCACAAAACCCAAAGGCCTTAAGAGTAGTCAACAGGAAGCTCCACTCCATTCTATCATATGTTTTTTGAAAATCATTTTCAAACCAATGCATCCTTTTTTCTTTCTCTTTGTTCTGAAACTATGAACAATTTCCTATGCAAGAATCATATTTTCAACAATATTTCTATTCAGAATAAAAGCTACTTGAGTTGGATCAATCATTTTATTTAGCAAGGGTCTTAGTCTAGAGACTAGAATTTTCGAAATCACCTTGTAGCAATATTTTATAACTGAATCTTAGAAGTCATTAAATAATGAAAGCATTAAGGAACAATCCCAAAGTATGTAATTTTTTTTTTTTTTTTTTGAGTAAACCAAAGTATGTAATTAATAAAACTTAATCTGGATACCACAGATTGTTAAAAAATAAAATAAAATTCTGGATACCACAGAAAACCGGGAATAAAGTCAAAAGAATTGAAGCAAAGTAAATCATAATTGAACAGATCAATCTTCAAAGCTTCATACAGTAAAAAGTTAAAGAAAATTAACTATTGTATCGGACTGAAAGAGAATTCACAACATAAGCACAAGAATTGAAAGAAGGAGCTCTAGAACATACTCCGTATGATTTTTTATTCAAAGCTGAAGAATTGAATTAGTAACCATGTACACTTGGAAGATTTGCCAAAACAAACAGTAGTACATCAAACCTTGCAAAAATGTGTATCTCAGCCTTACTAAAGATGAGATGTATGATATTGGTAACCAAAACTTTCCTTATGAATCAGACTACAGAATAGGAAAGAACACTAAACTCCCTTGAATCATTTTTAACTTGGTAAAAGATTAATAACAAATTGACAATGGCTTAACTGCATCTGGGATCTACACCTGCAGCATCAGATTCTTCATCAGCTCCATGTAGTACTGGTGCAATAATCCCCATTTTAAGTAACTTCCAATCTTCTTCTTTTTCTTTACTCCATAACTTGTGTGCTAAATTGAATGTCATCTGATCACGAGCATCAGAAAAACTCTCACTCACACCCATCTTGGTATTAGTCTTCATGTACTTCTTTCTTAGCTTCACTATTACTTCAAGCAGCTTCTGATTACTGGTTTCGATTTTAAGCCAATTCTTGATGAACTGTTCTAAAGAAACAGAATCAAAATATGGGTACACCATATACGTATCGTAAAAATTAACGAGGCTAGTCAAGAATCCAATCTCATGATCGATATCTGTCAGCACCATCTTAAGAAACGGTCTTGGAGAAGTGTCATCTTCTGGGACCGTTGTCTTCTGCTTTTTCTCCATTTCCTAGAGTGTTTTCTTCATCAGAACCCTGGACTGGTCGTTTAGATGGTGACTCTGGAGGTGGTGAAACAGTCATAATGTCCACAAATTCTTCATCTTCTTGTCCTTGTTCTCTGGGCTGTTCTGTAATAGCATTGGAATCATGGGATGCATTAGGAGAAGCGGGAGTATGTTGATGATGTTCTTGTTGATGATCATCTTCTCTCTGTGGCTGTTAAGGGAGTTCTTGAAAGATCGGAACATGTCGTTCATGTCCTTGTTTGAGTTCTCTATTTGCATGGGATGCATTGAGAGAAGTAGCAGTATCTACTTCTTCTTCTGACAGGTTCGGAACTTCTTGATTGTGTTCTTCTTCTGCTTCATCATCATCATCTTCTTCTTCTTCTTCTTCTTCCTCCTGGGTCGTGTCTTGGATTGGAGATCCTTCACTTTGTTCTAACATTTTCACTCCTAGAGATTGTGTATACAAGCAAGCAAGCCTTATGATTTCCAATTAAGTAGGTGTCTCCGTCATTAATAAAGTTGATTAAAGAGTAGAGAAGGAGATATGGCTCTGAGTTGTAGTTGTAAAAAACGGTGGCAAACCAAGTCGGTTTGAGGTATATATATAGGCAATAGAAGAACTTAATTGTTTTATTAACACAGCCCAATTCCAGTCCATTCCTGATGGCACAGCTCTTCTTGTAACGTGACCCGTGACTATAGTTAGTTTTTCTCTTTTGGTTGTAATATATTTCTGGGCCTCTATTTTGGGTCTGGGTTCTAAAAAAAAAAAAAAAACACAGCCTAATTATGTTTTGTGCGATTGAAAAAAATGGAACCCAATTCAGAAATAATTCCCCTCTTTTGGATAAAAAGGTCACTTATTACTCAGAAATAATAATAATAATAATAATAATAATAATAATAAGTTTATTTTTGTAGCAAAGGGGGAAAAAAAAAACTAAAGTTGGTGGGAGAAAGCATTCTTACAAGATCGGTAAGAGGGTTTTGTGGATTAGTACGTAGGTTTAGATTGAGAATCATAAGACTATTTTATTTTCATAAAAAATAAAAATCATGAGTAATGATAGTATATGTTAAAGAATTATAAGAATAAAAGTAAAGGTGACACAAATTGATAAACTTCAAATTTCAAACTTACAAGTTTAAAGTTCCTACACTAAAAATATAGATAAAATCAACAAATTTGTTATGAAAATCGTCCAAATTCCAAATTTACAAAGATTTTGCAAATGTTTAAATTGTATTAAGATAATGAAAAATGCCAAGCCCTTTAATACTGATTGCAACTTAATCAATAAGGATGGACAATCCTAATCTTATCATTGAGCAACATAATCACAAATAATTATAATAACTTTAATAAATGTCAGTTATGTTACTTAAATTCTATATAGGATCATAAGATCCATTATCAAAATTCTCTCACACACCCATATAGGGTAGGATTCTAGGATCTTAAGATTCTAAGATTTGAGATTGGAATACGTAAAACCATACTAGCCTTATTGCCATTAATTTTTTTTTAGCATTAAAAAATTATCATAGACATGGAGTTTGAGAATTTTTTTAATACTATATAATAAGATATATTATTTTAAAATTTTGGCTAAGGAATTCATATTTTTCCCCAAAAAATTGTAAATCAGCTCCCAAAAACAAACACGATGCCAAAGCAAACAAAAATATGAAAATGCAATGCACAAATAAGTACACATACACTTGGGATGATTGATGAATGATGCAACATTAATTGCAACTTTGAGAGTCAAATAAAAATGGATAATGACTAGTGCACACACCAATGTGGCATGCCATTTATTCTCCGTCAATTCCACTTATGTCTATTTCTCACCATTTATTTTGCCATGTTGTGTGTATGGTGTGTGAAATAGATATTACCCAAAAAAAAAAAAAAATTGTCCACTGCAATATATGGAAAATAGGAAAGTACTATTGCAGAGGACACAAGAAAACCAGCCCCTCCTCACTAACACACTACAAGTCTTGGGCTGTAAAAAAAAAATAATGATAATATTTATTAATACTAAATCTTCAAAGCATCATACAGCAAAAAATTGAAGAAAATTCTGTTAACAGTTTGTATCAGAATGAGAGAACATTCACAACATGTGCACAAGAATTGAAAGAAGAAGCTCCAGGACATGTGATTTAATATTCAAAGCTGAATCAGATTAGTCATCACTATGTACAATTAAAAGATTTCATCACACTGCTAACAATCTAAATAAAAATCACCCACATATTGTACCTTGAGTTTCAGAATTCCTCGTGGGGCCAAAACCCATACATTGACTGCTAATTGACAAACATCTCCACAAGATATGAGAAGTAGTCTCAATGCTTTGGTAGCATATTCCACCACTTTAGGTCCTCATCAAATAACTCATGTACCACTGTGACATCTATCTCACCTCTTTCTTCCACAATAGAGTGAGAGATAACCATGAGTCATTCCAAGGCCTAATTCTGATTTTTCAACAATATTTTAATGTTATAGCTGAATCCTAGCAGTCATTAAGTAACCAACCTACCATTCCTATTCTGTTTATTAATGCAAAGCATTAAGGAACAATCCCAAAGTACATGATTAATAATAACTTAAATTGGATACCACTCATACTACATATTGTTGAAAAAAAATCTGGATACAACAGAAAACGAGAAATAAAGTAAAAAGAATTGAAGCAAAATAAATCATAATGGAACAGATCAATCTTCAAAGCTTCATACAGCAAAAGGTTAAAGAAAATAAACTGTTTTTATTGGAATGAAAGAAAATTCTCAACAAAAGCGCAAGAATTCAAAGAAGAAGCTCTAGAACATATGATTTTCCATTCAAAACTAAAGAATCGAATTAGTAACCATGTACAGTTGGAAGATTTGCCAAAACAAACAATAGTACATCAAACTAGATTTCCTCAAGGCGCAAAGATCTGTATCTCAGCCATTCTAAAGAAGATACGTATGATATTAGTAACCAAAGATTTCCACAATCAGACCACAGAGTAGGAAAGAATACTCGACAACTTAAATCTTTGTTAACTTGGTATCTATGATGCACGGACGCGGCGCTAGAGGCGCCGCACCGGCATTGGACGCGGAGACGCGTGAGGGACGCCACTGCCCGCGTGTCGGTGCAGTATCGGGTCGCGTTTGCCACGTGGTTGGTTTTTTTTTTTCGTCAACTCGCGCCGCCACGGCTATGACTCAAGCCAATTCACCCGAAACTGGGCGGATTCACACCGACTCGAGTCGTATCAGCCGAAATGGCCAATTCAGGCCAAAACGGCCAATTCAAGCCAAAATTCAAAAAAAAAAAAAAAAAAGGTGCAAAACGCACCGTATGAAGTTATATACAAACACTAAAACCACAAATACTCACTTCAGCTCTCTAATTCACATTTTAAAAAGAAAAACACTCTTGCTCTCTCTACAACACCAAACACTCTCTCTCGCCTCTCTGTTCTCTCTGATTCTTCCATGGTTTCAGTTGAATCAGTTCACACATTCTCTCTCACAGCCACTCAGTGCACTCACTCACTTCAAGTTTGAGCCTGCCTCTCTCTCACGCATTCTCTCTCACAGCCACTCACTCACTCGAGTTCGCCTTTCTATTCTCTCTAAAAAAAATTTCAGTTCACAAAGGACACTCACTCACTTCAAGTTTGAGCTCTCTCTCACGCATTCTCAACTCAGGTATTGATATAAACTTATAAAGCTTTCAATATTAGACTCTTAGTTTGATTTGTGATTTGTGAATCTTAGTTTCTTTTCAATCTTAGTTTTATTTAGTTAATGGTTATTACTTATTGTAATTTGTGAATCTGTGAACTTGGATTTGATTTATTATTAATTTATTTAGTTAATAGTTATTATTTGTAGGTTAAATTGAATCTATTGAATTTGCAATAGACGAAGTTACTAGCACAGAAACTTCACCTTCATCTAATCAAGATGTGCCAAATGATGAATCTCCTCTTTGGCAGTATGTGACTAAAGTAGAAAAACGACCTGGTGCTTCTGTTAAATCAGGTGGAAACACATACTTTAAGTGCAACTATTGTGGTATAGTTTATATGGGATCCTATTCTAGGGTTAAGGCTCATTTATTAAAAATTTCTAATAAAGGTATTAAAGCATGCCCTAAGGTGACACCGAGCCATAGGCTGGAAATGCAACGAATGCATGATCAAGTTGAGAATGATAAGTTAGAGAGAACAGAGAAGTCAAATTCCTTTACCCCCACCTCTCCCAGGCCGTGGCCTTATACCTATTTCCCCATTTTGGAGACAAGAAGGGAGCGATAGTACAAATCCGGTTGATGGTAAGAGAAGGAAGGTGACTATGAATTCTTCTTTGGAGATAGCATTCCAGAATAATGTTAGACATGATTTGGATAGCAGAATTGCTAAGATGTTTTACACTGGTGGGCTTCCGTTTAACTTTGCAAGGAACCCATATTATCGTAGTTCCTATGCATATGCTGCTACCCATAGCATTTCGGGTTATGTTCTTCCTGGATACAATGCTTTGAGAACAACACTTTTGCAAAAAGAAAGAGCTCTTGTTGAAAGACTTTTGAAACCAATTAACTTTTGGCTTGAAAATGGTGTAAGTATAGTTTCTAATGGATGGTCAGATCCACAAAGGAGGCCTCTTATTAATATTATGGCTGTATCATATGGGGGTCCAGTGTTTATAAAGGCAATTGATGGGTCAGGTGAGTTCAAAGACAAACATTATATTGCTGGGGTGTTAAAGAATGCTATAAAAGAAATTGGACATGAAAAAGTTGTCCAAGTCATCACTGATAATGCTAGTGTGATGAAGTCTGCTGGAGCTCTTATTGAAGGTAAGTATTTTAAAATATTTTGGACACCCTGTGTTGTCCACACTCTTAATCTAGCTTTGAAGAATATTTGTGTAGCAAAAAACACTGAAAAGAATGAAGTTACATATGATGAATGTAGTTGGATTACACGTATTGTTAATGATGCATCCTTCATTATGAACCATTCAATGAGGTTGGCAATGTTTAATGAATTTTGTCCATTAAAACTGCTCCAAGTTGTTGATACTAGATTTGCTTCGGTTGTTGTAGTGCTGAAAATGTTGAAATTGATAAAAAGATGCCTTCAAGCCATGGCTATTAGTGACCAATGGGCTTCTTATAGGGAGGATGATGTTGGAAAAGCTCAAAAGGTGAAAGATATGATTCTAAGTGATCTTTGGTGGGATAAAATTGATTATATCCTTGAATTCACAGCATCTATTTATGATATGCTACGAGTAGCCGACACAGATAGGCCTTGTCTTCATCTTGTGTATGAGATGTGGGATTCAATGATAGAGAAGGTGAAGGCAGCAATATATCAGCACGAAGGCTTGGAAGATGATTAGTATAGCTCATTTTGGGGTGTGGTATATGATATACTCATTGATCGATGGACTAAAAATTGTACACTACTACATTGCTTGGCTTATTCCTTAAATCCTAAGTAAGTACATTTATTTTCTATTTTCCTTAGTTCACCCTTCTAGTAAAACACACGTTTCATCTATATTTGTTTTTTAATCTTTAACTAGGTATTACTCTATTGAATGGCTTTCGGAGAATCCAAAACGCATTCCTCCACATCGGGATCATGAAATTTCTAAGGAAAGGAGCAAGTGTTTGGATTGATACTTTGAAGATGAGAATGAATTAACGGTGGTGAAGTTTGAGTTTGCTACATTTTTAGGAGGGAGGTTTCCTTCACCAGATGCCTTGACAGATAGATGGGCCTTACAACCTTTGGTTTGGTGGCAAGACCATGGCTCCGCATTTCCAACTTTTCAAACCCTTACCCTTAAACTTCTTGGACAACCTTGTTTATCCTCATGCGCTAAGAGGAATTGGAGCACATACAAATTCATTCATTCCTTAAAAAGAAACAAAATGGCTCTTGCACGCGCTGAGGATTTGGTATATGTGCATTCTAATCTTCAACTCTTGTTAAGGCGCAATGAAGAGTACGTAAATTCAGCAACAAAGATGTGGGATGTTGCAGGAGACTCTTGGAATGAGAGCGACATACATGGAGGAGCTGGAATTCTTGAGAATGCAGCCCTTACACTTGATGAGCCAGAGTTGGAGGCCATGGTTATTGGGAATGCTAGCACTAGTATTACTACTAGTGAAAGTGAAGTTCAAAGTGAAGCTATTGATGTTGATGATGATGATGTTGGTGTTTGATTGTCTTGTTGGTTATCTTTTATTTTGTTTTAGTTTCAGTTTCAGTTTCAAACTTGTGACTTGTATTTTAATTTCCGAACATCATGGAATGTTTTAGTTTCAATCTTGTGGGTTGTATTTAATTTATGAACATCATGTTTTAGTTATTATCTACTATTGCTCTTAAATTTGGTATATTTTTATATAATGTGAAAAAGTATGCTTAGCAATATATTAAAAATATAAATAAAAATATTTTTAATAATTTTTTAATCGCCGAGTCCCGCCGCACTTGCACCCACCTTTTTCAAAAATTGCTGAGTCTCGCACCCGCACCTGTACCGGAGTCCTGAAACGCACCCGTGCTTCATAGCTTGGTATAAGATCGTTGACAAATTGACAATGGCTTAACTGCATCCAGCATCTCCACCTGTAGAACCAATTTCCTCTTCATTCCATTCAACCTCGTAGTCTCTTAAGCCGAAACCAGAAAGAAAAGCTGAATCTCCACTGTTTACGGCCTGTACTTGACCTGTACTTGGCTTACTCAAATCTTGCTGTAGGAGTGCATCAGGTATTGGGCCAGGCCTTAAATCCACGGATGTGAGATGAGCTTGTTGCACTGAACTCATATTGGGGGCGCATTGGCCATAGCTTGGCGCAGGAGCATTCAATTCTGGTTAAAACTCGAACTGTGTCGTTGGCCTTATATTGGGGGCGCTTGGACCCGACTGACTCAAATGAGTCACATATTACACCAGGCACATGAAACTGACTCAATCTTGTTGTAGGAGTGCATCAGGTATTGGGCCAGGCCTTAAATCCGCGGATGTGAGATGAGCCTGTTGCACTGAACTCATATTGGGGGCGCGTTGGCCATAGCTTGGAGCAGGAGCATTCAATTCTGGTTCAAATGAGTCACATATTACACCAGGCTCATGAAACTGACTCAATCTTGTTGTAGGAGTGCATCAGGTATTGGGCTAGGCCTTAAATCCGCGGATGTGAGATGAGCTTGTTGCACAAAACTCATATTGGGGGCGCGTTGGCCATAGCTTGGAGCAGGAGCATTCAATTCTGGTTGAAACTCGAGCTCTGTCGTTGGCCTTATATTGGGGGCGCTTGAACCCAGCTGACTCAAATGAGTCAAATCTGGATGAATTGCTGCACCAGGCAGCGGACCAAACCTGAAATCTGCTATCGTTGGCCTTATATTGGGGGCGTTTGGACCCGGCTGACTTCAATCTGATTGAAACACTGCACCAGGCACTGAGATAGACCTAAAATCTGGTGCTCTTGGTGGTTGAACCCATTGTGTCGTTGGCCTTATATTGGCAGGCGCTTGTTGGGCTTAGACATGGCAAAACGAGTCAGAATTTTTTGACCTGACCGGACCTAACTCGAAAAATACTCTACCCGAACCCAATTTTTTTAACCCGAAGCAAAAACGGGTTGACTCGCGACCCGACCTGTGTTTTTTGCGGGTCAACCCAATCCATCCCACGACCTGACCCGAACCCGAAACATTTTTTTAAAACTTTTTTTTTTTTTGGGTAAAAAAAAATAGTAAAATTAAAACAATATTGGTTTAATTGTTTATTGTGAACTTTAAGGAAACAATTGATACATTTACATAACTGTATGCAAATAATTAAAAGATAAATGGTTGAGAATTCTGTAATGAGTAAATATTTTTAAATATCAAATAGCAAAGTACATGTCAAGATAATCTGGTTACAAAAAAGTTAAAAACATAGATTTAAAATTGTAGACGTGTGAGAAATATTCACAAGTGTAAAAATAGTGAAGCCAAAGTATCAAATTAACATAAATTATGAATGCTTAGACCTATTTTTTAATAATTTATGTCCAAAATAAATGGCTTTTCAATATAAATTATGTTATTTCCTAAAGTATATGTTGCTTAACAATGATATTATATTCATAAAAGAGACCATGAATAAATAAGTTAGCAATCATACTTTAATGTATATTTCAAATTGAAATAGAGTGTCAACCACAATTGATAGTAGATTATAAAATTAATTTTCAAGATTATAAATTTCTTATATGTTTTTATTCTTTATCAAATGAGTTATCCAATAAGTAATTTGTAATTTTGTTTTATATTTTTGAATGTTGATATTGTGTAGAAATAAAACTTGTGTATTTGTTTTACTTATCTTTGTGTTATTATGTTTTAGATAGCAATGTTAGGATTTGTATAATTTTCAAATTATTGAATAAGTATTAATAAGTTTAATTGAGTTCATTCTTGATATAATTGGTAAATTCAAAATAATGCATTTTACATTAAGTAATTTGTTGCATAACTTTCCAAATGGCAAATACATGTTATTTTCTTTATAAAAATAAAAAAGAAAAAAGAAAAAAAATTCATGTGAAAAATACAGGTCAACCCGACCCGACCCGACCCAACCCGACCCAACTCGACCCGCAACCCGATTGACCCAGCCTCGTTTTTAACCCGCTAAAAATGACTCTTTTTTGACCTGTGACCCATTTGACCCGTAACCCGTTTGACCCGACCCGTCTGTTTTGCCATGTCTAGTTGGGCTGGCATTGATGCATGAAGGTGAATAGATTGATGATGCATTGGCCTTAAATTCAGTGCCTGTTGCACTGCCGGAGCTGTCAAATAGAAGTAAGATAGGGCGGTTCTCATAATTTAGTTATCCTCCTCAAGCGATCTTACATACCCTAAACAACCATGTATTTTATTCATACTCCTTAACCTTGCCTCATATCATAAAGAATTAACTAAGTCAGTCCTCTGACTTTCCTCCGCAGCCATTATTACTCTTTCCAACTTTTTACAGTACAAAATTCGCATCAACTTCTTGAAATCTTCGTCATTAGGGGGAAATATATTTGCAAATATACATCCTGGCAGACAGGATGCTCTACGGCGCCACCGGCACACGCTGCATGGCGGTGGATCCATTTTTGCAAGTGCTAATCAAACAAGAACAAAAAAAAAAAAAAAAACAATAAAGATGATCACTAACACATCTATTTTCTCTAAACTAGAAATAAAAAAAAAGAAACCAAACTTACCGCAGGGAATTTACAAATCTTTTTTAAAGAAACTTGTATGAGGCTGGGAGGTTCTAAACTTGTTTATATTTTTCTCTCACAGAGAGAAAGATTTGTTTATATTTTTCAGTTGAATGGCAGTGTTTATGTAATTCGTTAAAAGAAAAGAGAGGGAAATTCGGTTGTAACCGTAAAAATGTTGTGGCAATCTAAGTCGGTTTTTCAAGCTAGCGTGCTGAGTCAGATTTAAAGTCTCAATTCGTAACTAATAGGGATTAGCTATTTCTTAAGAGCAAAAAAAGAAATTAACCTTTAAACATACGGGTTATTACTAGAGGATGCAAAGTTTTTGTCTCAACATTTCGAAGAGCTGCGTTACTCTCATACAAAGAGGGAAGGCAATGGTTTAGCACATAGTCTGGCTAGATAAGTACTAAGCATACCAGATCTTTTAGTTTGGATGGAGGATGTTCCACCACAATTTTATTCTGTATTTCAAACCGATTTACCGAGTTTTTCTTAATAAAATACGTTGAAGTGGTTCTCAAAAAAAAAAAACCTTTAAACATAGGTTTACTGTAGTTAATACTTTTTAAACAGATAACCTGAGAAAGAGCTAAACAAAAAGCCCTGAGTTCTTGGATATAATCATTTAGAACAAAATTTATGACTTCATTATATTTATAAATTAATTTATGCCTTTTCAAATTTCACTTATTTCTCTAGTAATTTTTTTTCTTTTTTTATTGTTTTTTTTTTTTTTTTGGGTTTTAAAAAGTTTTATACTCATGATTAAATTTATTTTCAAAGTCGAGATATAATGGAATTCTGCAAGAATTCATAACTAACTGCAATTTCTTTAACATAATTATTTTTTAGTAAAAGTTTTAGTATAATTTCAAAGGAAATTTAGGATTTCCAGTTGAGTGGCATAATGATATTCATTAAGAGTTAAAGAGGATATAGTTGTACGTAATTTAAAAATGGTGTCAAACCAAGTTGGTTTGTCAATCTTTGAACCCAATTCAGTACTATAAATAATTCCATATTAGCAACTTAAGTTAGTTTCTAAAATCACATCCAATAAAAAAGTTAGTTTCTTAAAAACTCTAACCGACTCAGTCATTTAATTTCCCTCTCATTTGGATAAGAAACACTCGTATTATTAATTTCCCTCTCATTTGGATAATAAACGCTCGTGTTATTAATTTCCCTCTCATTTTGGATAATAAACTCTCGTATTATTCAGAAATAGTAATAATAATAACAATAAAGCTTCTTTTCGCGGTGGAAAAAACCTAAAGTCTCTGGGTGAAAACATTCTTCTGTCAAACATGGGGTGCTGGCCTTATTGCCATTAATTAATTCTGTTTGGCATGAAACTGTTATCACAGACATGGAATCTTTGAAAAAAAAAATATTTAATAGTACGTACATAATAATAAGATATATTATTCTAAAATTGGCTAAGAAATTTATTATTTGGTCCATTGTCAAATTGAAAATTAGCTCCCACAAATCCAAAAATTAAAGTGGTTGCTAACCCATCACTATAACAAACAGGAGCTTTTTCAACAAATTTTTATCTACAGTCACTAAAAACTGTTGATAAAAGCTTTTAGTTTCTACATTTGCACTCAACTATTGAAAAATTTACATATGTATTTCTATAGTTGATATAATTATTGAAATAAGTAGTGATAAATTCACATATATATTTTTACAATTGGCATAACTATAAAAATAAGTTTAGAGAAATTCATTTGCCAAGTGATTTAACAACTCAAAAAACTATTTTATCTATTATAACATTTCACTTTACAACACATTTAACATCAAAGATCTATTTTTTTACCACTTCATTTAAATGTTTTTTTTATATTAAAATCTCTCTCTCTCTCAAGCAAGAACAAACAACCCAACAAACCCAAACCCACAACTACCTCCACTAGCAAACCCACAGCCACAGACACCCACAACCCTCACAAATCAAAACCCCTGGCCAAAACCAAATCACAAACCCATAGATTCAAAGAGAGGGAGGGAGAATCAAAGAGAGGGGGGCTGAGCAAGAGAGGAGAGAGAGAACAAAGTGAGAGAAAGAGAGACAAAGGGAGTGTCAGATATTAAAAGTTACAAATAAAAAACTATTGTTTTTATAACTTTATAGCTACCATAAACTGTAGCTTAAATGCCAAATATAGTGACCATTAACCTATGGATCTTTGCACCTTAATATTTCAGGCCAAATTCTTTTTTATACAATTTCAGTACCTCTATTAAAAATAGCAGAATATACTATTTAGTAAAAAGTCACTAGCTAAATTTTATCAAATTGGAGATAATTCCAATTTTAGTGCGAAGGTTAAGGCATTTCAAATTTGCATATCAAAACTCAATTCAAGCATACATTGGGTCCTCATATCCAAAAGTACCCACTATCCACCACCTAAAGTCAACAAATTGTGGCCTGGTTATGGTGAAACAACATTACATTTCTACTTTAATTTTTCACCAAAGGCACACATCCGTCCATTCCTATCCAAAAACTCAAACCAACATCTCCCAAGCCAGTAAAATTCATTACAGAAAACATAGACTAGTATATCACCAACAGCTACAAACGAAAACTTTGATTATAACTAAATATGTCACTGACAATTGCCACACGCACAAAGTCAAAATACTAAACCACATTTTCACATACCAAAAACACCATATAACTTTTTATGCAATGCAAAAATGGCAAATTCCCCATTAAATCCAAAACAAACAGACAATAATCATGTAGTCACAATCATTAAAAATTCAATTCAACTAGAATTAAATGTTGCATAATCAATGTCATTAACTATTTCATCAAGCAGTGAGATTAAAAAAAATAATAAGAAGTAAAAAAAAAAAAAAACAAAGGTTTAGGAATCTCTTCTATGACTAGTAGAAGATTGATCAATATTCACATTAGCTACTACCACCTGACACCCCTAAACTACTACTACTACTACAACTCAACAATCACATAAAAACTCACACCCTAACCAAAACTAAAGCAGAAAAGACACTAAATCTGATACCAACTATCGTAGAATACCCCAAAAATCCACAACTCTCTGCCCCCTCTTTCTCAATTTCAATCTAAGAATCATCGTCTCCACCGGTGGCCTTTGAGGTCCCAGTCTTCTTGGGAAGAAGAAGGTTGTGGATGTTGGGCATGACACCACCATTGGCAATCGTCACATCACCAAGAAGCTTGCTGAGCTCCTCATCGTTTCGGACCGCAAGCTGAATGTGGCGTGGCACAATCCTTGTCTTCTTGTTGTCCCTTGCTGCATTTCCGGCGAGTTCAAGAACCTGACAGAACAGAGCAAACCCCAAAATTTCAATTCAAAACCCCAATTTCCCAATTTGCACTAACGATCTCAAAACCTAGATTTCCCAATTAGCAAAATTCACTGCTTTTTGAAGAGGGCTTTAATGTTATTTTCCATGAGGATCGAAAAAAAAAATCAAATTTTGGAAGTAATCATGCAACATTTTCAATAAAAACGAAACCCTAGATTATCAAATTCGAGATTTTTACAACAAATTGAAAATCTTTGCGGGGGCTCTTACTTAAAAACACAAAAATCAATGATTTCGAAACAGATTCACAAATCCTATAAATTTGCACAAATTACAAAAATTCCAAACCCTAGATTAACAAAAAGGGGAAAACGAACGCAAAACAATCACAAAAACAAAATTAGAAACCCTAGAGAGAGATAGAGAGAGAGAGATTGAATACCTCGGCGGCAAGGTATTCGAGGACGGCAGCGAGGTAAACCGGAGCGCCGGCACCGACACGCTCGGCGTACTTGCCGGCCTTGAGGAACCGAGCGATACGCCCAACGGGGAATTGAAGACCAGCCTTGCTGCTCCGAGACTGGGCCTTCTTGGCGGCTCCAGATCCGAGAGTTTTGCCCCGACCCGCCATTGATTCTGAAGGATTATTATTACTTCAACAACACGCAGAGAGAAGTTAGAGAGAGAGAGAGAGAGAGAGAGAGAGAGGTAAAAAAGTTCGATGAGAGAGGGAGAGAGAAAGAGAGAGAGAGAGAGGCAAAGCGCGAGAGAGGAGAGATGAGGAGGTTAGAAACGGTAGTTGGGGGGTATATATAGTGGGTGGGGTTTTGAATTTGACCAATGGGATTAAAGTACGCGGATCGAAGGATGAGAATCGTTGGATTAGGGTGGATAAGGACGGTGGAGATTTGAAAGTACGGGGATTTCGGGTTTTCCACCGCTTTTGCTCTTTTGGGCAATTGCGTGAAAGGGATTCGAAGTCAGCTCTGCCTCTGGGTGAGGGGATGACTTCCGAATTGACGGAAATGCCCTCGTTTTTTTTATGTAATTACTACTGTACTAGTTCTTGATTGGGGGCCGAGCAATGATTCGAGTTTTCCTTCCATACGGAGAAGCACTGGTGAAGTTAAGTTTGGACCATTGCCACGTGGCGTTTTTAGGCTGTATGCTTAATTGTTTATTTTCACCACAATTTATGGATAGAGATGTGAATTACACAATATTTTAAAAATTTTAGGTGATAAGTTGTTATTGGTTTTAATTTAAATCTACTAGTTAAATTTTTTTTTTTCCATTATTAATAGTCTATAAATCTTTTATTTAAAATTTGTTGTGAAAATGTAGTAGATATAGCATTTCTCATTTATCAATTATTTTATAAGTTTTCTAAAATCACATTAAAATATTTTTATATAAAATTTTTATAATTATACATAGTTTATTTTAAAATAAAATTAATTAAGCATAAATAAATTCATCCAAAAAAACATAAAATAAAACTTTAAGTCCATACCAAGCCTCTTTGGTTGTACAACTGTTGTATTGTGGAACGCAAAAAATTATATCATATATTATATATAATAAAATATGGATTCTAGAAGTCGTGGTTACATCATCTAGATATAGTACTTAATTACCATGTATATTTTGCTTTTATTCATAGTTTGACTATTAACTTTTTATAAAGTGTTTTTAATACACAACTTTTGTTTAATCAACTTAATTACCATGTATATATTGCTTTTATTCATAGTTTTACTATTAACTTTTTATAAAGTTTTTTTAATACACAACTTTTGTTTAATCAAACACATCTTTTGTTCTTATTAAATTCTTTTATCGAATTGTTCTTCTCGATCAATTTAATAAATGGCTCAAGTTTTATATTTGATAACAATTTGTTAATACATGGCTCTTTTGTTTTTATCAACCAACCTTATCAAAATTTATCGAGTTGTGCTAAGGATACTGACAAATTGTCACAACATTTTTCACAACAATTGTGTTAGTCCTCATATGCCAGAATAAAATCATAAAATATTAGATTGAGATTCCTCAGAATTATAAATAAGAGTGTTGTAAAAATGTTATGAGATTTTGTTAGGTCCATAAGAGGAATGGACGATGAACTTGTGAAGATAGAGAGACAAGCTCCCAGCAAGGCAACAGAAGAACCATGGTGAAGACTCTAGATCCAAAGTGGTGCAAGACCCATAACGAGTACTACCTAAATAATACGTGAGTTTTGTATTATGAATAACATAATATTTTAGACACCAAATTTTGTAGCCTCTGCTTAACCTCACATCATGAGCAAAACAGTTATTTCATAAAATAACGACAAAGTCATAATTTTGACCATTTGATTTCCACGTACTTGATTGAAGAGAAATCTACAAATCTAAACAATCAAAGCGACATACATGTGCTTAAATTGGTTTAAATTGAACCAATTGATTAAAAATTCTAGTTGAATCAAGATTTTACGGTTAATATGTATCTTCACAATTTAAGCTGACCACATGTGATTACGATTAAATTATGATTGGTTCTTAAAAGAATGAACTATAATTAATTATGACTCATTTTTATAAGTAATGTCAAAAATAATGGTAGAGAACTAGTGATGAATGCATCCAAGTAATTCAAAGAGTCCAACTTTTTTAGTAAGTTTAGTGATTTTAAACAACTAGTTGAATTATTTGTAATTAGATGCCATTAACTAGTGTTTCAAGTTAATAAATATTCCCTAACATCGTCATACTCTTATAAAGACTAAAAAGTAGGTCCTAAAGTTAAATGGAACTCTAAAAACTACTCAAAAATGCCAAAATAGCAACAACAACAACAAAATCGAAATTAGCACAAATTTGGATTCTTGGTCCAAGTGCCATTTTCACACTTAACTCTAGAACCTTTGATTTTCAATCATTTCCTTACTTTCCTTTTTCCGATTTCCAGTTCCCATTAGTGATTTTTCTAACTCATTATTCCCAAAATTTGAGCCTTGAAGAGTCCTAAACTCATTCCAACACATCAACTTAAGGCTTTTCCTCCTCTATAAATGGAGAAGGCCTCCTCATTTGCAAGACACAAAATCCTTTAAGAGAGTTTTTGGTAAAAAGCCATTTGGTGATTGCAGAACCTTCTTTTCAATCATAACACTCTTAACTTCTCAAAGGCCTCAAGTTTATGACTCCATAGCATAACTTGACTCAAAGTAAGTGTTTGACCCATTTTCCATATACAAATTGTGAAAGATGTGTTGTTATTTTGCCAAATTCTTCAAAGAACACTTCAAAAGAAAGAAGTACTACCCAAGCTCCGCCACTTCGAACCCTAACCCAAGAAAGTGTTGCCCAAGCTATGCCAATCCGAACCTCGATCCAAGGAGTTAATGCCCAAACTTCATCAATCTGAACCAAGAAACCAAACAATCCAATGGTATTGCCCATATTCCAAGCTTGAAGGAAATACATACAACACAAAGATCCAAAACCTCAAGAACATTTAAGATTATTATTGAAATCAACATTGCATGCAGGTATAATATTTTGTCAGTCCTAATTAACATTCAAAACCATTCTTGAAATTAACATTTAGTGCAAGTATAAGTGTAACCATCATTTTTATATTCAATAAGATGTAAATTAAACATTTATCTAATAATAAAATGATGTTTTTTAAAAAGAATTATGGTTTCCTTATTTTTATATCAATTAAAATAAGTTACAATTCCTTGTAAAACCTTTGATCTAATGGGTCAAATGACTCTAGATTGAATCACATATTTTGAGAGGCACTTAACACGACCTCACTCATTCATATGGGCCTTAACTTAAGCCAAAAAAAGAGTCCAACTGAGCTTGCGATCCCTTAATACACACATCTTATAATAAGGATATCAATAAAGTTAGGGTTACCAAAAAAGAAAATTCACAACAATTATCTTACACCTCTTTTTTATTTATTAATAATTCGATAATTATAATGAAGGAAAGGAAATTTAAAGATTGGACATTTCTATTAGAACCACCGGAGGTGCTATCTGGTTAAGTTACAAAGCTCTTGGAAATTACTATATAATAACACCTCATAATTGCTTATCATCTCACATTTGGGCCCACCACAATCTATAATATAAATTTTATTAATTAACTTATGTGTGAGGTATTGGGCAAATTTGGTGTTAGTTGTAAATTTTGGTTGTGGCTCTACCTTTACTATAAGGATACAGCTGATGGGGAAAAGACTAAGTGTAGCTCGTCCTTGAGTTGTCATCCAGAGAACATAGGAAACCACGACAATTGGACCTGCTCCAGTTCGTCCATTGTATTATTCATAGGTTGTCCTAATATAAAAAAGTTATGTATGAAGAGGCCGTCTAGACTAAAGAAGGTCGTCCAGACATGAAAGCAGATGGATGACCCTTCAACACTTGGAAATATCATCAGAATAAACTCATACACGAAAACTTATATTTTGAGTTATGTTCTACTATTTTGGAGTATAAGCAAAATCCTTGCTTATCGCTCTAACTTCTCACCAAACTCTCAACTTCCAATGACAGTTATAGAAGATAAGATTAAATTTTCTAACTTCTATAGCAATTGTAGAAGTTGTGTCTGAACCTTGTAACTTCCATACTGTTTGAGAAAGTTATCAATCAAGTAACCACTACAACGCTCACTATATAAAGACTCATCTACATCAAACGAAAGTAAGTTCCCACTATTCCCCAAAAGTTGGAATTCTTGAGTTTAAGAGAGAAAAATTAACTTAAGCATTGGAGGGTTCTTAGCCGGTTCACCCGGTCTCCTTTGATCTTGGGTCATTTTCCTTTTCAGGCCTTCCTAGCAACTACTAGCCCATTGAAGCCCGTAGCATTTAGCCTACTGATTTTCTGTGCATCATTAGTTGGCGCCGTTTGTGGAAAGATTAAACTTGCATTTTGCAATTTATCTTTCTCTGACAAAAGGCTACATGGAAAACAAGATCGATGGCCACTAGTCCAAGCCACCAGGAGAGTAGGAAAGCTTCTAGTCATCCTAACTATGATCGTCAGTTAGCACTTGTCATGCAACCGCCTTCCATACAACAAGTACAATCCATGGCAGTCGCTGTGGCAAAATTAATTCGCCAGAACTAAGAGTTGACCAAGGAGATTACTCTAAGGAGACAGCGTCACGAAAGATATGTGAAAGGACAAGCCCTGAGTCAAGAAGTTAGAAAATGAGAAAATACTGAGCATAAGAACCAATCAAGGGGTATTGCTTCACGGAGAGTGCCACATTTGGAGAGGGAGATGGATCAAATGAGGAAGGCCATGGACGAGATGAGGGAGAACATTAGAAGGGCAAATCCCGTAGATGACTTAGTCCATCGAACTGATTCCCCTTTCGTGGCTTCCATCAATAGTCATCCCCTACCCTTTAAGTTTAAAATGCCTTCTTTGGACTCATATGATGAAACATATGACTTGTGTGATCATACCACAACTTTTAAGAATACAATACATCTTCAAGGGGTTCAAGACGAGATTATGTGTAGGGCATTCCCTACTACCTTGAAGAGGCCAGCACGAGTGTGGTTCAGTAAGATACCTCCAAATATTGTGGGTTCTTTCGAAGAATTGAGTAAATTATTTGTCAACAACTTTATCGGAGGACAAAGGCATAAACGTTCCTCGTCTAGCTTGTTAATCATAGAGCAAGGGGAAAATGAAAGCTTATGTTCCTTCATTACTCATTTCAACAAGTTAGCCCTGAAGATAGAAGAGATGGATGACAAGTTGCTACTGGCAGCCTTCCATAATGGAGATAATTCCGATTTATTCATCCATAAGCTCTATCAGCAAGAGCCTCAAACTATGGCTGAACTCGTCCATTCAGCCCAAAACTTCATGAATGCAGAGGATGCAATCATAGCCAAGAAGAGGAAGAAAGTCGAGCGAATGGAAGTGGATCTCTCACGTCATCTTGAACAAGGTCTTCGTCCAAAGAAGGCCCAGACAGGAAAGAGGAAGGATCGAGACAACAAAAAGGTAGGCTCGTCTTCGGGAAGGAGTCAACACTACATGCCCTTGAATGCTCTGCTTGATCGAGTACTTATGCAAATCAAGGAAGACCCATCCTTGAAGTGGCTAGAGAAGATGAAGGGGAATCCTAATAAGCGCAATAAGAACACATATTACCACTTCCATAGAGATCATGGGCATGACATGCACGAGTGTTTTGACTTGAAACAGCAGATAACGAATCTCATCAGACAGGGAAAGTTAAAATATTTCGTTGGAAGAGATCATAAAGACAAGAAATCGAAAGGAAAGGTAGAAAAGTCATCATGAACCCCACTTGGAGAAATAAAAGTTATTATAAGGGGAACCCCAACAGGACAATCTTCCAAGTCAAGGAAGAAGTACCTGAAGGTAGTGCAAAACGTCCAACTCTTTGGACGACCCCCAAGGACAAAGGGGGCAGATGAGCAAGCCATTACATTCACGGATGAGAATGCTGAAAGAATCCATCACCCACATGATGATGCGATTGTCATCACTTTACTCATCACGGATTATACAACTAGAAGGGTTTTGGTGGATAATGGAAGTTCAGCTGACATCTTGTATTACCCCGCCTTTCAACAAATAAGGATTGGACAAGATCATCTTCGTCCAGTATGTTCAACCTTGGTGGGATTTTGAGGAATGAAAGTGCAACCTGTAGGCACCATTACATTACCTGTAGTGATGGGATCATACCCACAACAGATAACCAAGGAAGTGAATTTTCTCGTGGTGGATTGTTCGTCTTCTTATAACGCCATCATTGGAAGGCCAACTTTAAATAGTTGGAAGGCAGTAACATCTACCTACCACCTATTAGTCAAATTTTATAATGAATACGGGGTAGGACAAGTGCAAGGAGATCAATCAACCGCCAGAGAATGCCATCTAGCCATGTTGGCTATGGACGAGCATGTGCAGATGATGAATATAGAGGAGGGAATGGTCACCGCAGAGCCCACTGAAGTGTTGGAAGATGTTCCTCTAGATGAGAATAACCCAGAAAAGTATACAAAGGTAGGAGCAAGCATGGAGAAGAAGACAAAGCAAGACCTTATCCAGTTCTTAAAGAAAAGCATTGACGTGTTCGCATGGAGTCATGAGGACATGCCAGGTATTGACCCAAGTGTCATCACTCATCGGTTGAATGTGCATCCATCTTCCAAGCCTATTCGTCAAAAGAAAAGGGTCTTTGCTCCTAAACGAGACAAAGCTATTAAGGAAGAAGTCCATAAGTTAACCACATCGCAATTCATTTGGGAAGTCTATTACCCGGATTGGTTAGCTAATGTAGTGATGGTTAAGAAGACAAATGGCAAGTGGAGGATGTGTGTAGACTTCACTGATTTGAATAAAGCTTACCCTAAGGATAGTTATCCTTTGCCACACATTGATCAGTTGGTAGACTCAACAGCAGGTCATCAACTGCTAACCTTCATGGACGCCTTTTCAAGGTATAATCAGATAAAGATGAACTAGGCAGATCAAGAGAAGATATCTTTCATTATTAGTCAAGGCCTGTTTTGCTATAGAGTGATGTCGTTCGGTTTAAAAAATGCAGGGACAACTTATCAAAGGTTGGTTAATCATATGTTTCATCCATAGATTGGACAAAATGTAAAGGTTTATGTAGATGATATGTTGGTAAAAAGCTTGGATAAGGAAAAGTATCTGGATGACCTTGAGGAGACCTTCGATACGCTTAGACGATATAACATGAAGTTGAATCCGAACAAGTGTGCTTTTGGAGTTTCGCCAGGAAAATTTCTTGGGTTTATAGTTTCACATAGGGGAATTGAAGCGAATCCTAATAAGATTCAAGCAATATTGGATATAGAGCCACCAAGGAATATCAAAGAAGTTCAATTTCTTACTAAGCGAGTTGTTGCCCTTAACAAGTTCGTCTCTAGAGCTACTGACAAGTGTTTACCATTTTTAAAGGTTCTTAAGAAGGGATTTTAATGGACGAACGAGTGTTAAAAGGCCTTTCAAGACCTCAAGACCTATCTCACAATA
Source organism: Lithocarpus polystachyus (assembly GCA_033629205.1). Lineage (NCBI taxonomy): Eukaryota > Viridiplantae > Streptophyta > Magnoliopsida > Fagales > Fagaceae > Lithocarpus > Lithocarpus polystachyus. Next base: position 18,720,376 of record CM066169.1, read on the forward strand.
GCTCCTCTACTAAGCTCGTCTATATCAGGTGAAGAATTATACTTGTATTTGGCAATGTCTCCATATGCAGTAAGCTCAATATTAATTAGAGAAGAAGGGAAGTTACAGAAGCCGATTTATTATACAAGCCGAGCGCTAAGAGGAGCGGAAGGACGATATCCCAAGATAGAAAAGTTAGCCTTTGCTTTGGTCATAGCTTCTAGGAAGTTACGACATTATTTTTAGGCTCATGTCATCAACGTCTTGGTAGATCATCCACTTAAGAAGGCAATGAACAAGTTGGAAGCCGCAGAACGACTAATCCAATGGGTCGTAGAACTTAGCGAGTTCGATGTCAGGTACCAATCAAGAAGCGCGATAAAAATTCAAGTATTGGCAAATTTTATTGTAGAGTTTACTCCCAACCAAAGTAAACTAGATAAAGGGAACGAAGCTCAAAAGTGGGTCGTCTATGTGGATGGTTTGTCCACAACACATGTAGGGGGAATTGGAGTTATACTACAATCCCCAAAAGGGGACAAGCTGAAGTATGCAGCTCGTCTACAATACCAAACCACTAATAATGAAGTTGAATACGAAGCTTTTCTTAAAGGATTGGAATTGGATAAGTCCTTAGGAGCAAAGTCAATAGTCGTCCAAGAAGATTCTCAATTGATCATAAATCAAGTGAATGGAATGTGTGAAGCTAAAGAAGACCGGGTGAAGAAGTATCTTAGTAAAGTGAAAAGGCTCATAAAATAATTTAAAGAAGCTAGTTTTGTTCAACTCCCAAAGGGAGGAGAACATGGAAGCAGATGTTTTGGCAAAAGTAACTTCAGCAAGGGGGCTATGGATGAGAGTGACAAAATCCAATACATGCCAAGTATAGATCTTCCAGAGGTACATCAAATTGAAGGAGAAAAAAATTGGATGACTCCTAGTAATTTGCCTTAAAGTTGGAAGGCTTCCAAATGATAAGGACGAGGCTAGGAAATTAAGGATCAGAGCTGTTAAGTATATCCTCATAGACGAGGTGCTATATTAACAAGGCTTCTCTCAGCCTTACTTAAGGTGCTTAGCCCCGGATGAGTCAAACTATGTATTGAGGGAGGTTCATGAAGGAGCATGTGGAAACCACTCAAAGCAAGAACATTAGTCCATAAGGTCGTCCGTGTAGGTTACTACTAGCCGACTATTCAAGCAGATGCTAATACTTATGTCAAGGTGTGTGACCAGTGTCAGCGCTTCAGCAACATCCCTAGACAACAGTTGAAGTATCCACCCCGATGATGGCTCCAAGGCCTTTTGCACAATGGGGACTAGATATCTTGGGTCCCTTTCTACTTGGAACCAAGCAGATGAAGTTTTTGGTAGTAGGGATCGATTACTTCACTAAGTGGGTGGAAGTTGAACCCTCAGTAAAGATCACACAGTAGAATGTCAAAAGTTTCGTTTGGAAGAACATTGTATGTAGGTTTGGGGTACCTAGGGTACTAGTGTCTGACAATGAAAGGCAGTTTGACAACTCACCTTTCAGAGACTTTTGTGAACAATTAGGAATCAAAAATCATTATTCCTCACCTTCTCACCCACAAGCAAATGGAAAAGTAAAAGTTGCAAGTCAATCTTTGTTGAAGATCATCAAGAATCGGCTTGAGGGGGCAAAGAGAGTATGGCCAAATGAACTACCAAGTGTTCTATGGGCTTACAGGACAACTGTGAAGACCCCCACAGGGGAAACTCCCTTTAAATTGGCCTATGAAAGTGAAGCAGTGATACTTACAAAAGTGCACATGGCAAACCACAGGGTGATGAAGTATCGGGACAAGGATAACGAAGAACAACTTCATCTCAACCTTGATCTGATAAATGAGGTAAGGATGGATGTAGAGCAAAGGATAGCAAGATATAAATGCCTCATAACCAGACAATATGATGTAATGGTGAAACCTAGGCACTTCAATATTGGGGACCTCAATCTAAAACGGGTCTCTTTGGTAACCAGAACACCAGCATATGGGAAACTAGGACCTAATTGGGAGGGACCCTACAAGGTTATTAATTGCAAGAGACAGGGATTATATTACTTAGAAGTCCTAGACAAGAGAAAGCTAGAGCACCCCAAGAATGTTGAGCATTTAAGAAGATATTATCAGTAAGATATCAGCTAAGACGAGCATCATTTTGGATGAGATCATCCTAGACGTTGTCACCCTGGACGAGCTGAAGTTTGGGTTGCTTTCTATTACTTGCATTTACTTGTGTTTGTTACTAGTATTATATGTTTGTGTTTCAATTCCCTAAAGGTGCATCAATTTCCAAACTATGCGCTGTCTATGAACTATGGATGAAGTCATGAACTTGGTTTATATGTTTGTAAGTATTTTTATTTCCCTAAAAGGCATTAACTTCTAAGCATGTGTCATGCTTGTGGACGATATTTATGTTACATATATACAGTTTGGATTCCCAACGTATGTGATGTATGAATTTCTAATTTTCATGATTTCATCCTCAAGAAGGCCAAAGGTCCAAGACGAGTAAAATCTCTGGACGCAGGGATGTAACGTCTATTAAGCTTTCCTTAAAATAAAGATAAATCAAAAGAAAATAAGCTTAAGGCAAATTTGTCTGAACAATGGACGAGGTGAAACCTGAAGCATATTTGTCTAACCAATGGACGAGGAAATGTGTGCACATAAGAATATTCAAAATCCATGGATAAATATCTAGCCAAAACAATCCAATCTCTGGACAAGTAAAAGCTTGATACGTCTAGCCTAAAAATGGGTCCTATGGGCGAGAAATAATGTTAAATCTCAAGATGATTAAAGCTAGTAAATCCCATGCCATTCATAGTACGAGTTATACTTACAAAATTTAAAGAATGGTGAAAATGTTGAACATGAGGAAATTATATTAACATGGACAAGCTAAATGCCTTCATGAGTGGACGGACCACACTTAAACCAGCATAATATGAAGGATGTAAATAAAGTAAAACGCGTCCATACAATAACATGTTCAATAGAAAATGAAGCAATGGAAATAAACATTCATTCATAAAAGTTTAGAAAATGGTAAATGACCACTGTCCAAAAAACCCTTATAAAGTAAGGTCTAAAAGGCAACTGTTTAGAATCTTGTCCCAAAGATTATAGACGAGTAAAATGTACATAAATAAATTTAAATGGTCCAAAATAATGGACCTCATAAAAAAAAAAAAAAAAAAAGAGAAAAAGAGAGAGAAACTAAGATGCTAAAATTTCACATTTTCACTATGGGGGGTCATCTCCAGCGTTAGGCTTGTCCTGGGCAAGCTGAGTGGTAGTATTGTCTTCTATGTTAACATCTTCAGAGCTTTTTAGGAGGAGAAAGCTAGTAGCACCAAGGTTAAGCTTAATGGAGCTAAAGTCAACTTCAGGGAAGCATTCCATAGCGTCCATACGAAAATCTTCGAAGCCAGTAGTATAGTTGGTATCCAAAAGGTCAGTAAACTATTTAAAAGCTTTGAACTCCACAACAACGTCCTTTTTGGAATTTTCCAGCAGGGTGCTCAGCTCATCATTCCTTCTCTGAAGATGGTCAAGATGAGTATCTTTTTCAACGATGTCAGCCTTAAGCTCTTCGACGAGGTTTTTCAGTTCCTTGGCCTTGTCCTTACAGTCGTCTTTGACCTCCTGGATTCTCGTCTCAAGCAAGATTCTCGTCTTATTTTATCTCTGTGGCCTACCTGGATGCTGCAATGAACTTTAACATTGCCTAAAAAAAAAAAAAAAACTTGTTAGACGAGAAAAGTGTAAAGTAACAAGACGAGGCAAAAGTGAAATCACACACTTTGAAGAGATCATGAACAACAAAATGTTCAAATTCCTTCAAGGACATATCATAGCATGTAGCCACATCCTCATCAGTAACAGCCTTCTGAAACTGTTCCCAAGCCAAATCTTCATTTTCAACAAGATTCATAGGAACCCTTTGAGAAGGCTGAGGGGAGGTAGGTGCAGTGGTCTTGGACGGGGTGACTTTAATGGGCACAGACGAGTCTACATCATAGACTTGGATGGACGGCTGAGAGGTTGGAGGAATAGGAAGGCCGAACTTGATAACCCCAGGCTTAGACAACCCATACTTCGACTAGGAAGATTTCCCAAACCAAGCGTCTTGGATAAACTTTTCCTTTTATCTCCAGCAGAAGGACGAGGCTGAGATTGAGCCTCTGGCCTGGTTACCTCGTCCGCTACCTCCTTTCCCTTGTTTTCTTTCATGGTTGCCATCTATGAAAAGAAAAACGTTAGAATCATTTAAAAGGTAATATTAAAATAAATTCTTTAAGTAAAAAACTCACGTCTACGGATAGTGAGCTTGTGACCTATAGCTTCAAGAGATGGTTCAGGACCAAGTCCCCAAGTGGCAAGACATTGAAGGGTGACAAATGAGTGGAAACTCCTATCAGCATATAGACGAGCCCTCTGGACGCGTTCAAGATAGAATCTGCTCAAAGATGGTTGTCTAACAGCTATAGAAAAAGAGAGAAAAAAGAATGGTTAGATGATTATAAATAATAATAATAAAATAAATAAAAATTAGATAATAATAATAATAATAATAAAGAACATACCTTCAGGAAGAAGGTTCCCTAACTCTCAAGTATAAGGGCAAATGGATCCTTTCCAACTTCAACAGGTTGTCCAACCCAAAAACCAGAGACGAAGAAAAACTCCATCTTCCAGTTTCTATCAGATTTTACAAGTGATTTTATTAATCTACAATCTTTGCCCCTGGTTGTGAACTGATAAAAGCTAAGGGACTGGTTAATCTTTGAGGGTTTGTAGTAGTAGAGGAACTCGTCCACAGTGAGAGAACGATCCCCTTCAAACACTTCCCTCCACAAAACTTGCATAGAGACGACCAGCCTCCATGCATTAGGATTAAACTGACATACTCCTAAACCTAATCTAGTGAGTAACTCCCTAGCAAAGACATTAAGGGGTAACCTAAGTTCCCTTATAAGGTAAGCTTCATAAACACCTAATCCAAAACGAGGGTTACAACACCATTCCCCACAAACGACTAACATAGGGTTAAGGTTGTCTAGAATTTGATACGAACTCCTAGGAGAATCAAGTCTTTTTTCATCCATCTTGGAATGGATGCCTACAGCACAACTGTATACCATCTCTACCTCGTCTAAAGGAGTGGACAGAGGAACACTCGTCGAGGTACCAACTTGAGACCCAGAAGCTGCCCTCGTCCTAAGCTGTTCTTGGAAAACCTCTAGAGGAATCCCCAGAATCCCAGACGTGTATTGCTCGTCTATGGTGTTCCTTCCACTATTATTTTTACTGTTACTGCTATTACTACCATCACTAGAATCACTATAACTAGTACTATCATGAAATCTGTCTCTCTCCTTATCAACATTATTACTAGACGAAGAGACGACAATTTCAAACATCTTGAAGAAAACTTAAAGGAAAACCTAAAGACGAGGATGAAGAGAATACTTGACTCTAGATGAAGGAGGACTATAGACACGAAAAAACTTCTAAACGAGGCGCTAGACGACAAATGTCAGAGAAGAAAATTTTAGAAATGTGAAGGGTAGGAAAGGAATTCTACTATTTATAGGCAACGAGGCTTGGTATCTGAAGCGACGTGACCAGCCAGAAGAGACCACGTGGCATCTTTCTTGAAAGATGAAACGACATGATTGAAATACACCAGATTGGACCACGTGTCAAATAAAAAAAAAAAAAGAGAAGGGGCATTCTGATGATAGACAACATAAGGACAAGGGGTAAACTGATGGAGAAAAGACTAAGTGTAGCTCGTCCTTGAGTTGTCGTCTAGAGAACATAGGAAACTACGATGATTGGGCCTGCTCCAGTTCGTCCATTGTTTCATTCATAGGTTGTCCTAATATAAAAATGTTTTGTATGAAGATACTGTCCAGACGAAGGAAGGTCATCCAGACATGAAAGCAGATGGATGACTCTTCAACACTTGGGAATATCTTCAGAATAAACTCATACATGAAAAATTATATTTTGAGTTACGTTCTACTATTTTGGAGTATAAGCAAAATTCTTGCTTATCGCTCTAACTTCTCACTAAACTTTGAAATTCCAATGGCAGTTATAGAAAATAAGATTAAATCTTCTAACTTCTATAGCAGTTGTAGAAGTTGTGTCTGAACCTTGTAACTTCCGTACGGTTTGAGGAAGTTATCAATCAAGTAACCACTACAACGCTCACTATATAAAGACTCATCTACATCAAACGAAAGTAAGTTCCCACTATTCCCCAAAAGTTAGAATTCTTGAGTTTAAGAGAGAAAAACTAACTTAAGCATCAGAGGGTTCTTGGCCAGTTCACCCCCGTCTCCTTTGATCTTGTGTCATTTTTCTTTGTAGCCTTCCAAGCAACTACTAGCCCATTGAAACCCGGAGCATTCAGCCTACTAATTTTCTGTGCATCATCAATAGCTATTGAATTTTTAAGTTTTATCATGTGTCCTCACTCCTCCCATATTGAATTTGATGTTTCTATAAAGTACATTTTGATCACTAATAAGTTATAGCTATATAGTTGTAGATAGTGTGTATTTACTCAAAGTATTTATGAATGGAACTTTTTGATATATAAGAATTATCAAATAATGGATAGAAAATTAATTGTTATTTTATGAAATCTAAAATAATACACACACATATATATATATATATATATATATATATATTCAAATTGAGAAGAAATTCAATTAAATCTCAAATTTGATTTCAAATGTGGACTGATTTGTGCTATATGTTCACTAAAGTTTATTAATCTTTGTGTCAAGTGAATTAATGAGTGCAAAATACCAAGAGTCCAATTTTAGTGAAATAAAAAATAAATCATATATCTACTCAATAAAAATCACCACACTTTCTATCTTACAAAAAATTAGAATAAAAATTATCATAAATATATTTAACTTAGGTACGAATTTTAATATGCTTCTAATTACTTTTATTTTTTTCCTAATAATTTAGTTAATAGTGTATTTTTTTTTTTTATAATTTATAAAAAGTGCATATTTTTAAATGCACCCATGTGAATGCATGGATTACATATGCTAGTTTATATATAAACTCATAAGCGTCTTTTTTGTTTTATTATCTAAGAAGAAGAAAAGAATAAAATTTGTAATAAAACTCTTCTATCCTGGTGTGTAGTAGGATGGTATATATCGATTTTTGTTACAACTTTTATAACAAGGAAACCAATGCTTAATTTTAAAGTAAGTGATTACATTTTTTGTTTAATCTATTTATAAGATTAAGTCAGCGTAAAAGGTAACAATTAAATCAATTCATCTCTCTCTCTTCAATTGAATTAAGTTTCTATTAGTCTAGTATTTTAGAGGTCTTTTTAGAGATGAAAAAAGGAAAATGTTATAGTTACTACAAAATATTTACAAACGAATGTGATAATAAATACAATTAGTGAACTTTAATAACCTATAATTAATAAATGTTTGAATTACTTTTTTTGTAATTGCTGACAAGTTTATTTATAAATCTTACGTAGTAAAATATTTGTATCTTTATCATCACTTATAAAAAATAATACAAAAAATCGCACAGCCTTTAAAAAAAAAAAAATTATTATCATAAGTTTTGGGGCATCTTTTGTATAGAGGGTTGGGCTTTTTTTAGTTGAGAGAAGGAGAGTAGTGGAGAGGAGAGTAGAAGAGAATGATTCTCTTCTACATTATTTGGATGTTTTTAAAATTAATAAGGGGGAAGGGGATAATTAGCCCTTTAGAAAGGGTAATTTTGTTAATTTAGAAAAGGTAAATTAGGGAATTCATTTAGCCAATAATTTATCTACTCTACTCTCCCTCCAAATCTCTCTAATTTGAAGGAATTAAAAATGAGGGGTTAGAGGTAGTTGAAACCCCTCCAAACCCCTTCCCTTCCTTCCTTAAAAAACTTCTAAACAAGGTAATTGAATTACTCTCCCTCCCTCTACTCTACTCCCCCTCCTTTTTTTAACTCCCAAATAGGCCATTAAGAATCAAGGAAGTGCCCTTTGATGCTCTTTGAATAGAGGTTAAAGCATTTCTCCAAACAGTAAGAACATGCACTATAGTAGATTTGGGTTTGCATTTTGTGATTTTTGAGGATGGTGCACTGACTACGATCCAAGCCATCAGTTCAAATAGTGTAGAATTTGCTTGGTCTAATTCCTCAATAGTATCAAATATAAGAAGAGAAAGTCTAAAACACAATAAAATCTCATAAGATTTTCACAATACTTTTGTTTATGAGTTGTGGTGGATTGGTAGGTCTCGGTATTTTTATTTTTTTTTGACTTACAGTGAGTTAATACCTCACTTGTGAAATACTATAATATTTTGTTGTGTTTATATAACTACACTATGAGATTCTTTTTTGGGTTAAGATTTCTGTTTTGTGCACAGGAAACTCAATTTTGCGGCTCAAAATTCTGTATCATTTTAAAGCATAATTATGCTTTTGCTTCTTTGGATGGCGATGGATTGAGACCACTGTCCTTGTAATGTGCATCTTGGATTTCAATGTTATTCAGGGAAGAAAAAAACACCCTTCTATCTTCATGAGGTAAATAATTCAATCACGAGCCAGTTAGATTGGATTAGACGTAACTGATTAATATGCTGCCTGTACATATGGTAGTCTCCAATTAATATTTGTTGTTGTCTTATCATGAGCTATTAGTAGGGCGGTATATGAGCCGAGTTTTGTCGAGCAGTGCATGTTCAAGATTGGCTCGTTAAGAAAAATCAAAAGTTCGAGCTTGGCTTGAGCTTGTGACAAGCCTAAAAATAGTGTTTGAGTTTGGGCTCGTGGGAAAGTCAAAAAGCTTAAGTTTAGCTTGGCTTGACTTGATTAATTAGTCAAGCCAAACTCAAACTTAATATCAAGCTCAAACTCGAGCTCAAGTCAAGTTTTTGAGTTTGAGATCTAAAAAAATTACATTATTAAATGCTTAAATCTCTAAAATTAAGAAAAAAGAAAATAGTATACTCATTTTATCATGCATATAATCTTACTTATGATTAGCTATTATTCAAATTAATAATTTACATAATTAAATTAATTTATTCATCATTCCTTGTCTATAGCTTTAGCAATTGTTCAGAATACAATTTTTACATTCACGTTAGATGGTAAAGGACTAGAAAAATACCTATTTGTAACTATTATGAATAAGAAAATACTAACATGTTTCATAGCTTTACTTTAGATGATTGATAAGGAAAGATCATATGTGGCCTACTTAATTATTTATTTATTTATTTTTAAATGTAACTATAATTTAAAGTGGTTCTTAATTAGTTTAAAGGGAATGAAAAAATTAAGGTAATATAGGTAGTGGTCTCATGTTATCCATGTCATTATTAATATATGTGTAACGAGTCTATGCTTGAATTGTTGTGTATCAAGCCTAATAGCTCACGAGCTTGTTCGTGAACAAATTTTTTTGCTTTGGCTTGGCTTGATTATTAAACGAGCCTAAAACTAAGGCTCAAACTTGGTTTATTTATAAACAAATAAACATGAACAAACTTTTTATCGAGCCGAACTTGAGTTGTTCATGATCGGTTTAATTCATTTACTGCCCTAACTATTAGACATTATTGATGTCTTGTCATTATTGCCTGAGAAGTGAGAAAGAGATATGAATTGTCATTTCTCAAAGAAAAACCCATACAAGAAGAGATCGAAGAAAATGACAGTCAAGGAAGTACTTCACGTCCCGCAGAGGTAGTAGAGCTTTCATTAATTCCAAAGTTGAAAGTCGCAGAAAGATATAATGCTATGCATAACAGACCATGTATGAAGCATGATATCCCACCAATGGACTGAAAATGAAGGTGTAAGAGTTGGCATGAACCTCTTGATGTGAAATCTTCTAATATGCCCATAATCAGCATAGGAAGACCAATGGCCACTACAATCCTGTTTATTCAACGATATAAATAGTTAATAAACGATGATAAGAGCAATCATCATGAAGTAAACAACATAAGTTAAAATTCTATTGTATTTATAAGATTTTTAAATCACATCATATCATATAATATACTATATATAAAAAATTGAATCTAGAAGTTTTTTTTTTTTTTAATTTTTAATAGCTAGGTTTAGAAGTCTTGGTTGTGCCAAATGGATATCTTGTTTAATTGCCGCCACGCGGTTACACTAAATTATAGCAATTTATTATTAAATATAAACAACAACTCAATTGTTTTTATCAACTTTTCCTCTACCGCTTTATCAATTTTTTGAATAAATATAAAAGCTTAATTGTTGTTATTAAGTTTTTTTGTCTATCCTAAAAATAAATAATTTTAAAATTCTATTATAAATAGCTTCAAGTAATTTAAAATAAAATTTAATATTTATTTTAATTATTTTTTTTTGTTTTTTTTTTTTGAAAACCCAATCAAACTTCATACATTTATACCAAAAGAATCAAAATACAAAGCCTCACGAGCTGGTGTTGGCGAATCTTCCAACCACACAATTTCCTCATCTAATACATTGGCATACCGTGCTAATGAATGGGCCACAGAATTGGCAGTACGTCTAATACAATTAAAAACCACATAGTGCAGACCTGCTTAGGGATGACAATGGGGCGGGACGGGGCCGAAGGATGGGGTCTTCATCCCCGCCCCGCATAGTTTTGTCTTGCCCCATCCCCGCCCCGCTCCGCCCCGCATGACGGGAAAAATTTTATTGCCCCATCCCCGCCCCTTGGGGCCCCGCGAAGCCCTGCCCCACCCCGCAAAACTTTACTTCTTGTTGATTTGTTCACAACTATTACATTTTTTTTTAATTAAAACCTATTTCATTAATAAAAGTATACTTGAAATTACAAATAAATTCATCCCATCAAATCAAACTAATTTTTAGCAAAAACTAAATAATATTATCCAAGTGTTTAACAAGACAATATCACAATAAAAACAAAAATCTCATAATACAAAATTAATGATTCAATGGAATATAAATTTGTTTCTAATAAAGACAAAAGAAAATATTAAAATTGGTACCTTATTTCCAACTTTGCTAGAGAGAAAAGAGAGGCATAGAACCATGTTAGGTAGAACTAAATAAGTTGATAATATATTTGTTTAAATAGTAGGGTCTTAGAGTATGAAAAATTTACAATTCAACCCTTATCAATGTGGGAGGGGTGGGAATGGGGCGGGGCGGGTCTAAAAAATCTAAACCCATCCCATCCCCGCCCCGCCCCATGGTGCAGGATTAAAATCTCACCCCATCCCCACCCCACTACCTTTGCGGGGCGGAGAAAACCCGCGCGGGGCGAAGCGGGGGAGGGGAGGGTCAAGCGAGGTGTGGCAAAATTGCCATCCCTAGACCTGCTGCACTATTTTGTTTATATATCATAGTTTTGTGTTCTAATATAGTAAAATTTATGTACTAGATATTGTTTTTGCGCCAAGTGGCGCAATATATGCATGGATTACGCATTATAAAATTAATGTTTTTTCTTTATCATCATATAACTCGTTAAGATAGTTATTTTAGTTTTGGTAAAATTATTAAAGTTTCATGCAACTCACTAATTATTAATGTAGTTTTGAATTATTTATACTAATTTTTTTGGCATAAAAATTGAATACACGTATCAACTGATATAATGTGGAAATGTTTGAAATTTTGAAACATATAAATATATATATATACACACACACATACACGTTCGTATGTATTAAATAGTTTCTTTTATTAATTTCCAATTGAGTAGTATATATACTTATCTTAGGTATGTCTAATATATTTGGTATGCATTTTTTTGCAAATTTTCACTGTGCTTTCAAATAAATAAAAATTTTACAAAACTATATATATTCTCAAAATCTAATAATTTATTTTTTTATTTTTTACAAAATAATTATATATAACTTTAAAATCTAATCAACCAAATATTCAAAAAAAAAAAAATTAACACACACACACACACACACACACACACACACACACACACATATATATAAAAGATTAAGATTGTAAATAATATATAAAATATAGAACTAAAAATATCGATCATAATTTAACGTCATGCATGATATAGAGCAACTTTGGCAAACTAAGCAATTATATTGCCAGTGAGATGAGAGTATTAAAACTTAGTCAAATTGAACTATTTTTGTTTAAGTATTAAAGAGAATATTTAATACATTTTTAAATTATTTTAATTATAAAAAGCATATATTTTAAATATTTTTAAAAATATGCTCATGTTTAACTTTTTGTATAACATGTAACATGTATACTTTTTCAACTATTTTTTGAGTTAAAAGAGTACAACATTGTTATAATAATTTTGCCATCACATGATAACATTGAATTGAATGCACCCTCCCACCACACCCGCGAATTGGATAAAAGGTGAGAAAGTGCTAGTTCAGCTGAGGTTTCTTTAATAAAGTAATTCATTTAGGCTATGTTTGGTAGATTGTAATAAACTCTGTAATATGATTTAGCTATTCAGTAGTTTAGTTATATTTTTATTACAAGGAATAACACGTAACATGTATACTTTTCTAACTATTTCTTGAGTTAAAAGAGTACAACATTGTTATAATAATTTTGCCATCACATGATAACATTCAATTGAATGCACCCTCCCACCACATCCACGGATTGGATAAAAGGTGAGAAAGTGCTAGTTTAGTTGAGGTTTCTTTAATAAATTAATTCATTTAGGGTATATTTGGTAAATTGTAATATGCTCTGTAATATGGTTACAATTAATATATTTTTAAATAAACAAACTTTCTATATGCACATAACAATAATGAAAATAAAAAATAATAAAAAATAACTAATCTCTCTTTCAATTAAAAAATAGGAAATATAATTATATGAGTAAGATATTTCCTAAAATATATCTTAAGTTTGATTTAAAATGCTTTCATTCCATTATCTTTTAGGGTTCTATTTTTTTTTTTTTTTTTTTTGAGAAACATTAGAGTTCTATTATTATATTGTCACCAAACAAATGAATAGTAATAAGCATTACATTACAACATTTTGTATTTCTTATAATATTTATTCCTATTTCTATGTAATTACTGTTACAATCTACTAAATGCCTTATATTTTCATTTTCTTCTTTCATATTCTCGTTGTTCTTCTCATAAGTGGTGTGGGCCCTAACATAGGTTTCACACAGGAGTTCACACCCCATATTTATGAAGGGAAAATATACATTGTTTTGGGTATATGCTACCTCTCCCTCATCGTTTATGAATCCTACCAACTAAAGGGGGAGGAAGCATACACTCGAAATAGGGTACACTTCCTCCCATATGAAAAGGGGGAGAACTTCTTCCACAGAATCAGAGTGAATATGAAAATGTTAATTGTGTTTTAAATTTACATCTAGCTAGCCAAAGCACCGAAGATATATCAATATGCAAATGTAATTGATAAATTAAGGGAACTCTAATTTCTAGAGATGGGCTTCAATAATTTGTATACTTTTACTACTATAAGCAAGTAATGATGAAAAACACGTACCATGAGGAAATAAGACATGCAAACCATATTTTCCGCTTAGCAGATGATCTTTCCAGCTCTTCCATGGAACCAGTGCAAATGCACAAGCTAAGCAAGTTAGATATAACGTGTGCTAGAGCTAGAAGTACTGCTGCAGCTAATCCAAGCTTAAATGCTTTACGTCTAGATTCCTTACACTCAAATGTTCGTAGCCTCTTAAGTGTAATCACCTTCATGGAAACAAATCTCAAACTAGTGTAATTGAAAGAGGGGGAGGATAAAGAAAATAAAGATAGCATAGCTTAGCAATAGTTAGGGGTGGCAAATGGGTGAGTTGGGTTATAAATGGGTTAGGTGTGTAATTACTCATTTATCCATTTATGACTCGTTTATATATAAATTAATTATCTATTACCCGCCTAACTCATTTAATTAGTAACCCGCTCATTTAACCCAATATGACCCAAATATCTCTAAAACTATAGTTGAATACCCTATTGACTTTTAAAATTACTAAAATTCCCTTAAATACCCAAAAGTAAAAAGTTCCATTCTTTTTGGGTCCAAGTTTAAAAAAAAATATATATATATATATATATATATATTGTATAAAAAAAAAGTTTTTAAAAATATGATAGCTATTTGAAGAAGAGAGAGAAGATGAGCATTAACGAAGAAATCAAAGCTCCACTTTGTAAGATTTTCATTTTCTTTTTTCTTTTTCCTTACTTTTTTTTTTTCCCTTCAACTTTCCACTTCTCTAAACAGTAAGCTAAGCATCAAAACTTTTTTTCACTCATACTGCACAATATGAGCTTCTGATTTGAGCTCACCGAAAATTCTCTCCGACATTGAGAACTCTCCGATCGAGCAAGTAGCTCTAACGGTTCCGATCATCGATGACACTTCTCTCTCGAGCTTCACATTCCGAACATGGATTCTAGGAACCCTAGCGTGTGGCCTTCTCTCCTTTCTCAACCAATTCTTCTGGTACCGCAAAGAGCCTCTCACGCTAACGTCGATCTCGGCTCAAATCGCGCGATGTAGTTTCGAAATTTTTTTTTCTCTGAAAACCCCAAACCCAAAATTCTCGAAAACTTTAACTTAGAAATCAACCCAAGAATTGAGTGACTTACCTGAGAAATCTGATGCCTTCAAAGACCTTCTACGCCACTATCGAAGCCCAACCTCAAATCGCTATTCAGGTACATTCCATCTCTCTGTAGAATTTCCTTACTTTTGTTTGGTTACTGAGAAAATCTGAGGGAAAGTGTTTTTTGGCTTAGAAAATCGGAGGGAAAGTGTTTAAGGATACACTGTTTATGTAAGTTTTAGATTGTAGAAGGGTTTAATGGGTATTTGTGAGTTTATTTAATTTTAAATTTTAGATGGGTTTAGTGGGTATTAGTGGATTTATCCATTTAGACCCATCTAATTAATTAACCAAATGAGTTTTTACCCATTTAACCCAAATATTCAAATAAGTTGGGTTAAAACTTATCTAAATAAAATGGGTAATGTGCAGGTTCATAGATTTGGATAAAAATATATTGCAACCCTTAGCTAGCATGAATCTATATACTAAAACTGAATTCTATCTTAAAGTAGAGAGAAATAGTTATAACATAAAATAGTAATACTATAAAGTTATGAATCAATAGCCACAATTGTATTGTACTTAATTTGTATTATAACTCTTACTGTACTATTATACGTTGACTTATAAAGAGAAATCGTGTACCTTGTTTTTGGCAAATTGAGCTTCCATGCTGAGAATACCAGCTGCAACGTCCATAGCCACAAGGACTAGACAAACAATAAGAACACCTATTTTTGCCATGTCTGCAACTTTGGAGCTACCAATAGAGATATATGGCACTTCAAAGAAGAAGGTAGAAGACAAACAAACTAAATTATTGATTATGGATGGGCTTCACTAAGTAGTGAGTGAAGCAAGTACGGAAAATAATGTTAAGGCCACAATGAAACCCACAATCTTGTCACAATTCATAGTAAGTTGTGAGTAGTGGAGTAAATTATATTAATGGGTCTACAACTCCATCATCTACAATTCGCCATGTAGACAAATTGTAGGTTTTTTTTTTAATGATGCTAGTATTTTTTGTAATGAGGGTATTCGTTTTCATTTTTGTTAGAGCAATTTTTTTTTTTTTTTGGAGGAGACAGAGCGATTCATGTGACAAAGAAATTTCAACAACTTCTTTGTCAAACCACGACTTTTATTATCACTCATAGCAAGCTTGGATTCTGTTCATTGGTTTATTATTCAATGGCTTGATTGGGGAACATTTGTATTTTTGTGAAGTGTGAACCCCACGTGAATGAATACCCGTACTACAGACATGTTACTGAATTACACCCAAACAGGGACGGAACTACCTTGGGTGGCCCCCCCAGCCTTTGAAAAAAAAAAAAATTCCTAGTGTATATATATTAGCATAAAAAAATTATTTTTGGCTCTAAAATTAATATACTTGGCCCCCTTCTCTCAAATAATTTACAAGTTGACCCATAAAACTAAAATTGAAAAAAATTATCAAATCATCCATTGTCTGATTGTCCTAAGAATATCAAGAAAAACATTTAGCTAAACATTTGGACAATTTACAAATCTGGACAACAAGGAAAATTCACAAAACAATTCACATATTCAGATGATAAAAAATATCTTTGGACACAATCTAAGTAGAAAAAAAAATTATAAATTCTAGCAAAACAAATTACAAAAACCCAATAATCTTTACCCAATTTTTACCTCTCATTTGAGAGCTCTTTGTCCCTCTCAAATTACTCCACCCCATAGTTATAGAGACAACTCTTATGCTGCTAATCACTTCATCCGCACACCAATTAGTCTCACTAGCAACTTGGATCAGTTGATGTCTTTAACTCAACCCATGAAGAAAATTTATTTTTTTAAAGAGCTGCTGCTTTTTAACACAATTTGTGAAAAATTTTTATTTTTTTTAATGATAGAATTTTATAAATTTTTAATATTTTATTAACTTTAGGACACACTTGGCATGCATTCATAAATGTAATACATGTGTGAAACAACAATTTATTGTTTTGTGCCTTACCTAAACTGCCCCCAGAACATGTGTGTGATTAGTCTATTGGTAATAAAATTTGGGCCTTAGCTAAATTAATGTAGTGATGGGAAAAACTTTATTATTTACATAGTTGAAGACTCAAAGTTACAGTTCCTTATCATGTGATTGTTTAACATATCTCTTTTTCTTTTCCTTTTTTACTACTTTTTCAAAATGGAAATTTTTAAAAGGAAAAGATTTTACATCTTTATATTATCTCGACCTTAACCAAGTAATTATAAATAAAAAATCCCTTAACCAAGGCACCAATAATTGTCTCACCCTTTTTTTCGCTGAATATTAGTGCATGATGTTGATTAACCATTATTTTAGTTGTATTATTAATGTAATACTAGACATGGATTTGAACTTTTAACTATAGTTTTTGTTTTTTTTTTTAAGAATATTTTATATATAGCATTATGAAGTTATTAGATATAAAATTATGTGAAAAGAATAAATAGATTTTTTTTTAAAATTTATAATGTGGATAGAATAAATAATTAGTCTAATCTCAGTTAGACCTTGAAAATATCAAGATGTGCTAATTGACATACAAAACTCTTGATTATTAATATCTATTATTGATTTTAAAAAAAGAAAAAATATAAAAAAAATTAAAAAATTAATGTTAATAATGCATTGTTGTCAACCTTTAGTATTAATATTCCAATTATCTATAATTCTTGAAAAAAAAACTTTCTCCTCCTAAGTTTGAATCCTAATTCCGTCTCTACACCCAAATAATTTTGTAATTCATTTGGAAAAAATTCTAGTGCTACAAACTAGTGCACAACTTTGTGCACAACTCGCCCATGTGGCAAGGTGTGGTTGGTGGAGGGGTGACTTACCATCACCTCTCCACCAACCACAACTCACCACATGGGTGAGTTATGCACAAAGTTGTGCACTAGTTTGTGGCACCGAATGAACTCTTCGTTTGGTGGAATATACATGAACCAATGAAAGTGTACCTCTTTGTTTGGATCAATGATGTCAAACGCCGTACAAGTGATTGAACATTAAAAAACAATAAAAAAAAAAAAAAAAACAATAATTTTTGGAAAACCATGGTTTGAGCATTCCCATCTGCAATTTTACTTTGAGATTATATACATGAACCGATGAAAGTACTCTTCGTTTGTATAAATGATGTCAAAAGCCGTACAACTTATTGAACATTAAAAAACATTAAAATTTTTTTTTTTTGGGAAACCATGGCTTGAGCATTCCCATCCGCAGTTTTACTTTGTGATTTTATCTTTTTTTTTCTTCTTCTTTTTGCCTCTGACTGAATCATTAAAAATTTAACTTATTTTTTATGTATAATTTTATATTACAAAAATTTTAAAATAAAACATTTGATTGATGTTATAATTATTGATCTTTAATTATTTTTAAATTTTACTATTATAAAAGATATTAGAAGAAATTTAATCTAGTAGATTAGTCAAAAAATTAATACACCACAAATAAATAATACACCCAAAGAAATAAGGATGTTATATGTTGTCTTACAATATTTAAATATATATATATATATATGTGTGCGTGTGTGTGTGTGTGAATTGGATACAAGACGAGAGAGTGGTAGTTTTCAGTTTTTTTTTTTTTTTTTTTTTCCATTGAAAAAGAAAATCAAAAAATGGAAGAAGAAGAAAAAATATATATAAAGAAACTGAATCCCTAATTCCTGCATGTATTAAAGTTTTAGACTACGTGCCCATAGTATACCTAATAAGAGCAATTGCATCAATCTGTGCAAAAGATTCTGTCTATTTTACACAAAAAAACCTACTTATTCTTTTTTACACTATCACTTTTACAAAACACCTACATCAGTTTATCTATTATACACACAATTTTATTAAAGTAATATTTTCCCTCACTTTTTTTATTATTTCCCACCTACCCTCACCTAACCCTTCTTTACCTCTGAATTCACCCCTTCTTCTTCATCTTTATCTCCGCCTCTCTTTCTTCTCCTTCTTCTTCTCTTTTTTTTTTTTTTTTTTTTTTTTTTTTTTTTGAGAATCTGTTTCTTTCCTCTTCTCTGTCAACCCATCACAAGTCAACAGCCTTCTTTTTCCTCTGAATGCACCCCCTTCTTCTTCACACCATACTTATCTCTATCTCCGCCTCTCTTTTGAGAATCTTTTTTTTTTTAGAATCTTTTTCTTTCCTCTTCTCTGTCAAACTAAGCACTCCATCAACACCGATCTCCATCAAAATCGATCTCTATCAACACTGATATCCGTCAACCCATCACCGATCTCCATCAAAACCGATCTCCATCAACACCGATCCATATCAACCCATCACCGATCTCCATCAACACCGATCCACATCACCGATCCAACGATTTTGTTCCAGTGGTTGATTTTTTTTGTTGATTTTGTGGTTGATTTTATATTTTTGTAGTTGATTTTTGATTTTGTGTTTGTGTGAGTGTGTGTGTGTGTATCAGAGGAAGAAAGAACATGAGAGGGAGGGTTAGTTTTGCAAATGGAGAAGAGAGAGAAAAAAAAGAGCGAATCAGAAATTATTAAAATATTAAATGCACATGCTACAGTAACCGTGTATATATGCATGGTTACTGTAGCAATTGTGCATTTATGCACAATTTTACACCTACTGATGTGGGTGTTTTTTTGCTCAAAATGTGTAAAATCAGTTAATTTTTTCATTTTGCACAATTTTACATAGACTGATGTAATTGCTCTAAAAATGAATCTGATGCCATACGTCAAATAATGGCAGAGGAGGCGCGCGCGCGCGAGAGAGAGAGAGAGAGAGAGAGCTTTAGATTTGTCCATTTGGTGTGTCCTTACTGAGCATCAAAGCAACTTATCCAGCGAGTCAATGAGGCATGATATGCATCACTTCATAGAGTCTAGGAAGCTTTGAAATCCTCCACCTTTTTTTTTTTTTTTTTTTTTTTTTGAGCAAAGAAATCCTCAACCTTTCATGTTTCTATTTTCTACTATATCCATAAATGGTAAGTGCCTTCTAGGTTAGTTTGTTGCTTGAGATATTTTTTGATGTTAGAATATTTAGTGCCTATATATATATATATATATATATATATGTGGGAGGGATTTTCGCCCTACCCCGATATTAGAAGGATTTGTACTCTTTGGAAACAGCGTTGAGCCTCGTCCTCAAGGTTTTGTTCAATCCCACATCGGAGAGAGACGCCTCTCACATGTGCCTTATAAGCGAAGGCTCACAGACACATGTGTACCATCAGTGGTCGTGAAAATCCCTCCCACAATATATATATATATGACGAAGATTAATAATAGATGTTGGATCAATGTGGTTCTTTTATTATTTTTTTCTTTAACCTTTTCATTTTCATGTTTCATGTTCTTGTCAAGAAATTATTCACTCCTAGAGGAGTTCTTCCTTCCTCTCGTAGGAGGTGTGGGAGACCTACCCTGAGTCCCACATAGAAGTAGGGACAAACCCGGTAGGGGCCCCGGGCCCCTTGACACTACCCCCAAAATGAAAACTAGAGTATATGATACCCATATTGAGCCCAAGAAAAATTAGAGTTTGGCCCCCTTGCTTTCAAAAGTTGGGCTCCCCTCCACGAAATAAAAACTAAAATCCAGCCCAAACAATACCACAACCCAAATACTAATCCAAACAAGATCACAACTTAGTCCATATACCAACATTCTTATACCCAAAAAAAAACCCAGCCCAAACAACAATTATAAGCCATATTAACAACTGAAATTCACAAAATAATTTCCAAAAAAAAGGGGAAAGAATCACGAGAGAGAGTCACAAGCCGACCCATTTCTTTGATCTGTTGCCTGTTGTTTGATTTGTAAATTTTGTTTTCAACCACAAGGCTTGAGAGGAATGAGTAAATAAGATCAAAGTGTAAAATTTTGTAGACATTAGCAGCGGCATAACTCTGCTTGTGATTTGATTTCGGGTTTGGTTATACATTGTTTCAAACACTGTTTTAGAATTCGAAGCCTCCATCCGCAGTGAACAGGAGAGGGTTGTATAGTTTTTTTTTGTTTTTCTAATATTAATTTGTTTGTAGAAGTAGAATAGAATCTTGCATGAATTCCCTGGCATGGTTAAGTAGTCATATCATATGTCATAGTCATACAACCGTAACAATAAAATTGAGTATGAAATCATTTTGTTTTTGGTAAAAATTGGGTCTAGCAATGCCGGCCAACAGATTTGGAGGCCTAAGAGCAATTACATCAGATCGTGTAAAGTCTTGTAAAATAGAAAAAGGTAATGTTTTTACACATTTTGGCCCCAAAAAACACCAACGTCAGATCGTGCAAAATTGTGCAAAAATGCACAATTGCTACAATAACCGTGCATATATGCACGGTTACTATAGCGCTTGTATTCATTATTTTATTGTTTTTTCTCACTCTGAGTCTCTTCTCCTCTCTGTACCGACTCTCTCTTCTCCTCTCTTTCTCATTTCATCACTCAAGCAGTCAGCGCGCAGGATCGAGCAAGCCGAGTCCGTCGCCTACAAGATTGCTGAGGAGCAAGTCGAGCCGTCGCCTACAAGATCGAGCAAGCCGAGTCGCCAGACGATCCATCGCCTACAACATGAACGGAGTTCTCCGACGGAGAAACCTGAGGCGTTGCTCTGAGCGCCGATCTTTGTTTCTTTTGGTTGACTGAGCGCTGATCTTGGAAGTCCCTCATCAATCTTTGGAGTTTTTTGGTTTTTTTTTTTACTGGGTTTGTTTCTCTTTTTTTTTTTTTTTTTTTCCTGGTTTTCTTTGGGATTTCGGTGTGATCGGAGGCCGGAGGCGTCGATCTTGAGGGAGATGGTGGTTGATGACGATGGCTGTGCGGGATGTGTTGGGTTTCTGAGAACGAGAGTGTTAAAGGAAATGAATATTTTATTTGAATAAATGTGTATAATAGACCAACTGATGTGGGTGTTTTGTAAAAATGGGTGTGTAAAATAGAAAAAGTATGTTTTAGATGTGTAAAATGTAAAATTTTTTGCATTGACTAATGTAATTGCTCTAACACGATATCTTTAAATAGAGCATTTTTATTGCCACTTAAATAATATTTAACTAATATTTTATAGCATAATTTTTTTAATAAAAAAAATCTAATCTTTTTACTTTTTAATATGAATTTTTGTTTTTTGGAAAAATACTAAAACTATAACAAATTTTACTATAAAAAACTTACAAAGCGATGTAATAACTAATGTGATAATTGATACTTTAAAAAGATAATAAACAAGTATTTGAATGAATGATACTAGGGACATTATAAATTTTACAACATGGAGCTTACAAAAGTCAAGATGTATCACCAATCACAAAAAGTAATTCAAAAATGCATTTAATAAGTTGTTGAAATCTACCAATCATATTCATTGTCACATCAATTTGTAAAAGCTATGTAGTAAAACTTATAATATTTCTAGCATATTCTTATTCAAATTACTTTATAATTAGTGACACATCTATTTGTAAAACTTATGTATTTAAATTTGTCTTATCTAAACCAGTATTCAAATTTTTGGGTTTTTTTATTTATTTTAAATATCTCCATATCTCCATATATAAACTTAATTTTTGCACCCAAATTTTGGGGCCTTTCTCTTGTAGGGGACCTTAGGCAATGGCCTAAGTGGTGTAAGCCTAGGGCTACCCTAGGGTCCAGTGCTCACGGCAACCCCGCGTGGGCACATAGTGAGAGGAACTGTTATTTCGCATAATTAATTATCGCGCTAAGTTGAAAAGCCAGTAGGAGTTACTGAGGAATTCATGGTCCAAATATTTCAAAAGACCTTCACAGGGGCTGCATATCGATGGTTGCCCATTGAGATCTGCCATTGGTTAGGTGTTCTTGTATACTCAACCTAAGCCGGTCATTTTATTGATTCGCACAATTGATTATCGCACTTAGTTGAAAAGCCAGTGAGAGTTACTGAGGAGTTCATGGTCCAAATATTTCAAAATACTCTCATGGGGGCTGCATATCGATGGGTGCCCGTTGAGATCTGTCATTGGTTAAGTGCTCTTGTATACTCAACCCAAGCCGGTCGTTTTGTTTAGATGTGAGTGTTAGAGAGTGAAATCGAATTTTTCTCTAACTTTGAGAATCATGATTTTCTAGTGGATCTCTTTTGAGTTTATATGGGCTGATATCAAAGCTACACCCCTGTACTTGAAGTCCTAGTAGTGAATCCAAGGCCCAAGAGTAGAGAGAGAAAAAAATCCAAGGCCCAAGTCCTAGTAGTGAATCAAACGGATTAACAATTCTTTAAAAAAAAATTTACTAAACAGTAACCACAAAAAAAAAAAAAAAAATTATCAAAGTGATAAGTTGCAAGTAATTTAACATTACCTTCATAAGGGTTTATGATTGATACAATTTTTCACATACTTGTCATAAAAGTTGACAAACCAAAAAAAGGCGTTTTCATAAACTTTCTTGTTTTCTTTTCTTCCCAATTCCACTGAACTTCATTTATTTATTTAGGGTTGTGTTTCTATGTTTCAAATTTCAATCACACCAATCTTTCCCTCTTTTTTCTTTTCTTTTTTTAAGGTCTTCTTTTCTATATAGAATCCTGCTAGATAGAAGAGTAATATTCCTCTTCTTTTTTGTTTGATGAACAAATAGTGACCTTCCCTTCAAGTTGGCATTCCCCTGATCTTGATCCAATCCTAGTCAATGATTTTTATATTCAACAAATTATACAAATTTTAACCACCAAACAGAAACGAGAAGAAGAAAAAGACTTTCTTTAATTCCAGAATCCCAGAAAAAAAAAAAAAAACATAGAATGCTCATGTGATTGCATTAATGGATGAAAGAATACATAAATACCGGGCCCTAAAATATGACTTGCTGTCCTCCTTTCTGCACAAGGCCCCCGCATCCACAAACTGGAAATTTTTTTAGAAACTCAAGAATTGTAATAATAACAATGGTTACGAAATTTAAAATGTTATCATTAATTCATTATCTTTTTAATTTTTTTTTTCTTTGAGGAATAAATGTTAGCATTGCCTTTGCACTTTGTTTCCGCTCTCGTCGACCATGAGACATGAATCATGATATTGCATCTTTTATGTACGAATTTGGCTTATCTTTAGTACTTTTTAAAAAGGAATATCTTTTTATTTTAATGAGAAACTGTCATATTACTCACTAACTAAATAAAAGATGAGGATTGAAACCTACTATCATTTGCCATTGTGTATTTAAAACAAAAGGACATATCCAATGAAAAAAGTACTAGAAGCAAGCCAAATCCTTTATGTATAACAAAAAAATGATAAACAAAAAAAAAAAAAAAAAGGAAGAAAAATTTATTTTCAAGAAAATCTCAAAATTGTAATCTCAATTTCATAACTAATTACTACCAATTGGAGCATTTTCAGTTTTGTGAGCATATAATAAGAATATGTAATCCAACGATTAAATTTTCAAAATACACATATAATAAAAAGATATAGGAAGAGTTTGAAGGTTCCTTATTATAAACCAGTTAAGTGTTGGTTTGATATAACTATTTTTATTACTTAATTTTGAATAAAAATAAATTGGGCTAAATATAGTTTTTTTTTATGAAAATCACATTTTCGTCCTTATATTTTTACGCGATTCCCATTTTGGTCCCTATCTTTTATTTTTACCGCTTTTAGTCTCTATTTAGAAAAACACCTTTCATTTTAGTCCTTTCTGTCAGTCAGCAAAGTCCTGCTTGACAGACAGAACTATTAAAATAATAAATAAAAATTTATTTTGACATTAAAAAAATGTCACATCAGCATCTAAATAAAAAAATTAATTTATTAATTTTAACTAAATAAAAAAAATTAAAAACAGAATCAAAAACCGAAAATTATATTAATTGAGATCTAATTGTGTCATGAACAAGAACACAAATCCAGATCTAAGAATACATACCCATAAATTAAAATCCAAAAATTAAAAATCTCAAAATTATCATTTTATCAAATCCAACAAAACCATCAAATCCTAAACTCCCAAAGTTCCAAATCAATCAAAAAAATACAACACAATCAATCTAAACAAAAAAAATCTCAAACTCAAAAAAACTCATATCAAGTAAGTTGAACCCAACAAATCCAACTCAAGCAAGTCCGAAACCCACAACAACAACAAACCCAATCAACCGACCAACCCTGCAATCCGAAACCCATATAACAAATCAGACCACCAATCACCACCTCTGCCACTGATCAGTCACTAAACCAACGATCCACCCCACCGATCAATCACCAAACCCATCGATCCAGAAAAATGAACCTTAGAGCCAAAACGCAGAATTAGAACAGTTATACAAAAATAAATTAAGAGTTTAAGATTAACATACCCAAGTGGCCATGCTTAGCGGTGATGTGAAAGGAATCCATATCAGAGTTGGACCTGATCTTCAGGGTTTGAATATCAGAGAAGCTAATCAAGTCGGCGTTGGAGCTCATCGCCGATCCGTCTGTCCACGTTAACTTCGTTAGCGCCGTGTGCTTGAAGAGCAGGAAGACCGAGGTGATACCGTGTGATGAATCAACGAGTCAGGTCCGAGTCGAATACAACGAGTTCAAGACTGATGTCACCGCCTTGTTCCTCACCGTACACTCTAGCAACGTCTCCCTCATGAAGAAGCTACTGGTGACTCTCTCAGACT
Organism: Lithocarpus polystachyus; assembly: GCA_033629205.1. Classification (NCBI taxonomy): domain Eukaryota; kingdom Viridiplantae; phylum Streptophyta; class Magnoliopsida; order Fagales; family Fagaceae; genus Lithocarpus; species Lithocarpus polystachyus. The sequence goes on from CM066169.1 coordinate 18,745,716, forward strand.
CAGACTCACTCTCATTGTTGATTCTCAGTAAGTGAAGCTGTTTTCTTTGTTTTGAAAAATATTGAAAGTGTTTTGTTTTAGCGATCAAATTTGAGATTCGTTTCTGTTTTTAATTTTGAATTTTTTTCTCTTTTGTAAAGTGTTCTGTTTTGTTTTTGAAAATATTGACAGTGTTTCTACATTCTATATGCATTTTGGTGATGCAGATTGAGATTTATGGTTTTTTGTATTTTCGTTGCTGGTTTTCACTGATTCAAATTGAGATTATTAGCTGAAAATGTGTTCTTGTTGTTCTTATATCTGGGTTGTTCTTAATTTTTGGATTTTAATTTTTGGGTTTGTGTTCTTTTACGTCTGGGTTTGTGTTATTGTTCAAGACAAACTTAGATCTTAATACAAGTGATTTTTGGTTTTTAATTTTTTTTATTTAGTTAAAATTAATATATATATTTTTTTAATTTAGACGTTGATATGGCATTTTTAATGCCAAAATAATTTTTTTAATTTTAATTTTAATAGTTTCATCTGCCACGTAGGATTTTACTGTAAGGAAACTGACAAAAAGGACTAAAATGAAAGGCGTTTTTCTAAATAAGAACTAAAAGCGGTGAAAATAAAAAATAAGGACTAAAGTGGGAATTGCGCGAAAATATAGAGCCGAAAATGTGATTTTTGCCTTTTTTTTTTTTTTTTTTAAGTGAGATTTTAAAAAATATACATAAATAAATAAGAAAAATAAACTAAAAATAGTTCAAGCCAAAAGTATATGATTCATCATTGTAGAAAATTACTAGAATAAACAAAGTCTCACCAATTTGGGAGAATTCGGGATGAAATAGGAATGTAAAAAAAAAGTTAACCGAAGCCATAAAGAGTATTTATTTAGGAAATATTTTTAGAAAATTTTTATGGAAAAAGAAAAAAAAAACAATTGAATTTCTTATGGTTTTTTATATTTCTTATGCTCATGTTAACAATTGCGTAAAAAAATGCTCTTGCGCAATTGTTAACAAACTATTTTAGGAAAGTTTTGACACAATTTTTATGGTAAATAGAAAAAATGTAAAAAAAAAAAATTGTTTTTTTATTTTCCAATAAAAAATTTTTAAAAATATTTTCTAAACAAATGTCTGTAGGACATCTCTTAACTTTTTTCTATTTCTTATTAAAGTATTAAAATTTTTCTAAAATGGTTCATTAATAAAATGACAAAATTTAGATATAGTATCTTAGATTTTTCTATTAAAATTCAGTCATGTGGTTTTTTTCTTATGGGATAAAAGTATAATTTTAGGGATAATTACAGTAAACCCACCTGTGCTATGACCCGTTTTCAGTTTGCCTACCCGTGGTTTAAAACTTTACACTTTGCCCACTTGAACTTCAATTCGTTACCCATCCGTTACCCACCTCGCCCCCTGACGTTAGAAAAACACCATTTTCTTAAAATCAGAACATAACATCGATCAAAAAACACGAACCAGAAGTTCTTTTCCTCACGAGCCCTAGAAACACGAAATCCCCTAGAGAAACCCCATTCTGCATCTGATATTGAAATAGCGCTGCAAGTATAAACCTAGACGAGCAACGAATTGGTCGAGGGACTCAAATCCTGGTAAGAAATCAGTCACTGTTTGAGTTTTTAGTTTGGGCTTGTGGTTGTTTTATAGTTTTTTGAGTAATCTTTTATTTTTGGTAGAGGTTTTTTGAGTAATCAGTTAATGGTCATTTTGTTGATGTAATGTTACCTGTTGTTTGGATTTGTGTTTGTTTATGGGCATTTTGTCTGTCGTGGTCAGTGTGTCTCACAGTGGTCCCAAATTTCTATTTTAGTGTTTGCCATGTGTGTGTTGCATGTATGGGCATTTTTGAGTAATCAATCAATGGTTTAAATTTTAGTGTTTGCCATGTGTGTGTTGCATCCCAGAAGCAAAGCAAAAAAAGTGGTCCCTCTGATGTGTGTGTTGCATCCCAAAAGCAAAACAGAAACATGTTTGTGTTGGTAATGTTTACAATTCCTTAATTGTTAATTGTGTACGTGTCAAATGCTAATTAGTTATTGCAGATGGCTGATGAGGAAGTGAAATTTGAGGTACATTATGGGGGTACTTTTCTGTGGAACCCTAGGTTAGAATACTTTGGTGGGAAAGTTGACATAGTGTGTAGGGATATTGATAGGCTTAGTTATTTTGAAATAAAAGGTATATGTGAGGAATTGGGGATTGATGAACCGTGTAGGGTTCATTATTTAGGTCCTGGGGGCAACTTCGAGCAAGACTTGAGGCTCATAGAAGATGATAAAGATGTGGTGCCCATGTGCAAGCTTAACGCGGGAGGGTCAAGAGACACCATCATACTGTATGTGGAGAGTGGTCATACTCCACTTGCAGTTGAAGTCCCTGATAGTGCAGGGGTTGGTGCAGGGGGTGGTGCAGGAGCTGCTACAGGGGGTGGTACAGGAGCTGCTACAGGGGGTGGTGCAAGGGGTGGTGCAGGAGCTGCTACAGGGGATGATGCTAGTGTAGGGATAGAGGAGGAGTTTGATTGGTTGAATGAAGGTTTGGAAGGAGAAGACTTTGCTGATGACATTTTTGGTGAGTCTTCTCCATCTCACAATGTTCCATTTCCAACCACTGATACACCTCAACCAACCACTGATACACCTCAGCCAAACACTGATACACCTCAGCCAAACACTAATACACCTCAGCCAAACACATATACACCTGGCCCAAGCAATGTTCCTCCAAACATAGATTTAGATGAAGAGTGGGCTGAACCAGCTTTAGAGGATGATATTGCAAGTGTGGATGGTTCTGATGATGAGCAGGGGCCTAGAAATCTAGAATTCAATGAGAGGACTGATATGGAAAATGTTAGGTTGGTGGTAGGGATGAAGTTTCCAAACTCCAAGGTGTTTAGGCAGGCTTTGAGGGAGTATGTGATTCAGCATCACATTGATATCAAGTGGAAGTTGAATGAGAAGAAGAAGATTTCTGTACATTGCAAGAACAATTGTGGATGGAGGTGTTATGCATCAATGGTGAGTGGAGAGGGCACATTTGAGATCAAGACACTTAAGCCTGAATGTACCTGCCCCCTGACATTTCAAAATGGGCAAGTTACATCAGCCTATGTGGCAAAGAGGTATTTAGAGGATTTTGGTAAGAATCCTAATTGGGAGGTCTCAGGTGTTAAGCACCATGTGATGCAGCAGATTTCAGTGGATTTAAGTATTAGTCAGGTGTATAGATCAAGGAAGGCAGCTAGGGGTTTGATTACTGGGAATGAAGAGGCTCAGTATGGCCTACTTAGAGATTATGCAGAAATGATAAGGAGGACAGATGTAGGAAGCAAGGTGATTCTACAAACAGAGATGGAAAATGAGAATGCAGAACCCAAGTTTGAAAGGATGTACATTAGGTATAATGCTCAGAAAGTTGGATTTCTAGGTGGTTGTAGACCCTTTGTTGGGCTGGATGGCTGCCACTTGAAGGGTAGGTTTGGTGGGCAATTATTGTCTGCCACTGCCAAGGATGGCAATGACAATATATTCCCAGTGGCAATGGCTGTGGTTGAGCAAGAGAACAAGGACAGCTGGACCTGGTTTTTGGAGCAGTTTGCAGATGACATTGGCAGGCCAGAGGAGCTCAATCTGGTATTCATTAGTGACAGGCAGAAGGTATTATCATCTAGCTCATGTTCATGATTTCAATACTTGCTTACTTGCATAGTTGCTTACTTGAATGCTTACATGATTGCAGGGCCTTCTACCTACAATGGAGACTCTATTCCCAACTGTGGAGCACAGGTATTGTGTGAAGCACATATACAACAACTTCAAGGTTAACCACAAGGGCATGGAGTTAAAGAGTGTGTTGTGGAGGTGTGCTGGCACAACATCAGTAAGGGAATTTGAGAGGGGGATGGAACATCTTAAGAGTTTGGACGAAGAAGCTTGGAAGTACCTTGCTGATATAGAGCCTGCACAGTGGACCAGATCCCACTTTTCTCCAAGAGCTTTGACAGATTGTCTGGCAAACAATCTGAGTGAGAGTTTCAACTCTATGATTCTGAAGGCTAGAGACAAGCCAATCTTATCAATGCTGGAGTGGATCAGGGTTAGGCTTATGAGTAGAATGTATGTGAAGAAGATTGGCATAGAAAAGTATGGTGGCAGGTTGTGTCCAAGCATACAGGGCAAGTTGGAGAAGTTAAAATTAGAGTGTAAGAGCTTCTGTGCAATGCCATCTGGGAGGTTTGTGTATGAGGTTGCCAGTGAGAGGGAAAGGCATGTGGTGGACTTGGTAGGGAGGACATGCAGCTGTAGAGCATGGGACTTGACAGGAATCCCCTGCAAGCATGGAGTTGCAACAATTTTTGTGAATCGTGAGATGCCAGAAGACTACACCCATCCATGCTACTACAAGGATGCTTATGTGGAGACATACAAGACACCTATACCTCCCATGCCTGGCCAGTCTGAGTGGGTGTCAAGTGGCCAACCCAAGCCTGTTGCACCTATTATCTATAAGCCACCGGGCAGGCCACCCATGAAGAGGAAGAGAGATGCTGATGAGCCAAGGAACCCTTATAATGTGTCTAGAGCAAACAAGCCAGTGAGGTGTGGAATGTGTCAACAGGAAGGGCACAATGCAAGGGGATGTAAGGCCAATGTTACTGGTGAGACACCATGGGAGAGGAGGAAGAGATTGCAGAAAGAACAATTTGTAAGTCTTTACAAACTTTCTTTATTAAATGCAAAATGCTAATAACTGACACTGTAAACATGATCATTTTTTGTTGTAGGGAAGTGGAAGGCCCTCTACATGCAGACAAGCCCCATCCTCATCTCAACCCCCACCAACACATCAGCCTTACACTATGGGCTCATCCTCATCCAACCAGGCAGCAGGGTCACAACCACCAGCTACACAACCACCAGCTCGACAGCCACCAGCTACACAGCCACCAGCTACACAGCCACCAGCTCGACAGCCACCAGCTACACAGCCACCAGCTACACAGCCACCAGCTCAGACTCCATGGTCACAGAACCCAAGTCAGTGGTACTCTTCAGACTTCAGGTACACAGTTAGAGGAGCTCCTTGGTTTGCTTCAAGCCAGCCAGTACCACACACCCCTGCAGAAACATGGGACAGTAGACCACCTGCTACAAGATCACCTGCTGCAAGATCACCTGCTGCAAGATCACCTGCTACAAGATCACCTGCTACCAGAGGAGCTGCTTTGAGAGGAAGGGGTAATGCAGCTAGGACTCAGAAATGTAGAACAAGAGGTGGAAAGGCCAACAGTGGTGGGAAAGGCAGGGGCAGGGGCAGTAAATGAAGACTATGTCAAGACACTTTGTTGCTATGTATTAGGGTTTTGTAATGTTAGGGTCCTATGTATTTTGTAGACAATGGCAGGGCAGAAAAAGTATGGTGGCACTTTTTTATATATGCTGTTCAATCACTTTTTGTATTTTTGTTAAGTTTTGTAAACAGGGGCAAGTGCAACTATTTTGGTTGTTGTACCAAATGCCCTATATTTACTGGTGCTTGATGAAAGACTATTCAATGCTACCTTAAATATGTATACAACTTCCCTCCAACTTAATGGCAGGTGTTCAAAATTATTATTTTGGTTATTGCAGTTGAACATATGAGTTTGTTTATGTGTGTATGTATTGAATATAGCAGTCACTTTTGAATAGTAGGTGTATATGTTGAATAGCAGGTTTGTGTGTGTATTTGTTGTCTTTTCTTGCAAGTTGACAGATAGTTGTCATGCACTTTACACTTTAAACAATTAAACTTCCAACACAATTATCTGCACACAATGCACTTTATGCACAAACTAACACAGCTCACAGCATCCAACAAAACACCAACAGCTCACAGTTTACAAGTAGCCAATTCACTTTAAACAAAAATACCAACAACATCTAACAATCTCAACACTTTATCTTAAAAAGACTTATATTATTAACTGGCTCCAACAGCATCTACATTTTACATAATTCTATTACAATACATTTGCAGACTAGCTTATGTTACAACCCACCAGGTAGACTCAATTTCATCATTCCAACATTCTCACTTGAGCTAAAACACGAAAACAACATAACCAAAATAAAAAAAAACCAAGACAGCATTAGTGCAATTCTGCACTTTCTCTCTTACTCTAAAGCTCTCACTGCTATCTCCTTGGCTTGAACTGAGGAAGCTCGAAATTTTCTCTCCCTCTCAGTGGCTTTTGCTGCCCTGTCTTGAGCAATTTCTGCCATTTGGGTAGCTTCTGCTGCTACTTGGGTAGCTGCTCTTTCCCTTTCATGTGCAAGTTGCAGCTCACTTCGCAGTAAATCCATCTTCTGTTGCACGAAATGGGCAGCTTCATTCCCACGCACACAAGTGGGATTATCAATCCACTGAAAGAAAGGGCACTTGGGACCAACCTTATATCGGCTACAACCCAGAAACCTTCTCCCAAAATTATCCACTGTCAGACTTGTTCTCAGCACATAAGTCTCATATGTACACATATGCCCATTTGAACCGGAGTAAGTTCCACTCGAAGAAGACATCATTTATCAACTTCCTCTGAATCAAAGCTACCGTCAACAATTGAAACCCCAACCCACATAAAGCACAACTGTCGTACCTGGTGATGATCTCTCTTCAAATATTCAATGCCTCAAGACAACCCAAAGTCAGAACCTCACCCTCACATGAAAGCACGACCTAGAAAATCAAAACCTCAGCTCAAACAAGGGATTTCGTGTTTCTAGGGCTCGTGAGGAAAGGAACTTCTGGTTCGTGTTTTTTGATCGGTGTTATGTTCTGATTTTAAGAAAAGGGTGTTTTTCTAACGTCAGGGGGCGAGGTGGGTAACGGATGGGTAACGGATTGAAGTTCAGGTGGGTAAAGTGTAAAGTTTTAAACCACAGGTAGGCAAAGTGAAAACGGGCCATAGCACAGGTGGGTTTACTGTAATTATCCCATAATTTTAATTAAGTAACTACATGGTTGAATTTTAAAAGAAGAATCTAAAGAATAATACATAAATATTGTACACAAGTTTTATCCTTAATGAAATACCCTAAATAATGCTAGAAACATAATAAGGACAAAATGGGCAAATGCCCTTTTCGTGCAAAAAAAGTGGTATTTTTCCCCATTTCTCAAACTAATTATGGAAATGCCTTTCTTTTGTAACGAAAATTGAGTTAAAAAAAAATTTCTGGAGCCCTATAGCAGCGTTTTAAAGAACATATAGTGATATTTTAAGGACTTATAGTGGCGTTTTGAAACTCGAGCTCCATGACCTCGAGTTATAGGCAAATTTTTTTTTTTTAATACCTATAACTCAAGTTCATGGAGCTCGAATTCCAAAACGCCACTATGGGTCCTGAAAACGTCACTATAGGCTCCTTAAAAACGTCATTGTAGGGCTTAACTCGATTTTGAGAAAATTGAGTTTCAATAGAGGAGTATTTTCTTAATTAGTTTGGGAAAGGGAGCAAAATGCTGGATTGTTTATTTAAAAAAGGCGTAGGCTAATTTTGTCCAACATATTAAGCTTCACAACATACTATGCGTAGATTGTGATTAGAAAAAAATTGTTAACTTTATTATATGTCTTAGTTTCAGAAACTTTTTTGGTATTCAAAATTGAATTAAAAAAAGTAATGCATGTGGGAATTAGGAGTCAAATCTCATAATAATGAGTTCTTTATCCAAACATCATTACATGTTTTTGGAGTATGGGTTTTCGTCATTGTTGTTCCCCTCTAATCCACAATTTAAGGAGCTAAATACAATTATAAATGCTATACGCTGATAATTTCGGCGCAAGAACTATGGACTGGTGGTGTTTAATGCAAGTTCTCAGCAAAAAAAAAAAGAAAGAGAGAACGGTTACGTTCACAACATTTTTTATAACATTTTCACAACAAATTTTAGTTGACAGGTTATTACAGGTTTTAAATTTAAATTCAACACTGAAATTACTTTCTTACCCACTAGTAACAGCAAATAACAACCTGCCAACTAAGATTTGTTGTGAAAATGTTGTGAAAAATATTATAGACATAATATTTCCCACAAAAAAAAAAAAAAAAAAAGTGGTGTTTAATGCAACGATTTGGGACTTTGGGTCCGTACTTTTGAACTTTAAATGGGGAATCGGGTGTTAAATTACATGCTTTTGAAATCCGGACCGGACCGTACGGTCCGACCGGAAAAACCGTGAACTGCTCAGTTTTGCGGTTTTTTTAGTTTCAAAAACCGTTTTATGGGAAAAAAGCAGGGACCCGTGCGAACCGTGGTCGGACCGTACGGTTCTAAGAACCGTGACCGGTTTTTGAGGTTCGGACGGTTTGCTTTTCTTTCAGTTTTTTCGGTGAATTTTGGCCAATACACCGGTATGAAATTATGATCAGATCGAGAAGAAATGAATGAACACAAAAAAGAACAAAAATCGGAAAGAGATATGATATTTTCAGATCTTGAACAAAGGGATTTGTAAGGAAAAAAAAGAAAAGAACCAGAAAAGAAGAAGGCAAGACTGGCAAGTTCCTAAAAAAAAAAAAGAAAAAGAAAAGAAGAACACAATGAACCGTAAACAAAAACTACATCAAATGAAAAAAAAAAAAAAACACACATACACACACACAAATTACAGTAACGTATCTCCGCCTTCTGCCAACAAAGTCACCGATCACGCCTTCGTCGCCTTCTGCTGCTGCTTCTTCTTCTTCTTCTTTCTTCTTTTTTTTCTTCTTCTCTTTCTTTTTTCCGTTGATGGAGCTCTGTAATTTCAGCTTCTTCTTCTCTTTCTTTTTTTCTTTTGTAACTTTATTACCCCTTTTGAATTCCTAAGTGCCTGTCTCTCACGTGGCTGACTTGGGAAATGATGAAAGGTTTTAATATTTTAATAAAAGTTAACAAATTTCAGCCATTTGATTTATTCTTTACAGCTGCCCAACGTGATCTAACCATTGAGATATTCTTTTCAGCTGTCTGATGTAACTTGCACAGTAAATTTAAATATTTTAACTATTGAGAGATGTTACCTTCACAATATTTTTACAATAAATCATAAGTGATTAATTATTATTGGTTTAAATTTAAACCTAACATTAAGATTAATTTTTTGCCTTTACAATAACAACTGGTAACAACTTACCACTTAAAATTTATTATAAAAATATTGTGAAATATTGTGAATATATCATTTCTCTTTTAAGTATTTTTAAAAATAATGTTATATCACAATATTTTACACAATTTTTTGCTATAATTTGACCCATGGCAAAGTGTGAATAATGAAAAAAAAAATATAGATTTACATCTCTATCACTCACATTTCATTACGTGGTAAATTATGGCAAAATTTAAATAAAATGTTATGGTACTGTTATTACTTTAATTATAATTAATAATTACAGTTAAGAATATAATAATTATTAAATGATTATTTCAATTTAAAATTATTAAATAATTTATTTTATTTTATTTGAGTGTCTTTCTAATTCTTATATAATAATAATAATAATAATAATAATAATAATAATTATTATTATTACAAGTTTAACTAATCAATATATAAATAAATAAATAGATATTATATTTAAATTTGCTTAGGATTTGATATTTCTTATTTGTCTTGTAAAAGTTATGATATGAAAATATATATTTGAAATATAGATATTTATATTTAATTGGATTATTTTAGTTAAATTTTCTATTTATACTAATTTAATATATTTATTTATATTAAATTAATTATTAAATTAATTATGACGTCATCACGGTTCGACCCCGGTTCAACCTCGGTTCGACCTTAAAAACCTTGAACCTCTTCTATTTACGGTTCAATGAACGGTCCGGGTCTGAAAACCTTGTACATAAGTAAGGACTAATTTTCTTGCCTTCTTTTTTACTTGAAGGAGAAAAAAATTACTGATTTTTTTTTTTTTATGAGGAACACACACACATATATATATATAGGAGAAGGAGGATGAGATAAGAGAATACACTCACAAGCCAAAAAAATTAGTCCATGTGCCTAAAGCTTAAAGGTTTCATAGAGTGCTCACAATTTTATATTATAGAGCATTAAAAAACACACATACAAATACAGTTCCTTGAATGACGTAGGTTAGATTCTTTAATTCAATTCGACTACGTAATTGTATTGATTAATATAACACAAATAGTATTTTATCTTCCCTTAGAAATATAAAAAAAAAAATTATTTAATTTATTAGTCAATACATCCATTAAGTTGAATTTAATTGGGAACCCTAAAGTACGACTTCTAAAAAGTAAAAATCAATACTTAGTTTTGCCCAAACCAAGACGTTCAGGGTTTAAATTATTCATATTGTCTTCTCTTAACCCTAACAGCTCTTGCGGCCAGAGGTTTATAGAAATATCATGTCTTGTTCATCGTACATGTCTTTCTCCCCTCTTAAGACTTTCCTTGATAAATGTACAAATCCAGAAGCACAATTATTGGTTGGGACTTGGGAGCATCCTAGCATGAAAAGTAGAGGGGGAAGACCTTCACATAATTGTTAACAGCAACAACGTTCAACACAGAAGCTAGCTATGGAAATGAGTCTAATGAAAATCTGGGGAACTCAAAATGGAGTGACCACTAAAGACATGGTAAACAACTTTTTACTGTCCAAGTTCAGTGATCCTACGGACAAGGCTTGGATGCTACATAATATATAGCCCATGCTCTTTCAATAAAAACTTCGTTGTGTTGCTGGAGGCTAGAAAAATTTTTGTGGGGATTAAAAGTTCCAAGAGGCGAGGCTAATGGAATTCCCTATTATGCTTTGCAATGGATTAAATTCTATGATAAATATGTTCAAGTGGGGCAAAGTGAGGAAAAGAAAATTCATTGAATGAAAAGGGGCAAACAATGCAAGGTCAGAGCCAAAATTTTTTGTTTGAGGGCTAAATTGTGAATACTAATATATTAGCCAAGAGTAGCAATATATAATATATTGGCCACACCACACAAAGTGACAGAAATAAAGTTTTATTGACTCAGTCCCAAAAACTTTGGGCTCACAAGTTCAGACAAGGTACTCACATAAAGTAATAAAGTTATGCCTTTATAGATAAAGTAATATAAGTACAAAACCAAAACAAAAAAAGTCACAAACAGTCAAACACAACACAAACTACGGTCACAACTCACACCATCCCTAAAAAACGCAGAGTGCAGAGGCAGAGCAATAGAGCAGAGAAAAAAAACACAAATATGAACTTGAGAGAGGAGAGAAATTTTTCAGATTTACCATACCTTAGCCGATTCAACTCGTGTGTGAGTGTAAACAGAAATCTGAGGAACAGTAGCAGCAGCAGCAAACCAGCAACTATAGATCGGATCTGATCTGAGGAACAACACAGCAGCAACAGCAGATGGCAGAAATGGAGGCCTTGAGGGTTTTTTTTTTTTTTTTTTGTGAGAATTGGAGACGTTGAGGTTGAATGGAGGAAGAATGAGGTAGAAATTTGAGACTTGTAATTTAGGTTTTTAGGAATTTATTGTTTTGTGTGTTATATTTGTTTAGTCTATATATATTTATTTATTTTTTGCAGTAAAGGGGGCATAAATTTTTTTTTTTTTCTTGTAAATTAATATCTAAATATTTTAGAGGGAGTGAGTCAAAAAAAAAAAAAAATATATATATATATATATTTAAGGACAAAACATAAATTTTCAGATTATGAATTTAAATTTTCGATCAAAACAAACCCACGCACACACAGCACACACATGCAAAAATAAACCTTAATATTTTAATATTAGAGTAAGTTATAATTTAAAAATATATTGCATACAAAATTGTCAACATTGTTTGAAAATGGTTATATAGTTTTTTTTTTATTTTTTGATAATTTGATAATTAGAATGGAGAGAAGGAATTTCAATCTTGAAAATAACAAAAGATGCCAACTAATTGAAAATAGCTAATTAGTTAAAGCTTAGTTAACATTTCTATCTTCTATGATGCAGAAATGATTATTTGTTTTATACAATGAAAGCATAAGCTCTCATGTTCTTAATTGAGGTCATATCCCCAATGATATGTATTTGTTTTTTAAATTGCATTCATCTATTTATGTCTATCTTTAAAAAAATTTCGATTTTGAATAAGTCATATTTAATAGATGGTGAATGATTTGAAAAATATAAGACTAAACAAAGGATTCTTTTGAAAATTTGAAAAAAAAAAAAATTCGAGTCCCATCCAAAAAATCTTGCGAATTATGAAAGAAATATATATATAGCTTCATGTTTAGTTTTTACTTTTTTACCAACTTTATGTTTTGTTAATAATCTTTTTATTTATTGGTGTGTATATTAAATAAGTATATGATATTATGATGAGACGTGATTAAATCATGGGTGCCCCATCCTTGTGTCGAGAAGGGAGCAAGAATGGTAGAAGTGGAGTGATGGAATTTTGCCATCATTAATGAAATGATCCCAATATTTGAGAGAGAGAGAGAGAGAGAGAGTTTTGGAGATAAGCAATAAATATGTAAAAAAAAAAAATATACATATATATATATATATATATATATATATATATATCACACACTTTTGGGATAAATTGGAGCAAGTTGGGCCATGCAAGGAGAGGGTGACAGAGCAGGGACAGGGCAAAGGATTTTTGCCATCCCTACTCTAGAGACAAATATGAGATAGCATCACTAATACCAGAGCATTTTGAAACTAGGCTCACGCCTTATATTTATTGGTCCAAAATCAATAAAATTCTTGCAAAAATACCATTTTTGGTTTCTATATTTTGGAATTATTGTCAATTTGGCCCTAAAAACTTACTACAAGTTAAAAAAAAAAAAGACCAAATTGACTGCTACTAAAATGTAAAAACCAAATTAATAGTAATCCCAAAACGTAAGGACTGAAATTGTATTTTCACCTAAAATTCTTTGTTGTTTAGAAGAAAAAAAGAAGAAGGAAAAAGAAGTATTAAGGCTATTTTTGGTTGGGTGGAAGGGGAGGGAAGAGAAGAGGAAAGAATAAGGGAGGGAAAAGGAAAAAATTACTTCTTTTATGTGTATTTGAATGAATAAGGGAAGAGAAAGAATAGAGTAAGAATAAGAAAAATAACAATAAGTGTGTATTTTACAATTCTATCCTTATAAGGGAGGGAGAGGATAAAGGAAAGGGAACAAATTATTTCCTTTGTGTATTTGGAAGAAGAAGGGAAGAGAAAGAAGAGGGAAAGAATAAGAAAAATAATAATAATAAGAGTTTATTTTACAATTCTATTCTTATAAATTATGAATTAATAATTTATTATAAGGATATAAAAGTAACCTCACAAAAAATTAAAATTCACAAAATTTTAAAACTCTCAAAGGGTATAAGAGTAATTTTATGGATTTGGAGGGAAAGTAAAAACATAAAATATTAGGTGGACCCATGGAAACAATTTCTCACCACTCTCTTTTTTTTTTCTTTCAATGAAACAAAGGATTATAAGTCGTTTCTTTTCTCTTTCCTCTCCTTTCACCCAACCAAACGCAATGAATGGAAGTGAAGAGATTAAAACTTTTTTTTTTTAGAAGAAAAATGAGATGATATAAAATGTAGTTTGTATAAATTTATTATCGTATCCATTTACATTAAATAGTTTTTTTAAAAATTGATCTCAACATAAAAAAAGGAAGAAAAAAAAAACCTAACCATTAATTAAAAAGTTTATTTTTTATTTTTTATTTTTCAAGAGAGAAGAAGAAGAAGAGAAACCAATGTTAAACACAAGTAAGTGGGAGGAGATGGGTAATTTTTCATCAAGCTTCCTCTTCCCTCCACATTTTCTCTCCAAATTAGAGAGATTCCTAAATCACCCCAAATGTTGAGCGGGTGAGAAAACTCCTCGTCCCTATTTTCTCTCTCATTTTCCCCCTCAACCAAATACCCCTATCATATTATTTTAGCTTCACTCTTCTCTCGCCCATTTACCATCCCCAATAATCCCCCCCAACTAAACGGGCACTAAAATTATTTCCAATGAAATTAACAGTTTTTTATTATTATTTTTTAATTTGCCTCCAATAATTTCACCACCCCTTAACAAAATGGTTCCAAGCATAGCAACAATATACACACATATTATAATAAGGATATCAATAAAGTTAGGGTTGTCAAAAATATTCACAGCAATTATCTTACACTTCTTTTTTTATTAATAATTCGAAAGTTATAATTAAGGTGAGCAAATTTAAACCTTGGATGTTTTTATAGGAAACACCAGGAGGTGTTATCTGGTTGAGCTACAAAGCTCTTGACAATTACAAAATTACTATATAACACCTTATAATTGCCTATTATCTTGCATTTGGGCCACCACATTCTATAATTTAAATTTCATTAATTAACTCATGCTTGAGGTATTAGGCAAATTGGGCGTTGTCATAAATTTTGGTTGTGACTCTAACTTTACTATAAGGATATTTCTTTAAAGTAGCTATTGAATTTTTAAGTTTTATTATATGTCCTCACTCCTCCCATGTTGAATTTGATGTTCTATAAAGTACATTTTGATCACTAATAAGTAAAAGCTATATAGTTGTTGACAGTGTGTATTTACTCAAAGTTTATGAATGGAACTTTTTGATATATACAAATTATCAAATAATGGATAGAAAATTAATCGATATTTTATGAAATTTAAAATAATCTATATACATTTAAATTTAAAACTGAGAGAAATTTCAATTAGATCTCAAATTAAATTTTAATTGTGGACTAATTTGTGTCATGTGTCCAATAAAATTTTTTAATTTTTATGCCAAGTGAATTAATGAGTGCAAAAAACTAAGAATCCAATTTTAGTGATATATTAAAAAAAAAAAAACCAATCATATATCTACTCAACAAAAATTACCACACTTTCTATCTTATTAAAATTTAGAATAAAATTATCATAAATAAATTTAACTTAGGTAGGAATATTAATATGCATCTAATTACGTTTATTTTTTCTGATAATTCAATCAATTGTGGATATTTTTATGATTAACAAAAATTGTTTACTTTTAAATGCACATGCTAGTTTATATATAAACTCAAAAGCATCATTTTTGTTTTATAATCGAAGAAGAAGAAAAGAATAAAAATTGTAATAAAACTCTTCTATCCTCGTGTGTAGTAGGATGGTATATATCGATTTTTGTTAGGATTTTTATACAAACAAGGAAACCAATGCTTAATTTTAAAGTAAGTGATTACATTATTTGTTTAATTTATAGGATTCAGTAAGTGCAAAAGGTAACAATTAAATCAATTCATCCCTCTCATTTCAATTGGATTAAGTTTCTATTAGTCTAGTATTTTAGAGGTTTTTAGAGATGAAAAAAGAGGAAAATACTATAGTTACTGTAGGGTTGTGATTTGAGGCCTAACCCCAAGATAAGTGGAAGGTTGACCCAATAGGCCAAATTCAATAAATTTGTAAAAAAGTGGGTTGAAGAACTAAGTCTTAATGAGTTGGGCAACGGCTAGTATGGATTAAAAGATGACCAAACCTAGATAGTAAATGTGGGGGCCTAGGCCCACCTGCAATATTGGGCCTTGGGCCTGTCCGAGGAGCAGTGCCTCCACAGATATATTATTCGGTCATCAAGCCTGGGCCTATGGGTCAGGGTGTGTATTCGAAGAACTTTAACAATAGGTGGTCACCCCGGGGGCACAGGAAGAAACGAGGGATCGTGGAGCGCATAGAGAAGGCTACGACCTCCACATTAAATGCTTGGCAGCTACTCTCCTGGTCGCATTTATGTGGAGGAGACCCCCAAACAGTGTTGCCTTGGCTATCACGACTCACGGAAAGCTGAACATGGTGGCTGATGGGACAGGTACTCAAGTGACAACGTAGACAACCAACAAATGGAGGCTCAGGATTATCCCAGAGGGGGGTATATAATGTAAAGAATCCCTTAATCAAAAGGGGGAGAGAAAGAAAGAGAAAAAGAGAAACTTGTAATGAAAGCTCTTAGAGGTAAAATAAAGGCTGAATCGATCTCCTCGGACCTCTCCGAGGACACCCTTGCGCAAATGGCTCTTGTAATTTCCTTCTCTTTATTACGAAAATAGCACCGGTCCACCACTCCACTCACTACGGCCCGGCCTTTCAGCCCACCTCTCTATAAATTTATTGTCTGGGCTACTTGGGTTTGAGCATATACGTTACATTAGGCCCAACACTCAAACCGAGGACCCCACAGTAAACATGGATGTGAATGAACTCACTGTCTGAGGAGACAATCTGTTCTATAAATCAACTAAACCGAATACAAGTATAATTTTGATGGCCACAATGTTCCCTTCCCCATTTCTTTTTCCTCTTTTCTTTACGAAAGGTCTCTTACATTATATATATCTCCCTTTAGACCATCTTGATCCTACACTTGTTGATCATCTAAACCCTTACTAGAGTACTTGTCCTATCAAACACTCTATTTGGCTTTCTGTGAGTCATGGTAGCCAAGACAACACTGTTCAAGGGTCTTCTCCACATAAATGCGGCCTAAAAAGCAAGTGCAGTGCATTCAATGCGGTGATTGCAACTTTTCTCAAGATATTTTTGGGTTCCCCTCCTTCTCATATGTCCATGATGCACATCCCTATCACTTGGGTTCATTGGAAGGTCACCCTGATTGTTGAAATACATATGTGAGCTGGATGTATCATACCTGAGGAGATATTCCTCCTCAGGCCACCTTTTCATTTGTTCCTTGATTATTAAGTTCCAAGTTTGGGCCATTCTTCACCATTCATTCGTCCTCGGACTACTCGCGCTTTCAGCCAAGGCCCAAGGCCTAATATATGATTTTGGGCCCTTAACCCTACAGTTACTACAAAGAGTAATGTTATAGATACAAATTATTTTACAACATTTTTACAAACTGTTAGGTTCTAAGACTTTAGAAACTAATATATTAGAACTTCAATGCGTATTGTGTTGGCAAATCATGATCAAAACATAGAGTCTAGATTTAGGTTTGCTCAAAGTGTGATTTAATGTAAAATTGGAATCGAGTGATTGTAGGATTTATTGGACAAAATCAACAAGACTCAATTAATCAAAAATTAGACTCAATCGATCGAAACTCATGCAGATTTAATTTTCTGCAGAAATTTCAATTCAGCCCAAGCTTATATGACGTGTAGGGTTAAGTTTTTTACTTCAAGTATAGAAGGAAAAATCATAGTTACGTTTTAGAAGTCTTTGAATAGTTGTGTATTGAATCTTCTGTGAGATCTAGAGGTGTTTACCTTCATACACACATATAGAGTTGTCAAGATCAAGATTCGCTTTAAGAATTTGATGATCTCTTCAATTGCTGCATAAAGAACTTTAAGGAAGATCTGAAACCTTTGAGTGAAGTCTCAAAGTCACAAGCAGGAGAACTTGTGGTTGCTGCAGATCAAAGAAATAAGTAGTCCGTGGAATCGAAGCTGTCACGTGGTTATGGTAGTAAGTTTTCTACTCAAGGCAGCAATAGGATGTTAGTGGTCTAAGTTCTATTGTAAAAATTTCAATTCTTTCATAGTGGATCTATTTTTACCTTAAGGATAGTTAAGTTAAATCCTCCCTTGGTTTTTTATCGGTTAGGTTTTCCTAGGTCATCATTTCGTGGTGTACTTTATATTTCAGCTTTATTTGCATGATATGATATTATTGTGTTAACCTAAAACTGAAAAATTTATCGAAGTAATCACTTGGCTAAATAACTAGGTTAAACAACTTGTGTTAAAGGGTCTAAAAACATACACATGTTATTGTGTGCAACTTTTCATTGACTTTTATCTAGGCCCACCACTAACTTTACCTTTTTATTTACCAATAATCACTAGCCACATAAGCAGTTTGTAAAATATTTTGTAAAAAAGTTTGTGTCTCTAGCATTACTCTACTATAAAATATTTACAAACGGATGTAATAATAAATGCAATTAATGAACTTTAATAACCTATAATTAATAAATGTTTGAATTAAATTTTTGTAGTTGTTGACACATTAATTTATAAACCTTATGTAATAAAATTTGTGCATCTCTAGCATCACTCATGAGGAAAAAAAATCGCACAACCTTTTTTTAAAATAAATTTATTATCATAAGCTTTGGGGCATCTTTTGTGTAGGTGTTGGGCTTGTTTTAGTAGGGCCTTAGCCCTAAGGCATGGGCCTTGGACCGACCTTGGTAATTATCAGTTTATCACCCATGTTCTTGCTTTCAAGAATCAAGGAAGCGCCCGTTGATGCTCTTTGAGTATGTTTAAAGCATCTCTCCAAACGGTAAGAACACAATAGTAGATTTGGGTTTGCATTTTGTGATATTTGCGGATGATGCACTAACTACGATCCAAAGCCATGCTCGGTCTAATTCCTCAATCGTATCAAATATAAGAAGAGAAAGCCTATAGACACAATAAAATCTCAAAACTCTTTCATAATACTCTTGTTTATTAGTTATGGTGGACTGGTGGGTCTCACTATCATTTTTGTTTTATTTTATTTTGACTTATGGGAAGTTGACACCACACTTGAGAAAATATTATAACATTTTGTTATATCTATATATTAGATTTAGATTCTTTTCATGGCTGGGATTTTTGTTTTGTGCACAGGAACTTCAATTTTGGCTCAAAATTCTGTATGATTTTAAAGCGTAATTATGCTTTTGCTTTTTTGGATGGCGATGGATTGAGACCACTGTCCATGTAATGTGCATCTTGAATTTCAATGTTATTCAGGGAAGAAAAAAAACACCAATCTATCTTCATGAGGTAATTAATTCAATCACGAGCCAGTTAGATTGGATTAGGTGTAACTGATTAATATGTTGCATGTACATATATAAGTCTCCGATTAATATTTTCTGTTGTCTTATCATGAGCTATTAGACATTATTGATGTCTTATCATTATCGCCTGAGAAAGAGATGAATTGTCATTTTCTCAAAGAAAAACCCATACAAAAAGAGAGAGAAGAAAATGACAGTCAAGGAAGTACTTCATTTTTTTTTTTTTTTTTGCTAACCATCAAGGAAGTACTTCATGTCCCGAAGAGGTAGTAGAGCTTTCATTAATTCCAAAGTTGAAAGTCGCAGAAAGATATAATGCTACGCATAACAGACCATGTATGAAGCATGATAACCCACCAATGGACTGAAAATGAAGGTGTAAGAGTTGGCATGAACCTCTTGATGTGAAATCTTCTAATATGCCCATAATCAGCGTAGGAAGACCAATGGCCACTATAATCCTGTTTATTCAACAACATAAATAGTTAATAAATGATGATAAGAGCAATTATCATGAAGTAAATGACATAGGTTAAAATTCTATTATAGTTATAAGATTTTTAAATCATATCATATCATATATTATATAATAAAATTGGGTTTAGAAGTCTTGTGCCAAATTTTAGTAATTTATTATTAAATATAAACAACAACTCAATTGTTCTTGTCAACTTCTCCTCTACTGCTTTATCAATTTTTTGATAAATATAAAAGCTTAATTGTTGTTATGGGGGCCAGAAATTATCAAAAAGATTCTAAAAACCTTGAAGAGAAATTCCTGCATAGATAACCGATTAGTACAATTTATTTATCTAATGAATAAGGTAAAAACTCCACAATGGGAAGCTCAAACAAGTAATTCATGAAAGCAAGATTGTATTATTATTACTAGCAACAACCATTACACTCTTTTCTCGTGGTACTGGGACTCAAACTTAAAGGATTCTCTCATCTTCTATTTTTTTTCTCTCTTGCTTAGTCTCTTTTTTCTCATGCCCCCTTTTGTTGCCATCCCCCCCCCCCCCCCCCCTCCGTTTTTTTTACAGGCCTTCTACTTTCCTTATCCCTCCAACCGGCTTACCCCTAGTTGGATATTTTTGGGATATTTTTCCTTCTTCTATTGGTTCCCCTCCCATTCTTATCCTAAAGCAAGACTTTTGGGGGGTGTTTGTACTGTTCGGGTTATCCTATATGTATTTAATGTTGCAGATATTAGGTAGAGAACCTCTCACTAATGCAGAGGTGGTAGTCTCTGTGATCCTTATCCTCTCAGGAAGTTTCCCGAAGTGTACATAATGAGAATGGCACATCGGTTTAAGAAAAGGAAATTGGTTCCCCGGGATCACTCCTTTGTATTCTCCAAGGTCACCCATGTTTATTACCTCGAATGAGAGTTTTAATGTTGGTGGTACATTCAGAACTCCTCGGGAATTATCTGGGGTGGAAACTCCCCTTTATGATTCATAGAGATGGGCCTAGCTCGTCCCTTCTAATATGAGCTTTCAAGCCCTTTGGGCCTCGACCCAGAATTAAATGTACTCTCTACATGGTTGTTATTAAGTTTTTTTGTCTGCCCTAATAATCAATAATTTTAAAATTCTATTACAAATAGCTTCAAGTAATATAAAATAAAATTTAATATTTATTTTCATTGTTTTGATTATATATCATAGTTTTGTGTTCTAATATGGTAAAAGTTATGTACTAGATATTGTTTTTGCGCCAAGTGGATCAATATCTGCATGTATTACGCATGGTAAAATTAATGTTTTTTTCTTTTCATGTAACTCATTAAGATAGTTATTTTAGTTTTGGTAAAATTATTAAAGTTTCATGACACTCACTAATTATTAATGTAGTTTTGAATTATTTATATTAATGTTTTTGGCATAAAAATTGAATACACGTATATGTTTGAAAATTTGAAACTAAAAAATATATATATGTATGCATTAAATTATTTCTTTTTTTAATTTCCAATTGAGTAGTATATATACTTATCTTAGGTATGTCTAATATATTTGGTATACATTTTTTGCAAATTCTTACTTAGCTTTCAATTAAATAAAAAAATTATAAAACTATATATATATATATATTCTCAAAATCTAATAGTTTATTTTTTATTTTTACAAATAATTATATATAACTTTAAAATCTAATCAACTAAATATTCATAAAAAAAAAACTTAACACACACACACACACACTCATATATATACAGATATATATATATATATATATATAAGATTAAGATTGTAAATAATATATAAAATATAGAACTATAAATATCGATAATAATTTAAACGTCATACATGACATAAAGCAACATTCGCAAACTAAAGAGTGTTAAAACTTAGTCAAATTGAGCTATTTTTGTATAAGTATAAAAGAGAATATTTTAATACTTTTTTTTTTAATTATAAAAAGCATATATATTTCAAATATTTTAAAAATACACTCATGTTTAACTTTTTGCACAACATGTAACATGTATACTTTTCTAACTATTTTTTGAGTTAAAAGAGTACAACATTGTTATAATAATTTTGTCATCACATGATAGCATTAAATCAAATGCACCCTCCCACCACACTCGTGAATTGGATAAAAGGTGAGAAAGTGCTAGTTTAGCTGAGGTTTCTTTATTAACTTAATTCATTTACATTTTCATTTTCGTGTTTCATATTCTCTTCATTCCTCTCACAAGTGGTGTAGGCGCCCTATTCAAGGACGGAACCAGAACTTAGAGTTAGGGGGGATAGCTTTGTTGCTGGTTGTGTGCAGTGGCTTTAGTCTCCAACTTTGTTGCTGCTTAGCCAGCTAGCTGCTTGTTGTTTAAAATTTTTTAAAGGGTCGGATTGTTTGTTTTGACTAAAATTAGTTTACTAGGCTTAATTTTTTTTAGTTTTACTATTGGTAATTTTTTTGTTGGACTAATTTTTTTGGGCTTGTATATTTTGTTTTAAATTTTGTCTTTAAAATGAGGAAAATGCTAGAGCTATAAACCTTTTTACAAATTACTTTTGTGATGAGTGGTTATTGATAAGTAAAAAAAAGAATGTAAGTAGTGGGCTCAACTGCAAACCAATAAGAATTTGCTACCTTAACAATTTGTAAAAATGATGTAGAAAATTTTGTGACTATAACAATACTCTTAAAAGAATTAATGATATTGTTAATGAGGTATAAAAGTGTAATTTCATAAAACAAAATTGCTAAAATTAGTACCTATGGGCACCAAATACCCCTTGCGTGACTAGTATATGGGCCCCCAATTAATTTATTAGTGGTGTGTCCTCTCTAACCCCTAATCTTAGACCCTTTCCCTCACTTCCCTCAGTTCCCAAATGTTTCCCTCTATCTTTGCTTTCTATCTCTCCTTCCCTTAGTTTCTTCCCTCTTTTTCCTAACCAACCCCTAGCTCTCTGCCTCTTCCACCTTTTATAGCACCTTGTTAGTGGGTTGATCATCATTATTTTCCCGTTACACACATCCTCCCACATCCATGTAAATCCCCAGGGATCCTCGCAATTTTAAAGGATTCCCTCGTAACTTGTTCTAGATGCATCTAGTGTTCGGCGGCGAATTCCCTAAAGGTGTTATCTAGTGTTCAATTATCGACCTGGACCAACCTTGTTTTCTTGTCAGGTCACCCGGTTGGTACCTACGCTGGGCCAAACACGATCCCTATCAAAGAGGCGCTGCCGACCATTGTGTCCCAATCCCAGCATGCCTCCCAATGGGATGGTTCTAGCCCATCGATCTTGGCCTTCGGTCATGCGAACTGCTCTAGGTCATTCAGGACCAAACCCCTGCAAATGTGCTGTTCAGCTCCCTTTAGGCCATTACCCCCACAATACCCGTATATATAATAATATATTTTAAAAAAAATTTTGGGGGGTAATGTCCAACCATGGCTCCATCCATGGCCCTATCATGGATATTATATAAGAGTTCACACCCCATGTGAGGGGAAAATATACCTTGTTTTAGGTGTATGCTTCTTCTCCCTCACTGCTAGTGGGTCCCTCCAGCTATAAGGAAAAGGAAGCATATGTTGGGTGCACATGACACCCTTGGAGTCCAACCCACTTGCTTGCCTCTCTTGTCAAAGCTCATTTATGAGCTTGCTTCCAAAAGTCTTCAAGTCAGCCATGCTTCTTAATGAGAAATGACCAAAGCATGGCAAGGTGTGACTTCTCTTATTGAGAAGTGAAGCAAGGCACGTGGGACACGCTGAAGGAAAAGAAAAGAAGAAAAAAGCAACTAAGGCCATTCGGCCTTGAAGAGAGCTAAAGAAAACAGAGAGCCTTTCGGCCATTTTGTGTGAGTTCCAGAGAGAGCAAAAACACAAAGAGATATTCAGCCATTTTGAGGTGTTGTCCCTGTGAAAATATAGAGAGAAACACAGTGAGAGTGTGAGAGAGTGAAAAAGAAAAAGGAGACATTTTTCTTTGCTCAAGCTACACACAAAGAAAATAAATTGATGAAGTTTTCATGGAGTGTTTGAGTGCTACAACCATGGAGAGTTGGAGTATTCAAAGGAAGATTTTGCTACTGGCTTTGTGGTGAGATTGTATTTACTCCTTGAGATTTATTTGTTGTATATCCAATTTATTGTGGACTTAAGTTTAGCATAAACTTGATAGTTGTAATCTCTATTTCATAGTGGATATTTTTCGGAGCTGCCCCGTGGTTTTTCCCTCTACATTAGAGGGTTTTCAACATAAGATTTGGTGCTCTTGTGTGGTTGTGTTTATGTGGTGCTTGTTGAATTTTTTGTTTCCATAATATTGCTATTGCTTGGTAGATATATATTTTAATTCACACATAGGCATTGAGGGGATTAGGATTTTTTCCCCAACAGCATACACTCAAAACAAAGTATACTTCCTTCCGTATGAGAGGAGGGACAACTTCCACGGAATTGGAGTAAGCAAATGTTAATTGTGTTTTAAATTTACATCTAGCTAGCCAAAGCACGAAGATATATCAATATGCAAATGTAATTGATATATTAAGGGAACTCTAATTCCTAGAGATGGGCTTCAATAATTTGTATACTTTTACTACTATAAGCAAGTAATGATGAAAAACACGTACCATGAGCAAATAAGACATGCAAACCATATTTTCCGGTTAGCAGATGATCTTTCCAGCTCTTCCATGGAACTAGTGCAAATGCACCCGCTAAGTAAGATAGATGTAACGTGTGCTAGAGATAGAAGTACAGCTGAAGCTAATCCAAGCTTAAATGCTTCACGTCTCGATTCCATACACTCAAATGTTCGTAGCCTCTTAAGGGTAATCACCTTTATGGAAACAAAGCTCAAACTAGTGAAATTGAAAGAGGAGGAGGATAAAGAAAATAAAAGATAGCATAGCTAGCATGAATCTATATACTAAAACTGAATTCTATCTTAAAGTAGAGAGAAATAGTTATAACATATAATAGTAATACTATAAAGTTATGAATCAATAGCCACAATTGTATTGTACTTAATTTGTATTATAACTCTTACTGTACTACGTTGACTTATAAAGATAAATCGTGTACCTTGTTTTTGGCAGATTCAGCTTCCATGCTGAGAATACCAGCTACAACGTCCATAGCCACAAGTACTAGACAAACAATAAGAACACCTATTTTTGCCATGTCTGCAACTTTGGAGCTACCAATAGAGATATATGGTCCTTCGAAGAAAAAGAAGGTAGAAGACAAAAATACTAATTGATTATGGATGGGCTTCAGTGACCAAGGGCAAAGCCATGTCGCTCCTTGGGGGGGCCATGGTCCCTCCAAAATTTTAAATTTTCTCCACAGCATTTATGACAAAAAGATATAGGCCCCTAAAAAACGATAAGCCCTCCGTTTGTTCAAAAAACTTAAATTTTGTCTAATAGGTGAAACTTCTCCTCGAATAAAAGAATAGTTGAGCTTTTCAATTATCCAAAGACTTGTAATTAATCTAGTAAACAATGACCTACTCTCTACAAATAGAGTAGATGTTAGCCCATTTCAAAACAAAACTTTTACATTTTTCTCTTCATTCTTATTCTCAAGCTATGTGCCTTTTGCTTTTTTCTCCTCAATGTTGCTACCAGCCTCATTGTTTAGTTATAATTAACAAAACAAAGCTCATCTCAACACAGCCACACAAAACTAAATGTCCTCACAACTAGAAAAAACAAATCTGTCCCTTCTTTTTTTCCATCTCATTGCTGCTATAGTAGAGTGAACTTGGAATTGTGTGAGGATGCAGGTTTGTGTTGGGGGATAATTCATTAAAATATTTCAAAAATAAATAATATGAATGATGAAGTGGATGTTGCTTAAAATAATAGTGGAATTTGTTGTAACATCTATATAATTGAGAAAAAAATTAAGGCTCTTTTTAGGTTAATTCTTGACTCATATTAAAGCTAAAACAAATGAGTAAAGCCAAACAAAATTGATGCATTCCTTAGATATTAGTAATTTAAAATTCCGGACTACTGTTGCAACAAATGTTTTTTTTTTTTTTTTAATGCAAAATGTTCTTCTTTAATGATTTGATGACTGTGGATGAATTTAAGATGCCTTTAGCAACATTAAGAATTCATAATTTGATGATAATAGAATAATTTTATTCTATGAAAGATTATCGTCAGACATAAATTTCATGCAAAATATTCATTTTTGGATATTCTGTATGTCTATAGTGAACTAGACAATTTATGGACATATATATTAAGGTTAATAACTTTGTATCCAATATATTTATGAATTATGATTATTGTATATGTAAGGACACAGATTTGGCTTTCTAGCCCAATAGTGGATGGACCAGCTTAAAAGGCCCCAAAACAATGAATTTGTAGAGAGTAGGTAAAAAAAACTGAGCTAGATTAAATTAGACTATAAACAAGATGGGTTTGGTCACAAGTAGAATGAAATAAAAGGTTTAATTTCAAGAAAAAGTCCTCAGCAAAAATCCGAGGAGGTCAATATTGATCTTTAATGTTCTTAATTTAAATACAAGTTCAGTTCTTCATCTCTATAGTCTTTCTTCCTCCCTCTTATAAATGATTTTTTCACATTATATAGTTCCTTCCAGATCATCTTGATCTTACACTTGTTGATCATCTGAGTCTTCACTTGAGTGCCCGTCCCATCACGCACCTTCTTTGACCTTCTGTGAGTTGCGGTGGCCAAGGTCACACTGTTCAAGGGTCTTCTCCACATAAATGCAGACAGAAGAGTAGGTGCAGCACGTTTAATACAGTGACAGCAGCTTTTCCTTCGATATTTTTAGGAGCTTTCTTTCCTTCAGTCATGATACACGTCTCCATAGTTAGGGTTACATGAGGATTACTCCTCGGATCACCCCCACTCATCTCAAACGTATCAAAATCCATTCTGGGATTCTTCGTATTCATTTACCTCTCCTCGAACTTTACCTCATCCTCGAATAAAGCTTAAGGCCTAATACATGATTTTGGGCCTTTATCCCTACAATAGCCCATTAAAACTCTGGTTATTCCCTCTTATCCGAGGAGAAAAAGTGGGGTTTTGATTTTAAAGAGATATGCTCATTTATTTTCCTTGTTCACACGTGCCAGATTACCATTCTGCACGTCTCATGAGTTCTATTGACGCTTCGGAGTTCGCGAAGCGTTATTAATTGCTCCAAATGGCGTTATGTCCCCCACATCCAATGGTGAGGCGTTGATCCAACGGTGGGCATCATTCTTTGAGTTTTTGAGCAGGATAAATCCCACTCATTCTCGCTCTCTATATAAAGCACCCGGAGAAATCGCTCCCTTCATTTCTCAATTCTTCAAGTCCTTCAGAGAGTTCAAAGAGTTCAAGCACTCAAAAAATCAAAAAGCTTTTCACATTACTAAATCTCCGGCACTCTTTACTTAAGAAATCCATGAAAACACCCTTAAGGATCTCAGAGTTACACATATACATTAGAATCTGTAAGTTTCTAAATCCTTAGATTTCTCTTTTTCTCTTTGGCCAATCTCCTCGGCCTTCCATTTTTTTTATACATCAACTTCAATCGTCTCCCTCTAGTTTGTTCAAATGGGTAGGTTTAAGTATCTAGTGGATTCCCCTACCAAGATAGAGGTTTTTAAAGATCGATACCGTATCCCGCAGGGAGTAGCTCTACGGTATCGTGAGCCCGACCGAATAGATTTTGATAGGGAGGAAGGGGAAGTTGTCATCCCTGTGATAGCTTTTATAAAAGGAGGGATGACGCTTCCAATGAGTAGGATAACCCGCGATTACCTTTTCAATCATAGGTTGTGCCCCCATCAATGTGCACCCAACATTTTTAGGATCTTAGGTAGTGTTGTTGCTCTAAATAAGCATCTAGGTCTGAGGCTTACCTAGCATGATGTGGTCCACATGTACGAATGCCACTCATAGGCTGATGGGGGGTATTACCTCAAGTCCAGGTCGTCCATCGTTAGACTCATTTCATGCCTTCCCAAGTCTAATAAGGGCATGAAAGATGACTACCTGATAGCTTTAGGAGCGTGGCACGATGGCGTTCACTGCCCTGTTTGAGAGGAGGAACCAGGTGGGATACTTTAGAGTTAGGCTCCCTAGCAAGAGTTTTAGATTCTTTAACCCTGACCACGCTATCTTCTCCTTTTTATTTTTGCCTTCTTCTAATGTTGGATTTTAGCTTTCTAATTGCATTTGTTTCTCGGCTATACTGCAGACAAAACCAAGTAGCTCCTCGGCTCAGTCTCACCAACGTTCAGGCGCTCAACTACCAGCTTAGATCGGAGATTTTCGTATATGAAGACGAATAGCTACTAGCTGTTTATCTGATTTTAGATTTCGATCCCATTTCCAAGACCTTTCAAGATATCGCCACAGCATTAGAGCTGGTGACTCTCGAATACACAGAATTGACGTATCGAGGCCAGACTTTCTAGCCCCCTACAATCTTCCCTCAGTTGCACTACCAGCCCGTCCGATCATTCCGCCGCCCGTCGTACCACCACAACACGATCCCCCTGTTGTAGAAGGAGTAGTAGAAGAGGGAGTTGCTTCTTTACATCTGTCTCTAGAAGAGGAGATAGACAAGTTTCGTTTCGAAGAAGAGGGGGGTCCAGCGCAAGTACATATTCACACCTCAAGTGCCGAGGACGAGACTGATAAACAATCAGGTGTCCACACTCTGGTTCCAATGATCACCTGCTTAGGCAGCACCTCTGACGAAGAAGGAGGTGAAATGGTGGCGAACCAGAAGGGAAAAGGGCTGAGGGAACTCCTGGCCTCAAGAAACAAAAGGGCAACTTCGAAAGAAGTCCCTAAGTCTAAGGTCCCTCCTTCGCTCCCTCCTCTTCCTCTTCCCCTCACTGACCTCAGATTAAAGGGTATACCGGACCTAAAGAAGAAAAGGCTGGTTCTGGACCTTGAGGAAGGGGAAGTGGGTCTTCAAAAAGGGACGAAACAGCAGAGGACGTCCAAGGAGCCTCGAGACAGAAAGTCCTCCTCTGTAGATGATAATAAAGAGGAGCAGAACAGGGTTGAGGTGCGCCTTCCATTGCACGCTTGGTCTTCTCGGCTTGAGGTAGATAGGGCTGCCATCCCTTGGAATGCCTCCAACCGCAAATACCGAAGAGGTCAGGGCGCGCACACAGCTGAAGCCCTGAAACAGCTACTCTTCCTGCCCAAGGACATGGAGGCAGTGAGAAAGCTGAAACAACAAGATCTCTTTTTGTCCTTAAAAAGGGATCTTGCTATGGTAAGTTCACAACTGCACATTGCTATGGTAATGTTTTTCTCATGCAGGTCACCCAGGAGGTCTTTGTGGCCGAGGAGTGGGTTAAGGGTGCTTAGAGTGAAGCAAGGAATGAAATTAACCTCCGCCTCGAAGCCGAGAAGGCCCTGGGTGCAACAAAGGCCGAGAACAAGGAGCTGCTCAACAAATTGACTTTTGAAGAGCAGGAGAGGAAGAGCGCCCAGGCAGGACTAAAGAACGCTGAAACTCAGGCGGAGGATCAACACAAATTGCTGTATCAAACGGAGTTGGATCTGGCCACTTCGAAGCAATTTGTGCTAGATATGAAGGAACAACTGCAAAGGGCCAAGGTGGCAGCTCAATTAGCCAAAGAAGTGTCTGAGGCAGAAAAATAGGCAGCTTATGAGCTCGGCGTTCAAGAGACATAGGCCAGGCTTACTAAGGAGCTAGTCGAGGCTTATAGGGAATTCTGCAACGTAACGTGGGATGAAGCCCTCAACGCTGTGAGAATCCCTGTGGACTCAACCTTGAGGCAGTCTAGAAACGTGTATTACCATTCGGACATCCGTGAAGTCACAGATGTCACTCCCTCAGAAGCCCCTAATGCTGCTAAGGCCAAAGAAGCTGAGGTCAAGGATGCTGACCCTAAGGTCCAGGATGCTGCTGCAGAGGCAAACGAAAAAAAGGCCAAAACAAAAGAAGATGATTCTATGGCCAAAGATGTTTCCACTGTCCAGCTGAGCCAGAAAGAAGACCTTCTTACACCCAAGACCAAGGCTTAGCACTTAGGATTCTCTTTTTTCTTTTGTTTTTTTTTTTTTTTTGTTATTTTTGGCTTTGTAGTGGCTGTATGCTTTTGCTAAACAGAAATGTAACCTTTATTTTCATTAATGAAACTATCTTCCTTTCTGTCTTTTGCATGTTTATTTGTTATGCTTTGTGTTTTATTATTTCTAGTCACTTCAAGTAATTGCTAATAGGATTTATCAAGTTTTTGTAGCCTAAAATAAAAGGAGGGGGGGGGGAGGGGGTGGTTTACCACACATTCAAAAATAAACGCCCGAGGATCTAAGCATAATCCATTGCATGACCTGATACTTAATGAGAAACTAACAAATAACATGGTATTAAGTATCATAAGACACTTGACCCAAGTAACCCAGTATGACTTAAGCTCTGATGAAAATAGAAATAAAAGATTAGCTTACCCAAGAGACGTTGTCCGAGGATCTAGGCATGACTAAGGGTTTGTTTATCACTTAGAACAATTTCATGCAGTATTAATTTTTTCAAAGCGGATGTTGACAAGGAACCAAATGTAGCCAAGAATCTGTTTAATACTTAGAAAAGTAGCTGGTAGAGATCAATTTTTCCAAGGTATGTGGTCCGAGGGACCAGGCATGACCAAGGGTCTGTTTGACATTTAGGAAGATTTCTTGTAGGATTAATTTTTTCAAAGCAGATGGTCTGAGGGAGCAGACGTAGCCAAATATCTGTTTAATACTTTGAAAAATAATAGGAAGATATCAATTTTCTAAGGTATGTGATCCGAGGAACCAGGCATGACCAAAGGTCAGTTTGACACTTAGGAAAATTTCTTGTCGTATTAATATTTCCAAAACGGATAGTCCGAGAAACCAGGCGTAGCTAAGGATCTGTTTAATACTTAGAACAACTTCATGCAGTATTAATTTTTTCAAAGCAGATGGTCCGAGGAACCAGGCGTAGTTAAGGATCTATTTAATACTTAGAAAAATTTCATTCAATATTAATTTTTCCGAAGCAGATGGTCCGAGGGACCAGACGTAGCCCAGGATCTGTTTAATACCTAGAAAAGTGATAGGAGGATGTCAATTTTCCCAAGGTATGTGGCCCAAGGGACTAGGCATGACCAAGGCTCTGCTTGACTCTTACAGTTTAGAGTAATTAAACATCATACGCAATGTAATGAACACGAATATGATAAAGTATATTCTTATTAATAATAATATCTTCTCAGGTTGTTTACATTCCAAGGATGCGGCACTACCTTATCCTCTAAATCTTCCAAGTAGTATGCACATATTTCTGCCACAGATGTAATACAGTATGGTCCTTCCCAATTGGATCCCAATTTTTTCCAGGCTGGGTTCTTTGCAGAACCAACCACTTTTCTCAGTACCAAATCTCCAGGTGCCAAAGTCCTTAATTTCACGCTAGCATCATACCCTTGCTTAAGTTTATGCTGATAGTAGGCCAATTGGACCATGGCACTTTCTCTTCGTTCTTCAACTAAGTCCAAACTTTTCTCTAGTAGGTCATCGTTGCTGCTCGGAGTGAAAGAGCTAGTTCTTAGTGTAGGGAATCTGGTTTCCAAAGGGATAACAGCCTCAGCTCCATAAGCCAGTGAAAAAGGAGTTTCCCCAGTAGACCTTCGAGGTGTAGTTCGATATGTCCACAGAACGTGTGGTAGTTCCTCTATCAATCTTCCTTTGGAATCATCTAATCTCTTCTTGAGCCCACTTACTATGACCTTGTTTACAGCCTTGGCTTGTCCATTCCCCTGTAGATAGGCCGGAGTGGAATACTTGTTAGTTATTCCTAGCTTGCAGCAATATCTCCGGAAGGATTTGCTGTCAAACTGAAGTTCATTGTCCGAAACTAGGGTGTGAGGGACTCCGAATCATGTGACGATGTTTTTCCAGATGAATTTCTTTACGTCCACATCTTGGATGTTGGCCAGTAGTTCTGCTTCAACCCATTTAGTGAAATAATCTGTGCCGACCAATAAATACTTCTTGTTTCCTGTTGCTTTGGGAAAAGGTCCTACAATGTCTAAACCCCACTAAGCAAAAGGCCAAGGGCTGGACAGAGGATTGAGGACTCCGCCTAGTTGATGGATGTTTGGTGCAAATCTCTGGCACTGATCATACTTCTTCACATACTCTTGGGCCTCTCTCTGCATATTGAGCCACCAATATCCTTGAGTGAGAGCTCGATGAGACAAATATCTCCCTCCTGTGTGACTTCCACAAATTCCCTCGTGTAGTTCTTCCAAGAGAATTTCAACTGCTTCAAGATGTATGCATAATAGATATGGTTCGAAAAAAGACCTTTTATATAATTTTTAGTCCTCGGACAACTAGAACCGAGGAGCCTTCCTTCGTATCATATCAGCCTCCAACTTGTTCTCAGGTAGAACATCATCTTTGAGGAATTGTAGGATAGGATCCATCCAGCTAGGACCTACCCTTATCTGATGAATGGATAACATTTCATTTCTAAACCCGAAGGGTTTAATAAGGTCTTCAACTAGAATTGCTCTTGGTAGACTCTGTGCCGAGGAGGTTGCTAACGTTGCAATTGAGTCTACATGTGTATTTCTACTTCTAGGAATTTGCAATAAATTG
The DNA here is from genome assembly GCA_033629205.1 of Lithocarpus polystachyus. Lineage (NCBI taxonomy): Eukaryota > Viridiplantae > Streptophyta > Magnoliopsida > Fagales > Fagaceae > Lithocarpus > Lithocarpus polystachyus. Next base: position 18,777,729 of record CM066169.1, read on the forward strand.
AAAGATTCAAACCGAGATTATAAATGTCTAACCTGGCTTATATATTCCTGCATTCTAGGATCCCGAGCTTCCAATTCCCCTCGGACTTAACCTACCACCAATCTTGAATCTAAGAATACATCCACGGTCTTTCCACCCATTCTTTGAACCATGGTCATCCCCACTAGTAGAGTTTCATATTCTGTTTTATTGTATGTGGCCGAGAACCCAAGTCTCAACGATTTTTCGATTGTGATTTTCTCGGGGGAGATCAGAACTAGCCCTACTCCAGATCCTTTAAGGTTTGAAGTGCCATCAACATAAACTTTCCATGACAATGGCCCTTGTATGGAGATTACTCCAACTGAATTTTCATCCATGTTGTGTTTCTTCACATCTTCATCTATTGGGGTCTCAGCAAACTCGGCCACAAGGTCGACCAGGATCTGACCCTTTATAGAGGTACGAGGTATATATTTAATGTCATAAGCCCTCAGCTTTGTTCCCCACTTTGCAATCCTCCCTGTATAATTAGCGCTTCAGAGCAGAGCCCTGAGTGGCAATTGAGTCAGGACAACAACAGTGTGTGATTGAAAATAATGGGGAAGCTTGCGTGTGGCATGCACTACAGCCAGAATAGCCTTTTCCAGTGGTAAATATCGGACCTCAGCCTTGTACAAGGACTTACTCACATAATATAAAGGCTTTTGTACACCACTGTCAACTCTTATCAACACCAAGTTTATTGCATGGGCGGCCACAGCAACATAAGCAAATGAGACCTCGTTTGCCTCGAGTCTGGACGTGATCGGTGGTCGAAAAAGATACTCCTTCAACTGTTGGAATGCTAAGGCACATTCCTCAGTCCATTCAAAATCCTTCCATTCATTCAATAACTGGTAAAAAGGCCTGCACCTATCTGCCGAACGGGATATAAATCGGTTCAGGGCAGTGGTCATCCCTATCAATCTTTGTACTTCCTTGGGATTCTGAGGTCGTTGCAAATTATTAATTGCCTTGACTTGGTTTGGATTGACCACAATTCTACGGTGAGTAACCATGTAGCCTAGAAATTTCCCCGACCTTACGCCAAAGGAACACTTGAACGCATTAAGTCGTAACTTATGGCCTCTCAGGACTTCAAAGATGTTTCTGAGGTCATCAATGTGCTCGGCTTCCTTCTTGCTCTCGACCACCATATCATCAATGTAAATTTCGATACTCTTCTCCAGGTATGGTTCGAACATCCGTGTCATCATCCTTTGATAAGTAGACCCCGCATTCTTAAGCCCAAAAGGCATCACCTTGTAATGGTAGTTCCCAATAGGGGTGACAAAAGTTATTTTTTCTTGGTCTTCCAAGGCCAGAGGTATCTGGTGATAACTCTGGAAAGCATTCAAAAAGCTCATCCGAGGATGTCCCACAGTTGCATCTACCAACTGATCAATTCGAGGCATGGGGAAAGGGTCCTTTAGGCAGGCCTTGTTCAAATCTGTGTAATCCATACATACCTGCCACTTGCCATTCTTCTTTTTCACCACTACAATATTAGCCAGCCATTCAGGGTAAAACACCTCCTTAATAGCCTCAGTCCTCTTAAGTTTCGCCACCTCCTCTTTGACGGCATCAGAATGTTCCTTCGAAAAGCACCGAGGAAGCTGCTTTTTGGGGGTGACAAACGGATTAACATTCAGATGGTGACAAATAAAGTTCGAATCTACTCCTGGGGATTCATAAGCATTTCAAGCAAATACATCAATATTCCACCTAAGAAATTGCATCAACTCCTCCCTTTCCCGAGGAGGCAGTTGAGCCCCGACTTGAAAAAATTTCTCTGGATCATCATTAATAAGAACTTTCTCCAACTCTTCGCATTTTACCTCCTCGTCCTCACTACTAGAAATTGAGGCCTCGGACTTTAACTGCTACAACTCTTTATCTGCAAGGGCCGAGGAATCTAACTCAGGTTGGTGCGTGATAGCAGCCACCAAACATTGCCTGGCCACAAACTGACTTCCGACCAGCTTCTCAACTCGATCTCCAGATGGGTACTTTATCTTGAGATGAAGAGTGGACAAGACGGCCCCAAGGTCGTGGAGCCAGGGTCGTGCCACAATAGCGGTGTACGGGGAAAAAACATCCACCACTATAAAATCCACCTCCACAACCTCAGATCCGGCCTGAACCGGCAGTCTGATCTGTCCCCATGGAACAACAACCTTTCCATCAAAGCCGACCAGAGGTGAATCATAATTGGTCAGATCCTCTGGTTTGAGGTTAAGCCCTTTGTACAGATTTGGATACATGATCTCAGCCCCACTACCCTGGTCCACCAGTACCCTTTTCACGTCGTATTCACCAATCCTAAAGGTTACAACTAGGGCATCATCATGAGGCTGCATGGTTCCGGCTTTGTCCTCATCCTAGAAGCTTAGTGCTGGATGAGCCCCTATTTTAGCCCTCTTCGACTCATGACCAGAGACCTCGGCACACGACCTAGCTACGGTCATCACCCTGGAGGGGCAAGATCCTGTTCTGCCCAGTGCGGAGAGAATAACATGAACGGTACCCAAAGAGGGTCTTAAAGAATTACTGCCTTGAATCCCCGAGCCCGCCTGACCTTCCTGTTCATTAGGTCGACTCAAGAATTATTTCAGCCTACCCTCCCAGATCAGCTGCTACAAATGACTCCATAAGGTCCTACACTCCTCGGTCGTATGCCCCCGCTCTCTGTGATACTGGTAGTGCAGACTCTGGTTACACTTCGTAGGGTCCCCAATCATCTTACTTAGCCACCTAAAGTATGGCTCATCCTTGATTTTTTCCAAGACTTGATGTACTGATTCCTGGAACAAAATGTTAACGACTTGGGCAACTGAAGATCCAGATTGCCCTCAAAAATCTCTTCAGGGCCAATTGTTGTTGTAATGGTCTGACCTGAAATCCCTCCTCTCCTGAGGGATAACTTTACCTTTGCCCTTTCCCTGATGCTGGTCTTCCTCAACCCTTTTTGTATTTGTCAATCCTATCCATGAGTTGACATACACTAGTAACGGGTTTCCCTGTTAGAGACTTCCTCAGGCCATGCTCGGCAGGCAAGCCGACCTTGAACGACCTGACAGCTATGTCATCAAAGTCACCGTCAATCTCGTTGAATATTTCCCAATATCTGTCTGAATAGGTTTTCAAGGTTTCTCCTTCTCGCATGGACAGGGATAACAGAGAATCCAAAGGCCGAGGGACTTGGCTGCACGTGATAAAACGAGACCCAATGGCCTGGGTGAGCTCCTTAAAAGAGTCAACAAAGCCTGCCCCCAGACCATCAAACCATCTCATCACCACAGGCCCTAAGCTGGACCGGAACACCTTGCACATTAGAGCCTCGTTCTTAGAATGTACCACCATTCTCTGGTTGAAATGGCTGACATGTTCAACAGGGTCTGTTTGGCCATTATAAATGGTAAAAGTAGGCTGGGCAAATTGCCGAGGAAGCTTCGCACTCTCAATTCTACTTGTAAAAAGAGACAGAAATTTTATTGAGTGTTTTACTAATCGCGTCATTTCCTAGGCCCCTCGAAGATGAATATCTGTTCTTGCACCCAGGACGATAGTCCTCCTCATACGAGAAGGCTTTGCTAGGAGGCGTTCTTAATCTACGTCTATAGTCCTCATCCCTCTTACCATCAGAGGAAAGGTCAGAAACCGAGGGACTTCGCCTCCTCCGCTCGCGGCGCAACTTCTTCTTAAGGTAGTCAATCTTTTTCTGCATGGCCCTGGCATGCTCTTTATGAGAGACATGGCTACCACCTTTAGAATGACTCTCATCAGTATGGGTGGTATACACACTTCCCTCTTGGCCCTCTCGAGGATGGTCTTCTCGTTGAGACCCCATAAACTCCGGTTGGTGCGGACCTGAACCTACCATGATTGAAGATCTAACACTTTAACCAATCAGCTTCCCACAGACAGCGCCAATTGTAAGGACACAGATTTGGCTTTCCAGCCCAAGAATGGATGGGCCAGCCCAAAAGGCCCTAAAACAATGAATTTGTAGAGAGTAGGTAAAGAAAGCTGGGCTAGATTAAATTAGACTATAAACAAGATGGGTTTGGTCACAAGTAGAATGAAATAAAAGGTTTAATTTTAAGAAAAAGTCCTCCGCAAAAGTCCGAGGAGGTCAATATTGATCTTTAATGTTCTTAATTTAAATACAAGTTTAGTTCTTCATCTCTACAGTCTTTCTTCCTCCTTCTTATGAAGGATTTCTTCACATTATATAGTTCCCTCCAGATTATCTTGATCCTACACTTGTTGATTATCTGAGTCTTCACTTGAGTGCCCGTCTCATCGTGCACCTTCTTTGACCTTCTGTGAGTTGCGGTGGCCAAGGTCATACTGTTCAAGGGTCTTCTCCACATAAATGTGGACAGAAGAGTAGGTGTAGCATATTTAATACAGTGGTAGCAGCTTTTCCTTAGATATTTTTTGGGGCTTCCCTTCCTTCAGTCATGATACACGTCTCCATAATTAAGGTTACGTAAGGATTTCTCCTCGGATCACCCCCACTCATCTCAAACGTATCAAATTCCATTCTGGGATTCTTCATATTCATTTACCTCTCCTCGGACTTTACCTCGTCCTCGGATAAAACTTAAGGCCCAATACATGATTTTGGGCCTTTATCCCTACAATAGCCTCCCAAAACTCCGGTTTTTCCCTCTTATCCGAGGAAAAAAAGTGAGGTTTTGATTTTAAAGAGATATGCTCATTTATTTTCCTTGTTCACACGTGCCAGATTACCATTCTGCACGTCTCATGAGCGCTACTGACGCTTCGGAGTTCGCAAGGCGTTATTAATTGCTCCAGGCGGCGTTATGTCCCCCACATCCAACGATGAGGCGTTGATCCAATGGTGGGCATCATTCTTTGAGTTTTTGAGCAGGACAAATCCCACTCATTCTCGCTATCTATATAAAGCACCCGGAGAAATCGCTCCCTTCATTTCTTAATTCTTCAAGTCCTTTAGGGAGTTCAAAGAGTTCAAGCACTCAAAAAATCATGTGATGGCTATCACGTGACTGGCAAAAACTGAAAATGTTGATGGATACCATGCGGTTGGCAAAATTTGCTCATAATCTTGGAGAAAATACATGGTGTTTCCGATGCATGGATTTTCCCTCTCACAAGAGAGTGAACTCCACAAGTGTAGCGTCCATCCTCATGTGAGAGAGAGGATGCATGCACCGAAAACACCATATATCACCTCATAACCTTGAGGTCACAGGTTCAAATCTCATGAAAGATGTGAGATTTGAACTAGCCTAACTTTGGGTGTTTTATGAGAAAGAGAAAAGTAGGATTTGAGAATTGAGGAGATGATGTATGATGAGAGAAGAGTTCAATAAAAGTGAGATTTGAAAGCTCTTCACGTGGGTACCTCACAAACAGTGGACTTGTGGTTGTGAATTTTTGGGATATTGTTGTTGTTGTTTTTTTTTTTTTTTTTTTATAACTTGAAGCTTGCACGCCTCACGAGATTGGAAAAGAAGTTTTGGACCATCTTCGCGATTAGTCTAATTCTTAATTCTAAAAGTACAATATTTATTGCTTTACATGGCCTTACGTAAGATTTAAACTATAGGTTAAACAAATACACACAATATTATATTCATTTACAATAACAAAAAAAAAATGTATAACATTATAGACGCTAATGTCTCCACTATTCAAGATGTTGCTCTTTTTAAAAAAAAATTACTTCTTGGGAAAATGTCTGTTAAATTTTTTATTGGGTTTCATAAATTAATTTAATGTGAAATTTCTATTAGATCTCATATTTATTTGGATCTTTTATGCATTTTTTTCAATTTTTACTAATTTTAATATATATATTTATATTTTAAATAATTATTAAATTAATTATGACACCTTCATGATTCAATCTTGGTTTAACCTCGATTCAATTTTATTAACTTTGAATTTCTTTTTTTAACGGTTTATTGAACGGTTCAAATTTAAAAACCATATTATACATCAAATAATGGCAAAGGAGAAGGAAAAAAGCAGGAAGAGAGAACTTTATATTTTTCCATTTGGTGTGTCCATACTGAGAATCAAAGCAACTTATCCAGCGACACCATGATCATTATGCAATATTCGAATTTGAAGCCTCCATCCGCAGTGAACAGGAGAGGGTCGTATAGTTTTTTGTTTTTCTAATTTTAATTTGTTTGTAGAAGTAGAACAGAATCTTGCATGAATTCCCCAGCATGGTTAAGTAGTCATATCATATGTCATAGTCATACAGCCATAACAATTAAATTGAGTATGAAATCGTTTTTTTTTTTTTTGGGTAAGAATTGGGTCCAGCAATGCCGGCCAATAGATTTGGAGACCTAAGCTTATCAAAACAAAACAAAACAAAAAACAAAAAAGAAGAAGATTTGGAGACCGAAAACAATATCTTCAAATGCAGCATTTTTGTTAGTGTTTTATATTTTTATATCATAATTTTTTTATAAAAAAAAAATCAATCTTTTTATTTTCTAATATGGATTTTTGTTTTTAAAAAAAATGCTAAAATTACAACAAATTTTACTACAAAAAACTTACAAAGTGATGTAGTAACTAATGTGATTAGTGATACTTCAAAAAATACTAGTAATAAACAAGTATTTGAATAAATGATATTAGGGACATTATAAATTTTACAACATGGAGCTTACAAAAGTAATTTAAAAATGCATTTAATAAGTTGTTGAAATTCACGAATCATATTCATTATCACATCTATAGGGACTAGAGGCTCAAGTATTTGTATTGGGCCTTGGGTTTGTCCGAAGAGGCTTAATTGTCCGAGAATGGGTCAATAGTATAGAAAATGCAGAGTGGTAAGCTTCACAACGAAGTTATGACTATGTAGACTGAGGAAGTGGTCCGAAGAGGAATAGATCCTCGGCTGAGCAAGACAAAAGTCATGGTATATATTTTACTATCTAGGATGATGCACCAAAAGGTTCTATTGGTAAGGGTATACCCAACGGGCGTACAGGATAGGTGAGAGCTGAAAAATATCTATAGGAAAGCTATTATCACTGCATTGAATGCTCTGCAGCTAACTCTCTGGCCGTATTAATGAAGAAGTGATGTCTGAACAGTAATTTTTAGCCTTATAGCTACTATCCAAGGACTTCAGGAAGGTGCTGATGGGACAAGTATCAACACCAACCATCAAACTTGCACGTGGATGGTGAAGATGAAAGGAAAAAAGAGTATAAAAGAAGAAGGATGCAAGGAGAGGAGGGATCGAGAAATCAAGAGAGAAACACTGTAGTAATTAAGAGTTGAACATGTAATCATACTTGTGAAAAATATATAAGAACTGGTCTCCTCGGATTGTGCTGAGGATGATTTTCTTTAAAGTTAAACTAATATATCTTCATCTTCTTGTGGCATGGATATGCTTTGATTGTTGTCTAATTCATTAAAGCCTAGTTTTCTAACCCACTCTCTACAAATTTATTGTTTTGGACTATTTAAGCTTAAGTCCATCCAACTCGTGAGCCAAGTATTCAAATTGCGTCACCAAGTGGGTCAAAGCTGAACCATTGGCAAACATCAGGGACACGGATGCCAGGAGATTTATATGGAAAAACATTGTCACTCGGTTTGGAGTACCTCGCACACTCATTTTGGATAATGGTCTTCAATTTGATAGCAAGGCTTTCAGGAGGTACTGTTGTGAGCTAGGCATAACAAACAGGTATTTCACCCCGGCATATCCGCAAGGGAATGGACAGGCTAGGGCTGTCAACAAAGTCATAGTGAGTGGGCTGAAGAAAAGGCTGGATGATGCAAAAAGAAAATTGGTGGAAGAGCTGCCCCATGTCCTTTGGACTTATCGGACAACTCCTCGCAAGTCCACTGGGGAGACGCCCTTTTCAATGACTTATGGGGCTGAAACTGTCATCCCCCTGAAAACTATATTCCCAACACTGAGAACGAGTTCTTTCACCCCGAGCACCAATGATGGACTATTAGAAAGAAGCTTGGACCTGATTGACGAGCGAAGAGAAAATGTCATTGTTCAATTAAGCCTATTACCAACACAAGCTTAAGCAGGGATATGACGCCAACATGAAGTTAAGACCATTAGCACTTGGAGATTTGGCTTTGAGAAAGGTTATGGGTACCGCAAAGAACTCAGCCTGGGGAAAGCTAGGACTCAGCTGGGAAGGACCATATCGCATCCTATCAATGACAGGAATAAGGGCGTATTACCTGGAGGATTTGGAGAAAAAGGTTATACCACGTCCCTGGAATGTAAATAATCTAATAATGTATTACTATTAATGAAAGTTTTTGATTACTACACTTGAGTTTACTACATTACATAACATTAATACTTCAGTCTATTTTCACCAAGTGTTAAACAGAACCTTGGTCATGCCTAGTCTCTCGAACCACATACTTTGGGTAAATTAATACTTCAGTTTATTTTTACAAAATGTTAAACAAAACATTGGTCATGCTTAGTCTCTCGGACCACATACCTTGGGTAAATTAATACTTTAGTCTATTTTCACTAAGTGTTAAACAGAACCTTGGTCATGCCTGATCTCTCGGACCACATACTTTGGGTAAATTAATACTTCAGTTTATTTTTACAAAGTGTTAAACAGAACCTTGGTCATGACTGATCTCTCGGACCACATACCTTGGGTAAATTAATACTTCAGTTTATTTTCACTAAGTGTTAAACAGAACCTTGGTCATGGCTGGTCTCTCGAACTGCATACCTTGGGTAAATTAATACGTTAATCTATTTTTACTAAGTGTTAAACAGAACCTTAGTCATATCTGGTCTCTTGGACCACATACTTTAGGTAAATTAATATTTCAGTTTATTTTTACTAAGTGTTAAACAGAACATTAGTCATGCCTAGTCTCTCGGACTACATACCCTAGGCAAGTTAATAATTCCTATCATTTTTTTGTATATCAAGGGTAAACTTTAGTTATTTCAGTCTTCTCAAATTACATATTTAAGGTTCATATAAATGTTCATGAGCATCACTTAAAACATTAGTAAATTTATTTATATCCGATTAAGAATGGATTACCTCTCTAGACCTTCAAACTCACTAATGAATAAAAAACAGAGTAAAAACTAAAGCTGAGTGTGGGCTATGTTGTTGTATGCAGTTTTGAAGTTACATTCTTAACCTGTTTTATTGCTGACCACGTGATAATAATTCTACTACATTACAACGGTTGTTAAGCGTTAAATAAGATAAAAATAATACAGAGAAACACAAAATGAGAAATAAAACTTTTTCATTAATTAAAAGAAGTAGTAAAGAGAAAAATAAAGTAAAAAAAAGATCTGCCAAGAAGGCTACAAGATAAAATAAATATATATATATACACACACACACACATAGAATCCTAGCACTAAGCTTTGGCTGTTGGTGGAGAAAGGTCATCTTTTATACTCGGATCAGCCTCCTTGGATTTGGCTTCAACCTATTTTGCCTTGGTTGCAGCTTCTTTGGCCTTGGCAGCATTCTTGGCCTCTGAAGAGTTCATGGTCTCCTTGCCCTTATCTTTGTCTTTTGCCACTTTGTCTCCTTGGCCTTGATTACCGGCCACGGGGGGAAGAAAGGTGTCCTGCATAGTCAGGGATTGCTCGGAAAACTCTGGGACTTGGGCAGAGGGAGATGGGAGTGCAGCTGGGATCTCGCGGATGTCAGGGTGGAAGAAGACATTCCCGGGCTGCCTCCACTCCGAATTT